>CM053766.1:133853834-133890721 GCA_028658305.1 Pachyuromys duprasi | reverse complement strand
AAAAAAATACTCAAGCAAAGCAGCTGGATCTCTGTGAGTTGAGGGCCAACCTGGTCTACATACCAAGTTCCAAGCCAGTCAGGGCTACACAATGAAATCTCCCTCAATAAACTGAAATATTCAAGCATGTAACCAGTTGTAGTTTCTACAAAACATTTTTTGTAGTAAAGCTCTGACCACAGAGGTAATGATGAGTTTGCGGTTCCTGCAGGGGATTCTAAAAAATGCCTTGTTTACAAATGTGCACACGGCAGTAACTTCAAAGACAAGCAGCATGCTGCAGTGTTTAGTACCTATCTTTACTTGCATTAGAAACCAGTGATTGTCATGTGTACACTCAATCTCGTTTTGGAGATAATTTGATGTTAAAATTCTTAGAGATTCCACATATGCCTGTATATTTAATACATATTAAACTATGTATTCACAAAAAAACAACAACAACAACAACAAAAAAGACCCCTGTGCCCTGATATATTTGGTCCTTGTGGAGCTCCTGTCCTCTCCAATTCATACTAACTCCCCCTTCTGTCCTATGATTCCCTGCACTCTCCTGAAGGGTTGGTTATGTGTCTTAATATTTGCTTTGATGCACTGCTAGGTAGAGTCTTTCCAAGGCCCTCTGTGGTAAGCTCTTGTCCTGCTACTTGTTTTCTCTTACATCCAATGTCCATCCCATTTGTCTTTCTAAGTGAGGATTAATCCTTTTACCCCAGGTCCTCTTTCTTGTTTATCTTCTTTAGGTGTACAGATTTCAGTACATTTATCCTATCTTATAGGTCTACATACATCTTATAGGTCTTATAGGCTTTTGGGATACCTCACTCAGGATAATCATTTCCAGGTCCCACCATTTGCCTGGAAATTTCATGATTTCCTCATTTTTAATTGCTGAGTAGTATTCCATGCACAAAACTAAAGTCCAAGTGGATCAAAGACACCAGACACATTAAAACGGTTAGAAGAAAAAGTGGGGAAGACCCTAGAACTCATCAGCACAGGAGACTACTTCCTGAATAGATCACCAACAGCACAGGCTCTAAGAGCAACAATCAATAAATGGTACCTCATGAAACTGAAAAGCTTCTGTAAAGCAAAAGACACTGTCATCAAAACAAAACAACAGCCTACAGACTGGGAAAGGATCTTCACCAACCCTATATCTGACAGAGGGCTAATATCCAGTATATATAAAGAACTCAAGACGTTAAAAAGCAACAAATCAAGTAATCCAATTAAAAAATGGGGTATGGAGCTAAACAGGGAACTCTCTGTAGGGGACTGTAGAATGGCAGAAAAACACTTAAAGAAACGCTCAATTTCCTTAGCCATCAGGGAGATGCAAATCAAAATGACCCTGAGATTTCACCTTATACCCATCAGAATGGCTAAGATCAAAAACTCAAGTGACAACTCATGCTGGAGAGGTTGTGGAGAAAGGGGAACCCTCCTCCATTGCTGGTGGGAATGCAAACTTGTACACCACTTTGGAAATCTATTTGGCGCTTTCTCAGACAATTAGGAATAGTGACGTTGGACTCCCGAGGTGGGGAGACCCTCCCTTCCTTAGGATAGATGCCAGACCCCAATAACCCACAAAGACAAGGCTTGTTGCAAACAGCAAGAGATGTTTACTAGTAGCCAGCAACCCACACAAGGGGGTGGTACAGAGCCCTGAGCTGCAGAATCACAGAGTTTATAAAGGTAAAAACCACAAAACAGGAGGGGGTCTAGGGGTAAGGGATTTTTCTAATGGGGGCAGTCAGTGATTGGCTGTGCCCAGGTGTGGTGACTAGGGAACTGTTAGGGACTGTTTACACTTTCCAGTCCAGGAACAAAGAAGGGCATTTAGGGCCAATTACAGTGATTCCTCAAGATCCAGCTATACCACTCCTAGGCATATATCCAAAAGATGCTCAAGTACACAACAAGAACATTTGCTCAACCATGTTCATAGCAGCTTTATTTGTAATAGCCAGAACCTGGAAACAACCAGATGTCCCTCAGTTGAGGAGTGGATACGGAAATTGTGGTGGTTTTTAAATTCTTGAGTTCTTCATATATACTGGATATTAGCCCTCTGTCAGAAGTAGGATTGGTGAAGACCCTTTCCCAGTCTGTAAGGTGTCGTTTGGTTTTGATGAGTGTCTTTTGCTTTACAGAAGCTTTTCAGTTTCATGAAGTCCCATTTATTTTTTGTTGATCTTAGAGCCTGTGCTGTTGGTGTTCTGTTCAGGAAGTAGTCTCCTGTGCTGATGAGTTCTGGGGTCTTTCCCACTTTTTCTTCTAACCGTTTTAATGTGTCTGGTTTTATGTTGAGGTCTTTGATTTACTTGGACTTTAGCTTTGTGCAGGGTGATAAATATGGATCTATTTTCATTTTTCTGCATATAGACATGCAGTTGGACCAGCACCATTTGTTGAAGATGCTGTCTTTTTGCCATTGAATGGATTTGGCTTCTTTATCAAAAATCAAGTTTCCATAGGTATGTGGGTTTATTTCTGGGTCTTCTATTGGGTTCCATTGATCTACCATTCTGTTTCTATGCCAGTACCATGCAATCTTTATAACTATTGCTCTGTAGTACAGCTTGAGATCCCGGATGGAGATACCTCCAGATGATCTGTTGTTGTACAGGATCCTTTTGGAAATTCTGGGTTTTTGGCTTCTCCATATGAGAATTTTTCTTTCAAGGTCTGTAAAGAATTGTGTTGGTATTTTGATGGGAATTGCATTGAATCTGTAGATTGCTTTTGGCAGAATGGCCATTTTCACTATGTTAATCCTACCAATCCATGAGCACAGGAGGTCTTTCCACCTTCTAAGATCTTCTTCAATTTCTTTCTTCAAAGATTTGAAGTTTTTCTCAAACAGGTTTTTCACTGGCTTGGTTAGAGTCACCCCAAGGTACTTATGTTATTAGTGGCTATTGTGAAGAGTGTTGCTTCCCTAATTTCTTTCTTGGTCCTTTTGTCTTTGGTATACAGGAGAGCTTCTGATTTTTTTTTGAGTTGATTTTGTATCCAGCCACTTTACTGAAGGTGTTTATCAGTTGAAGGAGTTCTCTGGTTGAATTTTTGGGGTTGCTCATGTATATTATCATATGTAGGCAAATAGTGATACTTTGACTTCTTCCTTTCTGATTTGTACCCCTTTGATCTCCTTTAGTTGTCTTATTGCTCTACCTAGGACTTCAAGTACTATGTTGAAGAGATATGGAGACAATGGGCAGACTTGCCTTGTCCCTGATTTCAGTGGGATTGATTTAAGTTTCTCTCCATTGAGTTTGATGTTGACTATAGGCTTGCTGTATATTGCCTTTACTATGTTTAGGTATGTGCCTTGTATCCCTGATCTCTCCAAGACTTTAAACATGAATGGATGTTGGATTCTCTCGAATGCTTTTTTGGCATCTAAGGAGATGATCATGTGGTTTTTCTCCTTCAGTTTGTTTATATGGTGGATCAAATTGATGGATTTCTGTATATTGAACCACCCTTGCATGCCTGGGATGAAGCTTACTTGGTCATGGTGAATTATATCTTTTATGTGTTCTTGGATTTGGTTTGCAAGTATTTTATTGAGTATTTTTGCATCAATGTTCATAAGAGAAATAGGTCTGAAGTTCTCTTTTTTTAGGGGTCTTTGTGTGGTTTAGGTATCAAGGTGACTGTGGCTTCATAGAATGAGTTTGATAATGTTCCTTCTGTTTCTATTTTGTGGAATAATTCGAAGAGAATTGCAGTTAGCTCTTCTCTGAAGGTCTGGTAGAATTCCGTGCTGCTGTGAAACCAATAAACTCAGTATTTATTTATTTATTTATTTATTTATATATTAATCACAGGTTATGTACTTTGTATCCCAACCATAGCCCCTCCCTCATTTCCTTCCACTCTCCACATCCCTCCCTCATCTCCTCCCTGCCCCTTTCCAAGTCCACTGATAGGGGAGGACCGCCTCTCCTTCCATCTGACATTAGCTTATCAGGTCTCTTCAGGACTGGCTGCAATGTCCTCTTCTGGGGTCTAGCAAGGGTGCTCCTCCTTCAGGGGCGGAGGGTTGAAGAGCCAGCCATTGAGTTCATGACAGAAATAGTCCCTGTTCCCCTTACTAGGGTACCCACTTGGATACTGAGCTACCATTGGCTATATCCAAGCAGGGGTTCTAGGTTATATCTATACATGGTCCTTGGTTGGAGAAACCGTCTCATAAAGACTCCTGTGCCCTGATCTATTTGGTCTTTGTGAAGCTCTTGTCCTCTCCAAGTATTACTAACTCCCCCTTCTTTCATATGATTACCGGCACTCTCCTGAAGGTTTGGTTGTGAGTCTTAATATCTGCTTTGATACTGCTACTTGATGTGCTGGGGTGGGTTGGTAAGAGAGCACCCCTTTTCTGAGGAATAGGGAAGGGGGGTTAGGGAGGAGAGGAAAGGAGAGTGGGACCAGGAGAGGAGGGAGGAGCTATGATAGGGATGTAAAGTTCATTACTCCATTCATTCTTAAAAATTAGGTTAGAGACCCTAACCTTAATCCCAGCACTCGGGTGGCACAGACAGGCAGATCTCTGAGTTCAAGGCCAGCCTGGTATACAGAGTGAGTTCCACCCAGTGAGAAACCCTGTCTTGAAAAAAAAAATAACAACAAAAAATTAGGTTAGAGGTTATTCCTAACAGGGGTGTACCAGAATACCAGATGAATTTTAGGGGCCAGGAATATAGAAATAGCCTCAGCAGTTATTAATTTTTTATTATTCAAATTTTGAGGATTTACATGCATCAGACAATCTCCTAGATTTTAATAATACTAAGCTAGAAACATGTGGAAAGCAAGCAACTAAACTCTTGCCATTTCCTGTCTGTGTCTTTACTCCCTGGCCCACCCTGTTGTGATCTTCTCTGTCCCACAATACTTTCTCTGCCATGACTGGACATTTTACAACTATGAGCCAAGATAACTATGGTTTTTTTCTTCTCACAGTAATTGGGTAACAGTGACATATCAGCAATGAATACAAACGCCATCTGCCACTGCTTGGCATATGCCTTAGAAAATGGTCAGGACTATAGTCCGAGAATATTCTGATGGCATATTTACCACGCTCTAATTTCAACCCTGCCCTCCCCAAACAGTTTTTCTAACTCCTTGGCACCTGTAAGCATAATTGCTCCCTGTGCTTTTGATGAGACCTGATGTACTGGGATCGGAGAGAAGGAAAGTAGGACCTCCCCTATTGGTGGTCTTGGGGAGGGACACCAGTGCAGAGGAAAGAAGAAGGGAAGGATTGGGACTGGAGGAGGGAGGGAAGTACAGGGGTATATAAGGTGAATAAAGTGTAATTAATAAAGAATTTAATAAAAAGTGAAAAAAATACAAAAAATTTCCTAAAGCCTATTCTTTTATATCTTTTAATATCTGAATAATTCTGGATTTCACAGTCCTGCTCACTCTGAGATGAGTTAGAAAGCTCATTGGAAAGAAAGGTACACATGTTTTCTAAGGAGGGCCAACATTAATATTGAAGGGTTGAGCTTTTAATAATATCACCAGAGCCTCTAAAAATAAATGTGCAAAAAATGTAAAATTCAAATCACCATTTTTCATGGCAGACCACGCAGAAAAGACAACTTGAAAATATCTAAACTTCTTGAAAGGAGTTATTATAGTTAAGTTTGACTTTATTCCATCAACACTGGCCTTCCAGCTGCTTCTTCCATCTCAAAGCCTACAGATTTGGGGATCAGGTTGAGGTATTTACAGTTCTTGATACTCTCATGGTGACTCCATGCAAGAGTGTCTTTCGCCAACTGAATTGCTGCACCTGTTATTTATACCTTTCTCAGAAAAGACACTGTGAGAGCATGTCTCTCCCAACCACTCTGAGAGTATCTTCTAAAAACAGACCGAGTTATTTCTGTATCCTCACCACCACCATTGCTCTCAACACCTTCAACCATAATATGCCCTACGCTCCTACCTTGTAGCTATAGGATGGAACTCAGTTAATTAAATGAACCTTTTCCTTTAATTCTCTCAGCAAGCTCATGATGAATGCATTATAAAGGCTTAGCTCTTTGCTAATGTAGGCATCAGCCCTTGGAAGGGCCGAGTAGCCTTCTTAGCTCTCTTGGTGTTAGAACTTAATTCCTAGACTATGTGGCTCCAGTCTGAGCTCATTACCACTGAGTTTCCTATTTAGCACAGAACTAGGTACCATGAAAATTCATAAGTACCTGTTAATAAATTGACTCCCACAGCACGACAGAGGTCATGAATCAGTTTCAAAAGAAAAAGAAACAGGAAATAAATTCAGCCTCAAGGTTTTATCATAAGTTTAATAAAGATTTGAGGGGTCTCCACTCCAAGGACTGCTTTCTGAACTGTCATATATGTTCCCTGTGCACGAGCAGACAGTCTCACTGCCTCATATAATGCCTATGCACCTGCTGATAGGACTCCCCCAGAGGCACACTATGAGAAAGGTACTATTCTCTGAGGTTGGAATGGATACACACTCAAGAGTTGGCAGTGGAGTGCTCTTTCCATTCTCTTTATTAACTCCATTGACTTCCATTATAAAAATGAAGATGCATTCCCACGGGATAAAACATTTGGCCTTACAACTAGACAAAAATGGCCTGTACAAAGGAAGCAAATCCTTTTCAATCAGCTGTTTAAGGGAAGAATGATAATGGATGAGAAAACCTGAAGGAAACATCTTTGAAAAGCAATGCTCACCTACGTGGAGAAAAAAAAAATCTTTGGGCCTTAAGAAGGTTTGGGGAAACCTACCAAAGGAATTAAAGGGGACATGCACATATATTAATTTAATTGTTTCACTTATTTATTCTCTTCTTTGCTTATCTACCCATCTGACACCAGGGAAAGAAGAATAAACCAGAAAATGCTGAAGAAGTAAGATGAGCATAGCTGTGAGGGTGTGGATGAGGTGCAATTGCCTTGTAAGCATTTGTGAGACAGCATGGTGCAGACGCTGAGTGAGTAGGAGCCTCAGTTCTAGAGCCTGACAGCTGTGACCTTAGGCCCTCACTCCACATCTGTTTCCATGTGGACAGCAGAGAATATACTAATGCATGACATCTAAAGGCTATTAAGGAGCAAATGAATTCTTACTTGAAAATCATGTATAAATGCCCTTCTACTTTTCGCTGTCTGTTGTGAATTCATGAACAATGACGATTACATATACCTGTATATGTAAATACATAACTTTATAACATATACATATAGGTAAAATTGCAGGTCAATTGCTCAGCTCTCAGATACCAGGCGGTTACAGAGAAATACTCGGGAGGACTAGGCTAAGAATGAAGAGGGTTATTAGTTTTTTCTGGGAATGTGTTGTTTCCTGAGAATTAGATATCCTCTTTTCCCTCCTAAGATGATTCTTCCCAGTCTTAGCTGAGATGATTGTCAACTGTGGGTACTTCACGGTATGCCATTTAACATGTAAATGAAGCTACATGTATAATGAAGCTATAGGTTGCCTGGAGTCCTCTTGGTAACCTTAGATCTAACTTGTGTCAGCCAGCCCACGAAGAGGTTCTTCCAGCTTTAGACATCCATCCTCAGACATAAGCAAGATCTAGGTGTAGCAGAGATTCAGCTAGGTGGAGATGAAATGCTATACATGACAAATGGATAATGGAGAGAGTGCTGGGTGCAGTGAAGGTAACCAAAAACTCAGTATATAAGTCTATGAAATTGTCAGTGAATACAAATCTTAAATTTTTTTAAAAAATGAGTAATGATGGGCAAGAAACAAAATTATCACAGACAAAATTATCACACTTTCCCTCAGATGCACAAACTTGATTTAGCTGTACACACACACAGATTGACATGTAAAATATGAAATTATGATGAGCTCATTTGAGCTGAGAAAGGGACCCACATGAGGGAGAAAGAAGGATTCGGGAGGGCAATGGGGAAGGGGGGGGTGAATGTGATATCCTATGTGTGAAAATGTCATAATGAAATGCACTATTTTGAATGTCAACTAAAAATTAATTTTAAATGTATTTTCTGAGCCTGTATGATGCACATGGCAAGGAAGATTCCATAATGAAAACAAAAATGTATGGTTATGTGCTTGTTAACCTCAAGGCTATTTCATTTCAGCTAGTCACTCTGCTTAGGCTGAGGAGGCACAGAAATGCTCAAACACAGAACAATGGGACCATTTGGTGGGGAAGTTTGTAAGGTCAGTAAGGGGCCTGTGAGGGTTACAAGAGGACCTGGCAGGAAAATATTGGCAGATTTGGTACAAGGGGAAGACATGTTACAGATTTAGGGGTCATAGGGAAGCATGAGGGTGCTCTAGAATCAAACCATAGTCAGCTAAGGGTGGAATGGTAAGTTCTTACGGTGCAAATAGAGAAAAGTTTCCCATGGTGGAAAGAAGGGGGAGATAACAAGAGAAGTAATAAAGCCAGGATCATATAAAGAATATGGAGAAAAGAGAGAGGGGACAGAATAAACATGGACGAACCTGTGGGTACAGCCAAAGAAGGTTGCTTTCGCCGAAAATGTGTAATCACCTCAGAGACACACCTCTGGGGGTCTTTGAGGAAACTCTCAGAGAGGCTCAACCAAGATGGAGAAACAGTAACTCTAATATGGTGGCAGTGTGTCATGCTCTGGGTCCTGAGCTGATGGAAAGTGGGGGAAGGAGAAAGCCCAAAAACTTCCATGTTCTCATCCCCAAGATGTAAGGAATCCCAGATGTGTACTCCCACCACCACGAGTGTCACCACAGCTTCACAGCTGTGGAGGACCTCAGCTGAAATACTTCCTCCCTCCCAGTCAGTTGCCTCATGTCAGGTCACAGAGATGAGAGAAGCAACTGCCACAGAAATTAAAGACTTAAGCTTAGCAACCAGTAGAGGTGCACGGGTTTTGTTAAGTACGACATTTTGATAGCAATTTAAAAGGCCAGCCTTTGAGACACTTCCTATGTCACAGGGCTCTTGCTGCCCAGCAGAATCTCATTTCCTGAATTTGCTAGCATTCTGCTCATAACTCTTTACAGTTTACCGAGAGCTCTCTTACATCTTGCTTGAGCCTCTCCAGCAAGTAGCAGGCAGAGCCATGATCATTATCTCTACTTACAGATGAGGAGGAAATGGGTTCAGAGAGGCTAAATAATGTGTCTGAGGTCTTGCAGATTTATTGACGTCCTGCAACACACTTGCTATTCTCTGCCAGGCTCTGGGATAGGAGGATCGTGCCTTCCGAGATATGTTTTCAGAAATAATGTTCCATGAAAGATTTTAGAGAGACATTTTGGACCCATGCAATCCACAGCATTTTGGAGAGCCACCTTGTTTAGAGAGCCACCAATGATTTTGGAAAATTATTTTTTTAATGGGTAGTTATTGTGAAAACCAGGTATTGGAAAATTTTTAGTGATGGAGAGACAAAGGCAGATTATATCTTTATGTTTTGTTTGTTTGTTTGTTTACATCCTACCCTATCCCCAAAAGACAGCAGCTAAG
This sequence comes from Pachyuromys duprasi, assembly GCA_028658305.1. Lineage (NCBI taxonomy): Eukaryota > Metazoa > Chordata > Mammalia > Rodentia > Muridae > Pachyuromys > Pachyuromys duprasi. Next base: position 133,881,203 of record CM053766.1, on the reverse strand, counting down.
TTGGGTTTCCAGCATTGTCTAGCAGTAGTCTGGGTGATGCCCCTTCCCATATGGGTGGGTGTTGTACTTCCTCTGTCCAGCGGCCCAAGACACGTGCCGTCTCTTGCATGTTCCCATATTGCTGCTGCTGACTTAGGATCTTTGGTCTGATCTGTACCCTCCCTCCTGTCTTTCAGTCAGATCTTCCCATTTCTGAAGTTGACAGCTTCCCTAAAGCATTGGGACACAGGATGTCAAAACTCAGTTGCCAAACAACAAGAGCTAAATGGAAGGGAGAAAAATGTGGCTTCTTTAGGGGCCAAGATGAAGAAGAATTATGAATGAAATCCCTGCAGAGGATTGAAACAAAGACCTAGCATGGTGTGTCAGGCACAAAGGTGATTCCATTAGTGATCCAGTTGATAACATCTGTTTAAAGCCAGTAAGTGCATTAAAAAAAATTTTTTTTGGATTTTAGAATGTGAGCAATCAGAAAAGGAGGCCAGAAGGATCTAAATATTCTCTCACAGATAGTCAAAAGATGGGTAGGGGTATGTCCCACAGGACACTGGAGTGCCATTCCATATACCAAGGCCAAAGCAGTTTGTGTGCAGGTCACACAAAGCAAGGCTTGAAGGATGCACACCTATTCCTAGTTAAGAGACACCAAGACTCTGACAGCAGACTAATTTTCTATTCCACAACCAGTGCGCATGCAAGGTGCTGAGCTCAGGAAGAGTGAACCAGACCTAGCCATGAAGAGCTGCGAGGTCTCAGCCTGGAGGAATCTTGGACTATGAGGGAGGGTCTGAGAGAGTTGTGGAGGCTGGAATGAACCTTAGGCACCAAAAGAGGCCACAAGGCCAATGATCAGATGTACCAGAGGAGGCTTATGGAACCCAAGCCCAGTCTGTATCATGTGCTGAGGTGTCCTAGCACTGATCCACAAAGACCTTTAAACCAGTGTCAGAGATATTCCCTGATGGTGACTGTGGATTGTGAATTATGTTAGTAACTAATTTCTTGTTTTACATTGCTTGTGTCATTCTGTCCAAGGATTATTTTAATGTGCATATGGATATCACATGTAAATATCATATACACATATAGAAGTATAATATGCACACATAATATGTAGCTAGCTCTCTACTCCCAAACAAGCATATAACATAACCTTACTATACTTAACTTTGGATTCTTAGTTTTTATTTTGCTGTTGTTTTATTGTCGTTGAGACAGGTACTCCCTGTGTAGATCAGGCTAGCCTCAAACGTGGAGCTATCCTCCTACCTCTGCCTCCTAAATGTCAATAATACAAGCTTATGACACTACACATGGTTTATTTTGATACTTTAAAAAGTATGTATTACGTGGCTACTCAGGCAAACCCAAATAATGCTTTTCTAAAGACGGGCTGTGTGGGGCTTTCACTCTCTGGGACACTTTGTATGAAGCTCCGTCTCCAGCTGGCCCACAAAAGTCCGCGGCATTTCACCATGGAGGCATAGCTGTTAACAGCAGCTGCTGAGCGTCAGACTTCAGTCTATGTCAGACCAAATACACCAGCCATCTTCCTTCTGTGCCCTGGGGCAGAATCCAACATGGAAGACACAACTTCCACAACTCGCACCCAGAGCAAGTTACATAGAGTCCCACAGTGAACTCAGCCTCTGTTTCTTCCTAGAAGATAGAGACCTTAGAATTCCTGGAACCTGGAATCCAGAGGATGGGGAGAAGTGGGTGTGCAAATTCCCCCTTGAAACTGAATGCAAGTCTCTCCTGAGGAGATTCTTAAAGGTCATACAATATACCCACACCTTACCTTTTTCCCTTAAGTTTCAAACTTTCTCCCCTTGATGGTGAGTTATTTGAGAGGAGAGGCAGTTATCCAGGCTGACCCTTGCTGCTATTAATGACAAGGTCAGGCTCACTTGTCCTGAGCTTAGCAGCCTTGCAGGCCCACTGGTTGTGGAATGGGAAAATAGTCTGCTACCCAATCCTTGGTGTTATTTGCACCTGACCATTGGTGTTCATCTTGCAAATTTTGTATGAGCTCTGTTCATTCAATACCCACACTGAGATGTTTTCCAGCACTCCCAATATTAGCCTGTGCAAATCAGCAAAATTGAAGATTTGGATCAGGACCATTGCCCACCTTTAAGTAACTCTGCCTGCCTCATAAAGAATTGCTGCAAAGTCCAGTTAAAACCCACTATCTCTTGGATCTCTCTAGGGAAAGCTGAGACGGGGAGGCAGGTTGGACTGGGCATAATCTTTATTTTTCAGATGGGCACATCGTAAGTCAAGGCTGGCTCCAAGATGTTATTGCCACCCAGAGTAGCCACAGGGAAAAACAAGGGCAGGGTGCCCTCATGGGTCTCATCAAGTTAACAAATCATCTCATCAACTCCAGGCAGGCAAGCTCATCCTCTCTCCCTGGGGACAGCCTAAGGATTTCCAATGGCATGCACATGTGCATGCCTGCACAGCACACACACACACACACACACACACACACACACACACATCATATGACCCTTGTCACTTCTAGTTTTCATTGTACCAAGTTCTTAATTTCTAGCTTCCGCATGGCAGTCTATTGAGAGGGTGAGGTTTGTCTGCGTGGCCCACTGTAACTGGCACAGCCCCATCCCTACCCAGTATCCAACAAATGCCAATTGACCTGAAAGGTTCCCATAGTGAAATCTATGGCTAACTTTAACCTAAAAGTATGAGTAAATGCTTACATTATCCCTTTTGTCCCTTCCAAGGAGAGGTGACCAGTAGCTGTCACAAGACCATCAAATAGTAAAGCATGTTACTTCTGCAATTATTAGTGGACCTATCCTTCAGTCCTCTCTGTATGCTCTTATGTACACAAAAGCCTCCTCAGACAGTGCTTCAGGGTATTCTGAGACCCTCCTGATCAATGCCTATTGACTTACAGGTGTTAAATGAACAATAAGTCCAATAAGATTTTCCAATCACACTTATTAATCTCCTAACCCAACTACAACCTCAGCCTGAGAGAGGCAACTCTTGTGCTGAAGGTCTTCCACCAGAAGGGGAAGAAAGCCTGTTAAAAGGTCTCAGAGTCTCATTTAGATCATCAAAGATATAACTATCAACTCTGAGAAGTAGAGGGAATGGCAATGGTCATAGTATTAATAATTCATATCACCAAAGAATACTTTTAGGGGGCTGGGTGTGGAATAGATAGTGGGTTATGTATGACATTATAGCTTTCAAGAAGGCAGTTAAAATTGTTTTTAAACTCTGTTTTCCAAATGAAGAGGCTTGGGTAGGAAGCCCGTGACATGGAGGCAGAGCACAGGTCAAGCCTACACTGCTTGATTCCACAGCCAACACAGGAACTGGCATAACAAGCCTGACAGAGTCAGGTGTCTGGCTCTTATGCTGCCTGGGGTAGACTCAACTTCTACCCTTTGAGATAGTCTCTAGTGTTCTTTTGTACAATGTAGATTATTCAATCCATGTTCTAAATCAAATTACCACTGTTGGGCATCTCCAAAGCCTGACAAAGGTTTCCATTGCCCATGAGATGGCATAAAAAGATGAACCCAAACCCTGCAGGCCTAGATGTCCTGCAGGCACCATTCCACAGGAACATAACTGTGCTGGTGTTTCTAGCAGGATTTGCTAACTATTTTAGACAACGCAGAAAAAATATAAAAAAATTTTTTAAAGGACCTAGAGAGGCTATCAATTGACTCCACATGTTGGTTTCTAGATTACACATTTCTCATCTGATGTAGCAAACCACTGTCTCAGGAACCCACTGGGTACTCCTTGGCAGGTGCTGTAGGCACAGACAGAGCAAAGCAAACCGAACAAGCTTATCTTCATTCTGGGAGCTCTGGCTATGCTTCTTTCTGTGAATTTACATCTCACCCAAACTGACACACATTAGATGCTGAAGAATCAATGAGAGATATTCCACAGTGCCTTGAATGACAGTCTTTACACCTAGATGAGAGTGGGATTGTCTTTAATGGTTGAGATTCTGAGGTGGAAAGGCAACATTATCAGGAAAACACTTGGACTGTGAGAAGCCCTGATAAGTTCCTCACATCTTTTGTAAAGAGTCAGCAGCAGCCTCATTTTTAAAGACATTTGTTCTATGCCATTCATTTATGCACCATTAAAATACATCAAGAAATATAAGTTATGATATAAAACAGTAGCTGTTCTGAGTATACAGTTCTACCCAGATGAGCATCATAGTTACTACATTTGGGCAGAGCACACCACACCCAGCTACATGTTCAGGCATTGGAGTCAGATCCCAGGCCCATCATTCATTATTAGTATACTCTTAAATAAATCACAGCATCATGTGAGCTGTACCTTTACACCTATAAATTCAGGTAAAGATAATGCAGGCTTTTAAGTTGTGAAGACAGAATATGTATAGTACTTAGAAAAATATATACAACAGATCATCAAAACTACACTATTATTAATATTATATGTCCAGTTTTTCCTATCTCTTTATTATAAGCTATGATGCATTAGAGATAAATCTCTTTTCTTTATAAATAGCCTGTCTCAGTTATTTTGTGACAATTATGAAACACATAACTGTAACTAATTATTAACACACAGATTCAAATGAAGTCTAGTCTCAGTCTAAATAATATGGGCCTCAGGAGCTCTGAAGGACTTCAGTTTCCACCTTGAAAAAGGGAGGCTAATTTCTGTTTTTCCAAATTACTTGGGCATTAGCTACTGATCACCTTCTAGGGAGAATGTAGTTTCCCAGGCATCTCTGGATGAGCTAGCACCCCACCCCAAAGCCACTCTGTAGAAGAGTGAGTTGAATCTTTAACCTTTAGTAACCTGAGGCACAGTTCAATGAACAGGGTCCAAGGAAGACAGCAATAACACAACACGTAGGACAGCACAGAGATATTGTAGACATTGGACCCAAATAAGATTTGAGGAGTCACTTCTACACTGTGTATAATCCAATACAGAAGGCTATTTATCCCATCAACAAATATTTATTGAATGTGAACCCTATTCCTGGTAAGAGGACAGACACTGGAGATCTGAAGAGTGAGTGTAATCAAACACGGGATCTCTACTCTAAAGGAGTTTACATTCCAGAGATGGAGACAGACATTGACCCAATGCACCCACAAATAAACACAAATTTACAACAGTGTGGTTATTGTGAAAGGGGAGAAAAACAGAATACTCTTGACTGGAAAGAGGATTTGACAGAAAGCCCAACCCCCACTCCCCCCCCCAAAAGTGACAATGAAGCAGAAATGTGAAGCATGAGCTAGAGAGAACGCAGGTCCATCAGCACACTCCCTTAACCCAGCTTCCAGGATTCAGGAGCCTGTGTGTGAAGTTAGTCACTGAGGCCCCAGAAGCAGGGGTGAGTCTTGCAGAGAAAGAGGTGAGAAACAGAGGAAGCAAGGGGTCACCTTTGCTCTGTTGAGAACACTACTTAGAAAGCAGGCCAGCTTACCACTATTTCAACAGAGACACTAGAATTCTCTATTTTGAAAACAAGACTATTTTTATGCTTTTTATATCTTCTAGGGTTGGCTACTTTCTGTTTTGCTTTGATGTCTTTTTTTTTTTGCCTTTGAAAATCCCTGCTTGATTTAGTTGTGCCAAGCAAGGAAAGGGGGTAGAGGTGGGGGTGTGCATCCTGACTAAGTCTTGTAGCTAAACACAGGGAGGGTGAAGGGTGTACATAACGTATATGTGCATGATCTTAGGAGCCCGTGTGTGTGTGTGTGTGTGTGTTGTTTGTATGTCTGTGGGTGCTTGGAAATGTGTTTGTACCTCTTCCTTGGTGATCAAGGCAGGAGGTGGGGGAGAAGAATGCACAGGGCAAGGGAGGGGGAGGGGGCAGTGCTCATTGCTGCTGCTCAGCCCATTATTAAAGAGAAACAACATTCCCAGCAGGAGGCAGAAGGGTAATAAAACTAGAGGCTCCACAATTTATGATGCTAACTGAGATTCCATAGTTTGAAGCAAGACTATCCCCTGAGCATCAAGGTCAACAAGCCAGCAATGCCCTGGCTTTCAAAGAGCTCCCCGGTGCCCACCTATTAATCAGCCCATTGCTGAAAATGCACCAATGAGCTCTGTTCTGGAAACATCATTAATAAGCAGGGACAGGCCAAATTGCTAAGAATTCCAGGATAAGGGCAGGAAGGCAAGGAAAAAAAATATTTATATACACATACGTGTGTGTTTGTATATAGAGTGTAGCTTATTATGTACACTTGGGCCATCTATTACAGAGGTCATATATAAGTGTGTCTATTCATTTTCCATATATTTTATTTTCTATGAGAAATTTTCAGGCTTTAGAACCTTGCCAGATGGAATTACAGCAATTGTTCTTCTGCGGAGACTTTGGGAAATTAATGAGGTTCGCACGGAAAGCCATGAGAAAATAGATTTTTTTTTAAGTGCTCAGTTTCCAAAAATACAACAGCCACAGTCCCGGGGAGAGCGATCAGTTTAGTGGCTAATCTTAAGGCCCATCAATGGCCCCAGCATAGCTTTTGGGTTATTGCGATTCTGAATGGAGCTTTAATCAGCTTAGTTCAGCCTGGGCGCCAAGGGCCTGCAGGCAAAGGGCATTTCCCTGCAGATCTTCTGGAAAGTGTCTCTTCTGCTCTAATAAATGGATCATTCTCTCTGGGCTCCATCCTGGAGTTCCGAGCTAAACTTCCTTTTGTGTCTAAGAAAACAAGCAGCAACAGCAAGGAAACTTCTACCATCTCAGCCCAATGGGAAGGATGAAGGCTTTTATTTTTTTTATTTTTATTTTATTTTTTTTGTACAGAGCCTTCAATTCTTTCTGCTTGGACTCTGAATTGGAAATCTCAACCTCCAAAATGTGGTTCTGTTTTAATGTGCTTTCATCAAAACTTTTCCTAGATTCTCCCATTCCCGTCAGAGACCACCCTGGAAAGGAACTCTGTGCCACTTCTGAAAGTCCCAAGAGACAAGTCCTTGGCCGGTGTGGAGACCTCCCATCCTGATGGCTTCCCTCACAGAACGCATTGGGAGAGGAAAGCCCAGTACTGGGTCCCCACCTCAGTCAGCTGAACCATGTCATCCCAAACAGAAAACTCTGTTGGCTCACCCCTTCCCTCTGCTCCAATGTCTGCCTCTGGTATGGAACAGGAGGGACTCTCTTGTCAGCAATCACTCGTAAAGGGTGTTTTCCTATTGTTTAACAGATTCTAGGACCACAAAGGCTTTCTGCTTCCTATCTCCCGATCCCTACAGCCTGTCTTCTGTTGGAGATGCCTTGGAGAGGACTCCATGGAATGTTCAGTATGTCACATTTGACCAAAAACAAACAGAAAATGAATCCCAGGAAGAGCTTCATGGGGTGGTTCCCTTGTTAGGAAGACAGAGCGGGACACTCGTCATGTTTTCTATCTGAGAAAATTAAAATGGTGTGTGAGGGATTTCCTCTCTGGTATTTATTGAGTGTGTACTATATACCAACAAGTACTGCATGTGCAGTGTTTAGATCAACTGTACAATATCATCTGCTGAAATGTGGACTCAAAATGTGCTTTTCCTGGGTCAAAGAACTGAAAAAATTGGGGGTTTAATGCAGTTATGTCTGACGCACAGTTGTTTCTGTGTCCCCAAGAATCTCAGGTCATCAACTTTCAGGGCTTCTGATAGACAGAAAGAAAGGAAAAAAAAATCACTAAAGTTGTTCCTTCTGCATAGGCACAACTAGTTCTCATTCTTTCAATTGCTAATATAAGAAAGGTGACCGGACACTAAGCAATAGAGGGAAGTTCACTCTGTGTGTCTAAGTAAACAGAAAGATGTTGTTGGGGAGGGCTTCTTCCTTCTGCCCCAGGCTTTGCAGAAAAGCTGATTGTCTAAACCCAAAAGGTACCTATGTTCTCAGCCAACAAGGCTCTACAACCAGATTCAATTATTCTGCTACCTCAGATGCATGCTGGACAAAGGTCATCGTTGGAACTAGAAGGATAGAAATGAGAGCTGAAGGCAGCTTCCATCCAGGACCAAGCTCAGTCCCTGGCTTCATCCTGAAAGCCCCTTAGAAGACTTGTTGCTCTGAAATACAGGCCAGCTAAATGCAGCTCAGAATCCCCCAAGAACTAACTCATAGACTTGCCAAAGAGAAAGAGATGTGAGAGCTGAATCCAAGGGAGGCAGGGTGGGTATCCACTGCTGTTGTTCCTTTCTTGAACCACTAGGCCTTAGAACCCATTATATGCCGGTAACTGCTCAGATATGAGGTGTGTCCACAAATAGGAGCTTTTGGTTTTCATTAAACATGAACTTTCTGACTTTATCTTAATGAGCTGAAGGAGGAGTTCAGAGATTACCTTTAAAACAGCTTTGTAGAGTCTGAATTCGAGCTGAATGGCACACTCATATGGCCTTAAATGACCGTGTTCTTGGCTGCACTTTGGTATTATGACTTTGAGGCACTAAATCATCCTTATTGATCTGTTATCAATATGGTATCTTCCAAACTATCACAGGCCTTGATATCTTCATCATTCTCATCTTTCCTTAAAAACAAGAGAAAGAAAATAAATGGTCAGCATACCATTTCTCCTGTGGTCCCAGGCTCCCTGACAAATATTTGACAGTCAATAGTCTAGTTTCATTCCCACCTTATGTATCACTAACTCACATATGAGTGAGTTCCAGTGATGTTTCAAATATTCCCTGATAGCACTCACTTTTGCCATGAAGAATTGTATGCTGACCCCAGTCGATCCAACCCTTGTCTGAGCTCGTGCATATGTTCTTACAGTCTCACCCGAAATGAGCTGGTACTTCCTACACATCTCAGTGGCCACTCTGCCTTTCCCCATATACATCAATGTTCTATGCAAAGAGATTTTGTTCACATAACTTATTAAGAAACCATCTCCATATATAGAAACTCACTCAGCCAAGTCAAAAGAACTTCAAAGCACTTCAGCAGTCTCCTCACTTGATATAAAATGTCCCAGGTACAGCTTGGCTTTGACATAATAACTAATACTTGGGGCAGAGTGGGTACCAAGGAATAGTAGCTGGGAGAACAAATAAATATCCCTCAGCCCATGCTCCTGATCCACTTCCCCTTTTGACTTCCCATTTTCAGTTCAGTGGGGGTGATTTTCTGACTGTCTGATAGGGGTTCTGGTCAGTGGTATACAAGACCTTTCCTACTCAGGACCTAGACTTGGGGGCTTTCCTAAAGGTCCCTGGGTTCTCAATGGAGGTAGCTTAGCAGGTGCGACAACTCGGAGGTACAGCAATTTCAGAAAGGGAAAATTAACTAAGTGGTTGTACATCAGAAGGCAAGTGGCCATTCATCAATAAAAAGGCATTAGTTACTTGGCCTTTCAAGATAAACGAGCCACCAGTACCTTAGAAGACGAAGGAAAAATAACCTCTAAGTCCAAACGGGCCACTCCATCACTCAGCTTTGCCTTTCTACCTGTAGATTTTTCAATGGCCTCTGCTGCTTTTATTGCTCAACTCAAACTTATTTTCATGTGATGGGGAGTCAAGGCTTCAGGGTTTCAGGGCCATGTGTCTATTACTTTACTCCCTCCTGAGAGACACCATAGCTCAAGGAAGGCTGGAGCTTTGGAATTTGAGTTCTCATGTGCTTTCAGAGTAGGGCCTGTTCTGCTTGGCTCAATCCAGTTCTTTCTGGCCATGCTCAGTGTAAGAGACTGGTATCGGCTCAGAAGGCCCAAGTCCAAGTTCTCAGCACAAAGGAGATTTATTTGCCGTAGAGGGACATAGGGTAGGGGATGAGTGACAAAGACAGGAAATAGTGGGCAAGGGAGAAGAGGAAAGGAACAAGGAAAAGGGGAGAGAAGGGGCAAAGGAGAAGGGTAAGGGTTATTTTTGGAGAGTGGGAGAGAACACTGCCTCTGGATAGAAAGGAGACGTGGCACATAGGCAAATAGCAATTTATAAAGGTCAAGTGGGGAAACCCCTTGTTAGGATGAGGTTTTTAATTTTAGTTGGGCGTGTTAATTAGAGCGATTTTGATTCTTGGACTTTAATACTTTGGTAGCCTGACCGTGGGGTCAGCCTCAGGAGGAGGAAGTGGACAAATAAAGGAATAAACCTTGGTGGCTAGCATTAGGAATGTAATCTAAGGGGTTTCAGCAAGACAGAGGGCAGGGGAAAAGGCCTGTCAGAGCAATGCCCACCACACTCGCTCCAGATGGCCAAAGTCTCATCACTCCGTGCTCAGTCCTCAGGCCTCTGCAGAAACTTCCCCTTTCCAGAGTCAGTGCCGGGTCCCACTTCTTCCCAGGCTGTTCTGTGGAGTCCCATGATGTCTGCTCCAGCTGTTTATAATTACCTCCCGAAGGCTGCTTGGTGAGTGACTCAGCACTCTGTCCTGTTTTCATTGTTGGGTACATTTATTTTTTTCCACCTAAAAGAACCAGATATTTCTCTAGCATAGTCTGTGTCCTCTCCCAGCCCTACATGATGCCCCTTTGTTTCTCATATACCTGGTGCACCTGCTGTTCCCCGGTCACATTATATGTTGGACTTTTATTGTTTTTGTTTGTTGAGGTATTTTGTTTGTTTTGTTTTTGAGACAAGTTCACACTACTATGTAGCCTAGGCTGGCCTAGAGCTAGTTATGTAGACCAGGTTGGCCTCATAGAGGCCCACAAGTCTCTGCCTCTGAGTGCTGGGATTAAAAGGCCTGGCTGTAGGTTAGGTTTTGAAGTCAGAAATAAATGGACTTGATCTATATATCTATGCTAGCCACTTGACCTCACTGAACCTCGGTTTTCTCTTCTGTAGATGGGGACCAGGCCATGTGCTTCATAGTTATTATAGAAATAAGATTGTAAGATGGATTAAAAGACCTAAAGACAGGCTTGCCCACTGGGTTTTATTTATTTTATTTTATTCTACTACACTGGAATATGTTTATGTCATTCTACTATACTGCATCTGTCTTCTTGCGTTATCCTATCAGCAACAAAACCAAGCAAACTCTTACTTCCAAACACCTCTGAGATCACTTCAAATCCTTTAAAATCAAGGTCATTGCCTGTTCCTCAGCCTTTACAGTCACATCTAACCCACTTTTCAGCTTCCGATCTTCATCTTTAGGTATTAGGTTAACTTTCTTTGCTCCAGTGTTAGCTCTCTGCCTATCCCTCTTAACTCTCAACTTCAGATCTGAATTTCATCCCTGAAGATTCTGATAGCCAACCCATTCTCCTGAATTAGCTAGGATAATAGCCAGGAGTCTAAGGCTGACTTATGGCTAGGCACACTCAAGTCATCAACAATCATTTTCCTGGTCGCTGGCCCTCTTGCAAGCCCACACTTCTCTACTTGCATCTCTTTTCTTTCTAGTCTACCAAGTTTTCCTGCTACTGCCTGCAATGTATCCATCTCAAAACAGTGAAATGCCAAAAATAACACGTGAGAGAGAGAGAGAGAGAGAGAGAGAGAGAGAAAGAGAGAAAGAGAGAGAGAGAGAAAGGGAAAAAGAAGGGAAAGCATTGGTAGTTTTTCAATGTAGTACTTAAAAGGAAAAAAAAAAGCTGGAACTGCAGAGATGGCTTAGAAGTGAAGAACCCTATATGAGATGGTTTCTACAATCAAGGACCATGTGTGGATGTGGCCTGGAACCCCCGCACAGATGGGGCCCATGATAGCTCGGTGTAGGACTGAAGACCCTACTCAGGGAAACAGGGACTGTTTCAGTCATGAACTTGATGGCTGACTCTTTGACCCTCCTCCATACAAGCTGGGGAGTGACAGACTGGCTAGATCCCAGGGGAGGACATTGCAGCCAGCCCTGAGGAGACAGGATAAGCTGGGTTTGGATGGAAGGGGAGGAGGTCCTCCCCTGTTGGTGGACTTGGAGGAGGCGGGGAGGAGGGAAATGAGGGAGGGAGTGGGAGGGTGGGAGGGAATGAGGGAGGAGGCTATGCCTGGGATGCAAAGTACCTAACCTGTGATTGATATAAAAATAAATAAATTTTTTAAAAAATCAAAAAAAAAAGAAGTGAAGAACCCTTGCTTCTCTTGCAAAAAAGAGTTCCAGGCACTCACATTTGGTGGCTCAGAATTCCAGAGGATCCAATGCACACTTCTGGTCTCTGTGCACAGCAATCACAGGCACATATATTCCCCAACACATATCTTACAAAGGACAGAAAAAAATGAGCCCAAGTGCCTATCACAAAGGACTCACTAGCACCCATGTTCACCCTTTTCACTACCATGCTATACTGTCAGTCATAACTGGCCTAGAGTCCTGATTGTTCCTTGGACTATGTGTAGTACCTGAATTTGTCATGTTCCTTGTTCTCCTAGTGACTGTATATTGGCCCAGTCCACTCTGCAGTAACAATGGGCACTAACAAAATGCAGGGCAAGTGCTCATATATCTTTAGACACCAAAGAGCACAGTATCACACCGAATAATGAAAACAACTACAGAAATAACAGGGCATCAACTGAAAGGAGGCAATGTGAACTCACCTCCTTCAGTTCAATCTGTCCTTCAAGGAAATACACATAGACCCAACACAGAAAGTGTTGCTTTTTTAAGACAGCCATGCTACACCAACAAATATACAAATAGCACCCCACACAGAAAACTCCAGTAGCTCCCAAATTCAATATGCTAATTAACTGTCCATGTTCTTCAGGATCTGCCTCATTCAAAGAGCCCCGTCATAGAACTCGCACAAAATGGACATTAATAGTTCTCTAAAATACAGTTACATCCCCCCTCATTCAGAGGGCCTCTGTGGTTCCTAAATGCACTCCTCCCTACTACTCTGTCTTTAAATAAAATTGCAAAATTTTGTTTCAGCCATTCATTGACTCTTCTGTCCATTTAGTCATTCCCTTATCCATTCATCCATCGATGTAATTACAGTTAAGATAAATGACCAGCCAAAGGCATTCCAGATCACTAGTCCTTAAATCAGGTATCATCCTATATCTTCCCATGGATGCAATTTGTAGTTTAGGAACTCTTTGTAAGAAATCCATATACCAACAACCTATTTGTTGCATAGGAATTTAAAGGGTTTTGAAAAGCAAATTATGACACATTTCCTCATGAAGTTAGGAATGAATTTATGCCTTATCTGCCATCTATGCTGTTATGTGAAGACTGAAATCGCTTTAGCTTATTTTCTGTAGCAACAGGGACCAATAGCCCCCTATATAGTCTCCCACAGCTTGCAAAACAATTGCTACCAGCCCAGGGAACTCAGGCTCTTACTTGGTCTGTTTATGATTCTGTTGCACTTCTCCTCCTGTCTGCCTCCTCTCCTTTGGGTATCCTTACCACCAACAGTGTCTAGAAAGAGCCAATGATCTAGGACCCTGGAACATTCTGTTGTGTCTTATCTTCTCATCCCGTCCTAGTTAGAGCCTGAAAGTTACTGTCCGGGTTAGTTTCTTGTCAACTTAACACCAGTTACAGTCATTTTGGAGATGGGAACCTTATTTGAGAAAATTTGCCCCCCCAACACACACACACCCAACATAGACTGGTCTATGGGGGCATTTCCTTGATTGATGATTGATATGGAAGGGCCAAGCTCAATGTGGGCAGTGCCATCCTGGCCTGGTAGACCTGTATAATATAAGAAAGCAGATTGAGAAATCCATGAGCAGCAAGCCCGTAAGCACTGCTCCTCTATGGCTTCCTGCCTCAAGGTGCCCCCTTGAGTTCCTTCCCTGACTTCCCTCATTGATGGACTTGGAAGATGAAATAAGCCTTCCCTCCCCAACTTGATTTTGGCCATGGTGTTTCATCACAGCAATAGAAACCCTAGCTAAACAATCACCATCTGCAAATAAAGCCTTGACTTCCATTTGTTGGTCCTAAACAATGTATGGTCAATCCCACCAGTGCTTGAGTACTTAACTGAGTTTCAGGCTACTAGGTTTTGCTTTGGTTACTGTCATATAGGCTTATATATTAGGCAGACAACCATCACCTTCTGGGTGTCAGCTTACATTAAGAACTTGAGTTTAGAGATGACCAACAAATGGCATATTCTCCATAAGGAATTATCAGATAAGTGGAAAAATAAACTTTTCAAATTATTATAATAAGTGCAACTGAACCTGATGAGGCTTAGGTTAATGAAGGAGAAGCACGTTTTTCTTCTTGCTCTGCTTTTGGTGGTACCCACTTCTAATTCCTCTTCATTTTTTCACATGTTGGTTGAGCACCAAATACAGGCTAGGTGTAGAAGAGCAACAAAAACATAGATGCACTCTTCACTCTCACAGAGCTCAGTCTGTGGTAGAAAAGGACAACAAATGATCAAAAGTATAAGTAGAACTCATGGTAAGTTAATTCATTAATCCAACAGATATTTATTGAGTGTGAACAATGTTCTAAATACTGTGTGTATACGAGCAAAGCTATATTATACCTCCTCACTTCCCAGAGAGCAGTCAAGAAACAAGATAACAAGGTAACCCATTTTGTAGGTTAATGGTGCATGCTAAGGAGAGAGGGGAAAAAACTGTAAAGCAAGCAAAGGAACTAATAAAATATTTGAAGAGAGAGAGAAAGCTTGGAAATTCAAATGGGATAGCCAAGGAATACCTCCTTAAACATTTCTGAATTAAAAAAAAAATCTGAGGAGGAAAAGGCATCAGGAGATCTGGAAAATATTCCAGGATGTGAAGTAAGGGTCCTGTAGTCTGGATAATTACATTTTAACCCTAGAATTTAGAGGATCAGCAGCACCTAGCAGAGTGTCCAACAACACCCTCCTTAAGGACACGTCCTTGATACCGAAGAGCCAAGACTGTTTCTAACTTGGCCTATGGGACTGAGTGTCCCACTTAGAACTTCTGTTTCTCACTCTGTCTGCTTTCTCTGTCTCAAACAGCAACCAAATCTTTCCACCTCCCTTCTTCTAAGAACCTCTGATGGGTATCTTATACCAAACTAGGATGCTCCCTCATCCAATTTGGACTGGGGAATGTAGTGAGAATTTTGGTTTCTTAAAAAAAAATTGTTACGTGAATATGTTTTTGTTTTAATCCCAGGTGTGGGATATGGGGCTGCTTCAGATTGTCCACAGCAGCTGACTATGATTTGTCCCATGCTCTGGCAGGGGGCCTGGTTTATGCCAGCTGCAGATAGTTTAATTCTGGAAATTCTTGAGAGGGTAAAAGATGGGAGAGACCTGATAGGCCAGGAGGACCAGTGGTGGCAGAGGCAGAGGCTACTGCTGCAGCTTCGGCTACTGTGGCTCTGGCTGCAGCTGCAGCTGCGTCTGCTGGTTCATCCTGCTGCTCCAGTTGCTGTTGCATTTGATATTGCTGGAGCGCTGTTTTGCTGGTCTGCTGGATAGTCTGGCTATAAAGATTGGACTTGCCACAAGGAGCAAAAAATCCCTAATCAGCTGGAAGTAGCTTATGGATCCCACACCCCCTTTGCCCTCTGATCATTTTTTTTTTTGCCTACCTAGTGCTCAGGGGTTGGAAGAGATTGGGGTGGAGAAGGGTGGTAGATATAAGAACCCAAATAAAATAGATTTTTAAAAATATGCCGACAGGAATTTTTGACTCTCAAGCCCAAAACTAACCTGAAACCTCAACATTTACACCACTGAAGGTCCCCCTCTTTCTACCAATAGCCAGTCTTCCAGATAGCCTAGTTTCACTCAATGTTATTCCTGGTGCCTTCTCCTCTTTCAGATGCCTTGTGAGCCAGAGGTCCCGGCATGCCTTGCAGCTAGTCCCGGCCAAGTTATGACACATTCACACTTCCCTGAAAAAGAAAAGGGGCAGCAATATAGCTTCTGGAGACATGAGTATTTATGGGGCTTCAGTCTACTTGGAAAGCCTACAGAGAAAAATGACAAAGGAACTTGAGTGATGTCGCGTTGTATTCAATTCTCTTTTGCCATTTACTAGTTGGACATCTGCAGGAAAGTGAACCTCACTAAGCCTATGTTTTCTCATTTATAAACTGGGAATTCCTTTTCTACTTCACAGCTTTTGAAGGGTTCAATAAAATAAATTAATTGAAGCACCTGACACATAATAAGTGTTCCAATGAATGTTTGTTGAATCTGACTCTTCAATCTCCTCTTTGGTTTATGCCAAGTGTCAGCAAACTCCTGTGGAGGGGTCAAACTCATCAGATGGCTTTTATTTATACGTAAAGCTTTGTGGCAATCCAGACACGGTGTTAATTTCCATTTTCTCATTGAATTGTTAGGTGCTGCAACTCCAGAGTTGAATGTTGGCCACAGAGACTAAATGGTCACAAAGTTTTTATATTTACTATACTGGCCTTTGCCTGAATAATATGCAGGTCCTAGAATATAACATCAGGAGACATGGGTCCAGAGACAGGGAGTTCAGGGTTCAAATACTTGTTTAATGACTTACTAAGTCTGGAACTCTGAGCAGGTTGGTTTACTCATCTGTATCTTGATTTCCTCCTGTGTAACAAAGGAATACAATTTACTCTATCCAGTTAATGAAAATAATTACATGAGCCAATCTAGTTAACTGCATAACTGTGAGGCAAACAATATTAATCAACAATATTATTATTGTGAATGTTACATACACTGGACAAATAGTCTATCCATTAAGCAGGTACTACAGAGAAATTAGAAAATCACCTTGAAACCCACAGTAACTTTTATATGGCTCAGTGCTTCATGAGCATGTGCCAACCTGTACACCTCTTCCTTTGGTAGCTTTCTAGCTCTGCCCACTCCACAGACTTGTTGATAATCTGCCTTGAGAATTAAATCTTCTAGATGAAGATTTCTTCACCATGCCCTAAGTGCAGAACCTTTGCTTCTAAGAAAATACCTCTCCTGCCAGTCTGTCATGGTATTCAAACATTCATTGGCATGCCCTGAACACCATCACTGGCCTTGAGTGTATCCTCACATGGTCCTTGTGTGATGCTGGAGACACAGTGAGCAGAATTTACACCTGAAAATGAAAGGCTCACCTGAAAACTCTGTCAAGAATATTTCAGAGAGTCAGGCTACAGTGCGAGATATTTTTGAAGCCCTGGATAAGGCTACTTGCTTGAAATTAAACACATTCAGCATTGTGTGACAAAGGCTAAAACATGGGAGTTCCCATTAAACAGCAGAGAAGGCAAGAGTGAGTCTATAGTGCCAAAATGATTAAGAGTCTGATACACACACACACACACACACACAACCATTTTGGAAAAAAAAAATAGAGAGCTATCCAAAGAGAGCAAAAAGTGTGTTTGCATGTGAGTTATGTGTTCACATGTGTGCATAAAGATCTGTACTCGGACCACTAAGAAATAAAACAGAGCAGGAAACATGTGGCATTAGATTTTCCTACAGTGTAAAATTTCTAACACTTCCAAAATCAATTTTGTTCAACTTGCCTTCCACAATAATACTATCTCCTAATTTGATGCAATCTAACAAAATGTCTTCTTTAAATTTGGAGTGGTGTTTATACAAGAAGCTTTATAAAATTACTAAGTCAATCACACAGACTTTCAGATCCTTTTGGCTGGCAAGATCACAGTGTCATGGTACCTCCTGATTCACATGATAGCTACATGGGCTGGACAGGCACTTTAGAACAACTGTCAGTAATTCCAGAAGAGTTTCCATATGGATCAAAGGGAGTTTGATCAAGAGCCAAGCCACCTGTGGGAAGTCTGACAGAAGCTGCCACCACCTCACCCTGAGTGGGTAAAGATATGCATGCTCCACGTCACCCCCCCCCAAACACACCCAGGTGTGGCAATGATCCAAGTGACCATCCTGTCAAGGGACACGGGCAACTGCTGAGTTGGCTTTCCTGAGCCGAGAACTTATCTTTACCAAGTGAGAACATCTCTTCGATAAAATAAGGATCTCAGCTCCAAATGCCAAAAAGACTCTTGACCCCAGGTTCAGCTAACTTTCCATCTTAAATAGCAAGATTTACCTGAGTGAGCTCTCCTAGCAGGTAACTGAGACACTCACTGAGAGGGAGAAATGTGTTTCTCATACTGGCAGGCTTCTTTCCTGGTTTTATCATCACTCCAGACACACAACGAAGATTAAGAAACCAAGTCCCAGCATCTGTAGTTCTGGGGGAGGCTCAAATGTGCAATGGATTTGCAATTAGTTTACACAGGCTTTCTGATTGACTGTTTCCATGTAGAGTGTTTCCATGTAGAGAGACATCTATTATCACTTAATACCCCTCTACCACCCAAATCATGCTGTCTAATAGTCTATAACATTCTTGGTAATAGAAATTGGGAACACAAAATACAGGATTCCCAATATCTTTCTTTTTGTAGTGCCATACAAATAAGCTACCCATGAGACTTATGCCTTCATTCTAGCCTATCTGTATGTGCCGAATAAACTGATAGCATATTTCTTTCATATCAGCCAGTTTGCAACCCTCATCATGACCAGAGATAGGCTGTAGCATGCTCAGAAACATGAACTGAGAAGCCTGATATAAACATGATAGGAAGGGAGAAACAAGAGCAAGAAAACACCTTTCAGAAGATGTCAGTCATGAGATTCATTGGCCCAGAGACAGAGTGCTCAGCAAGTCTTCACACACATACCACAGACAGGAGTGTGATTACTTTGCTGCTAGCAGCAGAAATGGGAGGCTCCAAAGAAGGCAGAAGCTCCAAACAGCGTCCAGCTAGTGACTGTCACTCAACTCCTTTCATTCCATTGTGCTCTGAAAGCAGAGGATGGAAGAAAAAGGAGAACACACAGCCTAAGGCCAGCTCGTTTCTCCCTGAAGCCATTTAATCACTTGTCACGTCAGAGATTTTCCACTTTAGACCTGAGCTGAGGGTGAAGGTGAGTCAGGATTCTTTGAAAGCTATTGAAAGCCACTTTATCAAGACAGAAAGATGGCCGGCTCTTCTACCTGGGATACTCAGTAGGGGTGAGCGGAGATGCCTTCCTGGTGAGAGAAGAGTTATGCGGTGCCTGATCTGCATCTTGTTGTGGATATGTCCAGTGTAATCCTTCAATGGCTGCTAAGTGAAACAGTTCCCATGTACGATTGATCCTGTGGGTCTGAGAGATTCCTGGAAATGAGGTCATTCACCACCCTGTGACTGTCTTGAACATAAACATTTCCTAAGTACTCACTGTGAGTCCATAGCAGGTGTGGGCGGTTTCCTAGGGAACCACCTGTTATTTCAAGTTCTTTGCCATGGTCCTCTGGAAAATATCTCATACACAAACTTCAGGGAAATCCTTATTAGTTTCAGAGGCAGAGGCCAAGGATATGGTAAAAGCAAGATAGATAGCACAGAATACAATGTTCACCAAAGACTAAGGTCAACTAATGTGATATTCCAAACTTAGGTAAATGCTTACATGATGAGGGTGCCAAGAGAGTGCTAGAGACAGAGAAGAGTGGTTTGGGGCTAAAGATACTGAGCTTATATTCTGAGCTTAGCTCTGCTATGAGATCTTGGCCCACTCCTCTGGTTTCTCTGTGCTTTGTCTGTGAAACAAGGATAGAAATAGCACCTGCCTAAAGGTGTCACCATAGAATTAAGTGAGAGTGAGTTTGTGAAATGCCTAGGCTAGTGTCACATGCAGTGGAGGAATGTGCAGCAAGGAGATGGATTGAAGGGAAGCAGACCACTCTCACCATTTGGCTGAAGAGGAAGCTGAGGGCCAGGGAGATGATTGTCTATTCACACGCTCTAGATCTTAGACAGTTATGTCTGCCTCTCCCTGCCCCCTCAAATCTGGAACCCTCTGCTTCTACAATGCTGCCTTTTGCCTTGGCAGAGGGACCTGCCAGGGAACTCCAGGCTTACACAGGGCTATTACTGCCACAGAGGCAGCCTTGCTATCATAACACATCTCTGTTTAGAGAAACATAAACCACCCTTTGGCAGCTTCTCAAGTACATGTCAGAGTCACTAAAGGGCTCCCTTCCCTCACCCCACTTTTCTGCCTGACTGTAAGAATAGCCTTACAGGGAAACACACAAGAGCCTACTCTACAGGTTTCCCCAACAGCCAGGCTGGAATGGGCAGGCCCCAAGGAGTCCAGGCTTGGGAAGGGCTGCTCTCCTATCTGCCAATGTCTCCCTCAAACCTGGGAGAGGGTGGCCTCCTGATGCTCCTGTTTGAACCTGCTACCTGGGAGGGGCTGACAGAAATAATCCTGCCCTTCTAGCTGCAGGCCATCCTGGGCTCCTGGCAGGCATCACCTCCTTAAGCTCTGCACATCTCTGCCTCCTTCTCCGGAGTATCCCTCCAGTGGTAGCCAAGGGCCCAGTTCAGTGAGGGGATGGCCTGGCTTAGTGTTAAGTGACCCAGCTGAGCAATTTGACCCAGGTCTGACGAGGAGCATCTGTACTAGTCTAGCTTGGCAGAAAGAGTCAGGTCAAAGAGGCAAGTTCCCAAGCTGGACCTTCAGAGGATAGAAGGGATTTAGACACGATGATGAGGTCAGAACAAATCATAAGTTTCCAAGAGATGATTCTAAGAAGAAATCACACCCAGTTCCCCTGCCTGTGAATATAAATGGCTACCTGGAAAACCATTAGCTGCACTCAGCCTTCCATTTCCAATTAGCAGCTACCTTGCACCCCTGGACTATATCGGGAACATATCATATTTACATATGCCTACTCAGGGGGCAAGGTTCAAGAATTGTCCCGGGGCTCCTGAGGACACCAGAGTGGTAAGAGAGCAGGTGGCTAGCCTAGAGTTGACAGTGTGTGCTGGGGACTCCAGAGGGCAATCATATTCAGCACAAGAAAAAAATAATAGCTGAGGTTTTGTAAGCTCTCATTCTGTCATAGGAGCTGTGTAGTATATCTGTTGCATAAAAGATCATGAAAACCCCACAAATACACAGGGAGATAGATTACCGATATTTCCTACTTTATGGATAAGTATGTGAGTTGCCCAAAGCTTCAGATACAAAACAGAACCGCATACTTGAGATTCAAATTCTGATATATTTAACTCCAGGGCAGATCCTCCAGTGGATAGTACTAGCCTGAATCTTACTGCTTCTGCCTTTGGGCCATAACATGATGGCTTCCCAACAGCAGGAGCTGGGCTTAGAAGACAGTTCAGTCATTAAAATGCTTGTTGTGCAAACAGGAGGAGCTGAGTTTGATCCCTGGAACCTACATTAAAAGCCAGGCATGGTGGCATGTGTCTATAATCCCAGCCAGGGGAGGTGAAGACAGTCAAAGTGGGATTCACTGGACACAGCCTAGATAAATGAGTTAGCCTTAAGACTCACTATATTTGCTTTTGTTAGCTTTGGCTAGATTACTGATGCTTTCAGTCTAATATCCTGTAGGTAAATTTGACCCACTTGGCTTAGATGGGTTGGAGCTACTAAGTACTAGTCACACTGAAAGGGTAGCAAGCAGTGTAGGGGAGTTTGAGAGTCAGACACAACTGTTCTCTAGCTATGTAAACAAGAGTCTGGATGGCCTTGTTCATGTTCGTGTACTTCCCTGAGCCACTACCTTCTTATCTATAAGTCATTATTAATGGTTAGGACAGGGAAGAAGGCAAAAGAGTATACATATAAAATGCAATAGTGAGCTAAACTATGAACTCTATGGGGCAGAAAGCAATTATTCCTCATTCCTACTGTGATCACATCTAGGCCCTTGACCAATAGATACTTTGCTCAAAATAAAATTATGTTGAAAAGCTTATTTTTCAAAATTAATTGTAATGCTGAATATGCATTGCTAGGCTACATGTAAGTCTAGCAAGAAACAGAGCATATGCTAAGAAATCAGGTATAACTAAACACAATGAAGAGTTGTAGAATGATAGACAGACATTTATAAGAATGGTACATGAATATCATGGCATTAACCAACCACACTGTGATTGGATTTAAGTCCTGCTTCACAAAATGAAAACCACATTTGTTATCATCACTGGGCCAAGAACCTGTGATTAGAAAGGTCATAGGTCCAAGGAAGAACCAACTACTATTATTCTGGCAAATGGACATTATAATAAATCGATTCTCAGTGCCTTATTGTTTTACCAATAGATTAATATATCTCTCAACTCTCATCAGAGAAGCTTTCATTTTCAATGGATGATGATCACCCACAATTGGCCTATGTGTAGAGAATACAATACTGCAGAAGGCCCATCCGTAAGTGGAATATCTAAATCCTACTCCCTCCTCTGAAGGCTCACTGATCACTGTGGCAGAGGGTGGGGAAATAGTGGAAGAGTCAGAGAAACCAAGGAAACAATGTCTTCTTGTGGACATTTTGGTTTATGATATGTAAACGTGTTTTTGTTATAATTCCAAGCTGTGGGTTTTAGTTTGCCTATGTCTGTTAAGTGTCTCATGCAGAGTGTGGTCTTTACCAGATGGAATTGGTTGCATTCTGAGGACTTTGAGGGCCTAGAGGAAGAAGGCACGGATGCTTGGAGGACTTCTTGCTGCTGGTTCGTCCTGCTGCTGCATTTGCTGTTTGCTGATTTGCTGGTTACTTGAACTTCTGGATTTCTTGATGACTGATATTGATATTGCCCCCAAAAGAATTCTACAACCCTACCAAGCAGGAAGTAGCAAAGAGAACTCTGCCCACTGTCCCCACTAACCTTCTTTCCCTCCTATCCGATGTTGGGGGGCGGGGAGGTTCAAGTAAGGTAGAAGCATTTAAGAATCCTGAATAAAGTGAGTTTGATTTAAAAAAATATCTCAGTCAACAATGTCTTCTGAAATCAACAAGGAAACTACTCATATGAACTCACAGTGGCAATGAGAGCACATGTAAAAGACCTGCGCAAGCTCATGCTAGACACAATCTCAGTATGCAGAGGGGAGGAGGGCAAGAAGCCGTGCTCCTATCCTGGCAGCTATTGGCAATTGTAGCTGCTAGGAGGGAGAGAGAGAGTCAGTATTTTTTAAGAGCAGAGATTCTGGTAAATTGATCTAATTCCAGCAGAAGGCTACATATGCAGGACTACATGGGTGACACAAATTGGATGGGTAGGAAAGAGACATGGGGAAGAGAAAGATGGGAGAAATTGGGGGAGTGGGGGTAAATATGATCAAAAGACATTACATGGAATGCTCAAAGTAATAGTAAAATGGTAAATTTTTTTGTATACACACACAAATGTGCATGGAAGGGTTTGGATGGAGAAAGGGTAAGGTGGAAATGATATAATCACACTGTAGTCTCAAGTTTTTCAAAATTATTTAAATATATATTATTACATAATGAAGATTGGTAGAGAAACAGTGCAACATTGATTTCTGGCTCCAGAGCCACACACACACACACACACACACACACACACACGGGTGTGAAATTGTATCCACATACATACACTACACACACACCCAAAATGAAGCAAATATTCATCACACTGTTGTTTCTCTTAGTTCAGAACAAGGCATTCATGGATAAGCAATATTACTAGAATTGGCTGTGCCTATCAGTGTATGTGGCTATGCAGAATCACGCCCAGCCTTGCCAGGGATTTCTGGATATGACTTAAAGGGTATACGGGCCAAAAGCAAGTCACTGGCTTTCCCCCAAAGCAGCAACAACAAAAAAAATATGTTATTTGAGTGAATGTAAAATAAAAGGGATGGGGTGGGTCCCTGGGGGCGTGTGGCTCAGGAAAAATTTTCATCCATCATTCCTGCCATCTCTTCATGCCAAGGAATGTTCATTATCATGGACCTAATGTCTCACCAGAATCATTATTCCAGTTTACAAATCCTTCAGACCATAGACAAAAGCAAAGGGTGAGAGGCAAGGCAAGGCAAGGGATCACTTTCAGAGTCAGTTGACTCACTCAGCATGGGAGGGTTCTCTTAGAAGCTAAATGTCCTGGGCTGCCTGTGTTTGTGTCCATTCATCCAGACAATTGAACAACTCCCATTTGAGCCTCTACTGCCTAGATCCAACCATCTCCAAACAGATCTTGAACTTAATAGAAGAGGATAACAGAGAGAATGGAAGTCAGGAACACACAGAGGAAGCAGCTACCTTGATTCTGGAACTACTGCAAGTGTCTAGTCTACAGGGTCTCCTAGAACTCCAGAAGATGGCTTCTCCTGCCCTCATCTCAGAAAGGCTCCAAAGAGCTACGCCATGATCCCACAAGGACATCATGAAATATGGGGAGATACGTAGGGAGTATGTGTGCCTATGTATGTGTGTCTGTGTGTTTGTGTCTCTGCATGTATGTGTCTTCGTATGTGATGTCTGAGTGCCTGTGTAGGTGTCTGAGTGGTATATGTCTGTGTTGTATGTCATCTCTCTGTGTATGCTTGTATATGTTTACGTGTGCATGTTATCTGTGTGTGTCTGTAGGTTTGTGTGTTTCAACTCTGAAGCACTTTCTCACTAACACAACACATTCAGCACATACACACATGCCCTCACTGTTACCCACTTACTGAGCTTGACTCAATAATAGAGAGAGATGTCCCAACCCCCACCCCTGCCAGTGTTCCATACAATCTGGGACCACTAATGACATTATCATGGGGGGAGGGGGAAATGTTACACCACCTTCACACATCATCCTGGTATTAAGTTACTAGATGATATGTTGTTTATCTTTGGATGCCCATAGATGCTCACATCTATAATATTATGTTGGTGGTCAGGCACTAAGAACTCTCAGTGTGGAGCATTGGACAGACCTTGGCAGAAGGTGAATCCTCAGCTATCTGCTCCTCTCTCCCAAAAGTCACCAGTCCCAGGAGCAGCTGTGCTGTATAACAGGATCCGCTTTTTTTGCTTGATGTTCGTGGAGTGTGGCGGTACTAAGAAAGTGTCACCACAGAGAATTCAGCTTCCAGGGGAAGAAAGTATACACAGAGAAGTCTTCCACGAACATGATATAAGAAGTTGGTGGAAAACTTTGGAGTATCTTATCCTTTTGGATAGGTAGTAAGAAGATACGTGGGCTATTGGGATTGTTCAGTGGTTAAGAGCATTTAATGCTCTTACAGAGAACTCAACTTCATTACCCTACAGCCATATTGGGTGGCTCACAACCATGTATCACTCTAGTTCCAGAGGATCAATGTTGCTAGCCTCTATAAGCAACTTCATTGTGTGTGTGTAATATATACATATTATACATTATATATACAACAGAGCACAGACGTACATACACATAATTACAATTACATTAATTTTTATTAAAAGAAGGTAAATCATTTCAAGTAGGAAGATTTACAGGCATTTTATAGAAGGACATGCCTTATATAGTATAATTATTAGGTCCTCGGTGGTTTGGGCTTCTTTAGCATATTTTTCTGAAAAGGCAATGGAACCACCGATGTCATGTCTCTTTTTATGCCAGCTCCTTACCAGGATCAGCAGTAGCAACAATTATGAGGCACAGAACTGGCAAACCCATCCACAGAGGCAGCCCCAAGATGCTGGAGAATTTGCATTCCTAATGATGGTTCGAGTAGCCACATGAACTTGTTTTTATTTTAGGGTTTTGATTGTTTTGTTTTGTTTTTAGGTACAAGTAGAAAGATTTATAACACTTTCCTCCTAGGGATAATGTATAGGGTGAATTGTCCTACATTCAGTGCACTTGGTGCCATCCTATATTGATGGAAATGAGAACAAAGATGAGAATCTGAGTGAGGCTGAAGCAGAAAAACTGTGGTTTGTGGAAATGTGACTCAAGCAAAGAAGCTGGTTTCACATTAAGGTAATGAGAAAAAGATATTGTTACTGTCAAGAGAAACAGGGGGAAAGGGAGAAGAAACCCAAAGATGTCTACGATAAAGAGGAAGGAGAGGAAGGAGAAATTGGCAAATAAGAAACCAAATAAAAGCATAAGCCCTAAACTGATTTACCAGACCTAGCTTGCACCTCTAGCTTAATTTTCTAGTCTTAAAAAAAGTAATTACACCATTTATAAATCAGGAAATATTGTTTACACATTTGGGGGGATTGCTTTTTGTTCTTTTATTTTTTTCATTTTTTATATTAATCACAGGTTATGTACTTTGTATCCCAGCTGTAGCCCCTCCCGCATTCCCTCCCTATCCCACCCTTCCCTCCCTCATCTCCTCCCTGCACCTTTTCAAGTCCACTGATAGGGGAGGACCTCCTCCCCTTCCATCTAACTCTGGCTTATCAGGTCTCTTCAGGACTGGCTGCAATGTCCTCTTCTGTGGCCTAGCAAGGCTGCTCCTCCCTCGGGGGGTAGGGAGGTCGAAGAGCCAGACATTGAGTTCATGTCCAAAATAAGTCCCTGTTCCTCTTACTAGTATACCCACTTGAGTATTGAGCTACCATTTGCTACATACAAGCAGGGGTTCTCGGTTATAACCATACATGGTCCTTGGTTGTAGAAACAGTCTCATAAAAGACCCCTGTGCCCTGATATATTTGGTTCTTGCGGAGCTCCTGACCTCTCCAGGTCATAATAACTCCCCCTTCTTTCATATGATTCCCTGCACTCTGCCAGAGGGTTGGTTATGTTTCTTAATCTTTGCTTTGATACCCTGCTAGGAAGAGTCTTTCCAAGGCCCTCTGTGGTAGGCTCTTGTCCTGCTACTTGTTTTCTCCTACATCCAATGCCCGGCATATTTGACCTTCTAAGTGGGGATTAATCCTCTTTTTTGTTTATCTTCTTTAGGTGTATACATTTCAGTATGTTTATCCTATCTTATAGGACTACATCCATTCATGTTTAAAGACTTGGAGAGATCAGGGATACAAGGCACATACCTAAACATAGTAAAGGCAATATACAGCAAGCTTATAGCCAACATCAAACTCCATGGAGTGAAACTTAAGTCAATCCCACTGAAATCAGGGACAAGGCAAGTCTGCCCACTGTCTCCATATATCTTCAACATAGTACTTGAAGTCCTAGGTAGAGCAATAAGACAACTAAAGGACATCAAGGGGATACAAATCGGAAAGGAAGAGGTCAAAGTATCCCTATTTGCAGATGATATGTTAATATACATGAATGACCCCAAAACTTCAACCAGAGAACTCCTTCAACTGATAAACACCTTCAGCAAAGTGGCTGGATACAAAATCAACTCAAAAAATCAGAAGCCCTCCTGTACACTAAAGACGAAAGGGCTGAGAAAGAAATTAGGGAAACAACACCCTTCACAATTACCGCTAATAACATAAAGTACCTTGGGGTGACTCTAACTAAGCAAGTCAAAGATCTGTTTGAGAAAAACTTCAAGTGTCTGAAAAAAGAAATTGAAGGAGATATCAGAAGATGGAAAGATCTCCCATGCTCATGGATTGGTAGGATTAACATAGTGAAAATAGCTATTCTGCCAAAAGCAATCTACAGATTCAATGCAATTCCCATCAAAATACCAACACAAT
>CM053766.1:133814565-133853334 GCA_028658305.1 Pachyuromys duprasi | reverse complement strand
TAATCCAATTAAAAAATGGGGTATGGAGCTAAAAAGAGAACTCTCTGTAGAGAACTGTACAATGGCAGAAAAACACTTAAAGAAATGCTCAACATCCTTAGCCATCAGGGAGATGCAAATCAAAACGACCCTGAGATTTCACCTTACAGCCATTCACCTGTCAGAATGGCTAAGATAAAAACTCAAGTGATAACACATGCTAGAGAGGATGTGGAGAAAGAGAAACCCTCCTCCATTGCTGGTGGGAATGCAAACTTGTACAACCACTCTGGAAATCAATTTGGCATTTTCTTATACAATTAAGAATAGTGATCCAGCTATACCACTCCTAGGCATGTATCCAAAAGATGTTCAAGTACACAATAAGGACATTTGTTCAACTATGTTCGTAGCTGCTTTATTCGTAATAGCCAGAACTTGGAAACAACCCAGATGTCCCTCAGTTGAGGAATGGATACAGAAATTGTGGTACTTTTACACAATGGAGTACTACTCAGCAATTAAAAAGGAGGAAATCATGAAATTCGCAGGCAAATGGTGGGACCTGGAAATGATCATCCTGAATGAGGTACCCCAAAAGCAGAAAGACACACATGGTATATACTCCTTTTTGTTTTGACAAAAGAAAATATATTTCTTTTAGGTTCCTTGTTTGTTTGTTTGTTGTTTGTTTGTTTATATGTAGAAACAAACTGATGCTCCTTGTGGATGGGGTGTGAATGCTGAGTTCATCACAGTCCCTACCGTACCTTATTGGATTATAGTCGGCGTCACTTCATGGTTTAAGCTATACTCTATGCCTAAAATCACCATGATCATTTAACTCCAGTGCCTTAAACATTGAGCCTGGTACTACTGCACTGTCTCTCTGTCTCCATCGCACGGTGAAACAAAGCTTGAAGGGAATTATGTGACTTACCCAAAATTACCATCAGTAAAATTCAAAGTCATCCTTATCTCAAAACATCTGCCAATTCCCTCAAGTTTTTTGTGTTGTCCTGACAAGCAGAAAGAAGGCTTGATTAAACACAAAGCAAGGAAAAGAGTGATGGAAATAAAACCTGAGCACAGGGACAGATGGGAGCTTTCTAAAGAACAGTTTCCTAATTGACTAGAAATTAAGATATAGCATGGACTCTTACATTGATGAGCCAAGCACAGCCTTGGTCAGGAATCCATGCTCTTTGCCCATGTCCAAGAAACAAGCCCAGGCCTCTCCGAAGCAAACTAGGCTTGACTCATCTAGACAGCCCTGGAAAGCATTTGAGAGCTGGCTTACAAAGCAAATAACCTGTTCATACTCACACATGTTCCTTCTTAAAGGAACAGACTCTCCCCTCTCACTCTTGAATCTCAGTGAATCAGCAAGACCTTCAGGTTAGTTTCAGAGTGTCAGCTCAGCCCAAAATTCCAATATGATGGACTAAACCATCTTCAACTCAGTCTCCGGGGCACACCTACCTGCCATTTTCCTATCTGGGCTTATGGGACAACAGAAGACCCAGTTGTCCACTTTGTTGACTGTTGTTAGGAAACCTGAAGTTTCTAAAACTCACCATGTGTACAGACACACCGAAGGGAACAGAGAAGAAAACTAACATTTCTTTTAGCAACTCCATGATCTATTTCTGGGGTTGAACAGAAGCCATTAAAACATTCCCATGACTCTGTGCCAAGCCCCCAAATTACTAATGACAGACATGCTGGCTCAAAGGGAGGCACTGCTGGCAAATATCCCGCCAGTATCTTGTTAACAATAATAACCCAGAGCCTTTTATTGAAAGATCTCAAAGCACAGCACAAGTCTTAATTGACTCCCCACCCCCAACTCTGTCCCTGGAAAAGGTAATTATCATTATATTCCTCAGACAGTTTACACGGGGGTTAAATGGATGGCAAAGGTTGAATGATTTATCCTTGTTTCATATTCTAAGTTGAAAGGAAAAGTCTAAATGATGTCATAACTTAGTGGGTGAACTCAGCCATAGACTTCTTGTAGCCCATGCAACAGAAGAAGCAGAAAGAACTAGAGTCTCATGGAGCCTATATCCACAAGGGGTGTCTGTCACAAGAAGGCACAAGCCAAGCACCATAGCAGACATACTGGCCTGAGCTTGCTTTAGCCTGAAGAGTGTATTCATAGGTGCCCAGTGTGGGCCAGGAGGACCAGAGATGCAGAACCAGAGTCCAAGAGTGGGAGACCCTCAATGTCATGCCAATGGAATCTAAACTGAGAATCTATCGTTAGTATTTTGCAGAAAAAATAATGTCACCTTTGATTGGTGGAGAAGCATGCAAGAGCTGGGTGTGTATCTGATTGCCCAATAGAGAAGTGGTAAATCCCAGTAGGGAACTTGAACTCCAGGCCAAGCATCTGTGTTGGGAGTGTCTAAGTCTAGGGCCTCAGCCATCATGGAAATGGCCACCACTGACTTTCCAAATGGCTATATATGTAAATTTCCCCCTTAATAAACAAAACCTAACCTCATTCACAAGCCATAACCAAAATGCAGGGAGTCCACATCTGCATTTACGTCCTACCCCAAGTTCCGATGGGCAATTCCTTGCCCCAGCCTACTTGTCAGCATCCACACCTCCCTGTTGACTCATTTGAAAGCTCATAATATGTTCTCCTGGTGCTGCTGCTGCTGGTGGTGGTGATGGAGGCACAGTGGCAATGATAATGATGGTTGGTAGTGGTAGTGATGTTTGGTTCTTTGAGATGGGGGTCTCACTCTAAAGGCCAGGCTTGCATTGAGATTACAATCTCCTGCCTCAGCTTCCTGAATACTAGGATTACATGTATGTGACACCATGTCTGGTTCTTTGAATCAATCTGCTTCCTAGTTGTTTCAGTCACTTTCAAACTTTTCATAAGCCAAATAATCCTTCTTAATACTCTCTAAAGGACAGGAAGTAAATATAGTCGCAGTTAATAAACTCCTTTAAGTAAGCTTTTCAAGTTTTTTTCCCTATAGGGGAAATGCAAAATAAAATTGCCAGCTTAGAATTTCATATTAATAGAATTAAATTTCTAAAATCAGAGTTAAATGTTGTCTCAGATAAAAACATGTGAAAATTATTCATTAGTAGAAGACCTGCCTGAGATAAATTAACTGATGTTCTTCAACCAGAGGAATGAAGATGCCAGTTGAGAATGTCTATCTGTACAAGAGGAATAAGAAACATTGGAAGTATTTGTGAATATATGTGAATATATATGTGCATGAATATTTACATGTTTGTCTTATTTAAAAAAAATCAAAATGATGCTACCTGTAAGATGCCAAGTTCCAAGGACAAAATAATATGGCAGGAGTTAAATCAGAGTTCACAGGCATAGAATGCTTATATTGTGAAGTGATCTAATATAATTTAAAGACAGAATGAGATCAGTTTAAAATGTCTGTTATTCCCTAGAGAAATTTAAGAAACAAAGCAAGATGTTTCTAATAATCCTATAATAGATGAGTGAAAACAAAT
Organism: Pachyuromys duprasi; assembly: GCA_028658305.1. Classification (NCBI taxonomy): domain Eukaryota; kingdom Metazoa; phylum Chordata; class Mammalia; order Rodentia; family Muridae; genus Pachyuromys; species Pachyuromys duprasi. Next base: position 133,849,851 of record CM053766.1, on the reverse strand, counting down.
AATACAAAAAAGCAAAAAGGGAAAGTAAAAAATAGCAAATTACAGATTTATTCTATTATGTTAATGAGTGGACTAAATTTTACTCACCTTAACATCCAATTCAAAGAAGTCATTGAAGTAGATAAAAAGGCAATATGCAAATTTATGTCAACTATACAACTACAAAGTTCACGCTAAATGTAAAGTCATAGAGGGGCCAAAAATAGTAACAGGACAAAAAGTTATGTGGCCTGTAACTGGCTACACTGGAAGGTCTATATCACCATTTTATGATGGAGATATCAGGATGAGAAAAATTATTGGAAATAAAGTGAAGAATTCCGTACGGAAAACTGCTGCATGAAGTCAAAGGGTGTACAATTAGTAACACATAAGTATACCTAATAACAGCTTCAGCAGCAGCAACAACAAAAAGAACTGTTTACATGAGAAGGCAAAGGAGATATGTTCACAATTATAGTATGATATCTCAACAATATATATCCATTATTATCACAATAAGCAGCTAGAACCCAGTGAAATCTCCCAAATGTCCCACTCAGGATAATCTCCATTCCTTTCAGGCACATATAGATGACCACAGGGAACTGTGGAACTTTACAAAGTTTCTGGCCGAGGGAGAGCTCTTTCACCTTCTATAACACCGACAGGAGCTTGCTGTTTGGAATGTGAGTATATTCCATTTTCAGTGTGCAGTCCCCATAAACTTGCAGTGCTGAGAACTGAGCCTGTATATCAAAATCTGATTTTGCCTGCATTGGATTACTCCTCTCAAAGATGCCCTAGAAGTTCGTAGAGTTTCTCAGTCACACTTTTAAACACAAGTCAGTGCAAGTACATGTGTGTCATGATGGATGGAGACATCACGTGTTTTCACAACTATATATAAAGTATGTGTGTATGCAAATACCACGCTACTGCACCACCAAGTGCTTGTTGTGTGGTGGGACAGCTTTTGGGTTAGGAAATATGGTGATCTTGGATCCCTGCTCTGTATTTTTAAAAATTTATTATTCTCTCATACAAACCTCTCTACTGCAGTTTTCCTTCCCTCTGCTCTTTCCAGAAACCTCCTTAACCTTCTCTTTCCCCAGAGCCACTCCTTCTTTGATTCCGTCCAGAAAAGATATTTTTTTGTCAACATTAGTGTTTCTAAGGATTATCTGTGTTGATATCTATACTAACCACTGGCTGGAACCATTGTTCATAAATCACCATCCTTTTAGGAGCCCAACTGTACCTCCAGGTTTCAGCTTCATACCTCATCACTAGTACAGTTGGGCTCCTAAAAGGAGCTGGCCTTCGATATAGATACTAAATTCGGATCCACTGCCCAGGGCCAGTTATTCACAGGTAGAAACAGAGAAGCTTGTTTCTGACGGATATTAGAGATGAAGCTGAGGAGATCGAGAGCATCTTCATATTCACTGGGCCTAGAATTACAGGAAGTATGAGTGAACGCTAAGACAGGAAAGTTTGTTCAGGCACACCTTAGGCAATTGGGGCATGAGGTTTGAATTCTAATTATTAGCCTTCAGGTGATGGTAGCCACTGAGAACAATGACACTGAGCCAAAATAAACCTTTTCCTCCACTAAGTTGTTTCTGTCTGATATTTTGTCACAGTGATGAAGAAAATAACTAATACACAGAGTGCAGGGCAGACTGAAGAGTAAGGAGCAGAGGGGTAAATTAGCCCCCTTAATTATTGAGACTACAAAGCCAGCAAGCCTCAGTATGAGTGAGAGGCAAGCTGTGTCTCTAAATCTGGTTCTCAACAGGGAAGGAAGTAGCATTCACCCTTCCTACATTTTCAGCCATGTGTTGAATGCATTTAAAACACTGTTTAAAAATTCCTAGTAGCTCTTTAACATCTCCTGACAGCTCCTCCAGTCACCTCAAGTCAAAGTCTAGAGGAACTTAAGGGCCATTTCTAGAAGTTAAAAAAATGTTACTGTTTTAGTTATTGTTCTATTGCTGTGAAGAGATACCACAACAAAGGCACTTACAGTAGGAGCTTGCTTACTGTTTCGGGAGGTTAGCAGCAAGCAGGCAGGCATGCAGCTGGAGCAGTAGCTGAGAATTTATATCTTCATCCTCAAGCAGGAAGAAGAGAGAGAGAGTGAGACTGGGCCTGGCATGGGCTTTGGAAATCTCAAAGCCCATTCCTACTGACATACCTCCTCCAACAAGGCCACACCTCCTAATCCTTACTGAACAGTTCCACCAACTGGAGACTAAGCATTTAAATATGTGAGCCTATGAGGGCCATTCTCTTTCAAACCATCAAAGCCACCCAATCATTTTCAGTTTAGAGATGTGGAATCCTTCCTGGAAATGATGACTGGAAAGTCAAGCCAGTAGCTTCAATCCCCTGAGCTGGACCAAAAAAAAAAAAAAAGAAGAAGAAGAAGAAAGAAAGAAAAAGAAAAAAGAAAAGAAAGAAAGAAAAGAGGGGGCTTACATGGAATCCCACACATATGAAGTCAGGCAAAGGGTTCCTACTGTTTTCGTGGTTTCTACTCTCCCCTTCCTATCCCTGGTATCTTGGACTAGAGTCTTCTATGGTGGTGGTGACAATTGGAAGTCTAAATATTGTCATGTTTTGGTTAATTAAAAGTTGTCTGCTAGCAGACTGGTTTATAAACCAGAGACCTAAAACTAGGCTGCTAAGTTCACACAGATGACACTTAGAGTACGTAGCAACACAACAAACTTTGTTCAGGCCGTTGGATTTTAATCTGTATTAAAATGGAAACTCTAATTTCAGTTCTAAACATCCCATTCCAGCTTCTCTACCCTTCCAGCTTGGACTCCATGCTGTCCTTTCCCTGAAAGGAATAGGTAATCCTGGATATGCTCTTTCTGCCCTAGATATAGCAACCCCTTCACCCAGAGTTGGGTCGTGAGTGTCCAAACCAGTGATGCTGGAGCCGCTGGATGGTTGGGCTCTGCCTCAGGCCTGCTTTGCCCTCAGGCACTGTTTTTAGAACCGAAGCCCCAACCTGATCTCCAATCCACTTGGCTGAGGCTCAAGCACCTGTTCAGCCTGAAGATACTCGTCCTACATGTTGATGCCATTCTGTTATTGAGGCAACCTGCCTAGACCCTGACCCTACATGACTGACTATCCCCCATAGGACACTCTTCTGTCATCTTTGGGACCCAGGTCAAATCCTTGTAGATTTATTTCCAGGCTGGCAAGAGTTGTGGTCACTTGCCCCAGTTTCTTAGCACCTAAATACAAGCCCTGCCCCGTCTTGACTGCCTTACTTTCTTTTATAAAGAGTCTCTGAATTCACAGCCTGGACTGAAGAAGGCACAGTGGTGGTGGGGATCTCAGAAATCTAAACTCTGCAGTCTGTAAATGAGGAACTGTGGCTCTGGGAGGGAAGCACATTCCTCTTTGTCACAACCAGAGCAAGTAACAGATGTGAGACCAAATCTCAGGGACTGAGCAACAAGTGGCTTGGAGTATTGTTCAGATGCCAGAGCTGGAGCCTTCCTCTGGCTGCCCTTTCACAGTCTCTGGAGAAATCTCTTTCTGGGACCACACATTTAGCAGGTGATTTCTTTTTATAAAAGTAGTCAAGTTCTTCTATTAAAAAAAAAATCCATCTCCTCTTCTTGCATCCAGGAATGGCCAGGGTATTATGATCTGTTGGTAGCTTGTGATGGCTGCAACACAGAATGTGAAAAGAAATCACTGGAAAACTTGTACAAGAAAACAGTGAGCATTTCTCTTTCTCTCCATTTTCTGTGACCTGGAAAAGAGAAGGTTTAGGACCAAAGGGTCCATGTAGTTATCAGTTCATCACATCTTTTTGGCTCTTTGACAGAATATAACTCATTGACTCAATGAGCTATTTGGATTGTTCAGAGCCCTTACAACCATAACCACAATGATGTAAAGTCAGATGGGCGCACACATGCAGAAACCGACCAGGCGTGTGTGCACTCAGTGGAATTTAGCATCTTTTATATATTATTGTTGTGGGGGGGCAGGGCATCTTCCCTTATTCTCATCTGTGCTGCTGGAGTCTCTACCTGGCCATTTCCATGCCTGACCAAATTCCGAATTGAGGAATTACTTAGTCCAGTGGTTGAGGTCATCTTGAATTCTATCTCCTTCATCCTCAATTTGTTGACATATAGTTTCTGATAGAGTAGATAAAGCCAACAGACCATTTCTAAAATTTAGCAAACAAACAATTCTGTCTTGCCTTATACGTGTGCGTGCGCGTGCACACACACACACACAAATATAACCATTAACTTAGGCCAGTAATATGCATGTGCTTTGCACCTTGTAAAAGCACTTCAATTGCCTTTTGAAAGCACACTGCATATCTTTTCTCGCTGATGGAGCCTGGGCATTTGAGAGCCGCATCTCACATGTTCAGTCTCCATCGCATGGAGATAAAGATAGTGCCAGCTCAGGAGAGGGCTTAAAATCCAGAAAAGAATGAACCTTTATTAGAAAAGACCTTTTGTAAACAATAAAACACAATGATGGATACATGGAAACTATTAAAAAATAATAGTCATACTTTCAGATATGACTTCTAGAACATTCATTCACTGCTGCACTGGCTGATTTGGGTAAGTATTGTGACTTCTTTCACAGTGTTCAGAATTAGGTAAAGTATTTACCTGCATTTTTCTGCACACGACCAGGACCAGTTTCTAAGGTTCTGAGGAGACTGAGAGGGGTGGTTGATTAGAATGAACAGCAAGACATAAGTAGGCATGCTCACTTGTGAGAGGAGAGAGGCTCTCGTGGACCCTCCCCCAAATTCTTCATCCTCTCCCAAAAATCCAATCTCAAAGTGTAAAACTAAAATGAGGAGGTCAAACCTTGTATGAGACAGAATTTTCTTATTAAGCATAGCTTCCATGCCTGGGCAAATAATACAAGTCTCTCCTGCACTAGGTACGAAGCCCAAGCCCATGGATGAGAATGTAGGTTTTCCAGAACAACGTGGATATTTACCAATGACAACATCAAACAGAGACCCACACTGTGAAGAAGGGGAAGGAGAGTAGCTCCCCAGAGAAGCATTCTGCTGGGGTGGAGGACCAGGCCAGAACTGCTAGCTGTCCAGTGTCCTATTCATTCCCCTCCAAAAAATAAAGAGGAGCAAAAAAATATGGGAGAATCTGCAAACCTCAACCAAATAGACAAGTGAGGAGGAAGGAGGTTAGAGTGAAATAGCTGGGAAAGAAGGTCCAATCTTTAATTTGGAATTAGGCAAAATTCCTGCCCCTTCAAAGTGGAAGGTCATCTCCAAGAAAGATGAGGCCCTGGAAAGTCAGGAGCAATGTAAAGATTGCTCCAGAATGTGTAAGAAAGCCGCCAGCCCAGCTTCCTCCCCAGATCAGCCAGGTCTATGATCCAGGATATCCATACGGTTTTTTTCCTCTATATGTTTGTCTTTACAGCTAAGCTAGAATAAAGGGGGGAAAGTCTTCCTGCCACAGGACTTCATGGGCATCCCAGCAGAGCATTCATGGTAATGACCTCGTTCACTCATCAAAGATGCTCTGCAGGCCAGGCCTTTCTGGGCCTCAGCAGCTCTCTGATCCCACAGCCAGCTCAGCCTCTAATTGCAAACACCCTGCCCCCAGGAAATGTCAGGTTCTGTGAAGACACTTAGTCTTTGCTGGTGTCTGTAAAATGCAACTTCAAGGGGACTTTTTAACATCAGAAGCAAAAATGTGAGAGTCAAAGAGACAGGTCCCCTGTGCCCTATAGAGGATCACAGTCAAGATAAGAAGTGGAAGGCGATTGTTCTGGGGTGGGAAACATTATTTGAAGGCAGCAGAACAGACACAAGGTAATTACTGCTCAGATTTCAGTGTGAGCACTGAGGACCTAGTTGTTAGAAACAGGAAGAGGGCAAATAGAGTTAGGAGGAGGCTGGCAGTGTCAGGAAGAGAGGCTGGCTGATCTGAGGACAGAGAGCAGATACTGTCCACTAGAAAGAATAGCACGAGGGTGAAAGAGATGTGAAATGGCTGTAAAACACCCTTGCCGCGTTAGAGACTTTGCAAACCAAGTTAGGTATAGGCTGCCATCTGTCCTTCCCTTGGATTTGAAGAGACAGCACATGTGTGTATTTAAGCAGTGTGTCTGGGTGACTCTGTGTATGAATGTGTTTGGGCAGTAAGATAAAAGAGACAAGAAAACATGGGGAAAGTGAGCACAAGCAAAACACATAAAATACTAAGGACTGTCTGCTATTCGTTGTGTAACACTGGGGAAATCAAAATTACAGAGGTAGAAAAAAACATGAGAAGTTGTCAGGGCTTGGGACAGGAAGAAGGTCATTACCCGTAAAGTGGGGCTGGAGAGATGGCTCCGCAGTTAGGGAGTTTTCTGCTCTCCTACCCAGGGCCTGAGTTAGGCCCCCAGGTGACTTCCAACCTCCTGTAACTCCAGTGCCAGGAGATCCCAGACCCTCTTCCAGCCTCTGTGGGCACTGTGCAAATGTTCACATACAGGCGCACACACGCACACACAGATAAATAAGTAACAAAACAAATCTTTAAAAAGCACACAGAGTGTGCAGCATACTGGGCGGGCTCTGCATTATCGATGTGTTTTAGTTAACAGAACACAACAACACGGGCTCATCAGACATACACGCTGGAAACCAGTGTGCCCAGTACCAAAAGAACTTTAAGGCAGAGAGAAGTGTGCATGGCTGGCGGAAGGAGAAATAGAGAAGTGTCTGTACTTCCCATTCAACTCTTCTACAAATCTTGAACTTCTGCAAAGTACGTCTATATTTTTAGGAGAGCGAGAAGGAAAGATGTTCATGGTAATGTGGGATTAAGTACTTAAAACGCCCTCTTTTCCCGGAAAAATAAAACTGATGAGTTTTATCATCTGAGGGCAATTAGGTAATGTGGCTCAGAGCACAAAACTTTGGAAGTATCTGAAACTCAACTTCAGTACAACCTATTTTTACTAACATTGCGGCAAACAGCACACGACCCTCCTTTACCCCCAGAGAAAGTGGTGAAACGTGCTTCCTCTGTGGAACTTCAGTGGGGTTTTCTGCCCTGTCTGAAGAGGGGCTGCTTTTACGTGGTGGTGATTGTTCTATGCAGTCCACTAGCTTCCTACCGATGTATTACAGAATAACACTTAAATGTGCCACTAGAAAAAATGATAATGCACTTGGATATTAGATTCTTGTGTAATTGTGTGAACATCTGTTCTCATGAGTAGCACGGTTCTTGAAGAGAACAAATGCTTGCAAGACTCTGCACTGAGCAAAGAAAAGCAGCTAAATATTTGCCAGGATGCTTCTCGAAAAACAAGGGCACCATCTCTTGTCCAAACAGTCAGTTCTACAACAACCTTGCTGTCTTCCAACACTGTTTCCTCACAGCCGCGAGAGAGCAGGCAAAAACACATAGGTAACAGCCATTTTCTTACCTGACATGGGGATGACACAGGGTAGTTCCCTAGTATGTCAGAGTGGCTTGGAGATAATTTGGCATCTCATTTATAGCAAACTGGCCCCTGTTTGCTTCAGTTCTGGAGACCCCTGACTGAGTTGTTCATAGTAAGCAGAAATCTGGAGCAAACTCTAGCCATAGCCCCAAGAATCTGCACCCTGGTCCACCACATAGGTCTGAGCGGCCGGCCTGAGCTAACATCACTGAGCCAAGAGCACAGAACTAATTAAAGGGGGAGCAGGGTAGTGAGAAAGATCTTGGGCACAGTAGAGAAAAGTGGAGGCTTTCCAGATGGAAGAAAAGACACTGGAAAGAGTCTGGAAACCTGGGCTGGCGTAGAATATTCAGGAACTCTCAAGGCACCTCTTTCATAGTTAGAGAAAAGCCCAAGTCCTCTCCCAGGGAAAGGGGTATTGATGATTACTGAAGAAAGCTTCTTGAAAAGATGACTCAGAGGTTGAGAACACTGGCTGCCTTTCTGCAGGTCCTGGGTTTGAGTCCCATGGTGGCTCACAACTGCCTCTAACTCCAGTTCCAGGGCTCCAATCCCCTCATCCAGCCTCCTTCGGCACCAGGCAAATGAGTAGTGCACAGACTTACGTGTAAGCAAAGCACTAAACATTTTTTTAAAGCTTCCCTAAGGGCCCAGCGTGAGATGGGTTCTTCTTGCCACAAACTGGACTATTCAGAATATACTTTACTTCTAAGCACTCAGCAGAGGCAGAGACAAGGGAGTACCTATGAGGAAAGAGAAGTCTAACAGCCTGGGTTTAACCTTCACTCCCCAGTGGTTTAGGATTCTTGCTCATTGTACAGACAGGGAGACTGAGGTTCAGAGAGGACCAATGACCTCAGGTGGCAGAACAGATAGTAAAACTGAGTCTCGAGCTGAAATCCCTTGACACTAAGAGCTACCCTTTTTGCCTGAGCATGCCACTGTTCTCGCACACGGGCGTAGAGGCAAGGTGGTTACTGAGAGGAGAGAGGGAGGTAGAAGAGAGCAAGTGGCAGGTTTCAAGCGTGTGCTTGCATAGACGGCAAAATTAAAATGGAACTGCTTACTAAGAAGCAGCCTTTGGGAGGGCTGGGGAGAGTGGGAGGGGCGGAGGGAGGGGGCTACGCCTGGGATGCAAAGTACCTAACCTGTGATTGATATAAAAATAAATAAATTACATTAAAAAATAAATAAATAAAAATTAACAAAAAAAGAAGCAGCCTTTACAGGTGTCTGTTGGTGTCGCCGACTGCATTCCCAAGTGACTCTGCAGTGACGGCCATTCTCACCTCACCCCTTCCCTTATCACACTCCCACCAACTTCCGCGCAGTTGACAGTGCTCCTCTGGGGCAGAGCCACATGATTTTCTTGGGCTACTGACATGACAACAGAAGTGCCACCACCCTGTCTGTAACTCCAAGAGGCTGAAGGCTTTTGCTTCTCTCTGGAGCTCTTCTTGGCCCCAAGAGCAGTAGGGCACATGGCATGGCTACATGCTGGCTTATAGGGTAAGAAAAGCATGTGGAGCTTTTAGCTTTTTAGCAGGTAACGTGGAGCTTAAGAAATGAAAGTCAGTTGTAAGTCAGCGTCGTCTATGGGGGTGTTGGTGACTGAAGCCAAGCTGACTAATATGACTGATACCTTCAAAATGAGCCACTGAAGCTAGAGCACCTAGACAGATTTTCCCAATTCATGTATCTTGTAAGTGGTTAAGAGTCAATCGAGACAGCCCCCTTCTATTTATCTTATATGCCCGTGCCCTTTTATTAAGTGACAGCTTCGAACCCTCTTTAGATTGTTGAACACAGAAGACGAGAGGTCGCTTTCCAAGCATGAATCCATGCTCCAGCTTAAAGCATGAGTGCGCTGCTTTAGTGAGCTACAAATGACAACTCTCCGGCTCTACCACCTGCTCTGAGCCACTGTCTTTCGTTGCATCTTTAGCATCTTGCACCAGTCTCCTTGTTATCAATACACACTCATGCAAATGTACACTTCACCCTTCTGTTCGCGGATACATCCACATATGATTATGACACTGCATGGCCTATAGCTTTTTGGTGGCCTCTTATGATGCTCAAATACAAAGTCTAGTTGACCTGACTCTCACCAGCCTCTCCTAACTCCTCCTAGGGTGTTCCTCTCCTCCTGGCTCATCAAGTGCCTGATATAATGATATCCTTTTCATCAATAAGTGAGTCAAGTCCCTCCCATCCCCCCTGCACAACTCACAGCTATTCCAAGTGGGATTCTTTATTTTTTGAAAATACTCCTGTCTTGTGGCTATGGTTTCAACTCAAAAGACTGGAGGGTTGCCATCTATCATGCTTCCTGGATATACTAGTGTATTTCAGAAACACTAAGTATTTATTTTATGAAATCATTTCAGTGGGAGCCATGCATTTCCTGAGGAGATACAGCAAGAAAAGCATGCTAGGCAAAGGTAACAGCATGTGCAAGGCTCAAGGAGACTAGACTACACAAATCTCGGCGTGGGCAGTTCTAGTGATGAAATATATGGTCTTGCATGCTAGGGGGTCTGGCTTTGGTTCCTGCATTTAAATAACATAGAAATGGGGGGGGGAGTGCATGCAAAAAGGAAATAAATCTGTTAGTTTAAAAAATTAGTCATTTTTGGGTATATTTATTTTGATGTTATATTTCTTTATTCAAGCTGAAAAGAGAGATCATTTCTGAGCTCCCATCTTCTTTCAGGTTCTTCTGATAGTGTGGTACTCAAACACAGTTAAACAAACCATTTAGAAAGTTCAAATTATGAGGAAAAAGAACCCTCATCATCCCACCAACCAAATAATCATGTTTTCACATCCCTATGTTCTTTCAAGGCTCTAGCTTGACTGGCCCATCCCTTCCTCAGAATACTGAACAAGTGACAATGAGACCTGACAGCATTTTAACCAGGGCAGAGCACTACAGGGGACCCTGAAGGAAATGGCAGGGGATGCTTGTCCCCAGAGAACTTGAACTAGACATTGATTATGTATAACCCTGCCTAGAAGAAGACTGTCCACTGCCCACTCCGGACACAGTATGTTTCTAGAATATGGGGGAGTCAATGCTTTCGGTTTGAAAAACGTTACACCTTAGGCCCTCCCCACCAAGGACAGGGTCCTCCTAGTCTGCTGGAGATGGGCCTGAGTTTACATGCATGGAGGATCTTCAGGTAGCTCAGAGCTACCTGAATTGTGTATAGCGTGTATAGGGTGGGGGTCCATTCCTCATCACAGAGTTGGATGTGATTTAGGTATTGGGTTTTGGCAAATGCTCACTGTTTATTTGTAAGATCATGTTGAAGCAAAATGTTTCCAGGGCTTGGCTGGTGAAGATTGTGCTTTGCTCTTTTCATTTTTGGTCCTGAGGAAAGTACTGCTACTTCGGCTTCCAAAGCACATCTCATATTGGTTACCTGCCACCATTCCCATCACCAAAGCCACTGAACAGACCATCTTCACTCTCCCTAGAGCAGATTACAGCCTTCAAGTAGGTCTCTTTTATCCACACTTTCTTTCTCTATTTAAATGTATTTTTCAAGTGTGTGTGTGTGTGTATAGGTTCCTACATTTGTGTGTGAATGTGTGCATTCATACACTATGATACATTCAGAGAATAATCAGAAGTGTCAGTCCTTGCCTTCTACCTTTTCCGAGACAAGATTCTCTTAGTGCTTTGCTATTGTGTATGGCTAGCTGACCCACAAGCTGCCAGAGCTTGCCAGTCTGTCCGTCTGCACATGGGAGCGCTGGGGTTGAAGATGCCTTCTCTATGGATTGTGCAGATTTGAATTCAGGTCCACACGACTGCACAGCAAGCACGGTTACCCTGTAAGCCACAACACATGGCTCAGTCTCAGTATCGCAGAGCATCTTAAATTATTAATTATGTTTCACCACTATACTGAAAGTTTTCCAGTGGTTTCTTTTTTGTTTTTGTTTGAGATAGGGACTTGCTACATAGCCCAGGCTAGCCTTGATCTTACAATCTTCCAGGCTGTGACTACAGGTATATGTCACCACACCCAGCTGAGTTCTCATACCACCTTCAGCATCTCTACGTTGTCCTGTGAGACCCAAGAAGCCCTTCATAACCTATTTTCTTTGCACCTTGCACATTCCTCCTCCTTGTTCGTTTGCTCAGCAGGTGCACTGGCTCCTGCCCCATTCATTCAGCTCCCAGCTCCTTCTGATCCCCAGGTGTTCTAGATCACAGAATGCCCTTCCTACCTCTAAACATCATCAGCTTTTTACTGTCAGTTAGGTCTCAGCTTCTGTGTAGTAGCCCTGGTGTCTGGAAAATACCATTATGCAGCAGTTCTCCATAGCTTCTGACTCTTACGGTTTCTCTGTCCCATCTTCCATTATGATCCCTGAGCCTTGGAAAGACAGGGTGTGATGTGGATGTCATTGTAGCTCACAGTGGTACAGCCAGGTAGCGCTTCTGATAACTTTGATCCCTCGGCAGCCTACATAGCATCTTCTGACAAGATGAGAGGTAGCCCCCTCAGGAAGGAGCCTTCCAGGTCAATAACAGCTTGACTTCTCTGAGTCCTAGGAAAGAAATGCTTAAGCTCCTGTCTCTAGATGCATAGTCATGGGCAGTCAATGGCTGCTGAGAGAAGGAGAATCTTTTTCTTTGAAGATGAGCCCCCTAATAGGTTGCCTATTCTTAACTTGCTACCCTGAAACACAAGTACATAGGAAAACACTAGCTGGACTCAACGTAATCACAAAAAAAAAGAGGTCATGAATCCCAGGGGCATGGGAAAAGTTGGAGGAGGAGATGGAGGAGTAGAAGTGAACTATATAGAATTGTTAAAGAAGAAAATGAAAATGTAAAAAGAACATACGGTGGGGCAAGGAGATGGTTTAGTGGTTAGAGCACCTGCTGCTCTTTCAGAAGACCTAAGTTGTATTTCCAGCACCCACATGGTAGCTCACAACCATCTGTCACTCCAGTTTCAGGCTATCCAACACCCTCTTCTGGCCTCTGCAGGCATAACACATATATGGCACACAAATGTGCATACATATGGAGCACTCAGATACATAAAATAAAATAATGAAAATTATTTTAAAAAAATATGTGAAGTTTAGAGGAGAAAGTAGTTGGAGTGTGGAAGGAGTTGGAAAAGAGGAATCTCAGGGTGAATTTAATCAAAACATATTTTACACCTGTATGAAATTCTCAGACAACAGAAAATAATTCCTTCCATGCTAGAATTTTGGGGTGCAGACACTGAATTTCTTGTTCACCCTCCAACCTCCGTTACAATATCTGTCACATGGTAAGTGTAATTATCTGATGGATAGAATAATATGCCAAAAAGGGAAAAGAAATAAAATGAGAAGTGAAGGAAGAAAAGAAGTAAAAACGGAATAAAGGGCTTTATAAGCAACCTTTGTGCCCTGACTCTATGCAAAAAACTAAGGTCCACACACACAGGTGTGTCGGTCCATGTTTTGTGCTGGGAGGGTACTAGGGCCATGGAAATATGAATCAGAAGAACTGAGGAACATTACTAAAAGCATTTGTAGGCTAATCATTAAGACGTGTCTGTAGTCATCAAGGGCTTCATGATTGGACTCTTAGTCCAAGGCAAGCTCTGTGAGGGAGGCAGGGGGAGGGAGGAGGGATTCCAGGCAGAGTATAGCACAGTATTGATATATTGATAAGGCCTTCAGAGGCTTTTCCTTGATCACCCTGAATTGGTTAAAAATACTAAGACTCTCAGAGTTGGGAAGAGATGGTAATGGTTTGGTATTCAACTACTGGTCACCACAAATGGCACGGGGTTGGGAAGGACAGGAAGCTGTATTTTCTTCTTCTTTAGACTGTCTGATAAACCCTCATTCTACCCTGCAGAAACCCAAAAGATCTCCTCTTCCTTGCCTCTAGTCCTTTCGGTGAGTCAAATCTCAACATCCACTGCCTATCACTTCTGTTTTAACTAGCAAGATGGAAGGGCTTGCTTGTACCTGGCCCCTGACTACTTATCTGCCTTTAGCTTGGCACACTGCCTCATTTGGCGTTCCTTAAGACACACATTTGGAAGGGTCTCTTAACCCAGACTCTGCTCTGAGAGATCACAGTGTCTCACTCCACCAGTCTGAACTTCTGCTGAGCCCACATGGGAAGAACTTGACGAGCCTTATCTGTTAACAATACTTACTTAGTGCTTTTCTGAGTAAAGCCATGAACTCTTAGCTCATGGGTCATACTTGTAATTCAACTGCCAGTACTTCCACTGATACTTGTAATTCAACTGCCAGTACTTCCACTGAGGAATATCTAAGACCAAAGTGACCTCTCTCTGAACCTCAGTTTCCACGGCTATTAACTGGGTGTCAAAAAATCCTTTGCTCAGGCGACTGTGATGAAGAGAAAATGGCATGATGTGGTTGATCCATGTTCCACTCAGCCTCATGAAGTCTCCAAGAAGCTCAGCTCAGTACCAGCTTATGTAACCCTCCTCATTGTTCTAGATTCTTTGCTCTCTTAAGCAAGCAAGCAAACAAACAAACTTACAGCTCACTTACAGAAAGCAGACTCCTCCCCATCTGTAAAACCCATGCATTTACTGAAACAACTGCATCCACTCTGTTAAGTGCTGTGATCATTTGTTACACAGCCATAGCTGACTAGAGCATTTCCTAAGCTTCAGTTTGTTTGTCTGTAAAATAGTGTTATTAATGCTGCATGTCCTGTACAGTGTTATGAGGAATAAATTGTCACTCTGCACTTGGCACATGGCACGCTCTCAGCGCTGCTGATTCTCATTATCATCCCACGTGTGCTAGCAGTGATAATAAGTAGATGGATGGAAAGCCCCTTGGTTAATTGTTTTTGCAAACTGTCTTTTCTAATTAAATGAATAACATATATTTGTGAAGAAGCTGATTCCAGCTTTTCACCAAAAGTAAATTGTCTATCAAGGCTCCAGACAGATTTTTATTTTGTGATGGGAGGAGGAGGTAGCATCAGTCTGTGTGTGTGTGTGTGTGGTGTGTGTGTGTGTGTGTGTGTGTGTGTGTGTGTGACTTCCTGTTTGTTTTACATGCTCACTTCACATAAGCAGTTGATAGAGAATAGAAGCTTACAAGGGGCCAAGGCATCATGTGTGTGCACATATGTGCACACTCTCAGTGTGTGTGCTGTGCAGAGAACCCAAAGGGTAACTCTCACTCCTGTTAGTTGCTTTTGTCCTTCCCTTCCAAGCCGAAACGCTTTTGTTTTCTCATCCACACATCAATATGGCTGGCAGGTCCACCACCTCAGAGCAGTGAGATCCCCACTGGCCAGAGGACCCCTGCCCCCTCCTGGGATTCCTCCAGCCCAGCCATGCTGAGCAGGTGTCTGAGAAGTGGGCCAGACCACACTTGAGCATCCAGCCATCAGCGTACAAAATCAGATCTGATCGGGCCTGCAGAAGATAAATGAGCTGGAGTCCCCCCAGCCCCAGATTCGGCCATCTCTTTATGAGCTCTGAAGGGCCTATTAGCAGCCCTGATGAGTGCTAGGGGAGATGAAGTCTGCCTCGAACAACGTTAGCCGGCAGAATCAAATCACTTCCAATCCCCCTAGGGGGAAAGAGACCGGCTGCCTTTCAGACACAGCATCTTCACATCCCCATTGCCCATACGGTTTATATGAACACTCAGTTGGAGGGGGAAAAAGTGGTAAGCACTTTTTTTTTTTTTTTTTTTTTTTGCTGGTAGAATCGACTAAGAATTTCCTCATATATCTAATAGCTTCTCCTCGGGCAATTTGGTGTCCCTGCTTAGACAGGTGTGTCTCATTTTCCCTGCTCAGGCTCAGCTTAGAAGGAGACTGTCAGCACCCAGGATAGCTGAAGCCAGAAATGCAGTCACCCTCTCCAGGTCCGGGCCCTCTCAGCTACAAGCTGCACACCCTTGAGGACACTGAACAAAAACCTTGTTCAAAGAGTCACAGGGCCAGGAATTTGAAGTTCAGCTCTTGGGTATGGGGGTGGGGAGGGGATCTCTGCTCCATGGCAGAGAGCTTACCTTGAATGTGCAGACTCCCTGAGCCCAACTCCAGGCACCAAACCCAAAACAAAAGCTCAGCTCTTCGCAGCTGGGCAACTGTGAGCAGTTAAGCCTGTGGAGTCTCAGTTGAGTCCTGTCCCTGGGACCCCGGGTTCCTTCCTGATGCATGGAGGATTTTAATGGAATCACATACATCAGTCTCATGAGCTGTTCATACGCCAGGCTCCTGAGGTGTTCACTGCAGCTCTCCTCCCTGCCTGCCTCTCAGTACCTGCCTCAAGCAGATAGCTGCTCTGTGCCTGAGAAAAAGGTCTCAGGAAGATGCAGACACCGACCCCAATCTTAAAAGGAAAATGAACTTAGGGCAGGGCTTGGAGAGAAGGAACCCCTTCCTCAATCCAACATCACTCATCACAGGAATGAGATGAAGAAGATATGTATCTCAACCCAGCAGCTGTGTGACTTTTGCCTGATCCTTTACCTTCTCTCAGCCCAGTTTTACATTTGCAAAATAGGGACCCTGCAACTGCTGATGCAGTGGGGCTGCTTTAAGGAGGATATGCTGTGTCTGAAAGAGTGCCTGGCATCTCCTCCACAAACTCAAGTTGTCCGTTACTTTTTCCTTATATTCTGCCCCACAATATGAAAGCGCTTTTTCGTACCTTCATTCTCTGTCCTCCTCTCCCCACTCTTGGTGTCTTTTCCGTTGAGCTCTGGGTTTGCTCTTCCCCCTTCATGGGGATTCCTTGGACCCAGAAGCCTCTCTGCTCAGTAATCCCTTCAGCCTCATGATTTTTAGATGGAAACTGGCTAGCACCTTCCTCTTGCACTGTGTCACAGTGTGTCACAATGGCTTATCCACTGATGCCTCTACGTGATGGAGAGAGCTCTGAAGCCCAGGCCATTTGCCCTTTAGATACATTGAAAGATTGCTGAATGAGCCAGTCAAGGGAGTTGCCTTCTTTGGGTTTTCGTTCAAGTGCAGCAACAAGAAATAAAAACCAAAATCAACATGCAAGTAAGCAATAAGATAATACCCACAATGTTACCTTCTAAGAATGTGCACCAATAGGCTGGGATTGGAGAAGATGATTGGAGATGCTTTAAGTGAGACAAGCTTTATGTAATTCAAATGTTTAGGTTAAGGGTCAGCTTTCAAATCAGGCTCTATTCAAGGGGCCAACTCCCAAAGCACACACTCAAAAAAAAAAAAAAAAAAAGGATATGAGGTCTGAAGAAGAACCACCTTTGATAAAAGCCAAGGGCAGAGAGTTTCTTCGGACAGAGGGATAAGGCACACAAAGGTCCTGAGGCAGGTGACAACATAGTGGGTCTTGGAGCTGAGAAGTGGTTAATGTCCCTGGAGTGAATGGTAGGGAGAATTATGTATGGTGAATCTGAAAAGGGAGACAAGAGCACAGTTATCTCAGGGCTCAGAAATGCAAGTATTTATATTAAAGGATGGTCCACAAGCCAGGTCCAAGTTGCTGTTTATTTTGAGAGCTACCAGAATATTTTCTTAGAACATGGTTACATCCATTGATATGCATAAAGTATATTATGTATTTGTTATGTATTTGCTGTCAAGTAAATTGCAAGAATGGTTAATTGTTTCTCATAGCTTCTAGACCAAAAGCCTAAATAGATATAGACATGGTTATAGGTATAGAGATAGATTAATAATTTTGCCCTTTACCCAAAAGGGTGCCGGCCCCTGATTTAGAGTATGCAATCAGAAGTCAGTTGGAAGAGTTTTTAAGCAAGGAAAAAAACATCATTTGATTAGACACACAGAAACTTGCCTGGCACGCATCAGATCCTCACGAGTGTTTGTCGAATGAATCAGTAGATATTTAGATGAATACCGCTTCATTATCCACCACCATATCATATTATCCCCTCTGTTAGCACAAATAATCAGGAGGTGGTGGTGGTTATGAAACTGAGGGGAGCCTCCCATCCATCCAGGCAGACTGCATTTTTCACAGCACTAACAGCTGACAGATACTTAGAAAATTGAATGTTTTATGCAGCTTCGGATTGGAAATAGCAGTGTGGTTTTCACCACAGGGAACCCTCTTAATGTAAATCCAACCCAATTACACACAGGCAGGCAGCCACTGAATTTACAGCAAGACTGAGTTTTGCCCAGCAGCCAATGAAGCACAGCTCTGGAAAGAGTTAAGGGTGATGTTCTGGGGAGGGTGTAGGAGCTACAGGAGGCACCCTACCCTGGTGGGGGGGGGCACCCTGTGAGTCATGAATGGAGGGTGCTCAGTGACCTACAGAGCTTGAAAGAAAGGGGATGAAATGGCTATGCAAATACACAGCAGGCTGCCTTCTGCAATTGCAAAATCATGAATAGGGGAAATTGCTGGAAAACCAAAAGTAACTTTTTTCCCCCCTCTGGGCTAGTTGCAGAGAACCAAAGCCTTAAAGAGTGGAGCTCCTTCAAAAACCAAAGAGCCTTGTGAGGTACAGGCATGGTCGGCTGTGCAGACTGATAGGCAGAGAGAATGGACCCAAGGAGTGGTATGGTCAGAGCCACACAGCACAATTGCTCCACACTTGCTTGTATCAGTGTCTACCCACTGGACTGACTGCAGGTTTCTCAATAAATACCATCCTCCTGAAGGTGTGCCCTTGCTCGTTACTGGAAGATCCCTTGCTCAGATGTGAAATAACAGAGATGTGGGTTTTTTTTCTAAATTTTTATTTATTCTTCACTCATACAATACATCCCAATCACAGCTTCTCCTCCCTTCATTCCTTTCTAAGTTCTGTCCACCTCTCTTCTCCCCCAGATCCACTGCACCCCATCTCCTGCAGATGAGAGCAGGCCTCCCAGGGGCATCAGCTGAGCAACACACAACAAGATACAATAAGACCAGGCACAAACCCTCACATCAAGGCTGGGTGAGGCAACGCAGTAGGAGGAAAAGGGTCTCAAGAGCAAGAGGACCGACATCATGCCTTCCTTGTCTTCTCTTCACTTCTGATGGGCATCACCACTCCCTCAATCATTGCTGCAGCACTGCAGTCCTTACTTTAGTCACATGACCCTCCCTCCTGGGGATAACACTGAGTTAGAGAATTCGCCCTTACTTAGCTTGACTTCCTCCAGACTTTGTTACACCAGTAAAAGTCCTGTTTCCTAAGAAGGTTACGTTTCTAGATGCTGGATATTTGAACTTGAAAATACTATTTGGGAACAAAGAACCTCACTACAGATCTCTAGATTGAAGTCTCCTGGCTGGATTCTATGGAAGACAGAATCCATGGCGGGGACTTGGCATAGTTTCCACAGACTAGAGAAGGTGCAAGAAGAAAGCAGTCATGTTCCTTCTGTGGGAGAGCTCTGGGCATGGGTAATTGCACGTGCTTGCTCATAATTAAACCAGATCACAGAAGCCTGAACTAACACTGGCTTTAGGTACTTCACTCTCTTTAATCCCAGAGGGAGGACCTTCTATGCCCCTTTGCCAAGCACCTCCCTAAGATAAATATTTCCCTCTCCACCTCTTTACTACTTCGGGTTCAGACTCTGCCCTTTAATCTTCCTTCCTTCTCAGACTATTTAAACCCCACCATGTCAAAAGCCAATTCTCTTTTCTCTCTGTCTACTTTCATGACCCATGGAAGAGCATAGATGATGCTCAAAATCTTAAGTCCAAAATAGTTCTTCATGAAGCAAGAGTGCTCTGTCAGCAATGTTAATAAGATCTGGCTAAATCATGTTCCTAGAGGAAAGATACTTCTTCCCTCTTATAACAGCCCTCCTTCTGCTCAAGAAACATCTGATCAACAATTTCTAATGTAGCAAATAGAGGATCACAGCCATAGGAGCAGGAGTTCCTCTCCCTCTGCCAACCTTTGACAAGCAGTGAGATCAGCGCCCAAGTTCTGAAATGTGCGGGTGGGTAGTTCCCCGAGAGTTCTGTAACTTAATTTTAAATGGAAACTTTCACTCAAACCTAAGAGATGGGGAAAAGGAAAAGACATCTACATCAGCATGTCTCATATTACAATGTGCATATGGGTCACCTGGGCATCTTGTTAAAATGCAGATTCCTATTCAAAATGTCCTAGCTGGTGTCTGAGAGTCTGCATCGCTAGCAAGGTCCTTGGAGATGACCATGGTGTTGGTCTTCTTGGGTATCACAAATCTACAGGAGCCACTCATCAATTTTTACAGTGGCCTACCTAGGGTTCTGCATGTTTGTTCCAGCCAGGAGAAAGCCAGCTCTCATGTGCACCCTCTCACTACAGAAAACTACACCGAACGTGAAACTCACCCTGGGATCCCAATGACATTCAATAAGGTGACCTTCATTTTGAAACACAAGTAAGCATTTGTTAAGTCTGTCAAAGTTTTCCTAAACTGGCATTCATTCCCACCAAGACCTTGCCCTACATACGTCTTTCTTAAAATCTAAGGTTTAGAAGAGGTATGTCTCTTCAGCTTCATAATGTGTCTTCTTTTGGCTTTCTATGGAGGTCTGTGAGAACCCAGCTGATTTAGCACTTGCTACAAGCCAACAAGAAAGCTCAATAAATAGAGGCACCAGGAAGATTTGTACTAAGCTCGAAAATGATTTCAGTAGAATGTATCGGCCTTCATGTTCCCAGCTGTGGTCCCTGTGGAGACTTAACATGGAGTCCAAGAAACATGCTTCCTTGCTCTCCCAAACCAGGCTTGCTGATATTAAAACTGGGTGTTCCTCACCAAAGTTGAGGCAGCCTGTGTGGCTCCTCACAGTGGGGATGCCCAACGCCCCTTCTTTTTCCTGTTACCAAATCATGAAGGCAGAAAAGAAGAAAGGGAAAGATGGAATCCCTCAATTACTGGTCCTGGGGTCCCCCAAGAGCCACTGCCCACTCACTTCCTGTGTGAAGAAACTTCCTCTCATCGAGTCCACATATGAACTCTTCACTCATGACAGTAAAAAGGGCGTGGCCACAGCTGAAGAGAAATGGTGAGTAACTTCCGAGCAAACCCTAGAGGTGCCAGAATCAGAATCTTTATCTCAGCTCATAAGTCTCCAACCTTTCAGGACCAACAGTAGAAAGAAAATGAGCCCAGCTGTAAGTTGGGTGTGGCTGTGGTATCTGACACGGCCTGCTCCTTCAGACCCTGCAGAGGTGTGGTTCAGAGATGGAAACTCAGTTTTGGAATGAGCACCCAGGGTCTACCTCCTCACCCCAACCTTAGGATTTTAATTCTAATTTTTAATTAGCTCCCACTCTCTAAGTTTCTGAGACATGGTTCTTAGCCTTGGCCTCTTCACCTATAAACTCGCGTAAAACTGTTGTAAAGGGAAAAGGAAGTAATGCATTACACTGTCCTAAGTCTTTGGCTCAGGGTAAGTACTCAATAACTGGCAAGTACTATCACCTTTACTTTGTTATTCCTATTAACTACTCTCTCCAATACAGCTTACCTACTTCCCCTATCATATCTACTTTTTCCACAATCTGGGTTTAGAGAAAAACTATTTAACACTACAGTTGTCTTTTCTTTCTTCTTATTTGTTTATTTATTTATTTTATTTTCCTTGGGTGGTATAGTCAGGATTTCAAGATTTTCTAATGGAATAGGCACTGGAAATACTTCTGCTTGAGTTCTAGAACGAGTTAATTTTGGATAGGCGGATAAGGAAGTCTGATCTTAAGAATGAAATTAAACAGAAAGATTAGTGTGTTCCAGAACCTTGGTATAAAGAAAGATCAAGGTCCTAAAGTTCTCAATGACACAATTTATATGTGACTGACTAGGGGTATCTGGCGTGGCTACAAGGTGAACTCTTTCACACACAGACAGACAGAGACAGGCAGAAAGAGAGAGACAGAGAGAGCTAGAGAGAGGCCCTTCATTGCATTATACGTGGTGTGAGAGCACAGTCCAGCCAGGTTGAAATCTTAGTTGTTGCTTAACTGCGTAATGTGGCCTTTGACAGGTTTCCTAGCAGCCAGTCCTCAACCCTCTCACTTTTTTGAATAGTGTTAATCTGATTGTTTAGTCAGAATAAAGCACGCGCCTTGGCCATTCACAGGGTAAAGACTGATGATATAAATCTGCCCTTTCACTCCTTCCACTGACTTTCCTCTCCATCTCTCTTCCTTTCTCTCCCCCTCATTCTTTCTTCCTTTTTTTAAAAAAAAGCATCTTTCCCATTGTTTTGTCTTCCCATTCTTTCTGCTCCTATCTACTCATTGGCCTATCTCCCTCCAATTGCAACTTGGATGAGAGTATTTTAGCTCTTTCTTCAAACAAAATATATGTGTTGACCCCCAGTTCTGAATCCACAAATCCAGGGTGTAACAAACATCACACTGAGAGCAGCACTTAGGTAACCCTGCATAAAACGTGAGCTCAGTGGATGCAAACTCCTCAGTCTGATAGCTATTGTAGAGAAAACTGAGCCTTTCAGTCATGCTCTCTGACGAAGCTCCTTCTGTGCCCCTGCCCTTGGTCACTGAACTAATGAATGAAATCATCATTGTGGGAATTGTAGAGTAACTGGTTCATGAGGGGTAGACAGTGGGATTCTCAAAGGAGGCTGCAGATGAAGTGGACATTAAAGCTTCTTATAGCACAGGAAGGAACTGGCCCATGAATAGTATGTGCACTCCCTAGTATGAAAGCACGGATTCTCAGGGGTATATAATATTCTTCTCTCTAATGCTATCAGCTCTCCACAAAACACCTTCCACTCCTGAGATGACTCTGCTCTTCACTATAACTACCACCTCATGGTCCAGACTTACACCTCTTACCACTGATCATCTTTTCTAGCCTGAATCAACTTAGCCCAGGGTCCAGAATCTCTGCACCACATAATCTACTCACATAATCTACCCACATAATCTACCCAGCTTTTAAAAGTTAATCCAAGGGAAGTGCCCATATCACAATCACTTAAAAAGGTATTAAAATTTTGGTAACTCTAGGCCCACCTGTGATTTACTGAATCAGAATGGAAAGAGAGGACACAGGAGGAGGCTGCATTTCACAAGGTGTTCATGGGCTCCGCTAAATGCTGAGGAGTCCCATTCTTGTTTCATTGACATTGATACATAACAGCTTCCCTCTCCTGGGAGTTTGTTGAGTGCCCTTTATATACCAGGCACACTGCAAAAGATTTTCACATACATCATCTTTTCAAACGGTCATTAATCTGTACAGTGGTCTGAGCCAGGTCCAGACATGTTTAAGCTTAACTCTCTCAACAACTGCATCAGACAACTACAGTGCATGTCAGAGAAAGAATCCCTGCCTGGATGAGACATGGAGCAGTCAGTGTTGAGGATACACAGAACAGCAAGAAGCCTGTAGTGCTGTCCCTGGGGTCAGGGTATCAACGGAAGACTGTCTTCTGTTCATATTGCTGGAGCAGGATGAGACAGACCCTGGAAGCATCACAACATAGGATCCTCTATTTCCCCCAGTGGAGTCTTTAATCCACTGAGAGGACTGCAACCCTGCTGGCACACCTCCTTGTTAGTGCCCAACTACCCCTTGAGCCATACTCCCCGTGTGTGCCTACTTTAGAAGCATCCCTCGGAAGTCCTGATACATGGATGTTAAAGTAGCCTAGGACAGCAGAAGTGCTGAGCTGAGGCCTCTGGGGCACAGCCCACATGCAGCACTTCCTCTTCCTTACCCCACTAGGGGGCACAGCCTCCCTGCTGGGACTTCCTCCCAAATACACCTTCATTACCACTAAGGAAAAACTGTTGGCCCTTTATATGCGATGGGTCTGCTTGCTTCTATCTCAAGCCTGACTGAGCTACATTTTTAAGTATCCAGTGCTGCCAGACTAAGGCAGGTTTGGCACACCTCCATCCCTTTGTTAGAGGGAAATACGTAAGGCCCATTGGCTGAGCTAATACCTGAAAATTATCCGATTCATGACAACACCTAGATAGTGTTTCCTGAGCACTTACTATAGCCCAGGTCTTAGTCAAGCCATTAGCATGGATTATCTTATTTCATCCGTTTCTCATGCAGCTGCCTGCACGCAGCAGAGCTGATCATTTAAAATCCTTATTTCCTCTTTTCAGAGAGCTGCCACTGTACCTAGAAAAAGACCCAGATCCTGTGTACTGCCTCAAGGCCATGCTGGCCCTGGTTCTATGCATCTGACTCTTTCCCCTCACCCCTACTTGACTCCAGCAAGTTGTACACTGATGATCACTTCCAGCTAACGGGGCACTTGTCAGGGCTAAGTGTGGCCTTGTGCCTGTTTTGAGTTTGTGGAACAGGTTCGTGTGCTGCCTCTGATATTGAGTGGCTGTCCCTGCCTCCTTGGTTGTCATCTAGGCTGGAAAGCATGAAGGAGCCAATTATTATTCACTGTGACTTCACACAAACCGCACAACAGCACACACATCTACACAGAACACTGTTCTTTTTTGCTTTTTAAGCTTCTTTGTTGCTCATACTATCCCTTGCCAGAAGCCCCTAGTGGATTCTCCCAATTAGTATAGTCCCCCATAAGAGTAATGTGACTAACTCCAGCCAACCAAAGAGCCTCCTCCTATAAATTAAAGGGGCCCTGGCTTCTCTGGGACCCAAAGATACCTCTCCTAAAGGAAATGCAATAATGTTCACTCTCACTTACCCAGGAAATCCTCACTAGAGTGGTCATGTGAGGCAGCTAGGCAAACCATAGTCCTTCATAGCATTTAATAGATGGGAAGACTGAAGCTCAGTGTATTAGACAG
Source organism: Pachyuromys duprasi (assembly GCA_028658305.1). Classification (NCBI taxonomy): domain Eukaryota; kingdom Metazoa; phylum Chordata; class Mammalia; order Rodentia; family Muridae; genus Pachyuromys; species Pachyuromys duprasi. The sequence continues at coordinate 133,825,635 of CM053766.1, read as the reverse complement.
CTTTCTCAAGGTCAGCATGAGAGCAAATTGTTCACTAGTGTAAACTGTCTTGAATAAGAGGCTGCATCTGGGTTGGAGAGGTTGCCAGAGGACCTGAAACCTCCTGTTCAAAGAAGCAGCCATGGTATCATTTTCATATGCTCAATTCTGTCTCCTAGCTTGCCTGACTCTGAGAGTAGGCCCAACTTTACCTCTGATACCTCCACTGCCTGATATGTTTTCTCACTTTTTATTCAGTATCTTTAATTGTGAGTTAGTTGTCTGTAGTCTCTTATCTATGACCATGCCAAAGAGAAAGGTGATTCTAAGCATGGGACCAGGTAACCCCACAAGACAGGTACCATCCTCCACAGCCTGGTGGTTTCTCCCATCCCCTTTGCCCAATGCTCCAGTTTACCACATCTTTCATGAGGGCTAGAGTTGAAGCCCCTTCCTGGATTTTCTTCCTCCGGCCTCTACACTTTCAGTCCATTCTGGATAGGAGCACCCAATATTCTAAAGCCCAGGACTCACACCCCCTACCAACGGAAGACATAGTCTAAGCCCTTATTTTGTGTTCATTCTCTCTCCTGCAATCCAATGTCTCCATTCTTTTTTGGATCACCTGCATCTTATATTGTCCTCAAAAGTTTCTGGAAACTGAGTTGGCTGGGCCCTGCCCCAGGGTAAGTGCTTTCATATACATTTAGGATCTGCAACATGGTATTTGTTTATATATCAACAGGGACAACAGTTATCTACTTATGCAAATTAACATCTCCATCATTTCACATGGTTTCCTAAAATCTACTCTTTGAAAAATTCCTCCCCAAATCTACAATATTACTAACTACACTAGCTCTGTGTTTTGTTAGCTTTCTAGACTAGTGAGTCCTGTCTTAGTGGATGCACCCAGTGACTTCCGTCTCCTACACCCAAGTTACTTGATTACATGATTCTACTCTTCTTCTATGTGATTGTTCATTGTTTTGAGATAGCCTGCAGACTGGGAAAGGATCTTCACCAAGCCTATATCTGACAGAGGGCTAATATCCAGAATATATAAAAAACTAAAAAAATTAAACACCAACAAATCAAGTAATCCAATTAAAAAATGGGGTACAGAGCTAAACAGAATTCTCAATAAAGGACTATTGAATGGCAGAGAAACACAAGAAAGAAGACGGAAGAAGGGCAGAATTGGGAAGGGATGAGGGAGGGGGCTACAGCTGGGATACAAAGTGCATAAATTGTAATAAATTTAAAAATAAAAAAGAACTGTTCGGCAACCTTAGTCATCAGGAAAATTCAAATCAAAATGACCCTACGATTTCACCTTATACCCAACAGAATGGCTAAGATCAAAAACTCAAATGACAAAACATGCTGGAGAAGATGTGGAGAAATGTAAACTCCTCCATTGCTGGTGGGTATGTACACTTGTACAACTACTTTGGAAATCAATCTGGCACTTTCTCAGAAAATTAGGACTAGTGCTACCTCAAGATCCAGCTATACCACTCCTAGGCATATATCCAAAATATACGCAAGTATACAGCAAGGACATTTGCTCAACCATGTTCATGGCAGCTTTATTTGTAATAGCCAGAATCTGGAAACAACCCAGATGTCCCTCAACAGAGAAATGGATACAGAAATTGTGGTACACTTACACAATGGAATGCTACTCGGCAATTAAAAATAAAGAAATCATGAAATTTGCAGGCAAATGGTGGAAACTAGAAAAGATCATCCTGAATAGGGTAACCCAAAAGCAGAAAGACACACATGGCATATACTCACTTATAAGTGGATAGTAGTCATATGTTATAGGATAAGCATACTAATATCTATACTCTAAAGACGTTAAACAAGAAGGAGGACTGTAGGGAAGTTGCTCAATCCTCACTCAGAAAGCAAATAGGGTGGACATTGGAAGTGAGAGAAAACAGGGAACAGGACAGGAGCCTACCACAGAGGGCCTCTGAAAGACTTTACCCAGCAAGGTATCAAATCAGATGCTGAGACTCATAGCCAAACTTTGGGCAGAGTGCAGGGAATCTTCAGAAAGAAGGGGGAGATAGAAAGACCTGGAGGGGACAGGAGCTCTACAAGGAGAACAACAGAACCAAAAATTCTGGGCCCAGGGGTCTATACAAAGACTGATACTTCAACCAAGGAACATCCATGGAGATAGCCTAGGCCCCTTGCTCAGATGTAGCCCATGGCAGCCCAGCCTCCAAGTGGGTTCCCTAGTAAGAGAAGCAGGGGCTGTCTCTGACATGAACTCAGCAGCTGCTTCTTTCATCACCTCCCCCTGGGGGGAGTGTAGCTGTACCAGGCCACATAGGAAGACAATGCAGCTAGTCCTGATGAGAGCTGATAGACTAGGGTCTGATGAACGGGGAGGAGGGCTGGGGAAGGAAGGAAAAGAGGGAGGGAGGGTAAGATTGGAAGGGGCTGAAGGAGGGAGGCTACAGTTGGGATACAAAGTGAATAAGTTGTAAAAATTTAAAAAAATAATTAATTAATAAAAATATTCCGCATGTAAATGAGTTCTTGCTATATGTGTCTTTCTATATCTGGCTTATGTTATTTAGCATCTCTTCTGGCTTCTTCCATGATGTAAATTATAACATTTCTTTCTTTTGTAAAGATGAATAACAAATCATTGTCCACAGAGAGCTACACTACAATCTCTTAACCCATTCATCTGTGGATGTATATTTATGCTGTTTGAATATCTTGGTTATTGACAAAGAACACATGGGCACAGATTTTTTATGTGATGCTGACTTCATTTTCTTTGGGACAACACCAAGCAGAGGTTTTGTTGGCTATATAGTAGTTCTACTTTTTACATCTTCAGAAATTTTCATATTTTTCCGTAGTGTTTTACCAATCTGCACAGACACCAACATTGGACAAACGTTTCCTTTTCTCCCTGTCTTTGCCAGCCTCGGGTACCCCTTACCCTTTTGATGATAGAGACTACACTAAGAGGTGTGAGGGGTATTTTCTTAAGGTTTCTGTTTGTATTTTTCTCATGGATCAAGATGCTGCTTCCTGATGAAGAATCCAGGCAATTCAAAGTCTGTGGGAGTCTGAGAACCACTTGCTGTATAACACAGACATCTACCTAGGAACTGAAGCCAACCTCCTTCTCCAGCATCTCCTTCCTCATATGCCCTTGAAATGCTACTTCAGTCCTTTGCCCATAAGCCCTCTCTCCTTTATCACTGAGGAATGCCTGCCCTCATTTCTTGGCAAGTTGCTTAACATACCTCTAGGAAGCTTTCCTTGGCTTTGAATGGCTATACTGTTCATATCTGCTCTGTGTCCTTAACAGCCATTTGCTCATCATTATACAAGAAAGCCTCATTTCTTCATTGAGGCCAGAGAACCTGGAGCCACCAAGACAGAGTCTTCTACTTTAGATTGGATGGAAGGATAGGTAAGAAAATGAGAAAACAATGAGGTAGAAGGCTGATGTTTCCATCCAGATTTTGCAGGTGAGGATAATAAAGCTTGCATCATAATAATAATAATAATAATGATGATGATGATGCATACACTGTGCTTCTAACAAATGGCAGAGTTTGGCTTCCACCTCCAGCCCTTCTGACTGCAGAGGCATTGTTAAGGTGTCACACTGAGAGCTGTGGACGATGGTCATAAAGAAGCTGGTGATGAGCCAAAGACTCCATTCTACAGCCGGGTATCCTCAGCCCCTATGGCCCCCTCTTTCCTGTAGCACGTGCATTCCTCAGAGCCACGCTTTCTATCCAGGATGACCCTGGTCTGAACCCTAGCATTATCATGTGTTTGGGATCCATTCTCCACTTAAATCTGCAGCCTTGCTTTTCACTCCCCCAGAAACATAGTCAGAAATGACCCTGCAACAAACACCCATCAGAAACTCGTGAGCAATCTGTCTTTATTACTACGAAGAAAGGTTGGCCTGAGAGGCCCAGAGCAGGAGGTGGGGGAAGGAGAAATTAATTGGATGTCAGGTTTCAATTGTTGAGTTACTAATCTAATCAGTGACAACTTTAGCCTTTTAGATGTACAGCTGAGCTTTCCAAAAATTAGAAATATCTTCTTTTCCAAAAAGCTATTGGAGAGGAGATAATTACCCCGATACAATCTGTGCTTATTCTCAGAGTTGTGGGCTTTTTTTTTTCCTTTTAAACACGACAACATTTCCTACATGTGTTCAGTGAAGCTGAAAATGCTATTTTGATAATGGGCCCACAGAACGTTTAACAGGCCGGGATGACAATGTGGGACTTTCTTAGGGAAACAGGAAGCGATGGAAAGCTATTATAGGAGTCATTAATGGGGACTTGGGAGTCTGCAAGAGACACTGGTGCAGTTCTCAGTTTTACTGTCTTCTTAATAAGGCTCTTTGGAGATCGGATTCCAAGTGCCATGTCACCAAAACCTGAGCCCTGAGCCCTGAGCCCTGAGCCCTGAGCCCTGAGCCCTGAGCCTTGTCCCCTCACTCAACCAGAGCCTCCCAGTTGCCTCCTTCCCAACCCCCTCCCCTCAGTAGAGCAAATTTCCTTGAATAGCTACCAGTGGGGCAGTTTCCCTCTGATGTACTGATAGCGCGCTAAAAATAACCTTTGTCCCTGCACTCCCCAGCCCAGAAGAAGGCAGGCAAAAAAGGAGAGAGTGTTCTGGAGACGGGCTCTGTGAGCCGGTAGCACGTGCTCTGTGGGAGTACAGAATAGAGAGCACTCAAGTTCATGGTCTTGAAAGATGAGTAGGATTTCCCCAGTGTGAGAAACTGAGCCTCCTTAATCTGGCTTCGTTCCCACACTCATCTCTGAACTGAGGCCAGAAATATGGAATATAGTCTGACCACGTAATCACACGGTCAACCTTGGAAAGGAGAGTGAAGTCGAAATGTTGGAAATTCACTGACTGAAAATAGTTCAGTGAGGAGGAAGCAGAGCAGTTCTATTAGCCAGAGAGGGCAGAGCAGGTGCTGGGCGGAAGAAAATGGGATCTGTGTACCCAGTAGCTAGCCTCTTAGAGCTGCCAGCAGAAGCCACGCCATCTTCCAGCTCTGAAGCTGCGTCTCCACCTCCTGGAACTGGATGCCAGGAAGAATGACTTCCAGCAAAGCCAGTCTCCATTAGCCTTGGTTTTCTAAATCAAAACCAGTCCTCTTCTAGACAGAGGGAAATGTGCACCTCTTTCAAGGTGCTGGTTCTCCTAGAGGGAAGGGAGGTACAAATTACTTTACCCTTTCTTTCTGGGTTCCTGCAACAAGGAAAAAGAAAACAAGCTCAAGTTGAGCATCTGTGAAAACTTCTAAAGTGTGTGAATAACAACATTCCAGGGGGAGATGAAGAATGTAAAATTCCGTAAACCCTAGAGAAAGGAGTGACTGGCTCCCCTGAGCTGTGAATGCGGAGTCAGAAGGAGTTCTACGGGGCTAAGACACAATCTTCATAGAAGAAAATCATGCCAAGTGGCCCCGGTTCAAAGAGCTGATAAGCAATTATTTGCTTGTGTGATGACTCAACATAGTTAAGTACTCTGTCACACAGATAACTTAATATTCCAAAGACAAAGACGTAAATAAGGTTGATGTTTGGGAAAGCCTGTGGTCCCAAGAAATAAACTCCAAATTAGCTTTAAGGTTAAGACAAAAGAAATCCTAACTATGGTGTCTATGGGTGTCCATTGGCCCGATAAGATTATACTGAGGTGAGAAAACTTCAGAAGAAAGAGGTAGGTGAAGTACACCGAAGGAGGAAAGAAGAGGAAGAACAAGTAGTCCCGAGGTAGCTAAGCTCTATGACATACACAGTCAAGCAGACAGTGGGATGCTCCTGTCCCTTTAATTGATTTTTTCCAGTGATGGAACCTTCCTCCACTCTGAGTTCAGCAAAGCACATGGTTGAGTCTTTTCTTGTGGTTGTTTTGGTTTTGTATGTCAGTTAATTTTGTTTGGTTAAAAAAAAAATGTAGTGGCTGGTTCTGACGTTGAAGTCGATGTGGTTCAGAACAATGACGGTGTGTTACAGAGCAGGAGGCCCTGAGTCAGAGAGATTATGGAAATGCAGCAAGATGTTGTGGAGAAATGTGAAACTGGGGAGGCTTGAGGGTACCTATCCCAACCTCAGCAGTCTGGAATCCTCAACATTTGAGTTACACAAAGCAAGCATGAAAATGGATAAATAAATAACTGTTAGTTCAAATTGCTCTTCTCTGTAATACTCAGTATCATTTGAAAAATACAAATCTACTTAGGTTTACCTTTTGATTTTCAGATAACAAGCCTGTTGGCTATGTGCATGTAACTAGCATCCTTCCCTAAATACCTTCTGTATGTATAAAAAGTTCTTCCTACATTATGTTGTCCTAATTCATAGTGATGGGATTTCTACAACATTGATTAGGAGTACTTCTGACCACTTAGTATCTGTCCTTAAGTCCCATGAAACTGGAAAACAAGTAACGATGGAGAGACCACAGGTGAAGATGGAGCAAATAAGCATCCCAAAACACTTGGGTAGACAGTGGGGCTTTAACATCGCAGGATGTGCTTGTGGCATCACATCTTCCAACCTCCATGGACATGAGAATTCTATTCATCCCATTTTTTGGACATGGGAATTCTACTCATCCCATTTTTTTTTCTATCTCCCTAGAATCTAGAAAAATGGTTGGCAATGCACTCAGGCATGTCTAGAGCTCTGTGAATGAAGTCATACAATTCATAGTGATGGAGATTCTGTCAAAAGGCAAAGTAGATTCTCCAAAGTCACCGAATCCCAGGGCCAGACTGAATTCAACTGAACTTGATGGCATGGCTCCCTGCTTTTCATGAAACAATGAGCTTTTTTCCTTCTTAGAGTCAGGCTCCCTGTTTCCTTGTTCCCCATTTTTTGTCTGCAATGATTGACTCCTCAGCCCATTGCAACACTTAAAGCAGTGGTTTCCCACAGCAAGAGATGTGATTGTGTATAACACTAGACAAACGTGTAGGACCTGGGAATCTTCTGTTTAACCTGTGCCTCGTGAAAGACTAATCCCTCTGTGGAAGTACCGTCGTAGTGGTCAACTCAGATCTGTGTAGATCCTGTTTTCTAATGGGTGTGTGCTTTGGCATCCATGATGCTTCTTTCAAGAGACCGTTCTTGGGTTACCTGAACCCACTCTGTCCACATCCACAGAAAAGCTAGAATTCCCTGCAAAACTGTGTTACTCCAGAAATCTTTAACTACTGACTATGAGGCAAAGTCCTATGAAACTCAGGCTCCCTTGCTGTAAGCTCAAGAGCAGTTAGACAACACAAAATGGACTCCACAGGTTTCTTTTACTGTTGTTGTTGTTGGTAGTGGGTTGTTTGTGTGTGTGTGTGTGTGTGTGTTTGTGTGATTCTTTTATTTGCTTTGGTTTTGTTTTTTTGTGTTTTGTGTGATTCTTTTATTTGCTTTGGTTTTGGTTTTTGTTTGTTCAGGGTTTTGGGAGAAAAGTGTGTGTGTGTGTATGTGTGTGTGTTATTGAAAATAGACTCTGCTTCCATACAATGTATCCTAACCACAGTTTCTACTCCTCCCAGCTCTCCATACCCACCTCCCCTGGACAATAAATCCACCCCTCTCCATTTCCCTCCAGAAAAGAGCAGGCCTCCAATAGACAACAACCAAATGAAACAATTGTTTGTTAATTTTAAGAGAGAGAAATAACATGATGTTGGGTGAGTAGGAAAGGGAGGGTCTCTGATAGGAATTGGGGGAGGGGAAATAATATAATTAAAATATGTAAAATAATTTTTAATTAAAAGTAAATTTCAAAAAAAGAGATCAATATGAGCCTACTCTCTGTCAAACTGCCTGTACTCTTACTTTGCTTGGCTTCACCCCATTTCCTTGCCCTTTTCAATTTTTCTTCATTGGTTTTCTGCAAATGATTTCACACTTCAAGGTCTGGTTCTGGGCAGTCTAATTTAATGATATTCCTTTGTTGTCTATGCCCTACCCTACTCACACCTGGTCATATAGAGAGCTGAGTATGAGCACCCCAAGTACAAATGGATGATCAACACAACCTGGGATTTAAAAGTGGGCTTTTGCTAAGCCAAAGACAGCATAGATTTTGAATTTACTGTCCTTGAAATAACTTGAAACCAGAGGGCAAAGTCTATCATTTTCTTCCAAGAAGGTATGAGTTCCTTTGGGATCATGGAGGGACAAGGTGATCTCTATTCATGTGAAGCTCCCCCTCTACCTGGCCAATATGAAACCAGAAAACTAGACACACATACTCAGTCCTCACATACATTAGCCCCTCAATTTCCTCACGCCTTTTGCAGAAGAAATGTATACAGACAGAGTTTATCTGAATTTTTTCTCTTTCTTATTTATTTTCTTTTTATTTCTTGCTTTTTCTTTTTTTCATCTTCAGAAAAAAATAATTGAGACAAGAGAAGAAAACTTGTTTCTTCATAGGGAACTGCATGACTGTGTGACACATCTCCCTGTTGTGAAATCCAAGTAACTGACATAAAACATCTAGAAAAAAAGGGAAGAAAGGGACAAGGTGCCCTGAAGAGGAAGCACTGGCTGTGTATTTGCATTTCTATGGAAACAGGCATAGGCAGCCTCGGCCTTGGTTTACTGTGGTCAGAAGAACATGAAGTCAGGTGCCTGGCAGCTGGTAAGAGCTGCTGGAGCAGCAGTTTGCAAGGGATCGCACAGAGCCTCCAAACCCCTCCATCTTCATATCAACAGGAGCCAGAAATCATGAAATTCATTCCTTACGTGGTCAAACTCCATCCCTATGTGCTTGCAAATAGCAGGTCCTTCATGTGTTTTCCTACTTCCCAAGGTACTGCTCCAAAGAGGATAAGATAAAGACGCTGAAGAGAACAAACAATATTGGTCCAGGACCAGTGACTGGAAAAGGAATAGCATTTCATGTGCACTAGAGGAACGGGATTTGGTTGACTTCCTTGTACAGGAAGGAAGGTTGGCATTAGAACATCAGTCATGACAATTAGTAGCAATAAGAGATGGAAGAAGGAGAGAAGGAGGAAGAGGAGGAGGAGAAAGCAAGTAGGTAAAGAGAGAGAGAAGGAAGAATAGAAGTGAGAGATGAAAAGAAGGAAGAGGCGGCAAAAGAGAGGAGGAGGAGCTGCTGAGCAGGCAGTGAGCATCCTATTTCTGATTAGGAAGCAAACAGACTTTATTAAAGGAAAAATGGAAGAAAGCATTACATATAAGAATGTCACTGGAGTTTTGTAAGAAAGTCATACCTAATGATTTAGCAAATATCAGAATCATTCACCAGAGAGGAAGTAGTCTGACATCTTTGTGGTTTATGTCATTGATCTGCAAGTCCTAATATCTGTAATAAGATAAGGAAAAAGGTAGTTTAAGTGTTGAAAGTGACCAAAATCCATCCATATTTTCAGAGTAGTTTTTTATATTGTAAAACAAAGTGACTTATTGAAATAATTTGTAAGATATTTAAGAAAAGCAAGGAGCTGGTACTTAATGTACATGTATATTGAATGCTTACTATCTACTTCCGCGTGATGGTATATCATCTTAATACAGTGAACTGTAGGTATAAAGTTCTGCTTATAGAGATGATTTAACCCAAGCACAGATAGATTTGGTGCCTCAGGTAAATTCACCTGGCTTCTAACTGCTGGAATGTAAAACCTGGGGATGGCTCCCCTAGAAGCACATTATTTGTGTGTGAAATCGATAAGTTTCTTTCAGCGAATGTTTAACAATATTAACAACATTAGTCTATAAATGGTACCTTTTAGTGAGCATTTCTTATGTGTCACACATCGCACAATAAGTGAATGACCTGGATCTCTCCAAAGGTCAATAAATATTCTTCTGTAGTTCCAGGCATATGCACATTCCTTCAATAAATAAATAAATAATTTGAACACTATCAAATCTCCCACTTCCCATAAATAGTATTAATCACACATGATCCATGAGCAGAGAAGAGTTTGAAACCAGGGCTGTTTATTTTTTCAAGTGACAAAACTAAAATTTATTTATATGGAGAAAGACTTCAGCAAGGTGGCAGAAAAGAGGGTTCTCTTTTTTCTCCTCAGGTTTGAACAGTTACCTGTGTGTGAAAATAGCTTCACAATAGGCAAGGGAAGTAGTTGAAAGGCACTATAGTTAGGTGCGCTAGACAAATAAAGACATTTCAAGAAGTCAGGAAGGACAGTTCACATTATTCTCCATGAAGCCTGGGCAGAGTAGAGAAAGCAAGTGAGGGCACCCCTCTTACTGCTCCATACCTTAACATAGGCCTTTCCATTGAAGAAGAGCAACAACAAACTCCCTCAGGGACCTTGCCTGACAACAAGCCCAGAATCCTTGGGCTGGCTGGCTGGTGGTGTGATTATTTTTCAGAATCTGCTCTATAAGAATATAAGAAAATCTTACCTCTTCATAGAATGACAAAAGCACATTGCTATAATATAAAAAAGTAATTATGGAAATATAATGCTATCAAAAAAGGGGGTGAAGAACCAGTAACTCACTTGACTCAGTTGTCAAGCTATGGATATTTCTGATCACTCAACAAGGAATTCAAAATAACTATCTAACAATGAGAAAATGGGGAGATTTAGAAAAATATAAAACTAAAATTGTGGTGAACAAATCACTTGTTAACTTTGATGTAATACTTAAAAGAGAAGGTATTAAAATTAACCATAGCTTCTAGCTTTTGGTTATTTTGGTTATTATAAATAAAGCTGCTACAAACATGGTTGAGCAAATGTCCTTATTGTGTACTTTAGCATCTTTCGGATATATGCCTAGGAGTGGTATAGCTGGATCTTGAGGAAGCGCTATTCCTAATTGTCTAAGAAAGTGCCAAATTGATTTCCAGAGTGGTTGTACAAGTTTACATTCCCACCAGCAATGGAGGAGGGTTCCTCTTTCTCCACATCCTCTCCAGCATGTGTTGTCACAGGGGTCTTTTCTGAGACTGATACTCCAAACAAGGACCATTGATGCAGATAAACTAGAACCCCTGCACAGATGCTGCCCTTGGCAGTTCAGTGTCCAAGTAGGCTCCCTAGTAATG
>CM053766.1:133778570-133814065 GCA_028658305.1 Pachyuromys duprasi | reverse complement strand
ATTTAAAATGTTCAGCAAGTGACAAAAGGCAGCAAGAGAAATGGAATTCAACAAAAACATCAGCAAAATAGAAATAGTAATTTCTTAACTGTCATTAACTACTTCAATTATAAAATTATTAAAGTATCAAAGCAAAAGATATAAATTTAAAAATAGACAAGAGCCAACTTTGTGCGGTGTAGAAAAGACCTTTTTTTTTTTTTTTTTTTTTTAGCTTTAAAGAAGGCACGTGTGGGATGGAAGATGGAAGTAACAGCCAGCGTGTAAGCAACATTCCCTGAAATGAGAAACAAAAGGAAGTAAGATTGACTGTTCCTAAATCAGACACAAGACAGGCGGGGTCACTGTACATGGTGATAAGCGGCTTTCGTTCTTTGGAGGATATACTGTATACCTGTGCAAGCACCCAGCAACAGAGAAGCTACACATAAAGAACAATATACAGCCAAAAGGGAAAACAGATAACCGCATTGAAATTTTTAACCATGACTAGGTCATCCAAACAAAAAGATCCTTGGAAAGACCGAAATCTTGAATGACACTATTGCAGAAACAGACCTCATGCAACATTTGAACTAGAGAGCAGGAGAACACCCATTTGTCATTATTTCCAAGTGTGTAGGAATATTCTCTAGGATAGACCATGCAAGCCCACAAAGCAAGCTTAGCAAATTCAAGAAGGTTAAAGGCATATAAATTATCTTTCCTGACTGCAAGATCTGAGACTAGAAATCAACAACAGAAAAAAAATCTTGAAAAATTTATTAAAATGTAAAAACTAAACAACATGCTCCTGAATAATCATAAGTCAAAGAGGAAACAAAGGAGAAATCAACCATGACTTGAGTCAAGCAAAAAAATCAGTACAACTCACAGTCTGAGACACAGGGAAAACAAAACAAAACAAGAAAACAATGTCAGGGAAGAATTTAGGAATAATCTCCCATTTTAAGATAGAACATTGATATCATATAAGGCTAGAGAGATGCTTAGGGGGAAAGAGTGCTTTGTGAGCCAGCACAAGGACCCAAATCCAAATTCCTAGGGCCCCTGTAAAAGCCAGGCATGGCCACAGACAGACCTGTAACCCCAATACTATACAGGGTAGAGGCAGGAGGACCACTGGCATTTTCTGGCTGCCCCCCTAGCTCCAGGTCCAGTGAAAAGCATAATTGACAGAGCAGAGCATGAGGTGACCTCCTCTGGACTCCATGTGGGGTAAGCATACATGCATACACCACAAACACACGTCATTCACACTTCATACACACATACATTCTTTCCTTACTCCAAAGGGCTTACTGGATAAACAATCTATATCACCTAACCGAAAGAAGAATGAAATAAACCAAATTTTTTTTTTTACAAGGGAGAAAATAGTGAAGGCCGGAGCAGTAATAAATGAAACACAGCTTAGAAAAACAATGGGGCGGGGAAACCAATAAAATCAAGAGCTGAAGTTTTGAAATCATATGTAATACTAAGAAGCGTTTAGCTAAACTGAAAAAAAAATCAGATTAAAAAATAAAAAAACAGAGTAAGGCTGGGAGGATGGCTCAGCAAGTAAAAGCACTTATTGTGCAAGCCTGACAGCCTGAGTTCAATGCTTAGGACTCACATAAAAAGCAGAACTGTGGCTTACGCCTGTAATCTCAGAGCCCCGATGCTGAAATGTGAGGGAAAACAACAGGGGAGCATCGTTTGGAAGCTGGTATGCATGGCACAATAGCAGAGACAAGAGAGACCCTGCTTCAAAAATGAGGAATAAGGACAGAGGTGAAAAGCTGTCCTCTGGCTTCTGTATGAGCAATGGCACATGGCCATATGCATGTGCACACACTAAATAAATAGGTACCTTAAAGTAAATATATATATATAACATTTATTATATTTTATACTATAATATTGTTAAGTATAATATAAATATTATATATTTACTTTAAAGTACTTATTTATTTAGTATATTCATTTATATTGTTATATATGACATCACAATGTTATATAAAATACATAATAATATATTATATAATATTAATAGTATAATATAGTATATATGTATTATATATATGAGGGGAGATCTTACAGCTAATGTCACAGATATTAAAGATCATAAGAAACTTAGGAAGAAGGGTCAAATGACTTCCTGCCCTAAAATGTTGGATATCCTTCCTGATGCACAGTAAACCCTAGTTCTATGCATCAGTTACTTTGTCTAGATAACACTAATGTATACTCACAGCAGCCCAGAGAAGTAGGATGTGTTACTAACGTCACTAGGAGAGGAGAGGGGAGGAGAGTTTCTCAAGGTCTCACACAAAATAGCAGAAACAAGATTTGTACCAAGAGTTCTCTCAAGCTAAGCCACCCCTAGATGGATCCCATTTGGGATCGTGCCCCACTACAAAAATAATTGTGATGGAAAATGTGCTCAAAGTGGCTCTCCATCTCTTCTTATAACTTTTATGGCATGCAAATTCCTGAGACCTCCTTCCAGAGGCTCTGATTCACAAGGGCTGGGCAAACCCCAGGAATGTAAGGATCCAAGTAATGATTGTTGTGTTCACTAGTATGAGACGTCAAGGCATGAAGAGCTATACTCAAAGGCCCAGGACTTAGTCATGAAGACTCGTTGCCAGACAAAGAGTGAGTGAAGCCCATTTTGCTTTTCTCTGGAAGTCACAGCCTTTAGCTTCCTCATCAGAGTCTGCCCAGATCATATGATCTGGAGACAACTCAAAGAACTGTCTGCTATGAGATGGCTGAGATCCTGGAAGATCATGTCTCAAGAATAAGGCACCTGAGCCAGTGCCCACCTAAGAAAATGACAGGTGACTTTTCCTCCTCAGCTGTGATGACCAGAGAGATCAGTTAACAAACTGCCAACCTAGAGAAACCAGGCGAGAAAGAGGAAGGAAATAGTTGTCTCTAAGTCCATAGTGAGCTGCTGGCCTGTATCAAATGTGCCTTGTTTATTTGGCATGTTCTTCTGATAAACAACCTTGTCTGCTCTCTCCCATGGAAGAATTCCTGATATGAACTGTCTGCTGGCCATCCACATCCTTCCTGTAATCCACCTCCTGTCCAAAGCAGAGATTGCTTCTGGTGGCAGAGCCCATCTCACCACCTCGATGCCAGGTTGGCATTAGAATAGTGGAACCTTGTAAACTGTAGCCTGAACCCAAGAGATGCCACCATGTGCCGCTTTTCACTGGGCCTGCCTGTTCCAGTAAAACTGGCGTGTATGTGGTGACTGCTTTCCCTGGCATGTCCGGGAGCAGGAAGAAGAAAGTCTTCTGCCAGACTCCCCAGCTTTACCCTCTTCCTTTCTCTAAAAGAATTTTAACTCACTGGACTGGCAACCTTGATTTCAGTGTGATCAGGAATATTCCACTGAAAGAGAGGTAGAGGAAAAAACAGAATGTGTCAGTGCCAAGAACTGTCTCTGACCAACTGACCGGTAAACCTATACAAGTGAGTGATTCTTATTGGACTAATAACTCCAGCTATTGTTATTTCCAGTTCTACACAATTAATCAGAGAAGAATGTTAACCCCCAACTCTGAAGCACAGTTGGGAAGCACACAGACACATACTACACATATCACACATCTATATGCCTACTTTCATGATAAGAAGGGACACCCACTATAACCCTTACTAGTCACAGGTTCACACTGTAAATCAAGGCTGAGAACAAATATTGGGTATGGTGGATCCCAGAGAGACAGTGTGTTTCTGCAATGAAGATGTGGCTCATTCGTTCATTTATTCGTGCCACCCATTAAGGCAACAAATGTTTAGTAAATGTCCACAGTGAGTAAGGTCAGCATCCAGTCAACATAAGGACAGTTGTGATGGGGATGTGGGGACCTCATCCAGCCTGGCCACAGAAATCTTGATGGCTTCCCCAGGGGGAATGACATTTAAGCTGAGAGCCAAGAAATGAAAAAGAACATGTGCAAAGGCCCGGGGGCTGGAAATAGAGGAAGTGAAGAGGGATGTCAGGGTGGCAGCTGCTGTTTTATAAAAGGTCTCCTTAACACTGTAGGATGAGTTTCTGCACCATATTGAATGCAGTTGAGAGTAAACGAGATATTGTATAAAAGGGAATGCTATGGGTGTGCGTAATATGTTTAAAAAGGCTCCTGGCTGCATTGAGGAGAATCAATGCTTAAAGAAATGAATGATTCAGTGCCAGAGAAGACTTTGTGGTGACCTGAGTCAAAGGTAAATGAGGGAAAAACTGTGGAGCTGGCAAACAGGGAGAACTAGAAAATTGCTATGCATTTAGCAGATAGATACAGTTTTATAAACCTTGCGCATAATTATTTCCAAGATGGTGTAATGGAACAAAGGATTCTCCTCAAAGATGTCTGCATCCTCATTCCTAGAACTTGTGAATATATTCTTTCATATAGCAAGAAGACTGGAGATCTGGTCTAGCAAGAGACTGAGATGAGACAAATATCCTGGATTACCCAGGTTGGACCAATGTAATCACAAGCGTCCTTCGAAGGTACAGAGGGAAAGAGGCAGGAAAGAGATGAATGAGCAGACTTCCCTGCTGACTTAAAGATGAAAGAAGGGATTGGGATTCCAAGAAAGAAATCTTTTGGAAGTTAGAAAAGGCAATGGACCATTCTCCCCTAGAGAAATTCTTCTAAAATATCTATGAAGGTAAGAAATGACAGGGGGGGGAGGCTACTACAAATAGAAGCTAAAGCTATTCTTAAAGTTGATGAGGAAGAGGAAAGCTAAGTGTGGATGCTAGCTTGAGCAAAAAGGTATACATGTGTTTGTTTTAAAAGAATTACATTCAATGTTATATGTAAAAGTTTGCTGTGGTCTCTGATAAGCAATAAATTCTTGTTCAGTTTCCCTCTGTATCTTCCCATGGCTTCTCTCTCAAGGTAACCTCAACAAATAATGTGAAGGGTAACCAAAGAAGATGTCTGATGTCATTCTTTGGCTTTGACACACACACATACATACATACCAAACACAGAGACATGTGCAAAAGAGTAAAAAAAGAAAGAAAACAACATAGATCATGGTCTTCATTGCTTGTAAGTGTGGATTTTGTAAAAGAGTAGCTGAGAAAGAATGGATAATTATTTCTTTTTCATTGCAGGCCAATTGATATTATATTATAATTGGTTAAATCATTGTTTCCAATGGGTATTCTTCAAGAATCAATGTCCAACCATCCCCTTACTATGGCTCATGATAACAATATACTTCATCACCACTTGACATTGAGGCAGCATCTCCCAGCTGTCACCCCTTACTAATAAGAGCTAGTCTAGGTAGCCAGCTTGCTCTGGGGATTCCTTTGTCTTTTCCTTCTGAGTACTGGTACTGAGCCACACGCACCCAGCATTTATTTGTGTGAGTTCTGGGGAACCCAAACTCTTGTTCTCACACTTGCTTGACAAATGTTTTCCCCACTGATCTCTCTTCCCAGCTCTTCTTGATCTACCTTTTTAGTTGATTCTAGCTCAATAATATGGGTTATGTGTATCACTAACCCTCTGAAGTCATTAGTAAGCACGATAGGCACTTGGCTTTTATACACTTACTGGTGAGAGAGTTCAAAACTTTTACCAGATTCTCGGGAATAATTTAATAACAAGCTTTATAAGTAACCATGGAGTCACAAACCAAGAGCAATCCTCCATCACTGTGTAAAGACTAGACTTGAGGCTTAGGACTGAACACGGGATCTCCAATGGGTCTGAACCAGTTTGTGCCACAGTCTGCCTTCCCAAGAGCTTCAGTGAGAATACATCAATTCAGTATCACTTCTCAAAGCCAGCCTTCTCTCATCATCTGAACTGATTCAACCCTGCTCGTCTCCCTTGTTTCCCAGCCCATCACTCATTATGTGTATTTGTTATTTGTTTTCTTTCCCATTCCTCTGGAATGTAAGCTCCTATTCTTTTCTGTCTTTTTCTCAGTTATAATGTAGTTTCTGACATATAATGGAAGCCTAACTAATAAATGTGTTTAACTTACTAAATTAATGGATAAACAATCATCACTGGAAAATGTGAGACTGTAGCTCAGAACCTGTTCTGTAATTTGCAGATCTCTGAAAATGAAGAGTAATTGTGGGTAGTTCTGTAAACGCGTATGTTAAAATGCACACACCTAGTGAATAGGGTAGGAGGGAATTAAGGTAGTTAAACCATCTGCATTTTGTTCCTCATTTGACTGATGAGTGACTGGCACCTGATGAAAAAGGTATTTCTCCACCTGATGATGAACACAGCCACGGGCAGCTTGCAGCTATGGTGAGAAGTAATCTATGTATCACTCACTCACAGTGTAGGGGCCCTGCATCGGGTGGGCACCCAGCCAAGGCCACATATGTTGTAACCTGACAACACTATGAACAGGTCCGGGCAACTGGAGGATTTGCCATGGGCACTCGGGGCCCACAGCAGAGGCTGTGCTGTGTTTTCCATGCTGGGGTGGAGGGAAGGCGCTGGAGCCCGGGGACCTTACAGGTCTCTGCTCTTAACGTCAGACAGAAAAGACTTCTGTGAAACCATACACCCTGAGACTGCCCAGATGTTTGAGACGCCCAGGGTGTCTAGAGGGCTGCGGCTGCGAGTTGCTTAACTTCCTTAAGCCTGGATTGTAAAAGGAGGATGATAATGTTTTCATCAGGATGGGGATTAAATAGGATAACATGTGTAAAACACGAGTATGGTGTCTGGCCCTGTAAAAGCTTCCAGTGAATGCTTCTTCCTTCTGTTGCCACCTCTTAGTGTACTCTCTCTTTAATTGAGAATCGCTTCTCCATGGCAGCTCAGTGTCCAAGTGGGTAGGGGCTGTCTCTGACAATGAGGTCAGTGGCCTGCTCTTTGATCATAGGGGAGTGGGGGAATCCTTGCCAGGCCACAGAAGAAGACAATGCAGCCAGTTCTGATGGGACCTGATAGGCTAGAGTCAGATGGAACAGGAGGAGGTCCTCTCCTACCAGTGGACTAGGGAACGGGCATGGGAGGGGAAGAGGGAGGGAGGGCAGGATTGGGAGGGGATATGGGGCCTACAGCTGGGATACAAAGTGAATAAATTGTAATAAATTTTTAAAAAATTAAAGAATTGCTTCTGTACATCTTTACCGATTCACATATCCTTCCCCATCTATATAAAAAATAATGCAGGTCAGATGAAATTTGCTCTCAGTTATCAAGGGCTGATGTTGGAGTGCTGAACTTCCATTCAGGTAAGTCAGCCTATTAAAGTCCTAAAAGATTCTATAACAAATTCTATCACGTTGATTTCTAGACTACACTAGGATTATGTCATCTGACCAAAGTATCTCTCAACTTTTCACCCCATCACTCTAAGCCAGGTGCTCTTGGATGCCTTAGTATATGGAAAAAGACACAGCTCTTTAGCCAGTGAAGAAATAGTTCTGAAATACCTTACAAGGAAATAACGCAAAAAGAAGATATGCACTTATGAAATATATGTCACTCTCCTAGGGTTTACTTTTGAATAACAAATTATCTGAGGGTAATCTCAAGGCTCACTTATTGTGGTATTGACACATTTAATATTTAGCCACCACTCTTTTTCTTGTTCTGCATGTATATACATGCACATATACATGCATGTCTGTGCACACATGTACACATACATGCACACACCCACTCCTCATGGATTCTTACTTGTAAGTTCATAGGCTATGTTTATTTTCTCTACTAGGGGTAACATTATTACCCAAGAGACACTGACAAAGTTTAGGGACATTTCAGGTTGTCACAACTTGAAGTGGAGTTGCTCCTGGCATGTGGTGTGTAGAGGCCAGGAAGACCACTAAATGCCTTATATCATACTCTATTAGACAGAGCATGAGCTGATAACTGTGATAAGACTGAGACCTGCCCTTAACCCAACATGACTTCCATGGTATACACACACACACTTGCCTGGCATGGTCAGACCCAAGAACAACATCACTTTGCCAACCTGAGGAGGCCTGCTCACAAGTGCCCTGGTTCTAGCTAGTGTTCCTCTACTAGACAGCATGTTCAACAGTTCTGATAAATATTTTTGAACAAACTTTTAAGAAGCTGGTGCTTCGCTGTGCATGCTCTTGTTCAGGGACTGTTGCAAAATCTCATCCCACTAATGAGGAAGCAGAGATTCGGAGAAGCTGTTTGCTGAAGTTACACAGCTAGATGGGGCAGAGTCAGTGTTCAGGCCCAGGTTCCACTGAAACGTGCTCAGGCACCATTCTTATGGCCGCCAACACTTCACCTTCTTTGAAATAGTAATTTCTTTACATAAATGCACACACCTGCGCACCACATACATGGAAAAGGGAGAAAGGAAGAAAAGGAATCATGAATTAAATAGTTGATTAAAAGGCCACTTTGGGTTGGGGGAGGATCCTGTTTAATTGCCCTTAGTGTTTTATGCAATAGAATATAAAAATATCATATTTATAGAGTGGGATAAGTAGTAAGTGACAAAATAATATATCATAGAATAAGTCTGAAATGCCCTGGGCTGTGGACACAGGAGAGGAGATATAATTCACTTTGTTTGCTGCAAACCTCCTTAGAATATTTACTATGTCATGAGAAGCTTCTAAGAAATTTCCATGATATGATATATAAAGCTTCCCACACACCTTCCGCACCTGAATCCAGAGCAAACTCTGGCTAATGTTCTGCAGAACAGTGTCTAGAAACCACTGGGGCTGAGGAATGCTGTCACTGGCTTCACCTCTCAGTGTCCTGGGACTGTCCAGCACTGACCTGCACCTGTTAGCTGCTCTTCTTTTTTTTTTTCAAGGACAGCTGGCTATACTCTTTGACCTTCAAGTCAGCCTCTCTGGCTACCTCCAATGCAAAAGAATTCAGTCCAAGTGACAGCTGTTCTGATTGACAACCTCTGTGTATTAAAAGCCCATTTATAATGTGAAGAGCCAATGAATATCTCTGTGGGAAAACAAAATTGAGCTGAATTGATTTGAGTCTTGATTCTTGTGAATCAAATCTTATTCAACTTTGAACTTGACACTGGCCAGGCTAAGCTATTAGTAAATAGCTGTTTAAGAATAAATAGGGACCAACACCCAGTTGGCACTCCATAAACTGTGACTTTTTTCACTTTTCTATAGAGTATAAAATATAACGTTACCTAAATATGTACAGTGCAGTTCAGAGGCTCATCATATAAAATGTGCTGCAAATATCCACAGATGTTCCTGGTCCCTGGGTGCCAGGAAGCCAGTCTGTTTTATCAACTTCATAGTCTTGTGCAAGGCCTCCCAGTACTTCCATCACTCTGGTTTCTTAGAAGTTCTGCCAACCATATTTGTCTTTATACTAAGTCACATTCCTTGGTAAATGATTCAGGATAATTCTTATTTTTTCACAAGATCATGGCCAATTAGGAGGGTTGAAGTGAGGAAGTAACTGTCATTTGAACATCTGAAGAAAACCACTCCAGTTTCTAAATGCTTTGACTTTCCTCAAGTCATGGGTGGGGGTAGGGTAGGGAGATGTTTGAAAACTGCTACATGTGCACATTTATATATTGAAGATCTAACTTCAAGAAAGCTATGTAACACCCTTCCCAGAAAAGACAGCACCATACAATGGGCCCTTCTGGGCTTCTGCCACTTGCCCTCATCTATCTCTGTAATTAGACTTTCTTTGCCTTCACTGCTCTGGTCCTGGTTATGGGCAGAAATAAGAATCAGTTCCACTTCTTCACATCAGCATCCAGGAAGGATAGCACACATCTTGCCTGACTCTTGATGTCTTCTTTGGGAGGTGCAGCCATGGGAAGTGACACATTTAGCAATATTCGACCAGTTGTAGAAGCATTGCTAGCGTAAAATGGAAGAGAAAGAAAACAGAAGAGCTCATCTAGGACTTTGGAACTTCGGGTGCTTCTGCGACTTCAGATCCTCTGGAATTGCACTTCCTGTCCCTCTAGTTCTGTCAGAGAAGCAGTACACAGAGAGAAACTGTTTAGGGAAACAGATTTTGTTTAGTGTATACATCTCATCACTTTCCAGGAAAATCTAGAAGGCTTCAGTTATAATCAAAACACATTCCAAAAGATGAGTATGGCCAGCACTGTTCTTTACTGCTTCTAGTCTAGTGGCAGAAGAGGAAAAAGGTCTGAAAATATACTACAATATGAACCCTTCAACGGCACACACAATAGACAGAGATAGAAATTTAAGTGAATTTGTAAGTCTAGATGGGTATAGATGTTGGAGGTTCTACTATTCTGCAGAAACAAAATTATCTAATTCTAAATAGAAAAGCACAACAAAAACTTATCTCCTATTTAAGCAGAGCTCAGTTCTGATGTTCCTTGCCAGAAAGCTCTGCTGGGTGGCTTGTCCTGGCATAATGGCTGTAGCTTGGACCACATCAACTTAGTATTTACACTATTCCCTAGGAACTCAGAATTCTTCTGGGTCTTCAGTGCATCTCCTTCACAATGACTAATCACACAGTGTAGAGATCTCCCAAGAGATTTTAGAGGTTAGCCAAGAACTGCTTTACATCACCACCTTCCACACTGCACCAGCCAAAGGCAAGTCACATGGCTTCACTGAACTACCAAGGAGGTTGTTTCTCTGTATTCTCATGGAAATAAAAAAAAAAGTGGGCTTTATACACTCCTAGTGTTCATGGCTATAATAGGGTCTATCAAGGAGCCAGAAAAAAGCATTTCACAAGAAAGGCCTGGGACCTTGCTTCGTAAATACAAAATGAGAGGCTTCCTGATGGGAATCCCAGGCAAAACAAAGCCTTTCAAGAAGAACCTATCTAGAAGCAAGTGAGGAAAAATAAAAGCTTAGATCTTGTGAGAATTAGTTGAGCTCTCCAAAAGCGCTCACTGAGATGTCCCACTGGGACCAGCTCTTCCCTAAAGAGTAAACACACGTGGCCTCTAGTCACATAAAAGGATTATGAGATCTATTATCAATACAAGCTACTCTTTCCCTTTTGCTTGTTTGTGTCCACAAACCCTGGAGGTGATTATTTAAAGATGTCCAGAGGTTCTCAGGACTTCCTCCTCAATGCAGGTGTAATCATTGCTATCAGTGCCATGCCATCTACTGTCTGGCATTCAAAAATCTAAGGTACCCAGGTCATGAGCCAAAAGTACAGTGGGCTCCAGGTAGATCCTAGTTATTGGGTACTTTGTGACCTAACATTTGGGATATAGATTAGGGGCCCTTCAGAACTCATACTTTGAAGGAAAAGTCAAATCATAGAAAAACTGTCTCCGCACTCACTATGTAAGGTTTGAGATCAGATCTACACAAGGACTGTAAGTCACAGTTTTTCAAAAAGCATGCAACATTTTAACTTGAATAATTACCGACTACAATCTTTTGATAACACATGTTTATAATAATAGTAAAGCCTTACGTAACATAGAAAAGTACCAAAAGTTTCTACAAAATCTCACCCATCAAAAATGAACATTAAACAAATTTTTCTAGCTGTATCTTCATGCATATATAATGAAGGGAAGAAAAGAGGGGATAGGGAGAGAGGGAGGGGGCAAAAGGGGAAGAGAGGGGGTAATATATTACCTGGTAGCTATAATTTACATTTGGCATAGCATTTTTATATACTTTAATACTTTTATTAAGAACGATAATATTTATTAACAATTTAAAAGGCTTTGAGGAAACTCCCACATGATAATAAGAATTGCTTTCACCTAAACTTCCCCCTGCAGTCATTGGGCCATTTGCCACTTTTCAGGCTGGTAAAATTTCTTCATTGACCAAACATTTGCTGAGGGGCCTACCATGAGCCAGGCACTCAGCTAGAAGGGAATAAGAATGAGAAAGCCTGATGTGGTCCCCATCTTCACAGAACTTATTCACATGAGGAGTCTCTGGGAGTGTTGGTCCACTATATAAGGAAGTCTGCTTCCTTGGTTAAGGTTGGAGAAACAGAGAAACTGCATTCCTAACGATATTTCAGGTGATTCAAATTCACAATAAAATTTGAGAACCACAGTAAAGCTTTGCTGTCAAAAAGAAAAAAAAAAAAAGGAAAAACATAGCAAGTGTAGATAACTCACTGAGGTCAAAAATCCAAGTAAAGATCAGGTAGTGGCCTAGGCTGAAGGAGCTGAAAGTGACCCACTGTGGCTTGGATACATATTCCCTAAAGCCCATATGTTAAAGACTTGGTCACCTGCCAGTGGCACTTGCAACTGGCACACAGCAGAACCATCAAGAGGCCTAGAGGTGGGCATTTTGTCTCATGCCTGTAGCACATAGAGATAGGAAGATCAGAATATCAGTGTCAACATTTAACTACATAAGGAGTTTGGCCAACCTGGGATACAGAGATCTTGTCTGAATAAATAATAATAACAACAACATAATAATACATAAGTATAGTTGAAGGGAGTTAGAGGAACAAGGGTGAGATTTTGGTAAGCTAGCCTCTTCCTCTTCTCTCTTTTCACTTATTGGCTAGAGTGAAACAAGAAGTTAAATTTTTAATTGATTTATTTTTTTATTAATTTCAGTTTATTCACTTTGTATCCCAGCTGTAGCCCCCTCCCTTATCCCCTCTCAATCCCATCCTCCCTCCCTCTTCTCCTCCCAGGCCCCTCCCCCAGTCCACTGATAGGGGAGGTCTCCTTCCATCTGAACCTAGTCTATCAACTCTCATCAGGAGTGGCTGCATTGTCTTCCTCTGTGGCCTGGTAAGGCTGCTCCCCCCTCAGGGGGAGGTGATCAAAGAGCATGCCAATCAGTTCATGTCAGAGACAGTCCCTGTTCCCATTACTACGGAACCTACTTGGAAACTGAGCTGCCGTGGGCTACATCTGTGCACGGGTTCTAGGTTATCTCCATGCATGGTCCTTGGTTAGAGTATCAGTCTCAGGAAAGACCCCTGGGCCCAGATTTTGTTGTTGTTTTTGTTGCTCTCCTTGTGGAGCTCCTGTCCCCTCCAGGTCTTTCTATCTCCCCCTTCTTTCTGAAGATTTCCTGCACTCTGCCCAAAGTTTGACTATGAGTCTCAGCATCTGCTTTGATACCCTGCTGGGTAGTCTTTCAGAGACCCTCTGTGGTAGGCTCCTGTCCTGTTCCCTATTTTCTCCCTCTTCCGATGTCCATACCATTTGCCTTTCTGAATGAGGTTAAGCGTCCTACCCAGGGTCCTCCTTCTTGATTAGCTTCTTTAGGTGTACAGATTTTAGTATGTTTATCCTATATAATATGTCTAATATCCACTTACAAGTGGGTATATGCCATGTGTGTCTTTCTGCTTCTGGGCTACCTCACTCGGATGATCTTTTCTAGTTCCTACCATTTGCCTACAAATTTCATGATTTCCTTGTTTTTAATTGCTGAGTAATATTCTATTGTATAAGTGTACCACAATTTCTGTATCCATTCCTCAACTGAGGGACATCTGGGTTGTTTCCAGATTCTGGCTTTTACAAATAAAGCTGCTATGAATGTGGTTGAGCAAATGTCCTTGTTGTATACTTGAGCGTCTTTTAGATATATGCCTAGGAGTGGTATAGCTGGATCTTGAGCTAGCACAATTCCTAATTTTCTGAGAAAGTGCCAGATTGATTTCCAAAGTGGTTGTACAACTGTACATTCCCACCAGCAATGGAGCAGAGTTCCCCTTTTTCCACATCCTCTTCAGCATGTGTTGTCACTTGAGTTTTTGATCTTAGCCATTCTATTGGGTGTAAGGTTAAATCTCAGGATCATTTTGATTTGCATTTCCCTGATAGCTAAGGACTGAAAGACATAAAAGAGACGGAGGAATGTTCAAACAAACAGATGAAGGAACTGAAGGTAAAACAGGAAAATACAGTCAGACGGGTGAAGGAAATCAACAAAACGGTTCAAGATCTGAAGATAGAAAAATTAAAGAAAACACAAATGGAGGAAATCATGGGGAGGAAGAACTTAGGGAAGAAAACAGGAACTACACAGGTAAGCATCACCAACAGACTACAAGAAATGAAGAAAGAATATCAGTTGTGGAAGATACAATGGAAGAAATCAATGTATCTGTCAAAGAAAATGATAAATCTAAAAAATTCCTGACACACACCATCCAAGAAATCCAAGACAACATGAAAAGACAAAACCTAAGAATAACAGGAATAGAGGAAAAAGAAGATTCCTGTTTCCAAGGCCCAGAAAGTAGTTTCTTTAACCCCCAAGCTCCTGCCAGAAGGTGCTGCCTGCCTTTGCCAGGCCCTGCCCCACCTTGCCCCACCCTGCCCGGCCCAGCCTTGCCATGCCATGCCATTCCTGCGCCCACAAACCCACATCAACAAGTCCAACTCAATCATTGACTGGAGCTTCTGAAAAATCTGAGCCAAGGTAAACTTTTCCTCTTATGATGCCATTATTCCAGGTACTTCACTATAGCAACAGAGATATAACTGACATGAACTTTACAGGCAGTCTTATGGCGTCCTTATTTCTGTACAGATGGAAGTTACCATGATTGCTTTCCCCTAGCAGGACTGCCTTATCAGGCCACAGGGGAAGAGGACATGCTCAGTCCTGATAAAACTTGAGGAGCTGGGGTGAATGCGAAAGAGAGCTCCCCTTTTCTGAGAAAGAGCGGGGAGGGGAGTGAGAAAGAAGGGAGGGGGTGAGACCGGAAGGGGAGGAAGGATGGAGCTACAACCAGGATAGAAAGTGGATAAAAAATTAATTATTTTTTTAAGTGAGGACTTTTCCTTCACAGACAAAGTTGCCAATGTTACAGGAGATGTTTCCCATCCTGTAGGTAATCTCCTGGATATGTTTTCATGAATTTTGATGCAAGAATGTTAAGCCTAACTTCCATGATTATTCTCCAGCAGCAACTTCTTTGTGCCCTGGCAAATGTCACTGGGGCTTAGATTCTTCAGCACAAACATCCCCTGAGACATGGTGATTCCCTGAGGAATGAGGCTGACTTCCATAAGAAGCTGAGTCCTCCGTTGGAAATATATAGCCCTTTTCTTTGTGTGTTTGTGTGTTTAAATTTTATTTATTTATTACAATTTATTCACTTTGTATCACCGATGCATCCCCCTCCCTTGTCTCCTCCCAGTCCCACTCACCCTCCCTCTTCTCCCCTATATCCCTTCCCTAGTCCCCTGATAGGGGAGGACTTCCTCCCCTTCTATCTGACCCTAGCGTATCAAGTCTCATCAAGGCTGGCTGTATAATCTTCCTCTTCAGCCTGGCAAGGCTGCACCCCACCAGGAGGAGGTGATCAGAGAGCCAGGCACTGAGCTCATGTCAGAGACAGCCCCTGTACCCCTTCTTAGGGAACCCACTCGGGAATTGAACAGCCAGTGGGCTTCCTTTGAACAGGGGATCTAGGTCTTCTCTAAGAGAGGTCATTCGTTGGAGTATTGGTCTCTGCAGGACTCATGTGCCCAGGTATTTTAGCTGTTATGCTCCTTGTAGAGTTCCTGTCTCCTCCAGGTTTTTCTATCGCCTTCTTCTTCTATAAGGATTCCAGCACTGTAACTCTAATCAAGCAAGTAAAAGACCTATATGGAAAAGAAAAAAACAAACTAAAACCTCAAGTGTCTGAAGAAAGAATTTGAAGAAGATATCAGAGGATGGAAAGATATCCCATGCTCCTCTATCAGTAGGATTAACATAGTGAAAATGGCTATCCAGATTCAATGCAATTCCATTCAAAATACCAACACAATTTTTTACAGACATTAAAAGAACAATTCTCAATTTCATATGGAAAACAACAACAACAAAAACTCGGAATAGCTAAAACAATGCTGTACAATAAAAGATTTTCTAGAGGTATCTCCATCCCTGATCTCAAGCTGTACTATAGAGCAACAGTAATGAAATCTGCATGGTACTAGCACAGTAACAGAATGGTGGACCAATGGAATTGAGTAGAAGACCCAGGAATAAACCCACACACACCTACAGATACTTGATTTTTGACAAAAAAGCCAAAGCTATACAATGTGGAAAAAAGACAGCATCTTCAACAAATGGTGCTGGTCTAACTGCATATAGAAAAATGTCTACATATAGAAAAATGAAAATAGATCCATATTTATCACCCTGCACAAAGTTAAAGTCCAACTGCATCAAAGACCTCAATATAAAACCAGACACTAAATCTGTTAGAAGAAAAAGTGGGGAAGAGCCTTCACTTCCTTGGCACAGGAGACAGCTTTTTTCTTAAATAGAATCTTCTCTCACATAATCCATCCAGACCCTCTTCCCCCTCCTCCTAGCTCCCCACACATATACCTCCCCACTCCTCCAGATCCATTCTTCCTCCATCTCCCTCCAGAGCAGGCCTCCAAAGGACAAATATAAGAGTCAAAACAAAATACAGTAAGACAAGGCAAAAGCCCCAGCACTGAAGCTGGACAAGGCAGCACAACAGGAGGAAAAGAGTCCCAAGAACCAGCGAAAGAGTCAAAGACACAACTGTTCCCACAGTTAGGAGTCCCACAAAACCACCAAGCTAACAGCCACAGCGTCCACTCAGAGGACCTGGTACAGACCTCTGCAGGCTCCATGCTTGCCACTTCAGTCTCTGTGAAATATATAGGTTTAAAATAAATGCCTATTTCCATTCACCAGAAACTGAGATCAACTGAGAAACTGAATGTGCAGGAAAAAAAAACCAGAAGCAATATTTATCCAGAGAATATTCTAAAGGGTGGTCTAGCTAAAGAACAAGGCGTGATTTCTACATTTAATAACATTGCTTAGCAGAGTAACATGTGGGGAAATTGCACAAACTGAGAGAACAGGGATTTGGAAGATGTGCATATTCAGGTAGAGGCTTTCAAACTTTCAGTTTGTTTTTTAATCATCTCCTAGCTTTTAAAAGGTAGGTGAGTATGCCATAGCTGCTCAGCAGGTAGAATGTTTGCTCCCAAGCTGGATGACCTGAGAACGGTCCTTGGAACTCACCTGGAGGAAAAAGAAAGCTGGTTTTTGCAGGCGGTACTCTGAACTTCACAGTGTACACATATCATGGCACCTATGCACCCACACACATGCACACATAAAAAAAGAAATACAGAAATGTAAACAAAATTTAAATGTGTTCCTTATTTTTATCAACATTACTTCATAAAGTGGCAAGCTGTAGAAGTCTACAAAAACCTGTATGAGACAGTAACACATGTTATTTTAACAAATAAATGAAAGAATGCTTGAGAGAAATGAAATTTGAAAGGAATTATTTAAAAAAAAAATCTCTTTGAGGTGATAGATAAGTATCACAACCCAGAAGTTTTCTTCTGTACTAGCCCATAATCTCTGCTGATACATGTTGCTAGTGATATTTAGTATCTCAATTTTATTAACAACAAACGTACACAGAAAGAGACCTTTTTGGTTTTAGACTCTGGGTATAAAATGTTGAATGCCTTAAATTGGTAAATTGTTAAATTGGTAGTCTACTGGTATGATGGGAAAGAGCCAAATGATTCTTAAGAAAATCAGATTTAAAGGACTGTGGAAACGGTTCCGTGTATAAATGAGTTGCTGTGTAAATAGGAGGAGCTAACTTTGGATCCCCATCATCCGCATAAGAACGAGTGGAGCATGGTGGAGCTCTCTTGAAAAGGCAGCTCTGGGACAACAGAGGCAGGTGGATCTTGGGGGCTCACCAGCCAGTCTGACCAAAGTGCTGATATCCAGATTGACTAAAGAACTCAGTCTCAATAAAATGATAAACAGGAGAACAGACATCCATGTTGACCTCTATCTATCTATCTATCTCATCGTTCCAAAGCATACAAACAAATGAAATAAAAAGAATGAGATTTAAAATTCTAAAACCATGGGTGGCTAATGACACAGAGATAGACAGCTAGGAATACACAAAGTAGTATTGGATTCAACACATAGCAGTGCTTGATGTTTATAACTTCAAAGTATCAAGACAGTTTTGTTGTTGTTGTTGGACCCATATATTCTGTTTTTTAAAGGTGAAGAGGTATATAATTTAATTAATATTTCCTCCATTTAAAAAAATTAATATTTATGAGATTGGCTTTCATTATGGGTGAAAGTCATGTGGCCAGATAGTTTCTCTCTCCCATGACTAGAGTTTCCTGGTTCAGGAAGTACAGGGACAGAGTACATAACTGAATGATTTCAGATAATTAACCAAACTTTTTGCTTATTTGTTTAAATGGATTACATTTAGAATTTAGGGTATACTGATACTCTAGGCTATATTTGGGACATACAATTAAAGAAAAATTATTATTTATTTAGCATTTAAATGCACTGGGCATCCTGTATTTTATCTGGCAACCTTACCAATGACTGTAAAGAAACCTAATGTTGCAACTCAGAGTTGGTACATTCTGGAATCATTGCACTTAAGAAAGCCTGTGTCAGCTCTGTGGAGATCTCAGAAAACGTTTATGACACTGAAGATGAAACAACTTCCTACTGTTACACTGTACCTTCTCTCTCATGGTCTTACATCAATGAGGTAAAAGCTGGAGGTCCAGCTGAAGGAGCTGTGCAAAGATTATACACTGTAAGGTGGAGATTTAAAGTAGTAGATGAATTCACTAAGGACCCTTTCAAAATTCTCCCCATGGAACTGAATTCTGTGGTAAAGTCTTTGACACATTAAAGGAAGCCACAGGCCAGAAGTTCACAGTACTGATTACTAAAACTGCCACTGTGTGTTGATAACCTCTCTCTGTCTCTTTCTCTGTGTGAGAGAGAGGTGAATGAGTCTGTGTTTGTGTTTCTCTTTCTGTCTGTTTGTCTCTGAGTGTGTCTCTGTCTGCCTATCTCTCTCTGTGTGTCTTTCCTTCTATCTTTTTTTTTCTCTCTCTCTCCATGTCTTGACCCTGACACTCCTGGAAATTTTGTCTCCCTCTCTCACATTTGGACAGCTTCTAGTTGCTCTGTAAGCACCCACCTTTGTCCTTATTCCATAACTCTGTCAGAGCCTTTTGCTAGATTCTATAAAAGACAATATGTAATTCACTAGCTTTGCATTTCCAAGGAATTGCCTAGCATGCAGCAAATTTGTACTGTGTCTGAATGAGTAGAAGAAAGGATAGATGATGAGTAGCTGGATATATGATGATGTTGAAAGTAGTACATTAGGGAGAGACTAAAGAATAGCTCTTATGCTTATCAAAAAATATCAATAGTTAATTTATTCATGTTTGACAAATCTGACACAAAGACAACTTATCCACAAAAGGAAAATAAATAAACTGTGACATGTTAATTCAGTAAAATTCTGCTTAATAATAAAAAGCTATTGATACAACAATAATAAATTTCAAAATACTGTGTGAAGAAATACCACTACAAAAAAAGATTCCATTTTTGTAAACTAAAGACATAAGTTCCTGTATAGACTGGGAGGAAGAGTGTGGGCAATTGACTTGGAAAGGGCAGAAGGAACATTCTAGATTTTATTACTCTATTTTGAAATTGGTTTGGATTAAATAGATTGATGCTGTTGTCAAAAAAAACTTGAGGGATTTTTTAAGATTATTTTTATTATTATCATTTATTGCAATTTATTCACTTTGTATCCTGGCTGTGGCCCCCTCCCTTGTCTCCTCCCAATCCCACTTTCCCTCCTTCTTCTCCCCCTATGCCCCTCCCTAGTCCACTGATAGGGGAGGCCCTCCTTCCCTTCTATATGACCCTAGCCTATCAGGTCTCATCAGGACTGGTTGTATTGTCTTCCTCTGTGGCCCAGCAAGGCTGCACCCCCAGGGGGGAGGTGATCAGAGAGCCTGCCACTGAGTTCATGCCAGAAAAAGCCCTTGCTCCCCTTACTAGTGACCCCACTTGGAGAATGCAAGGAATTTTATGAAAGAAGGAGGACATAGAAAGACCTGCAGGAGACAGGAGCTCCAAAAGGAGACCAACAGAGCCAAAAAGTACTGAGCCCCAAGGGCTCTGAAGAGAATGATACTCCAGCCAAAGACAATGCATAAGAGAGGACCTAAAACCCCAGCTCAGATGCAGCCCATAGACACTTGAGGTTTTTAATGTAAGAATTTTCACTTTATTAGGAAAACAAACATGTCAATGAGTATTAAATTCTAGTTGCCCCATAAGTATGTAGGAATAGTGTAATGGTGTTTGGAATTTTTTTGAAAAGCATCCAAAAAAAAAAAAAAAGATTGATGTCCAGATAGAAAGAGACATAAATATAAGACAATAAAGGTATAGTAAAATGTTTCTTACTGAATTTTTTTACTGAATTGCTGGGCAATACTGGTGGGTTTTTTTTTTATTTCCAATTTTGCTGTTTGAAATTTTGTAATAAAATGTTACCTAATAAAGAGCTTTGGGTTCACATAGAGAGCTTCACCCCTCTGAGGTTCCCTAAGGACACTTAAAAAGCTGTCTCAAGATGAGCTAATCCCCCCCCTGAGGCTGTCTGAGACTCTGTCTACCTCTAACTAGACATTCAAAACCCAGTTTCCAAACTGCCAACAGCTGAAGAAACTTCTGTTCAGCTATGCCAACAGGTTCCCTCTTAACTAATGCACAGCCCTGCCCCCTTACTCAAGAGTAAGAATATTCCCATGGTGAGGGCATGCTCCTTCTCCCTCACCCATTGGTCTCACTCTCTCTTGGTTAGTGCCTGGTGGAGAAAGGGCCTACCAGCATGGACAGCAGGGTCGATTAGAGCTGACTGGCTCAGTGGCTTCACGCAGGGCTCAGCTGCTCTCTCCTGCAGAAGTGTGGCGTGAAGATCACTCTCCCTGACACCATCCCTCAGCTGCTAAAGGAGAGGATTTACTCAGGTGAAATTTAGGCCCAAGGGGAACTCAAGCACGATGTCCATGATTAGAAGTGACACTTGACCCCGGCTTAAAGAGCTGCCTGCTGAAGGAATGACAGAGCTGACTCCTCTGAGTTGCTCTGATTGAAGCAAACTGCCTTTGTAATTATACTTGTGAATGTTTTCCGGTGTCAGTCAATTGTTTTCTAAATGATAATAAAGAGTCGTTCTTCTAAAAAGAAATGCCTCAGGCTTCCCAGAAAAGGGTGAGAAGAAGCCAGAGTGCTTTCTGATAGAAATTTCTGGGGCCTCTGACCTTCTATTTGAGGACAAAATCAGATTAGATTTAAACTCTGTCTGCTCACATGGGAAGGTCGTTTGTTCTGTGTCACCTGGGTTATTCTATCAGACCGGAAGAGAAGAGGAAAGATCACTAGAGACAAAGAACAGAGAGAAGTCCTGAGCTGAATTATGCCCACCTTCCCAAATCCATATGCTAACGGCTCATCTCTAGTACCACAGGATGAAAGAAGTGACTGTTAGGGTGGGCTCCTAGTCCACTATAACAGGAGATGAAGAAACATATGAACTGCTGTATTGAATTCCTATATATACACAAACCACAGCTTCTCAATTCCATCATTAAGAAAAGAGTTAATGTCTCTCAGATATTTAAAAGCAAGTGCTATATGGAATATCTGAAGAGAGGTCGGGTACAGACCATTGGTGAAGGGTAGTGTCAGTTACAGTGGAGATCTCATCAATATTAGAGATGCCAGGGCCATGGGATAGCAGCCCGTGTGGGGTGGAGCCCGCCTGAACAGAGGAGTTAATGTGTGTGCTGCAGAGGGCAGAGACAGAGGAGCAGAGCTTCCTAAGCCCTTGGAAGTCCAGAAGATCAGGAAGGAGGTTCAGATATCAGATACTGAGCTAAGGGATTTGCAGCTATGCTGCTGGTCTTTGGATTTGCTTAAGCATGATTGTCTCCATGTCCTGGTTCTTCCCTTTTGGAGCAAGAAAGTAACTTGTGTTTGTCTGTCTGTCTGTTAACTTTACAGAATCCACAGTTTTAAAAAAATTTATCTTTTAAAGAAACTTTGGTCTTCAAGTGTGTTTGAATTGTTTAAGGACTATGGAACTTTTTAAGTTATACTATGTTTTATACTGTGAAACTTTTATGAGGTATTGAGGATAAACAAGAAAAGAAAGGTTACAGTTTAGCAGTGATGTATTTGAGTGTCAAGTTAGAAAGGATCAATTTGTTGATTAGTTTTGGTCAACTTGACACAAACTCCATTTCCTCCTCTATGTAAATGTGGTCATGTTTTTTTTTTCTACTTTCTGTTAATGAGCTTTCATTTACTGGTGGAACACTCCTTTTTATGTTATGATCTTCTTCCCTATTGTTCATGAGTTAACAGTTAATTCTCCCCATCTGTAAATGAGCTTTCAATTTGGCTTAAGATTTTTTTATACACCTATATTTATAATTTTGAAATCACATATATCTATTTTTAGTTTATAACTTATGTTTTATGTTCTTTTCATCAAATTTCCCATTTCTAAGTCCTAAAGGTACTCTGCCACATTGCCTCTTGAGATAATTAATTTTGACTGCTAACCTGGTTGGATGCCATAAGTAAAGCACAGTTCTAGGTTTGTCTGTGAGAATGTTCCTGGTCGTGACTGACATTAGGGTCAGTAAACTAAGCAGGGAAGAACTACCTTGAATATAGGTCATAACTTCCTACAGGCTTAATGCCTGGAGAAAGCATAGCATAGGAGGATCCTTCTTGCATGAGTATACCTTTTGCCACTGCCCACGGTCATGAGCCCACTTTTCTCAGCCTTTGAAAATGGATTCACACCAGCAACTGCCCAGTGGATGAGCTCCAACCCTTCAGCTTCAACCAGAGCTACTACATCTTTGTTTCCTCTTGAGCTGAGAAGTCCATGTTCTTGGACTGAGCAGCCATTGTTTTTCCTGGCTCTCTAGCATACAGATGGCTACAGAGTGGCTACCAAGCCTCTGATCCTTGAAGATAATTCAATAAACCCCCTTCCATCACTGCATATGCACACTGTTGTTGATGCTCTTCTGCATGATCCCAATGTACTTCTAAACTTTTTGGCTTGGTTTCATAGTCAGATCATTCAGCACTTAGAATTTAAAGTTTTGTAATTAGCTGAAAAATAAGTTTCACTTTTCCTTCTGGATATCTGATTGTTGTAACTCTATAAGCTGAGAATTTGTTTTTGTTTGTTTTAGGGGAAGGGCATGTGTACACACCACTGTGTATGTGGAGGTCAGAAGATAATTTGTGGGAATCCTTGTCTTAATTACTAAAATTTTAATAAGTCCTGTAAGATTTTATGATTACTATGATTTTTGCCATTCTCTCTCTCTCTTTCTCTCTCTGTCTCTGTCTCTGTCTCTCTCTCTCTCTCTCTCTCTCTCTCTCTCTCTCTCTCTCTCTCTCTCTCTCGTGACCCAAAGGCAGAAACCCCTAAGTCTCTGTGACCTCTCTCTGTTCAGGGTCTATAAGTAGTGACATTTTACCCTCTGTCTTGGTGCTGTATGGAATATTCTCCTTTCATACAAGGAATTGGGGGATATGAATGCTAGGTTTTCCCCCTAAGATGCCAAGGAGAACACTGGGGGTGTTTCCAGCACCAGCCCAAGGATCAAGCAGGAGTAGTCATGAACTGGACATGGGCCAGGCAAGAGTCAAGAGGATATCTTCCAGTATAAACAAGCTTCCTGTACGAGTGACATCATAGGTTAAACAAGTCATTAGGTCAACCATCAGGTAACAGAAGTAGCTCAGGAAAGAAGTACTGGAAACACAACATTCAGCATCCCTCATTTCCTGTTAGGACGGAATTGCTAGGCATTATGGCACAGAAACCCAATTTAGCTGAGTGGGGGAATGTCTGAAAACCCTCCGGTAGTCCAACCTCAAATTCATTCAAAACTAAATGGTTTGCCCCCAAATCCTCACCTCAGAGTCAGCTTATACAGCAATCAAAATAAGACAGCACTTGTCACTGTTACTGTTTTGTATTTGCGCATTTTGTGTCTTACTTTGAATTAGTTATATGTGCACATGTGTTTATGATTTTCACGTGGATGCACATGTGTGCTTATGTGTGTGGAGGCCAGAGATCAGCCTTCAATGTTGTTCTTCAGTTACTAACATCTCATGTTTTGAAACAGAGTCTCTCTGTGACCCAAAGGTTATTGTTTTGGCCAGGCTGACCAGTTAGCACCAGAGATCCACCATCTCTGCCTCTTGAGCACTTGGACTCTGTCTGGCTCTTTTGTGTGAGTTTTGGAAGTTGAAATCACAACCTCATATTTGCTAGAAAGAACCTTACTATCTGGTTATCTCTTTAAGCCACCTTTCTTTGATTTTTATCAGTATTTTCATTAATAGTAGTTAGTTTGAGAATGCAACAGCATAATCAACCTAAAATATTTTGAATTTAAAAAAAAATCAAGAAAGAAAAAGAAAAACCATCTTGCAATGACCAGGGACCTAATATTTTAGCATCCATGATAGGCTGCTCCCCGGCGTCCTAGCTTCCTTTACCTCTGCTAAAGATGAGTTGAGAGAGGCTGCCCCAGGACAGTTATTCCTGCTATCTTTGCCAGCTGCTGTCCTCTGATATGTGCAATAAGGGTGCTGTGGGGGGGGTGTTATTAAACAGTGGCATAACTTCCTGAGTCAGGATAAGCCACGGGAGCACTGTGCTCAGTGAGTTGTTTTACATGACAACATCACTGACTTTCCTCACCTTAGTTCTCAAAAGGAGACTGGCACTTCCGCCTCCATCTCAGAGGTGGAAACAGATGAGGCACTGCTGCCCTGACTTGAACGTGTTTCAAAGGCCATCTTCTTTATTCTTGACCCTCCAAAGTTCTTTGCTGATGTTTTTCTTCCTTTTCAGAAACCTATCGCCTTTGTGACCACCCAGAACTCTTGGATGACAGGTTAATGCTGCCTTGCTGGCTACTTGAAGTACAGTAATTGTAAAAAGCCTCATTGTAATAATGGAAGTCACTCCCTTTTGAGCTTATAACTAATTCAAAAGCAATTGCAATCTCCCAAAGAGAGCATACAGCAGTGGGAAGCAATCCACTGAGCCCCAGAGTAAGGCTGGGAGACAGGCTGAGTCTATCAAGCAGGGCTGCAGGCAGGCAAATCAAACCCTGAAGACAGGAAGCCCAAAATAGAATGGAAACATAGAGCTGATCACCCCAGGATCAGGCTACTTCATCAACTCCCCTAAAAGTCTGTCACATGAGCTCACCCTGATGTACTGCTCCCATTGCAAGCACAGCTCCTGTATTTGTGCAAATGTTTGTCAATCAACTAACATCAACAAGGCTCCAGGTAAGCGTGGAGCATTCTGTTATGCACAGTAGACCACAAACCACAACAAGCTGCTCCCTGTTATTTTGAGCAGCCTATGGTAGTTTCTTTAGACATTTAAGTCAGTGGCTTCAACATATTTAATACAGTTCTAAGCATGCTTTTCTCAACAATCTTGGGATTTTTTAATTAAATTCTTTATTAATTACATTTTATTCACCTTACATACCCCTGTAGTTCCCTCCCTCCTCCCATCCCAATCCCTCCCTTCCTCCCCCTTCTGTACCCATGTCCCTCCCCAAGACCACTGATAGGGGAGATCTTCTTTTCCTTCCTTCTGATCCTAGTCTATTAGGTTTCATCAGGAGTGGCTGCATTGTCTTCCTCTGTGGCCTGGTAAGGCTGCTCCCCCCCTCAGGAGGAGGTAATCAAAAAGCAGGCCAATCAGTTCTTGTCAGAGACAGTCCCTGTTCCCATTACTATGGAACCCACTTGGACACTGAACTGCCATGGGCTACATCTGTGCAGGGGTCCTAGGTATAATTAACTAATAATGTATTTATCTATATGTGTAGTTTGATATAGCAAAAAAATCAGTCTTCACCTATTACTTGGATGGGAAATTTTTTTGTAAAAAAAATACACTTATGAAACAGTTACAACTAAAAGTGTATGAATAACAAGATACTATAGAGAAGCATAGGCCTTAGCATAAATATGTGGTGAGTTCAGAAAAAGATGTTATTTGAAGAAAATGATTCCCAAAGACAACAAAATGTGGTGAAAACTTAATTAGGTATAATTAACTAATAATGTATTTATCTATATGGGTAGTTTGATATAGCAAAAAAAAAAAGTGAAGACTGTTTTCACAGCTCAGCTCTGAGTTTTCAGTGAGAATTTTAAGTTGTATCAAACAGTCTTAAGAGACTAGACTTTTAAAGAATAGAAAGGAATTTTCATTTAGACCTCCATAAAATATTTGTAGGTGAAAAGTAAATGCAATTCCTGTACCTAAGGTTCAGGGATCGCTGTGAAAGAGGGAATGGGAAGACTATAAGAGCCAAGAGAACAAGAGGTATGCTGTGAAATCACATCTAGAAATGCCAAAGGCTACACCCACGGATTATCATCAGTATGGCTGCCTAAACAATGAACTGAATAACATGCTAGCAAGGAAGGGGGAAGCTCAGGAGACCACAGTCCTAGACAAAGAGCTATGAAGAATTGGGCAGTGCTGCAAGTAGGAGAAATGGTCTTCCCAGGGAAGAACCTACCGGTTGGTTATCTAATATCAAGTGGATGGGCCTAAGGTCATATGCAGCTAACAGTATATGGATTGAGCTGGTTATATTTACATATTTAGAAGTCTGTGTGTGTGTGTAACAACAATTAGAGAAAAAGAGACCATGAAGTTGGAAGATACAAGTGGGTAGATTGCATGGGTGAGGTTGGAAGGAGGAAAAGGGGAACAGTGTAATTCTATTATAACTTTTAAAAATTCATTTTAAATTAAGTTTGGAATGAATAGTCAAATAGTAATTTGGAGACAAGGACAGCCATGGATATGATAGAAGAAAAATGCATCCACCAAAAAAAAAAGATGGTAGTATTTCAGGCAAACAGCAATCAACCATGGAGTGAATACATGTCTATAATTCCATCCTATGGGAGGCTAAGGCAGGATTACAAGTTGGAAACTAGTCTGACCTACATGTTGAGTTCAAAGCCACCCGCCTGGGAAGAGCAAGAAGGGAAGGGGAGGAGAGGGAAAGCACAGAAGAGAAGGGGAAGGGAAGGGAGGAGAGGGGAGGGAGGAAAAGGAAGGGAGGGGAGGGAAGAAAAGGGAAAGAGAAGGGGAGGGGAAGGGAGGAGAGAGAAGGGAAAGGGAGGGAAAGGAAGAGAAGAGGCAGGAAAGGGAAAGAGAAAAGAAAAAGGAGATGGGCATAGGAAATGGAAAGAAGAGAGGGGGACAAAGAGAAGAAAAGGAAAGGGAAGAAGTAAAGAGGAAGAGAAGAAGGGAATGAGAGAGAAGGAAGAAAAAAGGTGGAGAGAGAAAAGGAAAGCAGGAAATAGAGACCAAAACACAGCAAAGCATTGAAGACCAGTGCTTTCTTTTTCATTCTTAGGGAGCATAAACCCCAATGGAAAAGGATTGGGAACACCTAGGGACAGATACGATTCCCCTTTCCCCATGCCACGAAGAAGCATGAACATCGAACTTCATCTAAGTGGCAGGGAAGACCAAGCTCAAAGTCAGGACAATCGGACAAAGGGCCAACTCTCACATGAAGTTGGATCCAAAGCATGACTGCAGATATACTGTGAGGAGGCCACAACCTGCATCTCTAACTCATCCAACACACAGTGACAAGTGACATCATGCCCCATTATCTGCAAAATATACCTAACAATTTGCCCTACACTGTGCATGTGACCATCCGCCCATGAAGCAGTGGAGTCCACCTCTTCTAGCCTTGGGTCCAGCTGGCCTTGGGATGACTGTGACCAGTAGAAAAATGGTAGAGATGATCTGTGATATTTAATCCCAAGTCTCAACAAATCTTGACCTTTCAGGCTTTCCTCCATTGGAGCAAAATGGAGAACATAAGTCTAGCCTATTAGAAGTGAAAAACCTCAAGGAGAAAAACCATGGAAGAGCACACACAGAGCAGAATATACTTAAAGATCCAGCCATCTTGAATCTTCAAGGCCAGCAGAGGACCTGACTAGCCAACCCATGGAATCTGAAGAAAATAAACTGCTGTTAGGTCACTAGTTTTAAGGTGTTTGGTTATGCAACGGCCACAAAACAACTATCAAACATCCCCTGTGCCTAGTCTCTGACCCACACAATAAGAATTCTGAATTCTAGAGAGTAACAATGCCAGAGACCCATAGGAGGAGATGATAAAGCAAAGCAGCACCCCTCTTCCCAAGGCCCAGCAGGCACGGGTTCAAGACCAAGTTTGTTAATATTTTGCTTGCTGGGAAGTGTGAAGAAGTAGCTGTGTCCTGAGACTCACGATCTATGTGATAACTACTCTCTGAACCTTGAGCTGTATCACCTATGCCACCTGTGTACACATGTCACCACCAGAAGAATGTATGTCCTCACATGCCCTGCCTATCTCCCAGCAAGAAGACAGCAGAGGAGAAAACACTTAGAGAACTCATATGTGTGATGCCAACATGAGCCATGGCTATAAATGAGGGCCAGTGCTACTAATTAGATCCATTTTCATTTATTGAATCCACAGTCCCCTCAGATTATTTGATGGGATAAAAGGAGACATTTTTACAGCTGAAAGTCACAGGCACCAAGATCTGCAAAGGCAGGCCTTCACAGAAAGGGTGTGTCTAGCATTAGAATCCAGAGCCACGTCTGAACTCTCCCAGAAGGATCCACAGAAAAGAGGAAAATACATAAAAATAATAATATGGAGCAATTTCCAGACCTACAAATCAGGACAAGCAGTGAGCTGTTAACAGTTCTTCATATACTCTGGGGTGGAAACAGAGTGGAATCAGCCATTATTTATCACCTGCATGTACCACAGACTCAACAAGGGTATATTCCATGCAACTCTCAATAGCCTTTTGCAACCACCCTAGAAGTTGGTAGAAAAGAAAGCTGATTGTAAGGATATGGACCATAATGTGAGACTCCAAAGTGGAAGATGGTGGGATTAGAAAAGTTGCTAAAGATGACAAGGAATCAAAAAGTGCTCCAAAGGTAAATGTCTAGATTGTAGACCTCATACTGCAACTGGAACAGAGCAGGGTAGGTGGCAGGGGAAGACAAGATTCAAGTGGGGGGCGGGGGGCTGAGGCAACCAGAGTGCTGGAAGCAGTGAGATGGGGAGGGGGCTCAATGTCATGGCTTACATGGTGTTGAAGCTGGTTCATCACTGTCTGTACAAGGCTGCTGTCTTTCCTTCTGTTGGGTTTCTCCAACGATCATGGCAGGCATTCAGAAAGAGATAAATGACAGCAGTGTAGAAATCTTACATTAAGAAGTAAAAGGGAATATATTTTATATTTGAAATATAAGAATGATCTGAGTAGACAAGACATAAGTAATCAAAGAGCAGAGAAAAGGTTCCCAGAATCAGTAGCCATTCTGGACAACAAACCGGAACTACCATGGAAAAGGGACATGTTTGGGCAGGTGAATCACAGGTACAACTGGAGCCTGCAGGTGATGGGCAGCCCATCTGGATGTCGGGGTTTCAGATACAGCCTATGACCCAGTTTCCATCAGGGTCCTGGGACAATGGGGCAAATCACCAAGATGGAAAAGAGGCAGAGAGGGGTAGGGAGGACAACTGGAAGTCAAATATGAGCACTGGGAGAAACAGCATGAAAACTGAAGTGTCAGACATTGCAGAATTAGACAGCAGTGATGTGAGTTGAGATGGGCAGTTACTACCAAAGCTGAGAGGAGAGCCATGTGTAAGATATGGTCAAGTCTCATGCGACCTGGAAAGCAAGAAACCTATAGAATGGCAAGGGGGATTCTTGATCAAGTTTTCCACCTGAGAGCAGATCTTTCCACTCCCTAAATACAGAGTGGGTAGACAAGATGAGTAAGCAGGGGCATGCATCACTCCACAAGCAGAGAGAGACATGTCCCAAAGTGGTGCTGATGGTACTCAGAAATCATGCTTGCCCCGTGGAAGGTTTCTGAAGGCTTCATTATGAAGGACCAAAAGCCAGAATTAAACACAAAGATAGTAGCAATTTTGAAAGTATTTGACAGGACACATAAGCACCAAGCAGGACATTCACAAGAGCAGCTTAAGGGGCTGTTGAGAGGTTTCCCAGAATGGAGGGAGGCTGGGAATACTGGTAACAAGCAGGATGGATGAAAATCAAAACAAAGCTAGGGGGATGTGATCTCATTCTGCAAAAACACTGTGGGTACAGTAAAGAAGGCAATGGGTCAAAGATGAAATACAAATGACCAATAAACATGAAAGGAAAAATGTTCAACCTCTCTAGTCATTACAGGAGTCTGAATTAATGACTATGATGGAAAAAAAACAATAGATGCTGATGAGGCTGTGAACAAATGGGAATCATTATGCACTTCTGCTAGGAATGCAAACTAACACAGCATCTATGGAAATCAGTATGAGGTTTCTCACAAAAAAAATTAAAATAGATCTATCACATGATCAAGCTATCCCCTTCCTGGATATTTACCCCCAAAGACTTCTTGTCACCATCTCACAGAGATACCTGCACATCAGTGCTCATTACAGTACTGTTCATAACAGCTGAGTCCTGGGACCCACCTCGCTGTTCATCCAGGGAGCATCAGAGAAGGAGAATGTGGCATATATACACAGTGGTGTTTCCTTCAGCCATAAAGAAGAACGAAGTTACATCGTCTGTAAGAAAATGGATGCAACTAGACAGCAACATGTTAAGTAAATAAAGGCAGTCCCAGAAAGACAAATGTATGTTTTCCCCCTCATTTCTTATTCTAATTCTTAGGTTTTATATGGGTACATAAAATCATATATGTATAGCTGACATGAAAGTAAAAGTGAAATTATCTAAAGGTGACTAACAGCCAGGGAGAGAATGGGAAGGTACGGGTCACATCGGGGGAGGGAGGGAAATAGGCTTAATGTGCATACAAACTTGTATGAAAATGTCCTTGTATAACATGCTACCATGTAGAATGAATGTGCACAATAAAATTAGAAATAAAAAACCAAAATAATTTGCTAAGATTGCACAGGTGAAGAACCTTGGTGAAATAGCTGGCTTCAGAGGCTCTTCTCTGTGCTCCTCTCCCACACAGTTTTTGCTAGCTAGAAGCGCTGGAATTCTTTCCTTGGGCAAGAGGAGGTCCCATTGCTATGGAGCCATTTCTCTCTAGAAACTTCCAATTCTGATCACATCCCAATTGATTTTTAATCATTTTCATTTCTCAAAGTTAATTACCTTCTAATGGTGGCTTTGTGGTTCTCTCTCTCTCTCTCTCTCTTTCTGTGTATGTGTGTGTGTGTGTACACTGTATCTGTCATTTTTGGTCAAAAGTAACACCATCATAGTCTTGATCTTACATACATTTACTCCTGAAAATAAATTAGTATAGAAAAGTAAAATGTATTTGAGAAATGTCAGGTGATGCTAGGTCAAAAGAGAAATCTGTCACCTTTGTGAAGTAGTTAGTATTTAGTGTTACTAATACCAAGCAAGCTAGTATTTATGTCCTGAAAACTTACCAACCATTTGAAAAACCTAATACACAGAAATTCAAAGTAATCCCCCCAATTACCTACATCACCTGCCTGCTTGATTAGCAACACCTTTATTCTTCTACATCTCTCTAGGTGAAGCTCTCTCCTAGTTCTCTCCTATGCACAGCTCTGTTTCCTGCACACATGA
This sequence comes from Pachyuromys duprasi, assembly GCA_028658305.1. Classification (NCBI taxonomy): domain Eukaryota; kingdom Metazoa; phylum Chordata; class Mammalia; order Rodentia; family Muridae; genus Pachyuromys; species Pachyuromys duprasi. Next base: position 133,782,504 of record CM053766.1, on the reverse strand, counting down.
CACCTCTCACCTTCCGGGCCTGTCAAGCCCTCCCTCCACTCTCTCCAGAAAGATACTCATGTCTTCCTCTGCACTCCCAGAGGACTCTGCTCATGTCCTTAACACACAGCATCACAGTTATTCCCAGGTGATAGACTGTGTACCTTAAAGTGGAGGAACATGTTTAATTCATGGCCCTTTCCTTGGCTCCTAATGGGGTCTGCCACCTCCTAGGTGCTTACTACATGTTTATGCATCGAATGAACGATCTATGCCACCAAACTCAACAAACAACTTTGAAGTGACAGCATAAGGAAACTGTAGGTGCCAGGCTACAAATAGATGCGGAGCCACGTGGGCCTACACAAGTCCACATACACAAGCGCATTTATATGCATGTTAACATAAGCATCTGCCGGTATCATAGCTGCCTGGAAAGAGATTCCTGGGCCTCTTCTTGGGAAATGCACAGAATTTAAGTCCCTACGTAAGGCCACACAGTTAGTATGTAGCAGAAGTATATTTCTAACCATGAGAAATTAACTTGAATCCATTTTTCTGTCCAACACGACTCTCGTTCCTGCTGGTTAAAAGTCTTGGGAATGTACACAACTTGAAACATCTCTCTAAAGAAGTAAGTGATATGCCTATGTCTCACCCCTGCCATCATCCCTCATGCTCAGGACAACTTGTGATCATAAAATCCATGAATTCAACAAATTTGACAAATGGATGTGGAGCCTCCCACATCCCACAGGCTCTGGAGTGATGATCTGGAAAGAGTATGGTCACCCCCATGGCAGAGGAGGAGAGGCAGAGGCATGGAAGGCTATACAGTTATATAGAACTCTAGATACCAAGGGCGTTTCCATGGAGCAAGCCCCTGGGACCTTGGGAAACAGGGGTTCCGTTCCAATCAGACAGGTGAAACCAATCCCCAAAGGAAGCCACACCCTTGCTGATGTCCATACACCCAAGACATCGCCGCCTGCTTTGAGGACCAGGAGTCATCCCAGCTTTGCCACAGCCTAGGGCAACGCCTCTTCCCAGCCCATGCCAGTCTCCTCTGCCTGTGCTTGTGCAGCATGCTAGACTGGATTATCTTTAGCTCCAAAACCACAGCCCATCCTATTTAGATTCCAAGTCTATTATAAAATATTTATAAAAGTTCTCTTAAAATAAAGAGAGGATGGACCTTAAGGTAAAAGTGGTTATCTCAACTTTTAGCAAAAGATCTCAGAAACCTGAAGAAAGAGGCCAGTGGTCACAGAACCCATAAATACAGTTTTTGAGATCAGATCCACCAGCATTCCCTGGAATAGCAGGGCAGGAGACTGTGTGCTACCAGCTTCTCCAAGTGCTGCCCACTGCTCCATCTATCAAAATTACCACCTCCTGAGCAATGACAAATGCCACCAGCCCCTCCCCTGTGCATGCCTTTGTGCTAGACCATCACACCTGAGTCATCATATTCCATCTCCTTAGCAACACTGTCAAAACAGGATTATCAGAGCTGGAGAGATGGCTCAGTAGTTCTGGTGGTTGCCATATAAGCACAACCTGAGTTCAGATCCCCAGGCTCTTGTGTGAAAGCTGTGCTTAACAACATGGGTGCTTAAAACCTCAGTGTCATGGAGGTGGAGGCAGAGATAGGCCAGATTGCTAGAGACTGCTGGCCAGGCAGCCTACCTAAATCAGTGAGCTCCGGGTTAAAAAGAAGATCCAGGTTAAACAGAAGATCTCATCTCAAAAGTGGGGGTGGGGGGAAGTGCAGTGCAACTCAGGAAGATGCCTGAAGATACTCTGGCCTCTGAATGGATGAGCGTGCATACACATACACACATACTCACAGGCCACACATGCACATGAACACACACATGCACAGAAGGTTATCTGCACCTTTCCAAGATAAGAACAGACTAGGAGCAATGAAGTCATTTGCTTAAGGCCACACAACAAAACCCAGCTGAAAAATCCTGACAGATCTTATCTATATGTATTCCTCCTTCCACTGTGTCACGAAGTGATAGCAGGCAGTAGAGTAGGGGAGGCAGAAAGAGATAGGAGTCAGAAATAAGGATGTATCCTGAGACAAAGCCCAGAGAACCTGGAGATTTTATCAGCTCAATGATTTTCTAGCATCCCATTCCCATTTAGAAAGCACAGCTTAAAGTCCTTGAATGTTTAACTTACTTACAAAGAAAGAAGCCTGTGCGAATGTCTTTCACCATGAGCTCTGTCACTGTGCCTTCCACACTATTTGCCATCAGATGCTATAAACTTTGAGAGTGACAGCTGTTGGTTCCTTTAAGCCTGCAAAAAAGGATACAAAAACAAATACACAGAAAAATTTTAATTAAATTTTAATAAATGAATACAAACCATCCCATTTCCAGCCCACAGTTTGCCAGGCCAGCCATTCAAGAGTGCACGAGTTGTGCCTCAATTTAGGTCCTCAGAAGAAAGGTAGACCAGTACATAATTTAGAAGCATGGAGGACCCATTGCAATAACATTCTAGTATAAGATTGGAGGAAAAAACAGCATAGACTAGGAGAGAACCTTCACACAGTGAGGCAGATATGACTCCTAGAAAGAGAGAGGAAGAAAAAAGGGGTGGGTTTCTGGTTTGTAGCATCGGGGATCTGTCAACCATTTTTCACAGACTTTCCTGAGAGGAACTATAAGAGCACACACTCCCCTGGCTACCGCACAGTGTGGCCATCTCAAAACTTTTGCAGTCCTAGCCAGCCCTAAGTCTGAGGTACCAGGAAGGCTATCTGGAAGAAAAGGTTACATTCTGCAATGCCTGTCCCATGAGACACTGAATGCTATTCTGACATTGAGTACATTATGAATGGCATGTCTCTCTTTCTGACATGGCATGTCTCTCATTTTAATGCCAAATAATATCTAGAGACTATTAAGGAGAGATTATACGAACCTTTGTAATGGTGATCTTACAAAAATAACAATAATAGAACAAAAACAAGGGGGGGGGGACGCAGACCTGCAAGAGATGGAGAGAGAGTAATAGCCCAATTGTTTTCACCCAAAAATTGATCATTGTAGGTTGAAAGAGTGAACATTCACTACATCCTACCTGTTAACCTCTGTTGTAACGTTCATTTCTCAATGGCATATGTATACCTACTATGTACCAGGTATCATTCTGGCTGGCAGGAATGCTCATATATTCATACCCACTGCCTTCAAAGAATGGACTCTTTTTTGTTGTTTTTTTAAATAGAAAATAATTAAATTTATTTATGTACATTATCAAAGAATAGATACAGTCAAAAATTAAACATTCAAAGGAGAAAATAATATTTCCCTTTATGTACTCAAAAATATGATATATGTAATAAACCTTTGTAGCATAAGACATATTTGCAATTGAGGTTTTTTTAAACATTTTTATTTTATATTAATCACAGGATATATATTTTGTATCCCAGCCATAGTCCCTCCCGCATTCCCTCCCTATCCCTTCTCTCCCTCCCTCATCTCCTCCCTGCCCCTTTCCAAGTCCACTGATAGGGAAGGACCTCCTCCCCTTCCATCTAATTCTAGCTTATTAGGTCTCTTCAGGAATGGCTGCAATGTCCTCTTCTGTGGCCTAGCAAGGCTGCTCCTCCCTCGGGGGGCAAGAGGGTCAAAGAGCCAGACATTGAGTTCTTGTCCTAAATAGCTCCTGTTCCCGTTACTAGTATACCCAGTTGGATACTGAGCTACCATGGCCTATATCCGAGCAGGGGTTCTAGGTTATATCCATACATGGTCCTTGGTTGGAGAAACAGTCTCATAAAAGACCCCTGTGCCCTTACATATTTGGTCCTTGCAGAGCTCCTATTCTCTCCAATTCATACTAACTCCCCCTTCTTTCATATAATTCCCTGAACTCTGCCAAAGGGTTGGTTATGTGTCTTAATATTTGCTTTGATACACTGCTAGGT
>CM053766.1:133730855-133778070 GCA_028658305.1 Pachyuromys duprasi | reverse complement strand
AAATACCAACACAATTCTTTACAGACCTTGAAAGAAAAATTCTCAACTTCATATGGAGAAACCAAAAACCCAGAATCTCCAAAACAATCCTCTACAACAACAGATCATCTGGAGGTATCTCCATCCCTGATCTCAAGCTGTACTACAGAGAAATAGTTATAAAAACTGCATGGTATTGGCATAGAAACAGAATGGTAGATCAATGGAACCGAATAGAAGACCCAGAAATAAACCCACACACCTATGGAAACTTGATTTTTGATAAAGAAGCCAAATCCATTCAATGGAAAAAAGACAGCATCTTCAACAAATGGTGCTGGACCAACTGCATGTCTATATGTAGAAAAATGAAAATAAATTAACACTGCACAAAACTAAAGTCCAAGTGGATCAAAGACCTCAACATAACACCAGGCACATTAAAACGGTTAGAAGAAAAAGTGGGAAAGACCCTAGATCTCATTGGCACAGGAGACGACTTCCTGAACAGAACACCAACAGCACAGGCTCTAAGAGCAACAATCAATAAATGGGACCTCATGAAACTGAAAAGCTTCTGTAAAGCAAAAGACACTATCATCAAAGCAAAATGACAGCCTACAGACTGGGAAAGGATCTTCACCAACCCTATATCTGACAGAGAGCTAATATCCAGTATATATAAAGAACTCAAGAAGTTAAAAACTAACAAATCAAGTAATCCAATTAAAAAATGGGGTATGGGGCTAAACAGAGAACTCTCTGTAAAGAATGAACTATTTAGTGGTGAAGCTATCTGGTAAGCTGAAACATTTACTAAGTACCCAAACAGCAGGAAACACATAAACACATCCCTTGATGCCCGAAGTGGTTCACATGTGATCTGTTGTATAAAATTTAACTCAACATAGTTTAAACAGGGTGTCTTATATAAGACATCTTGAAGCAAAGTTTCATTTTTTTCCTCCTTTTCTGTTCAAATACATCATCTAAGCCTCAAATTCTTCTTGCTAACAGGATCGTCATATCCATTCAACAACACTGTACTTTTTCCACAGAGTCTAATGTTACCATCTTGATGACCTTTCTCACAAGGTTTGTACAGCAGATTATCCAACTAGATTCCACCTCAGAAGCTTTTATGTCACCCCCCAAAAGTTCTAATTTCAAGGTTTGTGATCAACAGAGTCCCACTTTCTGGTATCAGGGCCTCCATCATTTGATATGACTTAAGATATAATAGTCGTAAGTTAATTCAATTGGTTCTTGCTTTGAGATGACATATGGGTAAATAATGATATGGAGGTGTTTGGGGTTGACTCAGCAGGTCACCAATATGTCAATACTTTTTCTAACCTCCTGACATTGATTTCTGCCAAGACAAGGTGTACTTACATCTACGAGATGCTTGTCAGCATCTACCAAAGACTCCTTTGGTCTCCAACAAGAGACAAGGTAAAAGAGTAACAATGAAAAGCTCTCTGAGAAAAACAAAGAACAATGCCAGAAACTAAGAAAATATATCTTCTCCTTTCATTGGCCTAAAGTAGAACCAAATGTCAGTTTTAATAGTTAGAATAGTTCTAGATGGTGCATAAAGTATAGCGGTTAGTATCAATGGTCAGATTGACAGGATCTAGAAGAACCTAGGAGACAAAGCTCTGGATATGTTTGTTAGGAAATATCTGGATGGAGGTTAATTGAAACGGCAAGATCTCACCCTAACTGTTGGCAGCACCATGCCATGGTCTAGGTTATAACCAGAGTTTGGGCTACTTTAATGGATTCTTTTATCTATCTTCCTATACCATCTCATCCTTTCCAAACCCCCAGCACTAGGTAGGAGAGAAAGAAGGTTAGAGAGGAAACGGGGCATAGATATTGTTAGATGGTTAAGGGCAAAGAGCTCCTTGGGGCAAGTTTGACCTTCATAATCAATATATCTCCATTCAGCAAACAGCAATCCAGCAAACAGCAAAGAACAAAAAGAAAACAGAAACAGTAGCAGAAGCAAACAGAGGTAATGGTAACAGCAGCAGCAGCAGCAGCAGCAGCAGCAGCAGCAGCAGCAGCAGTAGGGAGAACATCTACTGCCACAGAAGGATTTATACCTTCTCAAGAGTCCCTAGATTCCCAAATGTAATCTATCTTCAGCTGGCAAAATCACACATAAGCAAATCAGAGCTGCCGTGGACAATCCAAAGAAGCGCGGTATCCCACCCCTGGAATTAAAACAAAAACATAACATTTCTATGTTTTCAAAGAAACCAAAGTTCTCACTACACTGGGATCCTGAGGAAATGAGGAAAAAGCGAACTAAGCACCACCATCCAGCCCTCTCTCTGCTTTTTGACTATGGATATGATGTGACCAGCCACTCCATAATGCTGTTGTCAGAAAATCGCCACCATGAACTGTACCCCCAGGATACCAGCCCAAATAAACCTTCCATTCCTTAAATTGCCTTTTTGTTATTGTAGTTATTTTGTTACAAGAAAAGTAACTAATACAAAAGGGTTCTACCTTCCTTCTACAAAGAACATGAATCTGAGTAGGAGAGGTGTCTATTCATAATCAAAATTAGAATTTTTGTAACAAATTGTTGCTTGAAAGTGAAGCCCAACTGCTACTATCACAAGGATGAGATTAAACACTTACTGAACCCATCTGTGCAGAAAACCTGACTAAGGGCTTTTGGTAGCTAATGATGGACACATCTCTGCACATAGCCTGCTCCCTAGACACACAGGAGAGGGGCATGGGGAAGGAGGATGGGATTGAAAGGGAATGAGGGAGGAGACTACAGCTGAGATACAAAGTGAATAAACTGTAATTAATATAAAAAACAAAAATACAAAACTAGTTCACAAAAAATAAATAAAACATCCTATTGTATATAAAAAAAGAAAAAAGAAAGAAATAAAAACAGCCAGACCAACAAGAGCCTAGCTCTCCTGCAAGACTACACCACAATCAGAAACCTAGTCAGATTCGGTTGAATCAGCTTGCACCTCCAACTCTGGGTACCCTCTTTTCACTGCTTTGTAGGCTTAAACCATGGGGCAGCTATAATTGCTGAATTTAGGAAAGCTCTTGAAAGGACCCCAAAGGTCTTTTTTACTCAAATAGGAAAGCATTTGTTCTAAGGAGTCCCACTCATCACCTCCTGACCTTGGAGCTCAATTAATTTTACACAAGAAAAGAGCTGGGTGTCTTTGACCCTGCCCTTGGTGATGTTTGCATTTAAAAGGTTATTGCTTCTCTCAGCTGGGGCCTAACTAGAAATGGGCTACAAGGGACTCTGTAAGCCTGGCACCTATGGCAGAAAAACTGAGGTTTCTGTAGCAACCGGAGAAGCACTCTGTCATCTGAGACAGAGTGCTATACTCAGGTCTGGACTTGTCATAGTGTCACTGAAGTTTTCCAGGAAATCAAAAGTATAAAGCCTCACTCTGAACACCTGTCTATCATCTCTGCCTCTTGTACTAGTCTGAGCTCATTTCTCATCCTCTAGCATTAAACTTTCTTCCTTTGGGAAATCTTTTGGAATCTTCTGACCCTTAGAGATTATGTGGGTTCCTATCTTGGCTTTTGCCTCACATTTAGACCCTTTTCTTTCCATGATGCAGTTAATTTATGCTTAAAAATAGCTTAATTACTTATCTATGTCTGTAGAAGATCACAGGCCTGTAAGAGTGAAAAATTGGCTCTGTTTTATTTTCAACTGTATCCTTAAATTCCTAGAGGTGCAATAATGATCATGGAAAGACAAGAAATCAGATGAATAATTAGACACCCAAGGAAAAGCATCAAGGGCCTCGTCCTCTTCTCACGGCTCCACCAGCCTCATTCTAGAACCTTCTTGCCCCGAACTCTTAGCTGTCTGCTTTCCAATTCTGAAAACCTTGATGGCGCTGAGGTTTTTGTCTCTACCTCTCTCCAATAGTTCTGGAATCTGGGGGCACAAAGGAGTGGCTGACAGAAGAAGCCTGCAGGGGGGTGGTGTAATTTCACAACCCTGCTAGGCAAACCAGATGTTCTACTCGTGAGGGTGTGGAATGCAGACTGCAGAACACGCACACTGCCTGCCACACCACTCTTAGTGAGCTCTACCTCTCCACCCCTCATGGTGCATGAGGCATTTAGGGAGAAAGATTCAAGTCAAACTCAATGAGAAAGAAATGGTGGCTCATGTGAAAGTAAAGGCGCTATTGTCTTTTTTTTTTAATGTGTTTTTTTAAAGAATTTCATATAACATATTTTAATCATATTCCTTCCCTTTGCCAGCCCCTCCCAGATTCTCATCCCCAAACTCCATTTGCTTTCTCTTTTTTTAAAGAAAACTAAAACAAACAAACAAAACATGGAGTCCATTTTGTTAGACAACTACTCCTGCTTGGGACTGTGTTGATAGACCCCCGTGTCACGCCACTGAATAAAACAGAAATATCAATTGAAAACAGCTGCTTTTTTAACTAGGGGTGATATTTGTGCCCACTTCCCCATCTCTGTGCTGGGATTTTTGTCAGGCTTGAGCTTGTGCATGCTGGCGCAGTCTCTGGGAGCCTGTGTGTGCATCAGCCCTGGTGTATCTGGAGAATGCTATTTCTTTGAAGTTGTCCACCACCTCTGGCTCCTACGGTCTTTCTCCTCCCATATAGATCCCAGAACCTTCAAGGGAGAAGTATAATAGAGATAAAGGAGTTACTTTCATAGAGAATATTTTAGAATTCTAGTGCTCTGGTTGATACAAATCTGTAAGATACAAATAGGGTTGAAGAATTCACTTTTTCCTCAAAGAAGTAACCAATTGCATTTTTTTTTCTTTCCACTTTTTGGCAGATGGGGGGAGATTGACACTGAATCATTATTCTAAAGAATAGTGTTTTGCAAATTTATTTGTACCAGAACAAGTTTGTTTCCTTGTTGTGTGATTTATTAATTAACATAGGCCGATACACAGCTTCACTCTGCAAAACTGTTCCACAGATCAGTCTGCATGCCTAATGACAACACCCCATCATCCTCAGGTGACGGAGGAGGCAGATATACTGTGTAGGGAGTGAGCAGAAAGTGAGCTGCATAAATGTCACCACCTTCTGCACGGTGCTTACACTGGGGTGTCTCTTTGTCTCTTTGTCATGCAGCCCAAAGGCTGAGCTTCTGGAAGAGGCCCATCAGTTGGGAAATGAACATCAGCATTTGGATGAGACTTGCGAAATAGCACTGGTGGCCTGGTTGATTCAAAATGAGAACCTCATCTTTTACAGACTCTGTCTGGAAAACGCTTCAGACAAAAAAACATTTGCATGTGGGGCCTCTCTTTGGAGGAAAGATCTATCGACACCTTCTTCTGCCAAGCAGTGAACCCTAATCCAACTTAGCTAACACTCCATCTCTCAAAGTGTTGGCTTCAGGACCAACTGAGAACCCTTTATCCTTTCCCTTCCTAGTAACTGTCTGGAAAGAGGAAAACAAAGCAACAGAATAAAAATATGTCAAACAGAAACAGATCCAGCTCTGCCTTTGGTAGCCCACCTGCCTCTCTGAGCCTTCTAGTTAGCAAGGATATGTTCTTAGTGAGCTGAGATGCCAGCTTCATCTGAAGGCTCTGGCTTTATGAGAAGCCTCCACAGACAATAATCCGCTTGCTCCCAAGAAAAGAATCTTCTATGCTATGGACAGACTTAGGACTTACTCAGGAAGTCCAAGCTTTTGCCTCTGATATTAAGTCAGTTTAAGACCTAAATTCAGGAAGCAAGTTTCTTTCCAGGCATGTTGCATCAAGTCTTTTGTCTTCATTTATGTGATGCAAGGCTTCGATCCACCTTGGTCCCAAGTAAACAATGGAAATCTGGGCAATAATAATGACAATAAATAATATACTTATAATAGTAATTAGTGAGTTGGGTATTTCACCAGCACACTTACATATATAATCTTATATAATTCTGTGACAACCTCAGAGAAGGAAAATGTTTATCCTTATCTTGAAGATGAGAAACTTGAGTCCTAAAAAAATGCATTGGTAATTATCCAAAGTCATTGTGACAAAAGGGTAAGTGATTGATACTTAAACTAAAGGCTTTTTGACCTTGAATTCAACACATTTTATCACTGCATTCTATTTTCTCTAACTCCAGCCATGAATATAAAGAGGTCCAGGGATGGAAGACCCAGATAAAAAACTAGAAGTAACACTCTATCCTTCACTTCCTGCCCACACCTCTTTCTCAGGTGAGTGTCAAGGCCAATGCCAGTTCCAAAGGGGAAGACAGTGCTAAAGGACAACCAATCTGAAAAGGAGTGTATGAGACACAGTGAACAAACTATGCTGTGATGAGTAGTGATCTCATTTCTGAGCACCAGACAGGCTTACAACCAGAATCCTGTGAGCTGGCTGGAGGGAAAGAATTCAGTCATCCACCAAGAGGTCCTGTTCCTCTTCCATATGGACCAGAGGCTGCTGAGATGTGGTCACTCCAAGTTCTAGGTTCCTGTCTGTTGCTGTGACAAATGCTTTGACCACAAGCAACTTCGGAACTTCCGGGAAGAAAGGATAAATTTGGCTTGTGATTCCATGTCATAGTCCGCCACTGAGGGCAGTTGAGGCAGGAACTAGAGGATACAGCATTACCTCCAACTGAAGAGCTCACTCAACAGCCAAAGAAGTATGCCAGGAACTGGGGGGTGGGGGCTGTAGTGGGGTGCTACTTGCTTACTGGCTCACTCAGCTAGTTTTCTTGCAGTTTATGACCACCTGCCTAGGAATTGTACTACCCACAGTGGGTTAGGCCCCCTTACACCAATTAACAATAAAAATCATATTCCATAACATGCATACAGGACAATATAATTTAGGCATTTACTCAACTGAAGCTCTCCGGTCAGATGACACTAGGCTGTATCAAGTTGACGGTTAAGGCTGCCCAGAAAGCCCAGCAAGAGACAGCCTTTATCAAACTCATTTATGCTTAAGAATGTCACCACATTATAGAATGTGAACAAGAATGATAAAATTGACTCCCCATCCCACAGGAACCACATCTACTATCTGAAGCATCCTAAGTTCTTCTCCTCCAGAATGATGATTAGGATTTACTTCCATTGGCCCGTAGAAGGATCACTTTACCAATCACCTCTTAAAAACCCCACCTGACCACACCTCTTCATCCCTCACAGCAGTAGTTACAGTTTAATGCCAATCTGGGTGTACCAAGGTATTTATGTATCTCTCATCTACCCATCTGCCTTTCTATTATTTGTCTATCTATCCATCCCTACATAGATATACATACACAGTGCTGAATCACAATGGACAATGTATTTTTTACTAACAGCTTCAGTCAACAAAATAATTTAGAACTTGACATGTTATCAATACTTTTCATGTTGATGAGCCCAGTGCTTTTTATGGGGGATTTACCTCCTTCATCTAAGATTTCAGCCTACCCCCAAGTCTTTGCCATGAATGCTGAAGATACTTTTCTCTATTCAACCCGCTCCAAACATTACTACTTTGAATTCTCTTTTCCCTAATGACCTCAATGCTTTTAATAATTTTCAAGTCTATTTCTGTTTATAATTCGTAAAACTCGGTTCTTTTTTGTCTTTCTTTTCTGTAAAGTGTGTTTAATATTCATTGCTCTAGGTAAAAATGGTCCTGGTTATATTTCAGGATATTGGCTTTAAGCCTATGGTTTCTATCTGTGTACATTGTGACTATAACCAAGTTCAACAGCGCACACTCCAGGAAGGTCAAGGCAGAAATTCAGAACTTGACTCACATATTATGTAAGACTATGTTGGCAAAGATAAATCACATATGAACTAGGATTAGACAGTAAAAAGCTAATTAACTCTATGCCTGTGTTTTAAGACTATAGACAGAAAAGAGAGAGAGAGAGCAAGTGTAGAGACAGAAAACAGAGACTGGGGGAGGGGAGGGGAAAGTGAAGGAAAGCATTGTTTCAGAATGGCAAAAGGATGACTGATTTTTTAATTTTATCTTTTCTTATTAATTTTTAAGGTTCATTTAGTGCAACAAATATTTATTGAACCACTACTGCACAGCAAGCTGAAAGTTGAATAGTGTATAAAGAGGCCCCTTTTTCCAAAGACCTTATGGTTTAATTACTAGAAAGTTGTTTATTGGCAATAAATGCAAGGGAGAATAAAATCTAAAATGATCCAAGTTTTTAATAGGGATTAACTCATCGTCAAGCTTGACCTTTAATGAGGCTAAATCTCAGCACTGCAATCCCTTGGCAGGGTGGGGGTACTGGTGCTGGGCATGGCGATTCTCTTGCCCTCCAGGCAGAGGGAACTGGGAACTGCTGAAAGCTCCTTGGATCCAGAAGCCAAGATAAGGAAGGTGATGAAATCATGGTGTGCGGAGGTTGCCACCACAGGATGTAGAGACTGGAGGCCTGGCTCCTAAGGAGCCCCAGACTCATGCCCACTTCCAGCTCTCCTACCTCCTCCCAGCCAGCTGAAAGGTTGGCCTTGGAAGTAAAGATGTAAAGATAGCAAAAGGCCCAGTAACATCTTTCTGCAAGTGCAAATTTGATGGTGTTCCCTTCCAACCCCTTACATCATGGCAGTGGCTTCCCACCACTCTTGGCAGAGTACAGAAACCCTCAAGGGTTCCTGCAAAGCCTTGATGCTGTCTGTTTGTCTCAGGACTCTCCCTATCTTCTGAGAGGCAATAGACATGCTCCATAAATCCTTTCTGTCTTCCAAAGAGCATTTTCCTTTAACTAGAGTAATCTTCTAAACTTGCCTTCACTTCTTTATAAAAGCATGCAATTTTCAAAACAAAGCACAAATATCATTGCCTTGGACATGTGTTCCTTTATATCCTGGACCAGGATATATAACTCTTTATTACTTACTTTAATTGTACCTATGTAACTTACTTGTATCCATAATACTTTAACACAGCTATAGTAAAATTTGTTTGATTAACATCTGCGTCTCCCATGAGGGCATGGATGGTGTCTTTTATATTCCCTTTTATCATTTCCCTGTCTTCACTGATTCCCTTAGAGCCTAAGAGTTGTATGAGGCATCAAGTAGATCTTTAATACTTTTAGTAGATAAACCGTGAAAAGAAGTCTGAAGCCCATGTTTAAAATAGCATAGCTCCCCAAACAGGTTTCCTAGAAGTTCCACTTGGGGAGGAAAACTGAACAGGAGTCCAGGATAAGTGTATAAGGTCATAGGAGTAGACTTTTCAAAACTTCCAGATCCTGTGTACTAATCGTAGTGGAACCAAATGTCACTTACTGAGCAAAGGTTATGCACTTTAAAAACTTATTTTAATCTCCCAAACTGCTCTAGAAGTTCTGTTTTCTTATCTCTGTCTTATAAACAGGAGTATAGGAACCTGGAAAGATTGGGTGTCTTGCCCAGGTCTCCACAGCTGCTGAATGATAAAGACTCACTGGCCTGTGGCCAGGGCCATGTTCCCTCTTAACAGAAAGAACTGCATCTGGGATAAACACAGGCAGACAGACTAATTTTTCCATAGTGTTCTTAGGTAGAAAAAAAAAACCTATATAGACTTTGCAACCTGCTTCCCACCAGGTAGCAAAGGCCTGGGGTACACTCCCTAGTATGCTTCCTTCCTCCTCAATTCCCTTTGAAGTTAGGGAAGGCAGCACCTAGAGGCTGCAGAGAATTACAATGTGTTTATGAGTTCATCTGACTCCATGGCATCTACATTTTTCATTTAAGAATCCAGAATCACCTTTATCTCCACGTACTCCCCATTTAACAAGCTAGCATGATATAATTTTCTAATTCAATGGTAGAAATTAACACTCCATATGTAAAGTAGGTCAAAAGTAACTGTTTAATTATTTAAGTAATATTCGAAGAGGCAAACATCAAAAGAAACTCAAATTGCAACACAAAGAAAGAAGAAGAAGAAAAACCTTTAGAATCAGCAAGTTTTTTAAGGTACACAAGATGGCCCCAGATCCATGCACAAGCTACATTCTGCTCTCTCTCTCTCTCTGTTAGAGACAAAAATTGCAAATTTATTTATGTCAAAAGCATTCCCTTATCAAATCAGCATCCCCACCCTACTGATATAAGAAGCTAGCTATAACTGTGGGGTTTCTATATAGAAAAAAATAATTAATTAGAAGTCTGGAAATGACAGGAAAGGCAGTGGCTGATGACATTTCCTCTGCTCTAAGCATAGTTGACTGTAAGGACAGTTGGTTCCTTTGACTTCTGGAACACAACAATCGATTTCATGGACTTCCTCCCACTGAATGCTACCTCCTTGTAGTCTGTGTTATTTTGTCAGAGCAAAGTGCCCTGCTCTGTGGATTCCCGTTTTCAACCTATGAGCATTTCTCTAGCCCCTAGAAAACCCTGTCTGGACTCTGAAATCTTCCAATCTAACATCTAATTCCCTTAATTTTCACCTCAGTTGACTCACTGTGAACCAAGACACCATGCTGGCAATCACAACGATTATGACAGCAGGTACAAGACCTACACAAGCTCCAGCAGACAATCCCAGCATGGGAGGGGGAGTAGGTATGAAGTTCCATCCCTTCCTGATGAACTAATGCCATTATTGAGTACTAGGAAGAGAACCAGTTTTCTTCCTCAAGGGTATGGCCCCTGGTAGGTCAACCACAAATCAGTAGATGGTCCCACAGCCTAGAGTGTATAGGTAGCACAAATTAGCCTTGATTATTCAAAGCAAAAGGACAGAAAGTTGGGTGGGGAGAGAAGGTTGAGTGGATTTTGAGGGAGACAAAGGAGGGAGATGAATATGACCAAAATACATTCTATAAAGTTCTTCAAGAATTACTAAGATTTTTTTAAGAATACAAAGAGAAGACAACTATAGCATATTCATGAAAAGAAAAGCAGCATGCAAGCATTATAAGAACGCAAGGAAACTAGAGACAGCTTCCCAGAGGGCATAGTCTCTAAGATTGAGTCACAGGGCTGGGGGTTAGAATTCATAGGAAGAGAGTAAGTATTTGTGGCAATGCAGATGCTGTGGAAGGCACTGAAATGACTGTGACAGGCACAAGTGAGAAAGCTAAGGATTAGAATGGCGGGAGTTTCTTAGGTTGGCAGGCTGGGTACCAGGAGGTCCCACTCTGAGCCTTGGTTTTTGTCTGATGGATTTGTGTTATAAAACACTGTTATTCATTGGTCTTCATCCCATGAAGTCCAAAAGCGCTCATTAAGTGAACAGGGGAACTGATTAGGCATGTCTACCATGGGCACAATAATAGAAGAATGAAGGTTCTTGTGGTGGTTTGAATATGAATGTTTGGTTCCCAGTGAGTAGAACTGTTTACAAGGATTCAGGGGTGTGGCCTTGTTGAAGTTGGTGTGTCACTGGGGGTGGGCTTTGATGTTGCAAAAGTTCCCAAACAGGCACAGAATCAGTCTGTCTCTGTCTCTTTCTCTCTGTCTCCCCAACCTCTCTCTCACACTCTCTTCTCCCTCCTCCTTCTCTCTTTCTCCCTGAAATTTTTGGATCAAATGTGAGCTCTCAGCTACTGATCCAGCACCATGCCTGCCTGCTGTCACGTACCCTGCCATGATGGTCATGGGCTAATCCCCTGAAATAGCACACAAGATTCCAGTAAATGTTTCCTCTTGTAAATTGTCTTGGTCATGGTGTTTTGTTAAAGCGATACTAACCCTAATGAAGACAGCCTGTGCTATAGCCTTTCTGCATTGTAGACTTTGCCTTTAGGAACTATTAAACAAGCTGGAATTTTGGATCAGTGAAGGTTAAGATCACACCTACTCTTTGGGATGTAGAGGGACAGTGGCCCTGACAGTAATGAGCCATGTGTAGCTGCCTTGGCATCCACTCAGACAGGTATCCAGCATCTCTGTGCCATGAATTGCTTGTACATCAGAGCCAGATGCAAGCTCTGAAGAGTACTTACCTCCCATAACCCCCACATGTGTACATACACACACACACATGGTCATACACACATACACTCATACATACACTCTCTCACAGACACACACACACACACACAGGCTATTGAGCAAAAGAGGAGAAACAGAAGAATGTCAATTCCCATTCTCATCAGGGAGAAGAAATCCTATGCGTTCCTCTACTTCCAGAATGAGTACAGACACCTGGCAGTGAAGCTACCTGAAGCAAGAAGACACAACCCTTTCCCAAAGCCCATTGACGGCAGTGGCAGGAGACCCCTCCTCCCAGCACACAGACAGCCTCTGATGGTAGTCGGGTTTAAACACAGAGAAATTTTACAGAAGAAAGAGCTTTTCTGGGTCCTCAAACATCAGTGATCTCAGTGATCTCTGGACTTAACAATTTTAGTTCCTTTGTCTATGTTACTATGTATTTCGAAACTGAATTCCTCCCCCTCCTCATTCTCCCAGGTTTCTTTTTATTTTTTAAATTTATTTAATTTTATTTTATGTGCATTAGTGTGAAGGTGTCAGATTCCCTGGAATTGGGGTTACAGACAGTTGTGAGCTGCCATGTGGGTGCTGGGAATTGAACCTGGGTCTTTTGGAAGAACACACAGTGCTCTTAACCACTGAGCCATCTCTCCAGCCCCTCCCAGGTATCTTGATAAGCACTTTCGGTTCACTGTCTCACTTAAACCTCACAGTGTTTCCATGAGATAGACACAAAATTAAATAATATTCTAAAGATAAAAACCAGTTCCCAAGATCACAGGTACAGGACTCTTCTGGCCTGGTCTCCCGGCCACCTTGCAGTAGCCGCTTCCACTGATCAGTAAGCAGAAGACTCTAAAGAAATGAATAATCACATGGATTGGAACAATAGACCAGAAATGCCATCTTTAAAGTTTGATATTAATTCAACTTACCATCTAATTACATCAAGCAGTTTATCCATGGGCAGGAAGTGGTGACAGTTACCTGGAATCCTGGCACTTGGGAACCTGGATAGGAAAAGTGCTTCATATTCATCATTCTCAAGGCCAGTCTTGTCTACCTAGTGAGTTTAAGACCAAAAAGAAAGAAAGAAAGAAAGAAAGAAAGAAAGAAAGAAAGAAAGAAAGAAAGAAAGAAAGAAAGAAAGAAATTTTAATTTTATGGATAAAAACATGTTGTTGAAGAGATACACATGGTGATAAGGATTTTTTTTAATGAAAGAAATGAAGGTCCTTGTGGTGGTTTGAATATGAAGGCTTGGTTTCCAGGGAGTAGAATTACTAAGCATTTTTTAAGAATACAAACAGAAGAGCTCTCAAAGTATATTGGTATACTTTAAACAGAAAGTCATATATCATTTATCTTAATAATATTTAGCTTCTGTTTATTTGTTACAGCACCAGGTGATACTAGCTACATTTACCACCAAAACAACAACAACAAAAAGGTGGATGGAATGTCTGGGGCAACTGACTAAAACGTCAAGAGAAGAGGGCAGCAAGCAGTGCAGTGAGACCCACACCTCTGCTGCTGCAAACCAGCTGAGACTGAAGTTCAAAGGGAGGAGGGTCCTGCGACATCTGGATTCTGCCCTGTATGTATCCTGATTCACCGTAAAACTGAGCATATTCTCTTCTGCTCGCCAAGAGCGTCTGCTGAGTCTTCAACATCTTGGAGTCCCTGATAGCTCCTGACTCCCAGATTGTGTGATGGGTTAGCCAGCCATGTACTTTGGAAATACTGAGCTCTGGGCCTTGGTTTCCCATGAATGGTGAGCCAACCAGATACACACACACACACACACACAGAGAGGAGGGGTGAAGGAGAGAGAGGAAGAGAGAGAGGTGGGGGAGAGGGAGTGAGAAAGAAAGGTTAACTGGTAAGGAAAGGAGAAACAAAGTTACCATTATGGTTCGAATGTGAAATGTCCTCAGTAGGCTCACATACTTAAAACAATGTCACTCAGTTGGTAGTGTTACTGGACAGCTGTGCCAACTTTACTTGTTTGTTGGTTGGTTGGTTTAATTTTCTGAGACAAGGTTTCTCTGTGTAGCCTTGGCTGTCCTGGACTCATTTAGTAGGACAGGCTGGCCTCAAACTCACAAAGATCCGGCTGCTTCTGCCTGGGATCCACCGTGCCCGGCTGTATCTTTAAAACACGGGAATAAAAAAGACGGAGATGGCTCACTAGAGAGCACTGAAGGAAATACTCCTCTCTATTTCCAGTCTAGCTCTGTTTCCTGATTCACCAAGCTATGAAGAGCAGTGACCTTTTGCTCTCACCACATCAGGTGAAGCTATCCAAGCTGCCCTGCCTTCCTTGCCACAGTGGATGGTATCAGTGGGAACCACGAGCCAAAAGGAACCTCTCCCCTCTTAAGTTGCTTTTGTCAGGGGTTGTATTAATTATTTGTCTCACAGCTATGAGAAAATACCTTGACAAAGACAACTTAAGAAATGAAGGGGTTATTTCAACTCACAGTTCTGAGGGGCACACTCCACGGTGGCTGGGAAGGTATGGCGGCAGGAGCAAGGGGAAGCTGGTAACATCATTTCCACAAGCTGAAAGAGAGTGATGAATAGCAGTGTTTTCAGCTTGCTTCTTCTTCTTCTTCTTCTTCTTCTTCTTCTTCTTCTTCTTCTTCTTCTTCTTCTTCTTCTTCTTCTTCTTCTTCTCTTCTTCTTCTTTTCTTCTTCTTCTATTCGGTCTAGGGTACTATCCAATGGAATAGGCAAGGTGCCATTTCGCTTAATCTAATCTTGATAAACCTTGATAGATATGCTTACAGCCTTATCTCTTCAGGGATTCTAGATCCTGTCAGGTTAACTATCAACATTAGTCACCACAAGCATTTTTTCACAGTGATGAGCAAGTCACCAATACATAAGTCACATGAGAAAACGCCCCTTCTTCCTGACTCCTGGGCATTACTACCTCTACACCATGGTCAGTCAGCAGAAGCCTTTTCTGTGGGGAAGATGGCACCCCATCTGCTGGTTATTCGCTCTTCATTACTTCGTGTGGATCCTGTCTTTTTCTCTCATTCTTCTTGCTCCTGTCTACAGACCTTTGGCCAAGGGTGTCCACAAAGCAGACAATTTGAAAGTCTTCAGCAGATGATGAGGTTGAGACGGGAACACTGGGAAATTCACATGGGGGTCTTAGAACTCCCTTACTTTACATATGAGAAAGCAAGATCAGAAGGCTGAGCTCACTTGCCTGATCCTAAACCTAGAATGTCCAAGATTCAAACTTACTCTCATCCTGAGCCTACACTCTTTATCATTGCCCTGTACTGTACCTCTGAAACACTTTAGGAACCTAACTTTCTAAACTGATTACATGGAAAGAGCCACACTAAATAACATACAGGAAACGGCTGAGTTTACATATTCTCTGGCCAATGGCCATCCCACACTGTAGCATTCTCTCTCTCTCTCTCTCTCTCTCTCTCTCTCTCTCTCTCTCTGTGTGTGTGTGTGTGTGTGTGTGTGTGTGTGTGTATGTCTGTCTTGGCTTTTCGAGACAGGGTTTTTTGTTTGTTGTTTGTTTGTTTGTTTGTTCAGCCTTGACTGTCCTAGAACTAGCTCTGTAAACCAGGCTGGCTTCAAACTCACAGAGATCCTCCTGCCTTTGACTCTCAAGTGCTGGGATTAAAGGTGTGTGCCATCACCACCAAGTTGGCATTATTTCTCTTAATTTTTATGCATCTTGGGAAAAATCTTTTCTTTAAGCTCCTATTCTTGTGTGTGTGTGTGTTTGTGTGTGTGTGTGTGTAAGTGTATGGCACAGAAGTGTGGGTGCCTTTGGAGGCCAGAATAGGACATCAGATACCCTGGTTGGAGCTACAGGCAGTTATGTACCACCTGACATGATTCTTTGTGTTCAGACTCCAGAGTCTCTTCAAGAGCTGGGTGTTCTTAAGACCTTAAAAACTTCTACCCCTATGCCTTCTGCACCCTTCTAGAATAAAATGTTTAAATCTTTGCCTTTTGGTTTCCAAAGACTCTGAGCCTGGACTGTATCCTACTGAAGCTTCATCACCCCTGGGAGCAGATATTAGCATCACCCTCAGGAGTTAGCACAGGTTGAAGCCTTAACAAGAACAGCCAGCTTGCCGCAAGAAAGGCTGCCAAGTCCAAAGGGTCAAAGAAAGGCAAACATGCTATTCCCGCAGGCCTCCTTACCCTGAGTGCTTTCCCAGCCTCCCCTGTTCCTTCTGTCTCTAGGCTCAAGATTGTCACAAAGGGCCCCAGATGCTATTTCTGTAAATGGTTCTGAGCTACCATTCAGATTCTCTCAGTAATTTGATTCTAACAGGATTTACTCTTCCTCACAAAGATGAGTCTCCCACACACATTTCCACACAAGCATGAATGATCTCATGGCAAAGGCTGAGCTTAAGTTTCCAAATGTGGTGGTGTCCAAAGTGTAAACAAGAGTCAGATGTTGTGGCCCTCAAAGACTGGGTAGCCTGGTGGGAGTCATCTAAGGGCATGTACAAGGGCTCTCCAGGGGCAGAGGTCAGAATCTACCTGGGTCAAGACTGGCCCAACTTCAGGAGACATGGAGGTAGAAGAGACACTACCAGGGGAGAGAAAGGGAGCTAGAAGAGAGGGTAAGAGAGGGCAGTGTGGGAATGGACATTATGCGTGTATTAGGAAAGATCACAGGTAGGTTCAGTAGTCAGTGCATGCTAATGAGAAAACAGCCAGCTGTGTGTCTCTGTAGCTTCAGGGTTTTGAACACCTTAGCTTTAGGATCAGTGGCGTGAGAGATGCTTGCTGAGTGGTTTCCTCATCTGCTATAAACAAAAAGTACATCTGCCCTGGCCACAGCACAATGATACAACTGTTTAGATGAAGTAGCTGCTAGTTTTTGAACCTTAGATTTTATAATTTACTAGTAAGCACTTGCATCTCCCTTCACTTTCTTCCCCATCTGAATAAAAAGGACTATGACCTTCACTTCAAAGAATACTGGGAGCCTGGCTTATAGCTCAGTGGTGGAGCACTTGCCTTGAGTACTTCCAACACTACAAGCAAATTAACACCATGGTGTTGGGAAGGTTCCTCCTGACACACAGTACACGGAACCTCAGGAATGTAAGCACCTTCTCCTCTGTCTTTTGCTCTGATTTCTCAATTTACTTCTGACTAGTACCACAGAGTCAGGCTCATTGTCTTGGGGTCTTGAGCTCATCCTGACCAGAAGGCTGTGCTGCAAAGCCTTCAAGAATTCAGTTCCTGTTCCCACTGTCATGCCAGCTCTCCTTCTCACTTGCTGTATGACACAGAATAAGTTGTAATCTCTAGCTCTCGCTTTCCATCACCCTTCTTGTCCTCTCTCGATTCCTCTGTCTCTATCAACCTCCTTCTCATCCTTTCTCTATTCCTCTCTCTCCGTCACCCTCCTCCTATCTCTCCCTCTCTCTCCCTTCCCATCTCTCTCCTCTCTCTCTCTCTGTCCCTCCACTCCTCCCTCCCCCTCCCTCCTCTCTTTTCCTGTCCCTCCCTCTCCCTCTCTCTCCCTGCTCTCTCTTTCTCTCTCTCCTTCTACTTCTCCCTTCCACCTCTCTCTCACCTCTCTCTCTTTCCACATTCACTTCCACAGCTGAAATCTGGCCATGGTGGCTGATGGCTATAATCTCAGCACTTAAGAGGCAGAGAGGGAAGGAAAGCTGTGGTTTTCTCTCCCTTGGAGGCTGACTGAACAAGCCTGAGAGCAGGAAAACTAGGGCAGCCTAGGAAAGCCCTGAAGGACCCTCTGTGGAATCCTGGGCTTAAGCTGAGGAACAGAGGGATGCCTTTCTACAGTGGGCTCTCTAGCCTTTCAAAGACCTTCTGATTAGAGATGGCCTTTCATGGGGTGTTCAGGAGGCTCACCTGACGGCAACACTGAGTCCTGCTCTACTTCGCTAACCTTACTCCTCTTTTCTGTGTGTGTGCTTCTGGATTGTTCTCTCTCTCTCTGGATGAGAGGATAGAGAGCATCAGTTTTGTTAAGAGGTAATACGCTTGCAAACCTTTTATTACACCTCTAGGCCTATAAGCAGATCCCCTCAGCCCTTCTTCCCAAGGCAATAAAACCTTAAAGAGGTAAACCCTGAGACCATAGAGTGAGGTGGGTCTGCCCCAGTCTGAGGCCATGGCGCCCCCCTCCATCATTTTCCAAAGGCCTGAGGTGAAAAGACCCATGGGGCTGCAACTGCTAGGAGCCCAGAAGTCTAAGATCCTCAGCTTGTCTGTAGAACCCAGAGAGGGGGTGATCTTGGTGGGTGTTGGGGGGAGGGAGTGGTGGGGGCTGGAGGCAGCACTGTCTCCTGAATGCTCCATAGCCAGAATCCATTATGAAAAAGTAAACACAATGCAGCAGGGGAAGCTACAGAGAACTTGCTGTGCTTGACCTGGGCTCTGCTGCTCCCCAGACCACTGGCTCTCAGCAAGTACCCTGACTTCTCTCAGCTTCTTTCTCAACTTCATGTGAGGATAATGACAAAGGGAGATAAGTGTGCTTAGCCATCAATGGGAAACCACTAACCTGATATGGAGAATACCGGGGGAGCACCATGACAAATCCTGACTTAAAGTGTGGGTTGACTACTCAAGCCCTGGGGATTATTAGCATGAAGACATATGGGGTCTAAGCGAGTGGTCACACCTTGAGTGTGTGTGTTAATTATAGACTTGTCCTGTCAGAGACAGTGCAGAGCAGGCACAAGCAGGCAAAAGCAGGCTTTAGTGGTGTTGAGAGCACAGGCTTGAAGGCCCTTGGGGACTGACGTCTGAAGGTGCACTTGCCATTGCATGACCAGACTAGCTGTAAGCAGCATCATGTGAGGCAAACATTTTCCAGTGAGCACTGTGAACACAGAGCTTACATTGCCTGGCTGTATGGTTGACATGAGTGGTGTCATGCTGGTGACTTGTGGCAGGTGGCAACAATGTACAGGGCACAACCCAGTATAGTTAGGAAGCACACACACACAGACACAATCACACACATACACAATTGCACACACAAACTGGGACAGAATAAAGGACCTGGGTTTCCAGAAACAGTAATGCTAAGCAGAATGTTTCATAGTCAAGTCTTACTTCTATGATTCCTAACTAACAGAGAATTTTTAAGCCTCATGTTGTTAAATTATAACACATGGGATCTGTTAACAGAACCACATCTCATTTCAAACATCCAGTGGGTTCATAAACCAATACACTCTGCCCTTTGTGGAGAAGTTACATTTGCACACCCAACTGAAAGACCAACCTAGTACCAGACCCCATGAGGACTCTTTGGTTGTTCATTGATCACTAACATCAGTCCAGAACCAGGCAAGACCAAATCATTATGGAAGCTCAGGTACAACATCACATAGCAAAGTCAAAGTTATCTTTGTGTGGTAGTTATAGTAAATCACATTAAAACAATAAAAATTATGACAAAATGTTTCTAGTAGTGAAATATTCCAGCACCAGTTAGAATTTCAAAGTAGAAGAATGGACGTGTGGTTGAGAAGAACACAAATGTGGTGAAGTCCCGTATTAATACACAGAAACATCTAAAGTTTATATGTCAGGGCATGTAAATCAGAAACAAGGAGAGGGGGGAAAAGACAAAGGTTCTGAAATTTAATCAGAATGAGAAGTTAAGATCATCCAAATTCCTTATAAGTGGATCATCGGAATCCAACGTAAAACTGTCAGGGAAGAGCTCCCTGTGTCAGTGAACTAGGGGAAGGGGATGGGGGGAGGGGAAGGGAGGGTGGGACTGGGAGGAGTTGAGGGAGGGGGCTACAATCAGGTTATAAAATGAATAAATTATTAAAAAATGAAATAATTTTTAAAAAGTAAACTATATTTACAATGTTATGACAGATTGATACGGATAGAGAAGTGGGGTCTTAAGCAAGAAATGTTTGTTAAATAGTGTATACAAATTAAAAGTAACAGGTTTTGACACATTTTCATACATGTACATAAAACACTTTGATTGTATTCACCGCCCTCATTACCCACAGCCACACACTCACCCCCTTCCTACTTTATGAAAAAAACCCTCTGCCTTCATGTCCTTTGTTTCAGATGCTGTATATGGAAGGAATCAGGTGAGACCTGTCTTTCTGCTCTTCACTTATTTCACTGAAAGTGATGATCTCTGGTTCCATTCATTTTCCACAAACAGCATAACTCTGTTAATCAGCCCATATTAGTGGTTGAATTCATTAACAGCTGACTAATACTCCACTGTATTAGTGGACTAATACTCCACCGCGATTGGTTTAGCCATTCATCCACCTGGAGAGAGCCCCTGACTTAGTGATCATGAATACTTTTACTGTAAACATAAAAAAATCCCATTTTAGAATGACAGAAGTTCAAACCACAGAAAAGTAAAAAGACACGAGGGATAACTGTGAAAGTTACATGCTAAGTGTTCGATGCAGTTTGTAATTTCTTTCTTCTTTTGGTTTGTGTATATGATCTTCAATGTTTACAAGGATTTAAAAAAAAAGATGATTTCCTTCCTACCTAACCCTCCATGTTCCCAAGATATACTAGGTCAGGCTCCCTACATTTTCCAGAAGATTCTCCCAACATTACACATCCTCCCTAAATAGACCCAATTATGCGCCCTTCGTCAGCTTTTAAAACTTGAGAAGGGAGAGTGTGTGCATCTCTTCCCGACTCAGAGCAGCAGCGTCAGGTTGGCGGCCTGAAATCTGCAGGCTGGCAGTGTCTTACACCACAGGAATAAGCCAAGTTATCGTCCTGAGGCAGGCTAGCTGCGCAACATCCAGCACGCCCCGTTTATGCTCCCCAAAGTCTGTGCATGCCCTTCTGCTGTTCCTAACGCTGAGCTTGTTTTTCCTCCGCTTAGTCATGAGCGTTTAGAAGGTAAAACATTTCCTCAGCCATTGCTTATGTACACTTCAGCATCTAACTCACGCATGGAAGGAAAAGGATAACAAAGATGTAGGAAGAAGGGACTGGAGAAAATAAGGAGGAGAGAATGGGTTTTATCATCACCTGGGGGTCAGCTACGGCTCATACATAGCGGGAGCGTGAAGTCTTCTATTTGTCTCCAGAAGGCTAGGCTTCCTCACAATGCTTCCCTAGAGGGCTTAAAGCAGTAGCCTGTGGCCTGTCAAGCTTTAGCCAGACTAAGCAAAGAGGGTAGAAAAAGGACGCCATTGAAAGGACACCCCCGCTTCCAAAGTAGGCTAACCCAACTTCTGCTTGAAACACGTCCTGCAGATTAGTGGGTTTGAGTTTGTTTCCTCACTGAGTACATAGGAGCCATGCGAACTCACCCTCTCTAACCCTGCCTGTCACCCAACTAAGTACAGTACGTTGTGAGCACGGAACTTGAAAGATTCATTCACTTAGTTCTCTCTTCCGAATGGACTGGAGTCCCTCTCTGTGGAGGTTTGAATGAGAATGGCCTCCATAGGCTCAGGGCAGTACTCACTCCTTTCCCAGGTAGCGCTCTCTCTCTCTCCACTTGCTGCTCCTGGGAGATGCAAGCCCTGAGCTGCTGCTCCAGCGCTGTGCCTGCCTGCTTGTTCCCGGGCTCCACGCCGTGATGCTCACAGACTCTAATCCTCCGGCACTGTGAGCTCCAAATTAAAAGCTTTCTTTTATAAGTTTCCTTTGTCATGGTGCCTTATCACAGCAACTGAAAAGTAACTAAGACACTCTTTAAGAGTTCTGATGCTATAGTCTATTAATGACTTTTGAGTGGTGATTTACCCAAACATTATGCTCATTAAGTTTATAGTCCATAGAATACTCCTTTTTTCCATGAATATATAGACCCTGGTCAAAGTGTCAGAGGCCTAGGAACCTGATGAAATTAAAATAAAACAGAAAACAGTAGCTCACTCAACTGGTTCAGCCAGTTATTCTGAGACACAACAGACTCGCCACTGAGATGTAATTTCCATTGTCTTCTTCATGTTCCTTCAGGTTGCATGTGCCATTGTGTACACACACACACACACACACACACACACACACGAGCATAAGTGTTTGTGTGTGTGTGTGTCTATGTCTCTATGTATAGGTGAATGAGTCCATGTGTGTCTGTGGGTTTATGTGTCTATGTGTGTGTATGTGTGTGTGTTTGTCTATTGTGTCTATGTGTGCATATTTGTTTGTGTGTGTCTATGTGTGTGTATTTGTGTGTGTATGTGTTTGTGTGTCTGTATAAGTATGTATATGTGTATATGTGTGTATGTGTGTTTGTGTGTGTGCATATATGTGATTTTGTGCATATGTGTGTACATGTGTGTATGTGTGTGTGTAAATCCTGTTTAAAGGACAGAAGGAAATAGAAACCACTAACCCACTAATTGCTGAGTGGCCACTGGATTCACTCACAGCTTCAACAATATTGACTGAATGATCGTCGGGCCTTGACCCAGCCCCTGGGGTACAAACGAATGGGACAAGCTTTTAGAATATGCAGTTCCTTGAAGGGATGGGACACAGAGAAGTAATAAGCAAAGACTGTAATCCCCCGACTGAGATAAGCTCCGGGAAGGAAACAGGGTGTAGCCAGATGCATTACAGAGGAAGATGGCACCTTCTTCACAGGAGGAACCGGGAAGACTTCTTCAAGATGAAATCTTAAGCTGATTAACATTGCCTGGAAGATATGAAGAAAAGACCCACGTGAGAAGCTCACACAGAATTTGTCAGATCACAGACCCACCAGCTGAGGGCTCTCTCCCTCTCTCTCTCCCCTTCTTTCCCCTCTCTCCCTCTCTCTCTCTCTCCCTCTCTCTCTCTCAACTCCTGGTCTTTCCACCTGGACAGAGATAAGCAGGCTTACTGTAACCTTGCCTCTCTGAGAGTATTCTCCCTCCAGCTGCAGCCCTAAGACAACCTTGAATTATAACCTTCCTTTTATCCATGCCTTGACTTCTAGCCTGTGGGCTGGGTCACATGGTATAGAGCTTGCCCAAGCTCCTCTCTCCTACCATTGTGTGAAGGGGCAGTGCCACTCAGGGACCCATCATGGCTGGCTAGTAAACTTGTTCTGAGAGGTAATTTTCCTTCAGTTTCCTTTCTACAGACCTCTGCTCATCTTTCTTTTACAAAATTATTAGGGGGGGGGGTGGATACCCACAGAGGCAAAGACTTTCAGAACTTGTCACATTCGAGGAATACAAAGGAGGTCTGTGTGTCTAGAGTTGAGCAAGAATGAGTGTGGGAGATGAAGTTAGAGAAGCAGACAGGTGGCAAACATGCAGGGCATGATGAAGAGCTTAGGCTTCAGAGCAAGCACAAAGGAGAACAATTAAAGCCTGGGAAGGTACTAAGGGACATGGTCTGACTTCCACAAAAAAGTTTTCTTCTGAGTTATAATATGAAGAGAGGCTGAGGGACTCGGGTGATGGACAAAAAGAAGAGCTGGAAGGCTGTGTGCACTTTCTAGCATCCTTTTATGGGAAGGCAGATGCAAGAGAAGGTTTAAGCTCATGCTCACCGAGTCTACTGTGAAGTTTTTAAATGTTGAACAGCTTGTATAAAGGGAACCCTTGGACCTCTGCATGTCTCTCATATTCTGACTGTGATGTCTCGGGCAAAGTGTATCACTTTTCAGAACCTCCATGTATTTATATATAAAGTAATTTAGTTCCATCTTCCAAAGAATCCAGTATATGTTATACTCCTGGGTTTCTTGCAAAGAAAAATGACTTGGTTCTGCTGTAAATACATCAGGTAGCTGCAGACAGTTCCCAGGGCCGGGGCAGGCCACAGTCAAGCTTGGAGGGAGCCTCCAGGAGACCAGAGATAGACCCAGAGAACTCTGGATACCTGCTTATGTAGTACAAAGTTCCATGTCCCAAGTAGCAAACTGTCATCTCAGGAATGTGACTTGGGTGG
This sequence comes from Pachyuromys duprasi, assembly GCA_028658305.1. Lineage (NCBI taxonomy): Eukaryota > Metazoa > Chordata > Mammalia > Rodentia > Muridae > Pachyuromys > Pachyuromys duprasi. The sequence goes on along the minus strand of CM053766.1, from coordinate 133,754,262 downwards.
GGCCTGCTAATAATGGAAACAGCAATGTGGAAACAAAAACAGATTACTATTAAAATTCGTGCAGGGTGGGAAACATTGCTAGAGAAATCATTGCAAGTCAGAAATCATAAAGGAAAAGATAGAATTTATGTCCTCAAATATGCATGATAATCCCTAAAATCAAAATAAAATCATGGCTCAGAATAATGTAACATGTCCATAATTCCAAAACCTGGAGCTTTGGCTACATATCAAGATGCTGCTAAATAAAAACAAACAAACAAAAAACCCACAAAATAATATTTTAGATACTAGCAATAAAATCATAAATAAACTAATTAAAAAGGGGTAGAGATACAAAAAGGCATTTCACAGAAGGATGAGTGCCGGTAAATCACTGGTAAGATAAACAGGATTTATGATGAGGAAAATACAAAATATGACAAGGATGATGGGCAGGTTTTCACTCATTCAACTGAGATAAAAACACAAAGGAATATTACTCAGCAATAAAAAACAAGGAAATCATGAAATTTGCAGGTAAGTGGTGGGAACTGGAAAAGATCATCCTGAGTGAGCTATCCCAGAAGCAGAAAGACACACATGGTATATACTCACTCATATAGACATATAATATAGGATAAACCTACTAAAATTTGTACACCTAAGGAAATTAATCAAGAGGGAGGACGCTTGCTAAAATGCTCAATCCCCATCCAGAAAGGCAAAGAGGATGGACATCAGAAGAAGGAGAAAACAGGAAACAAGTTAGGAGCCTGTCACAGAAGGCCTCTGAAGGCTCTGCCCTATAGACGATCAAAGCAGATGCTGAGACTTATGGCCAACCTTTGGGCAGAGTGCAGGGAATCTTATGAAAGAAGTGGGTAAGATCTGGAGAGGACAGGAGCTCCACAAGGAGAGCTACAGAACCAAAAAATTCTGAGCACAGTGGTCTTTCCTGCGACTGATACTCCAACCAAGGACCATTCATGGAGATAACCTAGAACCCCTGCACAGATGTAGCCCATGGCAGTTCAGTGTCCAAGTGATGGGAGCAGGGACTGTCTCTGACATGAACCGATTGCCCTGCTCTTTGATCACCTTCTCCTGAGAGGGGAGCAGCCTTACCAGGCCACAGAGGAAGACAATGCAGCCACTCCTGATGAGACCTAACAGACTAGGATCAGAAGGAAGGAAAAGAAGACCTCCCTTATCAGTGGATTGGGGAGGGGCATCTGTGACGAACCGGGAAGGAAGGGAGGGATTGGGAGGGGAGGAGGGAGGGAACTATAGGGGGGATACAAAGTGAATAAAGTGGTATATTTATGCAAACAGACACACACAGGGGCTATCCCATGTCTGATGGTTCAATTCATGATTTTTTTTAATGTTGTATGTGGAGGTATGTGGTATATGTGTGTATGTATATGCGGATGGACGAGTGAATGCTCGTCCATATATAGAGGCCAGAGGAGTGTGTTGGGTTTCTTCCTGTAGTGCTGTTCACCACTGTTATTCAGACAGTGGCTCTCACTGCAACTAAAGATCACCACTTTGCCTAGCTTGCTGGCCGGAAAGATCTGAAGAAAAACAGAAAGAGAAAGCAGAGAAGATACATTTCTTTAGTTGAAATGGAAACAGAATGAAAGCCCAAAACCAAATGTCAGACTTAGAGGGGGCACCGTACTATTGCATATGTAACAGAAAGGTACTTGGTACTTCAAACATGTATGAGAAATTTCAGAGCAAACTGGGGTAGGGGTAAGCACTGTATTTGAAAGAGCATACACACTTAGTGGTCCTAGGATGAGTGACACCCCCATAGCACAAAGGTCTTGGCCTCCTGATACCATTCTCAGCTAAATGAATGAGCACACCAGTAGTAGAACAAGGAAAATAGAAGATAAACCTAGAGTATTACATTGCACCAAAAATATTCAAAGAATGCCGGGAACATGTATTGGAGACCTAGAGCCCATTTAAAGTGACTTCCACTTGCAATATTGGGAATGATTTGAGTGTCAAAACTCTATTATATCCCAGTAAAGACGAAACTATATGTCAGTGATACTGTGAATAAGAATGAGTGAATGCATGGATGGATGGATGGATGGATGGATGGATGCATGGATGGATGGATGAGTTGGAGAGAAGAGAAAGTTCTTCCTTACTGAACATTTTTAACTTGATAAAACATGTCCAACACTTGACCAGGATTTAAAAAAATAAAAAAAAACATTAAAGGCAAATATGAAATGGTATACCTTACTTTAAATCAAAATAAGCATGCCTTTTTCACATATATTAGAATATTCAGAGCCAAGTTTACCATCATGCAAGAAGTTTGCAAACATAAGAACAGGAGATCAGTGTATAAGCTTAGAGGTCTTAAGAGGAATGATACTCCAGAGGGGGCAGATCTTGACTTCCCACCACAACTCACACTACATCAATGAGAACGCCTTTTCCAAAAGTGGACAATTTGGCAATATATATGAAGCCATCTAACACTGACCCAGTTAAGTATCACTCTCCTTCGGACAGGCTGCTGGCATCTTTACTGTTTGCAAAGCTATCAAGGTAGGCATGATTGTGTCCACTTTGTAATGGAGAAAGTTATGAACTAGTTAAATCAACATTCTGAAGGTTGCTCAGCTGAGTATCGGAGCTGATGGTCAAAGATAAGCCGACCTGTCAGGAATTCACAGCCCTTGCATGACACAGGCAAGCCCCCAATTACTGGTCTAGCCCGAATTCTGCTACCCAGCCTCAGAGCATCATACTATGTAATAAAGTTATACGAGATCCTCAATGTGCAGCCCTGCCTGTCACCAGAGTGACCCACCTTGCACACCCACTTTGCATAAAGTGTGGGTAAGAGATCAAAGAAAGCTTCAAGGGTTTTGGTACATTTCCCATTTATAGATGGGAGCCAATCCCTCACTGTCTGAATCTGTTGTCATCCTTAGAAATTTGCTGAGCCAAAAGTGTGCTACAGAAATCAAGTCCCAGACATGTGGATGCCCCAAGAATACTACCAAAGTCCTAGCACGAACTTCTACATGCAAGTCCTTCACTGTACTCTGAGGAAGTTTAGTAAGCCAAAAAAAGCCAGTTTGAAGATAACTGAGTCCCAGATAATGGTCCCTGATGAACTCCCAGCCCAGCACACAAGTCCTGTGAGGGAACCCATCTTGGAGTTAAATTCATTGGCCCAGAATAACCACCTCAGCTAACAGCACAGGACAGAGACAAGCTGGCCTTCTTTCCGAGCTTTGACTTGACTGATTCCAAAGTAGAATGAAGATTGCTCTTCCCCTAAGTCCTTAGGTCTGTTATAGTTTGCTGTGTGGGAATAGACTGGAACAGCAGTATTACTTCTTTCTTTTCTTGCTACTAAATATTGTATCTAGTGTCTCACACATGCTGGACACACACTGTACCACTGAGGGACATCTTCATCCTGTTTCCTTACCTTTATTTTGAGGCAGGGTCTCACTAAGTTCCTCTGGTTAACTTTGAATTCTTTCAAAAGTAAACAGACCAGGACTTGAGCTTTCTTCCTGCAGTGGCCTCCTGAGTAGCTGAGGCCTGAGCTACCAAGTCTGGCTGCCAGCCTTTTTCTTTTTAAACTAATGAAAGGAGAGAAGGAAATGAGATATGCAGAGAGAGAGACACAGAGAGAGAGAGACAGAGAGAGAGAGAGAGAGACAGAGAGAGAGACAGAGAGAGAGAGACAGAGACAGACAGAGACAGAGACAGACAGAGACAGACAGAGACAGAGACAGACAGAGACAGACAGAGACAGATAGAGATGGAGACAGAGAAACAGAAAGGGACAGAGAGACAGAGACACACAGAGAGAGACAAAGACCAAGGGAGACTGAAGGAGGGAGGGGAAAGGGAGGGAGGAAGAGAAGGGTGTGTCCTTTCATTCCATGGAGGTAATAACATAAATAAGCAAAATTCTCTTAGTGAGCTAGTGTGCGGGGATCCAGAGGCCCCTGGGACCCCCTGGGCAGAGAGAGTCACAGGAGTGGCCTCTGCATGGTGTCCCCTGAGCTGCCGCTCTCCTTGTCATCAGCAAGGTGAGAATGGTAAAAAAAAAAGTTGCTGTCCCTGATGGAAACCCTCACTTGTTCAGACATCTGCAGGAGCAATGTCTAGAGCAGAGGAGGGAGCCTTTATTTATGCATCTTCTCATGTATTTATTTATTCTGTCAAAGGCATTTTCAAACTTGTCACTTTAACCCTAAGGAATTTTTCATCTATTTTGGAATTTCAATCACCATGTCATCGAATGGAGAAGATGATATAAGGGCAGCCCAGCTGCTTTGAGCAGCATAAATTCCATGGCCTTGGCCTCCAGGTAAGCTAGTTCCCTGGTGACCTGCTGCCAAAACCATTCAACCAAAGGATGCTGGACTCTGGCCCTGAGATGGCATTCTTGTGAAAGATGCTTATCTGAATGATGGCTTCCTGTCCTTGAGTCACTATTAAAACCTAATAAAACAGACTCTTTTCAGGGTCTCTAACGTCCAGTGTGGCAAATGGACCCTAAGAATCCACCTGGCCCTGACTCTGGGCTGAGAAACCAATAAATGCTGCACAACAGCAGCTGGGCTTCCCCCTTGCCTGTTTGTTCTTAGGCACCACTGCATGGCTCTATACGCATGGGGCTGCATATGGCAAATTATGTCACCCCAAATCCCCAGAACTGGCTTCTAATTGGGAAAGGAGAAAAGGGGAAACACCAGAGCCTGTCACCATCTCTCGTCCTTTCCAGCCACTGACTGCCACATGTCTATGCTTCCCACTGGTGTGCAGTGACCCTCGTGCCCAGGTTCCCAGGCCCTGTAGCTTTGCCTCATCCCTTTTGCATGTCACATCTAAGTGAGTGATGCCGTGTGCCTGGTGTTCTGGCACCAAAATTCATGTAGTTGCCACAGTTTTGGTTTTCTTCTCCTGGTTCATCTCTCACAGTTATGAACTGCAACGCTGTTATGATATCTTGCAGTGTAAAGATCTTTCTCCATCTAGTCTTCTTCAGCCAGTTGCAGCTGGGTGTTTTTCTCGTTCATGTCTCCAGCCATGAAGCCAAAGGATCTTGGATCTGAGTTGCCTAAGCCAATCAATGCTTATTTAGCTTCCTAAAATGTCCTATTTTAGAGTATAAGTCTCCTTCTGTGCCTAAGCAACCCCAGGTCCATTTACACATGTCCTTGAAGGTTCTGGCCAATGTATTTTATTTTTATCATTGGGCATAGGAGGGAAGTCCTATGGATGTATTCCTTTCCCATTCATTCATCCATCTTTCCACCACTCTCCATCTAATCCCTCATTATCCTAATGACCTTTTTTATTAATTACACTTTATTCACTTTATCCTAATGATCTTATAGATGAAATACTGGCCAGTGTTTGGTTCTTATTGAAAACAGAGGGAGGGGAATTAAAATAGACTTTACCACTTGTTTTAGTTGCTTTACTTGTCACTAAGATCAAACACCTGACAGAAAACTGAGAGAAGAACTATTTATTCTGGATTGTAGTTTCAAAAACTCAGTCTCTCATTGAAGAGAACACACAGCAGCGGGACTGGCCTTTGTCCATGGTGAAAAGAGCATGTGACTGCTGGTCACAGCATGGAGGCAGAGAGAAAGCACGGAGTTAAGGCAAGAGGCAGGGCCACGATGCCCTCAAAAGACCCCCACAATGATCCACCTCCATCAGCCAGGTTTCCAACCTCAGATGCTCCAAGCCTTCCCCCAAAACACCATCAGCTAGTGACCAAGCTTCCAACCACATGAAACTATGGGAGAAAGTTCACACCCAAGATGTAACACTGCTTTTTACTGAACTGTGTTAAGTTGGCAAATTATTTAGCTTTCCGGATCCCAGTTCACTTTCTGTAAATAGAAGTACAAATATCTATTTCATAGGATTATATGAATTTTAATTGTTTTTCTACACAAAATTTCTGCATTTAATAGGTGATAGTTAATCTGTTGCTTTAATAAGCATCTTCTCACTGGTGTCTCATACACATTCACCAGTGTTGAAGCCTCAATCTTTCAAGATGACCCTAGATAGCTGTCTTAGATTGTCCATAAGAGGGAGGGAATGAATCATTTATCTACTACGGGTCTTAACTTTGTACTCGGTCAGACAGGGCTTGCAATAATAACTCCTCATTGGTAGATACTGTGCCAGACAGCACCTGTAATGTGCTCGACGTAAGACAGGGAATGCAGGTGAAATGAAATTAGTATTTTTGCAAATGCTGCTGCAGCTCCTGGTGCCTGTGGTGGTGGTGGTGGTTGCAGGGGCGATGATAGGTGTGGTAGCGGTGGTAGATGTTGTAGCGATGACGGTGGTGGTTGTAGTGGTAGTTTTGGTTGTAGGACAGGTGTTGGTAGTTGTGGTAATAGTGGTGGTTATGTCGCAGTGGTTCCAATGGTAGTTGTGTGGTGGTAGCTGTCTTGACAGTGGCGGCAGGGGTGGTAGTGGTGGTGACAGCTGGCTGTTGTAATGATGGTTGTTGTGGCAGTAGTGATAGAGTGATAGTGGTAACAAAAGATGAGGATATTCAAATGAATAGAAGGGGCAATGGGCTAGAAGGCAACAGTAAGGATGACGATATAATTGATTACAGTAAGGATGACGATATAATTGATTACCTGGAAAAATCAATATCAAGTCCAAATAAATCTTGAAAATCACCCACAATGCAAACTGTCTCACCCCTGTGGTCTGAGCAATGCCAGAGGCCCCCAGAAAGTTGAATATGTGAGGATGGATTACCACAAGGAACAAATTCTCAATAAGCTGGCATCACCCACAGGGGAATCAACCCTCCTCATGTTGGCTTATCACAGAGAAACACAGAGAAACCACAAACCCAGACCCAATGTACATCTCTAAGACTATATTAGACAATGTTTATCTATAGTGAACTTTGGCCTCTTTGGAGGACAGCCATCTATAAATAGTAGGTGGTGATATTATTAATCTAGACAACCTTTCACTGAAGCTAATTGCTACTGAGGATGGTGCAACATTTTTCTGGGCGTAGTCTAGGAATCAGACAGCATAGGAGTGATCCATTATTTATTCATCTCAAGGCATCTCATAAAAAGCACTGGTAATATTTTTTTACTTCAGGGGAGCACAAGGGAGACCAAAAGTATTATATGTTCATCTGATGATACAGATAAGTTCCAATGCCACCTCTAGTTCTGATCAAGCACATGACAATGGAGAAAGTTACCTAACTTTTTTCAAGTTTCATCTCTATGAGGATAAAAAAACAAAAAACAAAAAAAAACATGTTCCAAATTTCAGTGCTTGTAATGATGACATCAGATTATAAGTGTTTCTTCCCATATCCACTTTGAGGCAAGAGATAATTGACCACTAAATACTTAGGGCTTGTCATGTGTCACCATAAGCCAAACTATCTTATACCTTTGCCTTATCAAGCCTGGGCTTTTGTAACCAAGGGAATGGGTGCCGTTTATTCCATGGAAAGAGTAGGGAGGTGTCTCAGCAAACATCTAGAATAAGGTATGCACTCAGCCAGTATGTCTTACTCATCCTTAAATCTCTACTCTGTAATTCCCCATTTAATTACGACTCGGTCAACAAGGAATGACTGTGGACTTTTCTGCTTCATTGTGAAGTGTAGCCAGTAGCCAACCTCCCTACCCATTCTACACTGGCTTGGGGATTGGATGGGAAAACAATGAGCTCACATGTTTGTGCCAAACATTCAGTGAGAGAAGGCAGCCACAATGAGAGAACGCCCATATACCTGTATAAACCATAAAGCTACCCCAAATAAATACTGTTGGCCCATCCCCTATGAGGAATTGTGGCTCATCACCTGGGCAGACAGATACAAACTCTGGGACTCAGCAGAGCATAGCCAACAAAACTAAAGAAATCAGAAAGAGGAGGAGGATAAGGAGGAGGAGGGGAAAGAGAAAAAAAATCAGGCCAGGGTTAGTAGTGTTCCTCTGCAGCCAGAATAAGTTCAAATACACTGATTAATAACGTGGTCTTTTAGTTTAAATCTACTGTGGGTCACACCGGACAGAAATGGAGGTACAAACAGAGCTGTTCTCCTTTCTGGAAGCTTCATAATAATAAAATAAAAAGAATCCATTCTCTTCTCTTTTCCTGGTTCCTGTCACCTACATGTCTTGGTTCACAGTTTCATGCTTCCTCCAGCTCCATAGCGAGACACACTGCACCTGCCTACCTTCATTTCTCTCTCCAGCCACAGCCAGGAAACCTTCTGTATTTCTCACTGCTTTATCACACTAGGTTCACTGGGCTAACTGGGGTAATCTTCTCATCTCAGTCAGCCAATTAGCAAACCTTTGCTTCTTTTCTTCTCTTTTTCCAACATTTTCATAGGTTCTGAGATTAGCATGTGGACAGCTTCGGGAGTCACTAAGCCAACATCTCCTCACCTGTGGTTCCTGGGCTGATTTGTCTGAATTACCAGGGTAGATTGATTAGTAAGGAATTCCAATACATCTAGCACCATCACAACCTAACTTTTCGAGGGTGGTTTCTTTGGATGGTAGACAATGCTTACTCTCACCCAGTACTTTGTTTAAAACGTCTGCTCCACATGTCTCCAACAAAGCTATTGTTTTCCACAGACAGATTGAGAAGTTTGTGTAATATTTTGGGGGGCTTTGTTTGAATTTGTTTCTCTAATCAATTGATGAGTATGCTTGTGTTTAGAACAAAAGACTCCAATTTTAGATTCAGTATATAATCATGTATCAAGTAGCTGAAATGTGCTCCCTTGAGAAGTTGACACTAGTTAGACACCAACAAATCTAAGCATCTGTGTCCCCAAAGAATTTCTGTTTATTTCTTCATACTCTGAGCCCCCATCTATCAAGATGTCTGTGTGGGGTAAAGCTTGGTATTTGCTACTGATTGTGTTTGTAGACTAATAATAATGAGCTCAGACTCTACCAAATGGAACCCACGGAACTCAACCTGATTTACAAAGATTTCCACTGCTTTATTTTCTTGATGCAGTATCAAGCCATCTAGAACTCACAGTGTAACCCATGGCATTGCCCACTTCTTGGAATAAAAGTCCCCACCCTCTTAACTGTCTCAGACAGCAATTAAAACATCAGGACACATAGCTAAAGGTCAAGGTCAGCACATGAGGCTAAGTCTCCAGCCTGTGTTCCCCAACATACTCAATAAAGGCTGAAGCTGCAATGTGGCTGGAAAAGAGATTCAAGGCAATAAAGAACATGAACAGCAAATTTATTGGGATCTTGACTTGCATAACTTCATGTACTTTCCAAGATTTTCCCATGGAGAAAACAGGAATCAGAGAGACAATGTCCTGTCCATTAAAAGCAGTCCACCATAGAGTCAAAGACTTCTCTCTATCTTTTGGTAGTAGGTGTGCTAGAGGATGGCTGAACCCTAATGGGCATCCATTTTCCTTTCTTTCCAAGTTCATGAAAACTAAAATTGAAGCTTAGATAAAGCCACTTGGAATACACAATGTTCTTGGGGAGGTGCTGCTTTTTTTAATATCTAGAATTTTTATCAGAATTCCTTATTTCACTTTGTAACAAAAAAGCTATCTTAAATGAAAGTAAGCTATGGAGTTCTGCATATTTATGCAACACTCATTGTTGGTGTATGTACAACCAAGGAATTGGATGATAAAAATATAAGTAGATGGCAGTCTATCAGTAAACCAATTCATTTAATTTTCAAAAGAAAACCCATAGCAGCATACTGGAATACAATATGTGTCACTGAAAAGAATGTCCTCTCTCTGTTTCTTCTTCCTTAATAATTTTCTGTTTTTCTGTGCTATATGAACAAGAGTGACACATATCCTCAGATGCATTCAGAGTCAGAATTGGGGTGATAGCACATCCCCTAGAAAGTCTAGACTTAGAGCATAGGCATGAGTGATCGTAACAATCATTTATTAGTGTCATATAAAATGCCACTGTTTATCTCACCTACAGAAAAGACACTCCATATTGCTCTTATTATTACACAATGGGCCATGTTAAATTGTGATTAGATCTATTAGTTACTCTAAAACAGAGTGGTGTTATATTAAAAGACCTAAAGACCAGCCTGATGACCAGAGTGCAGAAGTGATAGAATTGGCTCATGATATATCCATTGCAGAGGCCAAGGCTTTCAGACAGGGATGGCAGACCAAGGCAATGACTTTAACTCTGACATAATGGGGGCTGGGAGAGAAACTTTTCCCAAGAGTCTGAAATAAAATTTTCCAAAAAAAGAGCAGGGGGAGGGGAGGGAGGAGAGTTGCATAATAATTCTCCATGCACTCACTCCCTAGATTCTACAGTTGACATAGTTAGATTTGCTCCATAACGTGGGCCATTCCATTTACCATTTAATCTTTGATGTTGGCATGGACCTCCTCCGTCTTTGAGGCCTGATCTACAAAGAGCTCCACACCACACAGATAAGCAGTCACTTAACCCTGATAGTGACAATGATCGCTATGACCCCTGCCTCCAAAGTTTGCAACCTGCCTATCATGGAGTTCCACATTTGTATAGTATTTAAAGGGATGTTTGAATGGCATGAAGTCACATACTTTAAAAGCATCATTCAAGAAACATTACAGGAGTTTTAATCAGAGAATTAACTTCACAAGCTCCCCCACCTCTCCTTATCTTCTGGGCTAACTAGTGGCTGGGGAATGAGATGAAATTGGTGAAAGAAACTGGTGGAGTCAGAACAATGAAATAATTTAGAGGGAAAGATGGTGATGGCCTCAAGGGGTGGTCCTGGGGACAGAGAGAAGAGAATAGATTCAGGGAATTTTTAGAACATCCCTGAAGTAATGATAGAAGTAAATGATAGACTTGACTTGAGGCAGTGAAGGGCAGAGAAAGTCAAATTGACTTCCAGTTTCAGAATGGAGAGGAAAGCTATTTTCTGAGATGAGCCAGGATCCGTTAACAAGGTTGAGACATGAATATGGACATAGACACTCAATGTCAGACTTCAGTTAGAAAATCACTGATGGAGCCAGTGTGGTAGTGCACACCTTTAATTCTAGCACTCGGGGAGGCAGAAGCAGGTGGATCTCTGTGAATTCGAGGCCACCCTGGTCTACAAAGCACATCTAGGACAGCAAAGGCTACACAGAAAAAACTCTGTCTCGAAAACACCCCCCCCCAAAAAAAGGAAAACCACTGATGATTAATGTATAATGACTTTTGCCTTTCCTAGCCTTCTCTGATGCCTTCCTAGCCAACAATCAACTTCCCCACATGTCCACAGGGGTCCAGCACTGTTAGTACTGACTCGATATGACGTCTCTCTCAGATGCTTTTGAGATCACCTGAAGCTTTGTTGTTGCATCTTTCCAAAAAGCATTTTTGTCCATTCCTGTAAGTGCTGATCAGACAAGTCCTAGAAAGCCACACCTCTTCCTCTCCATCACCCAGAGTCCTCAGGTACCCAGTGCTCATGATGATGTCTCTCGGGTTGTTCCTGATACCTATTAGGTCCAGGATGATTTGACTCCTCAGGATTCCCAGGACTTAGAGTTTTAAGTAGAAGCCCAGAAACAACTGGGTAACTTTCTAGGGAGTGTGCCATCACCCCATCTCTGGCCTTGGGTGCCTTGAGAACATGGATCACTCCTCTCCATATCCCTCACACAGACAAGAAATGATTGGGGAGGAAGGAATAGGGAGAGGACATCTTTCTTATCAGACACACATTATATTAAAGTCAGCAAGCTTAGCACAGGGAGAAAATTGATACATTAGACAAAGGCCTTCCCTCTAAGTCAGGATGCTATGGTGCAGCTAACACACACCATAAATGGGTGCAGAGAGCTGAAAGCTGAGACACAACACCTATAGGGAGGGTCAGGGATGATACTACCAGTGTGGGTGTCCTGGGAGGCACCAGGGCACCAGATGGCCAGAAGGGTGTCAGGTAAAGCACAGCACAGCATCTACCAAGCCAGAGGGGCTTTCTACATGGGCACCCTCTTGCCACTGTAGCCAAGTCCTTTCTGGAATTTTCATCTAGTGCAACCACCACATGCAAGCTCACTGCTTCCTCCCACACCTCAGAAGACAACAGAAAAGACTTTTCATATGCAGTCATGAAGGGATTTTTAGCAAAGCCAACACCTTTCTTTTCCCAGTCCCCTTTTCCCTTCTGACACACCCCATGTCCCATGGCTGCTGGGAGCAAAACGTGAGTTCATCTGTGCTCAGGGCAGGTAGTAACAATAACAGCTAATCTCCATTGGGCTCTTACTGACGTGTGCCAAGAACTTTTTCGTTTATTCTTCTTAGCACAGTGCCAAGCAATTGTGATATGTGGGATGATGCAATCATTTAATTACTTTTATATAGGAGGAAACTGAAGTAAGGATGTGAAATAGTACAGCCATCAATATGAAGCCAGAAACAAAATATTTAATAGATATTGCAAAAAGTATGCTACAGCCCCCCACGATCTCATCCTCTGAGCCCTGTCCTTCTCAGGACTACCCTCTGCCTGAAAAATATTCATACATTCTTTGTGAAGACCCCAATAGTTCCCAGAGCACCCCAAAAGTCAAACCATGACCCTCAAGTTTATAAACCTTGAGAAACACAACTACTAAGCCACAATATATAGCACTCACCCACAGTCTCCACATGAGTAAGGAATAAGAGAAAAAGACCAGACAAGTGGCCCAGGGAGGCTACCTCCAACTTGTCCAGACTAGTGGCAGCTGGAGTCTGAACGGGACAGAAGCTGACACCTTGCCCCAGGGAGGAGGAGGAGAAGGAGGAGAAGGAAGATACAGCATAGATGACAATCAAAGCCAGGGTAGGGATTGCTGGCCCTAAGCCAGAGCAGCACCTCCTAGGAGCTCAGTGCATCTCTCTGACTCAAGGTAGGGTTACTGAGGCCGTGTGCCTACCAGGAAAGTACAGGCAAGAAGCCTGACAGGAGCCAAAGCTGTATGCATATGGCAGCAATAGGTTCAGCCTGGGCTGCAGGGCCAGGTGTGCTGGCCCAGCCCAGCAGTGTGTCTGCAGACCAACCCTGGCCTGGGGAGGCTTGGGGCGGGCCTGGAAAAACTCCCTTCTTCAGGGAGGAGGCTGCCTGTGATAGCATCCCAGGAAACCTAAAATGAAGATGGGACTAGACGAGAGTTAGGTTCATTCCCAACAGCCCAGGGAATGTGGCTTGGGGGGAAAGGGGTTGGAGAGTCATCCTGGGATGATGATTCAGCAAACATCCACCTGAGAGTTGAAGGTTTGCTTTCTTCTACCCTCTAATCTAAAAAGATCTACAGGAATTTTTTTGTTTTGTTTTGTTTCTTTGTTTTCCTGTATGAATTTCAAGTCTTCATAGGGGTACCATTTTTTAATGTGAAACAATTATAGACTCATTGGAATTTGCAATAATAGCACAAAGACTTGCTTCCCTATGTCTACTTCCTCTCATGGTGACTTCTTATAATGTCAAGTCAAAACCAGAAGACAACATTGGTAAAACACTGGGAACTAAGCTGCAATCCTTATTTGGTCTGCAAAATGTACACGAAACTTTAAATAAAAAGGTTTGCACTTACAGAGCCTTATCTCTAGACTGAACAAACTCCCAGGACTGTGAAACAAGATTGGTGATAGTTTGATTGGAAGGCAGAGAAAGAGGGCTCAGGAGAGAAAAACAAATGTGGGCAGCAATCTCCCCGTGTTGCAAAGAGACGGAGGACCATGACCTGGAACCTCTCATGAACTCCCATAGCATAGGCACGTATCTGGGGATTTCTGTGATTACGGCCTTGGCTTGAACTATGTATTATGGCTGAATGGTACCCACAGAAAGATAGGTTCACACCCTGTTCTGGCCCCCAGAAATGTGTGATCTTATTTGGGAAAGGGCTCTGTTTTTACAGTTGGAATGAAGTCCAGAAAACTGAGATGAAACCATCATCAATTATCCACTTGAGTCCTAACATCACAAGAGCCCTCCAGAGGAAAGACTCAGAAAAAAAGGAAAGGCTACGTGCAAACAGGCAGATTTGGAGTGAAACAGCCCATGAGGAATGCAGACAGCCCCTTGAGGCTGCAGGGAACCATTCTTGTATGCATCCTCTTCTGGAGCCATCAGTGTTTTATTGCTCTGCTCAAAATTTGATTCCAGTCTTCTGTGCTCCAGAACCATGAGAGAGCAAATTGCTACTGTTGCAAGCCAAGTCTGTGCTCAGTTGCAATGGCAGCTCCAGGAAACACATACACCACCATGACATGACACAGATGACCTTGTCTACAAGGTGGGCAACCACTGCAACTTGTCCCGCAGGACCTCAACAGTCAGGGAGCTATACTGATGCTTCCTTACCCACACGGAAACTTAGATGCAATATCTTGCCTTGCCCAAAGATGTAAAGCTGAGGGATGGTGAAGGGATGACTCAAGCCTGGCTTTGGCTCATCCCCAAGTCTGTGATCCTCACTAAGATCACTGAAGCCTGAGGAAAGGGACAGCTGATTTCTTGTTGGAGCAGGTTTTCATTCTACAGCATGGACTTTTCTATTAAAAAGGAAAATGAAGAAGCCATCAGATGACAGGAGCTGAGAAGGGACTTTTTCCTTGGTGAGCTTTCCTTTTCCCTCATTTGCTTGTGTATCTATGTGACACAAAGGGCGAGGTGGATTGGAAGGAATATATCATCCCACACAAGCCCTAGGGTCGTAGTGTTGGGCTTGTATTTTCTTTAACCAACAACAACATATATGTTGGCTTCTGCTACAAGAGCAGAATGATGCTCTCTCCAAGAAATTTCATAAAAAGCCCTGAAAACAAAATCCCAAGCTGGCCAGTTCCTTCCATGCCTTTGAAGCCCAGGGCAGGCCAAGCTGCCTACATAGCCCTGGCCTGACCTGTCGGAGCCTGCTCCCTTTGTGCATCCTCCCTCTAGACCCTAAAGAGTCTATATTTAATTATTTACTTTGACAACATGTATATATATTCAACTGAAAAAAATCGAAGCATCTCCCACTTGATTCCTAACATTCAGTTTTCTTCTAAGGAGTCCATCTATAGGAGTGCAACACTAAATAAATGTGTGCTTCTTTTACACAAACAAGCATGATGCCCCTCATACATGATTCTGGATCTTCTTCCATTTGATGCAGCTTAAGAATTTTGCATGTTTATGACAGCTCCTAAAGTATCTTTCCTCATATGCAAACTGCACATCTCTAGCTAGACCTCCACAGAGTAACCATTGGGATGTTTCTAAAACTGGCTTGCTAAAACTGGTTTGCGGTTGGTATGCTGAACACTTACCTTCACACACAATGTAAAGTTTGTCCATAAGAGCAAGTTCTAGAGGAGGATTTCATGCTTCCTCAAGTACCTGCATTTTAAATGTTTTAAAGCTATGAACTTGCCTACACACAGCTTGTAGGCAAGCTTGTAGGAATGCATCCCCCAGCCAGCAGGCAAGCCATTTGCTGTGACAGTGTATCAAGCCTTTTATCTTTATAAAGTCAGACAAGTAACAATAAACATACGAATGTCATGAAATATCTGATGGTTTGATAGAAGTGTGTGTGTGTGTGTATGTAAAACACTGATCCATATATTTAAAGTTATCATCTTAAAATCCCTTACTGCATACATGCTATCCTTCAGTAAACCTGAAAACAAAACAATATGAAGGAAAACATAAAGCTAATACTGAGGGGTGCTAGGATCCCCCTCTTATCGTGGTCTTGGAATGCTTTGTTGAAATCTAAAGACAGAATGGAACTCCCATGCAGAAGCCAAACACGTGGAAGAGGGCTTCAGACACGGGGAAGAACAGTCTAAGGACAGGGAAGGAACCTGGCTTCTTTGGGGAAGTGAAAACAGCAAGCTATGGGGACTGGCCTCAGAGGAGTTGGGAAGGTTATCAGGGGCCAGATCAAACAGAGCCTCTTGAGCAAGAGGTTTGAGTTCTTTTTCTCATTGAAATGGGAAGCCATTGAAGGACAGAGCACATGAGAGGCATGCTACATTATGCTTTTTTTTTTCTTTACTCACACAGCTGCTGTTTGGAAGTGAATTTTAGGGGCCAAAAATGGAAGATTGATATCAATATAGTAGACTGCTCCATTTTTTAAGTACAGACATGGGTCAGGGTGATAATTTTTTAAAAAATGGTCAATTATTAGCTTTCTGCTTGAGTCAAATGAGCTAAATTGGTAATGCAGAGGCATGAGAGTGGGTAAGCCTTGGTAGGTTTAAGCTGAGGTCATGGTCTTGTCTTAATCATAGTAAGTTGAAGATGTCTAAGAAGTGGGAAACATCAAACTGAAACCAGCCTATAGTTCAGCATAGCCACTGAGCTGTGAAACGTCTGTCTCCAAGCCCATGAGCCCAAACCACATCACTCATGCCCAGGCATTTATGGGTATTGTCTTTTTGCAGCTATAGAGACTGAAGCTCCTATTTCATGGGCAAAGTACTCTCCCCAGTTTGACTCTTTAAAGGGGGAGATTTACCAGTAACCCTCTAAAATCAGTGTTCCCCAAAGGGGTAAAGTAACTAAGTTGATGCTCAGGAAAGACTTTGCTCCAGGGAATTTCAGAACATCAGTCATGTGATCCCAGACTGGAGTCCAGCGGGAACAACCTGGGTCCAGCCATTGCCAGGGGGAGATGAGAAAGTCCAACTGCCCAATTTGTTGAGGGTCACAGGATCAGAGTCACCACTTCCAACATCTAGATGACCAGATCTAGAAGACACCATTGTTTATAGTGATGGATGTCATGCCACCTTCACCAAATGATTGTTCTTATACAGCTTCTTCTGTGCCAAACCTCCATCAGTACCACATACACCAGGCCCACAACTTCATCATTCCTTGACTCTGCCTGGAAGAAATAGTTCCTATTTAAAAGGAAAACACATGGGAATGCTGAGACATACCAGTGTTCAGGGGAATAAAGTGGGAGAGTCTCTTCCACTGTTGAAATGGCTCTTTCAAGATGAATAGTATCCAGGTTTAGATTAAGAAAGACTATATACCTTAGTCTGTTGGCCGAAGCATAAGCAGTGACACACCAGTGTTTAAAAGGCTGATGCTCTTTGCCTCTAGTTAGAAAACCTCTGGGATCGCTTCTCACCTAAGTAGCAGCTCCAGAACTGGGCATTGTGGCACTCAGCTGTAATCTTAGCACCAGGATGGTGGAAGAAAGAGGGTTAGAAGTTCAAGGTCATCCTCAGGTTCCATAGAGAACTCCAGAACAACCAAGCAACACGAGTCCTTGTCTCCAAAAAAGAAAAGAAAAACATGTTTACAGCAGATCTATTTGTTACAGCAAATTAGGAGATAATTTAAGTGCCATGTACCCCTTCCTCACACACCCCCAAAACCAGCCCAGCTAAGTCATTTTCAGCACAACAGTTCCTTTGAAACTGCTACAATGAGGCGACATTTCAGGGACTGATTTGTTAAGATGCGTGCGCTATGTTGTTAAAGCCAAGACAAAGTTGTAAAATGGGATAATATTATCCTGGTTTTGGCAAAAGTCCAGGGAGTAATAAAGAGAGAAATCTGATACTCTCATCTTTTCTGCTCAGGGTGGTTTACCCCCTTGCAGTGGGAGGTAGAGCCTTAGACGATAAGAATGGCTTTCCCTTTTTACATAGTATGTAACTGTATGATTCACATATTTTTCATAAAAATATCTCCTTTTTGAAATCAAAAGAAGCCATACATAATACAGAATAATGCATAAAGATCTTTTGAAAGGCCTTAGGGCAAAAGATTAGCAGAGGTGATTGCTGCTAATAGTTAAAAAAAAAAAAATCCAGCCTCAAAGAATGTAGATAAGTTCTCCCCCAAGATCTGAGAGAAGATGATTCAGGTCAGAGTACAGGGAGGAAGGGAGGGAAGCAGGCAAGAAAGAAGGGAGGAAGGGAGGGAGAGAGGGAGGGAAGCAGGCAAGAAAGAATGGAGGAAGGGAGGGAGAGAGGAAAGCCCTCAGACCTCAAGTTCAGTGGAGTCTGCATAGTACTGCCTTCCAGTCATGAGAACTGAGATCAAAATGTGAACAGACTGTAGGGCTCTATCAGGATTGCTCGGGACGGCCAGTCTCCTGGCACCCATTGTCACTAAGAGCACAAGCCTGACATCTGGGATCCTTCCAGAACAAAGCCCTGCTTGGAGTGTCTGGCTAGGAACATCCGCCAAAAGCAAGCATAGGGAAAAGGTCTTAGGAAAGAAACGAGGCCCACATACTGGACTTCAACCTTACCCTTAGTTTCCTCCTTTGTTCCCACAACTGAGCATTGGGAAGAGAAGGTGAGAGGTGAGAAAGTGTGTGGTGCTGGTCACAAAAGTGTGTTCAGTTTGAGGAGATCCACCGGCAGCTATACACTCAAGATGTGTGCCTGTGTCTATATTACTCAATAAAAGTTATTTGTAATGTAAAATGTTTAAGATCTGTATTAGTTTTAAAAATATTAGTCATAGGAGGGAGGATCCTTTGAAACCAAGGACATCAAAATGGGCATCCTGGGGTATCACAGGTTTTATCCCAGCATCAGAGGAGGCCACAGAAATGGTGTTGCCCATGAGTCATGTTGTAAATACCAGGGAGCTATGGTTGGAGTGTATATAGGTACAGAACAATTCATATGCTGGGAATTTGGGATGTATGTTCGATGTTAATAGAAAACTAAATGTCGAAGTTACCCTGGGCAAGTCATTTTCCCCTTTTTCCTTCTTTGACATCTGTTTATCTCCACCACCAAAAATGTTAAACTATAACTTTTAAAGGCCTTTTAATCCTCTTGTTTGCTGACAAATCCTTAAAATTCTTTAAAGTAACGACTTTTTCCTTGAGAGATTTCCTCTGGCCTCTTTCTGTTGATGGTCTTCAGGTGGCTTGGTGCCAGAATCACTTGGGGAGATAATTAAGTACCTTCATTCTTGGACCCCTCCTCAGACTTGCTGAAGCCTAATTATAGTATTTGTAAGTCTGTATTGTAAGACAGTTCTCTTGCTCTTTGCAGCCAAATCAGTTTCAGGTACAATAGTAAATATGTCTCTTTTCTCAGCACCCTGGCTTCCTTTACCTGTTTATCCTGTGGGAGATTATTTGATTTTTATGTTTATCCCATGCACTAAATTATAAGCCCCTGGAGGTGGCTGGCTGTTTCCAGTTCAACACAGGACCCATGACACACGGTGTCCAATAAACATGTTAAATGAATGCATGCATGAATGACTCTGATTCATCACAGGGCTTCTGAGGTCCAAGAGTGAGATTTCTTTGGTGGGCCCAGCTGCAGAACACATGTTTGGGTCTGGTTTGGGTACGTTTGTACCACTTCGAGGAGCTCAAGCTTAGGATCCCAGGCAGCTTTGAGTGGAGATGAGCCAGGCTTGGCCAGACAATAGGGAAAACCCAAAAGCTAGTGGAACCAGCTGGAGAAGGAATGACCCAGTAACCCAGATTATGGGGTTTGTTTTCCATGAGCCGAGAGCTCTTTCCATTAACCTTAAAGGAACCATGGCATAAATCATAAGCTCCATGGTTCCCAGGATCAAGCACTCCGAAGGCCCAGAAGTTCAAAACCTCCCAGCAGTATAGAGGAGGTTTTACGACTCTGCAGTGCAGGACCAGCCAAGACCTGGATTCAACTTGTTTGGGTGTTTGTTGTGGTTGGGAGTTGTCACTCCTTTGAGTCTCAGTGGCCACATCTGTAAATGAAGAAAAACAATGGCACGAAGCTCCAGGAGTCTGTGTGTCAGGTTAAGCAGTCCATGCAGTAAATACACAGGGAGTTCTTTTGTGGGGGGGAGGAGGAGGGAGAAAGCCAGGAGGCCCATCCTCAGGGGCTTAATTCACAGAAGGTAGGGTCTAGAGCACAGAGCCATTGCTCCAGTTAGTTAAAGGAGCCTCCACAGAGAGACCTGGATTTTGGTGGTAAGACTCTTCAAAAATAGGCAGCAAGAACAAGTAAGTGTCCCCCACATGAGGCCCTGCCAGTTGCAACTGCATTCTGCTCAGGTCACTGTGGAAGGGAACAGTGGCAGTTCCTCTCAGGGTCTTGAAGCCCAGAGAAAAGGAGCTATGCAAACAAAGATCCGTGGGAGGACAGGACTAGAGGCCAAAATGTGTGTCCCCAACCGCAGTGTGGGCTCAGCAGAATCCACTGGCTCTGTTTCTTGGAAACAAGTATCTCTCTTTGGCCAGAAGAAAACAAACTTTAGCAGGAAAGCGCTTCATGATTCAGTGGGCAAGCCAGGCAGGGCCCTTGAGTAGGGTCAGAATATGTCAGCAGTGGCTGTCCTTTTCACGGATCTTGAACGTGGGGGAAAAGCCAGGCTTCCTGAAAATGAGTGTGGCCTGTGTGTGTCTGTGTGTGTATGTCTGTGTGTCTGTGTGTATATCTGAGTGTGTGTGTGTCTATATGTGTGTGTGCCTGCGTGTGTGGTCTTTATAACCAGATCTCTGATATCTGTGGATGATTACATGTTTCTCTGTATTTTTGTATATGCAAATGTACATGTGTCCACATATGTATGTGTGCTCCTTGTTATGAGTTTGAAACCATATATGTATGTGTTTATGGCTGATGATATGAGTTTCTAAGTACATTCCTCAGAAGAGAGTAGGCTTGTGTTCCTTCATTGGTGTGTGTCAGTGTAAGGGTGCTTAGGTAACTTGGCACCCCTGCTTGGTGAACAAGGTAGGAGATGGGAAGAAGAAGCAGTAAGGAGAAGCCCTGAGCCAGAAGGAGGAAAGAATCTTCTGGTACAGAAAGAAGGGTAGGCATGTTCTAAGCAGAGATATTGCAAGTTCCTGTCAGGGATGTGGCAAGGAAATGTACCAAGAGTGGCCAGCTGTAGCCTTCAAAATATGACCTCTCCGGGCCATTCTGACCTCAGGGAATCAGGCAGGTCCTGTGGACATGCTCAGACCCACCAAGACCTTGGGGAGGTGGGGAGGGGAGAGGTTCTGCTGCAGCCTTACTCAGTAAGTTGACCCACTAACTCCTGCACATGAGGTTGAACAGTAGAGGGGACTTATAAAACACCCAACAGCCCCTGGCTAGGGAGTTCAGACCTCTGAGGACTGCCCCTAGAGAAAGGTGAGAGCCTGTGAGACAGTTCCTTCTCATCGAGGAAAACCTTGTGGATGATACTTTGCATCTGTCTCTTGGTACCCTCCCACCCACCTGGGGGAACCAGGCCCAGACCAAAGAGAATGAGGTACTCACACACAAGGAATGAAACACTGGCTGGAGGGGCCAGCCTTGGTTGAGGAAACAAGGCTGCTTGAAGAGACTGCCTCCTGAGAACAATGGCATTCGATTTTCTGAGAATGGTGACAAGGCAGCCAACGGTCTGTGCTAAGAGGAGAAGGGGTAAGAAGAAGAGACCGTTGCCCAAGCCAGTATGCAGACTCCTCAGGATGCTCCCCTCCAGGGAAATGGCTTCCGAGGTTCACAAAAACTACATCAAAGACTACTCCACTTCCACTTCTGATAGTAGCAGTTGTCCTGGGCCTGTCTCCTAAGCTGGGATGGCCTGGCAAAGCAGTTCATGAAGACAGTACTATCTTAAGGACAGAGCGTTCCTGTGCTGTGACCTCTATTTCTGTACCACTTTCTTCTGAGACCTTTCTGAGCCTGAGGGGGACACTATCCACTGCAGCACACATACAGAGCTCCTGAAGGCAGAGGCTTCACACCCACATTCAAGCATCTACAGAGAATACCGCATCCCAACACTAGGGCTGCCAGATCCCAACTGGGAGTTTCTTGTGCGATTTTCTGTTGGTGGGAAGGGCAAGAGCAGAGGCCCCACCTTCATGGTGATTAGTGAAATGTTACATATCTAGTGGTGAGAGAATGCACTTAGGCCACACTGGTGGGAAGCCCCACTGATACAGGCTGAGATGGTCCCTCCTTCCCTGTTATTTTATCCCGTCCAGGGGTCCTCTGTCACACCCGAAACAGAACGACCATTTTTCTTACTGTCTGGCAAGTAGTTTCAGGACCCTGGAAAGCCCTGTGTGTGTCTGCCTGGGATCCAGGGCTGAAATCAAACTGGAACTCAAGCCTTGGCATTAAATGGCCTGGCGCTCCTATTATCCCTTAGTGTGAGCCTTTCTAGGGACTGCCTTTAGAGAGAGGCAGAAGCGAGGGACATGGTCACTTTACTCTCGCTGAATACCAATTACTGTCATCAAGAAGAAAGAGGGGGGAGGAGACTGCTGTGCCCTGGCACTGAGACCAGCAAAGGGTAGTAAGCATGAATTATGCATCACGCAAGCAACAGAGATAAGAGCGGAATGGGGAAAATCATAACCCTATTAATAATGGAAGTGCAGTTTGTAAACTCTCCACCAGGAATAATTTGCATTGCAATATAAACAGGGAGTATAATACAGAGCAGCCGGCAACGGCGCTTCAGTGAAATGTAAAAGGCACCATTTCAAACATTAAAAGTCATGATTAAATTATAAGAATTTGCTCAGCAGGATGTGTACAAGGAGAGGGCGTATACTCTGAGTCTATCTAAACCCATGGTCAGCCTCTACATGGCTGTCACAAGCATGGACCAAAAACATGGTTTCTTGGGCCCTTAATAGTTATGCCCCATTCAACTTTGGTTCTGAGTGTTCACTGTGTACGTTATTCTAAGCATTTCTAGGCAATCACTCAATTGACTCATGAAGCAGCTATTAGAGGGACCAGAACATCCTGTTAAATAAATGAGAAAACAAAGGGAGAAAGAAGCTAAAAAGCCTGCCTTAGGTTCGAAATGGATACGGTGGACGTGTTGAAGGCAAACCCAGATAATGTAATCACTGAGCTCTGGGCTCTGCCACTTCTTTAGTAACTGCTCAGCTAGTTACCTCCCCCACAACACCTCACCCATCCCTCAAACAGGACAGCTGATGGAAAGCTGGAGCCAATGTTTTCAAATAATTTGATAATACATCAAAACCATGATCAAGTGTCCGTCAAATTATCCTGTGTTTATAGGAATCTGTTCTGGGGAAAAAAAAAAAAAAAAAAACCTCAATGCCATTATATACCCGGCAGCTGCTAAAGCATGCCTTTGGCTTAGATGTTGATGACTAAAATGTTGGCATACAGGGGTGGTTTTTGTTATCACATTACCATGTTGGGGGTGGGGAGCAAAACAATTCCAGTGTAGTTACACCCATGAAATGGTTAAACAGGCAGTGGTGAAATTGTCTCAGCTGCCAACAGGGGGCAGTAAGAAAGGAGTTTGCCATTACGTGAAAACTTCACTTGTTCCTAGAGATAACCGAGATACAGAAAAATAGACTCATGGTGAACCTCTTGGGTGAAGCAGTGTGACAAATACCCTGGGATGCACCTCT
>CM053766.1:133677981-133730355 GCA_028658305.1 Pachyuromys duprasi | reverse complement strand
TGGCCTGGTAAGGCTGCTCCCCCATCAGAGTGAGGTGATCAAAGAGCAGGCCAATCAGTACTTGTCAGAGGTAGTCCCTGTTCCCATTATGGAACCCACTTGGATACTGAACTGCCATGGGCTACATCTGTGCAGGGGTTCTAGGTTTTCTCCATGCATGGTACTTGGTTGGTGTATCAGTCTCAGGAAAGACCCCTGTGCTCAGATTTTTTGGTTCTGTTGTTCTCCATAATGTGTCTTTCTTAAGAGAAAATTCAAAATACATAGAGCACACATTAAACCAATGGAATTCAAAAGTAAACAAGGCTACACTGTTGTTTGCAGCAACTGAACACAGCTACCTTTGTGGGTAGAGGGAAACAGGAAGGGGCAAAGAGAGATTGGTAAGGTTCTGTTTCTTTTTGTAATGTCAGTCATGTGGCTGTGCTCACTTTGTGGAAATCTAATACCTGTACAGTTATATGTGCTTTTTTTTTCTCTACTTCATTATCGAAGAACAGATGGGGGGAAGAGGGAGGGAGAGTGGGACTGGGAGGAGTTGAGAGAGGGGCCTTCAATCAGGATATATAATGAATAAATAGTGAAAAAAATTAAATTAAAAAATTAAAAAGTAGATATCCAGAAAAAGAAAGAAGGTTAGCATTCATTGACTTGAGATGACAAAAAACATGGGTGTACACTATAATAGCTTTACACTTTTCTGTATTGTTTAGCATTTTCATTACATAAATAATAAAAAACAGAAAATGCAACTCTTGTCACCCTATGTGGGGGTTAGAGACTACAGACAGGTGGGCCAGCTAGGAAGTTACTGAAAGAGTTCAAGCCAGAGTAGATGAGGTTTCAATTAGAAGAATAAATGTGGGGAAGGATAGAAAGGGACAGAGATGGTGTGTGAGTCAGCTTTCTGTTACTTTAAGAAATACCTGTGGAAAAAAATCAACTTTAAAACACAGGGGAGGGTGCTATTTTGGCTTAAAATTTGGAGATTTCAGTATATGACAGAGTGACTCCCTTGTTTCAGGTCTGAGATATGATAGTGCATCACGGTGGAAGGATGTGGTGGCCCAGAACTTCTTACTCCATGGTCAAGAAACACAAAATAGGGAGAAGTAGGGTCCCACAGTCTCTTTCAAGGCCTCACTGCCAATGACCTGAAGAACTCCCACTAGGGACCATAACTTAAACATTGTACCAGCTCCCAATAGTGCCACGCTGGAGACTAAGTCCTCCAGATTCATGTTGTAGTGGATGGTAAAGAATCCACACGGCCTAGTGACTATGGTTTATTCCTCAGGCTCCCCTGTAAATGTCAAGCCATTCATCTGTGTAATTGATACCATGGACAAAAGCTACCTTTGAACAGAAAAGGAGCTCCTTGTCATCACTAGAATAAGATAGGCTTGGCTCTGAAACGCTTTGCCTCAAACGCTTCTCTTTAACCTGCCTTTCTCTGATCCTCAATCCCAACCTAAGCCGTTTCCCCAGAGCCTTATAATTGGTTTAAATGTTAAATAGGAGATTCCTGGGGAGGGGTGATCCATTATTGAACTAGACATAATCAGCATGATTAGTCTGTCTGATTAACAAGCTCAAGACACAACGGCACCTACCTGAGAGGAAGCCATGCAGGGTTCTGACAGCAGGTAGGCAAAAGATGAAGGCCTGATGCTTTGGGCAGAGGAGGGGCACCCTGCAGGAGAGAGTAAATGAAGGTGGCCACCAAACCCAGCATCACCAACTAAAGGAAAGGGCAAAAAAGAACCATTGCATTAGCTCTTAACACTCAAGATATTCACCGGTGATGCTCCATAGACCCAAGCATGGCACACAGAAATTCTTCCAAGTTGGAAACACTCTAGCTCTTGACCCCACAGGAAAAGGGTTTCTGTTTTCTCTCCACAGATAGGAACAGCATGGGCCTGAGAAGTTCCAGTTCCTCTGGCCATTCCCTCACTTCCCCATCCAGTGGGGCGGTACATAATCAATCTGACTATTGAGAGTTCCCCATCTGTGCACCTGGGTAGGGTTACTACCCAGAATGTGTCCATATCTTCCCCTTCTACTCTTTCTCCTTGGGATATCAGTTGCCATCCGGTTAAGTTCACTTCTCACTCACTCACTAAGTGGTGAGATCATGAGAACAACAACCTCCTTCCCTCAGACAGAGACCCTTTGGAGTCCCTTTGCTTCAGCACCCTGGCTGCAATGGTTGAGTAAGTTCAACCTTACCCTAGAGGGCTGGAGTGAGGAAGAGCAAGCCCCTTTGGCCTAAAGTTCCCTGCTATCGTTCACATTTTTTCCCCAAGTCTTGATTCTTCATTTATGAATATGTCCTCTCTGTGTGTGCCTTGGGCTTAGGTACCTCTCTAAACAAAGTGCAAATTAGGCTTACCCAAAGGATTTGTCCTTACCAAGAGAATGTGGGTAGAAAGAATGCAGTACAGATCCAAGCTGGATGGCAGGAAGCAAGCCTGTTTCTACTCATGTGTGTGTGCTCATGCTCATAAGAAGAGTGCCTCTATTTTACTCACTGGTCCATGAAGAAAGAGATGACTCATGACACAGAGTTACACCTAACCTTTATTCTAGATTTAAACTCCACCTAGATTAGCTGCTTTACAGAGAGATAAGCTAGGATAGTTTCACTTTAACATGGTGAGTTTGGGGATGGTTGTTACATACCCTTATCGTATCAAGAACTACCCGATGTAGCTCATCACCCTTTGTTTTCCAGCTCAGCAAAGGAAACTACTACGTTGACTATCATGTGTATACTTTGCCCAGTTTAACTGGACTCTTTCTGGTTTTGCTCTGATGCGTGCTGGGAAGATCTGAGTTATGTCTGTTATCAGAAACAACTGATAGCAACACCCTTTTCCCCTTAGATAATTGCATTTTAGCCATCCTACCTAAGCCAGGCTCTAGCATGGACCCTGTCTTTGCTGTAGCAATAGCAGGCGACCCTTTGTGGTCAGGATATGACATCAAAAACTTTCTTAATCTGTGTTTTAGAAGACAGTAGGTCCAGAACACAGTGAGCCCATGGCAGCAGGTGCAACAGAAATAATCTCTTTCCCAAATGGAGTCCAAGTAAGGCTTTATAAAAGTGCTATTGGGGTATTTTCTGAGAAATAAACTCCTTAATATGACTTCATGGTAGAAGTTCTATTTCCTTTATTCTCAAGAGTCCTAGGGAAGAAAAATATGCCCCCTGGCAGTGTTCCATAAAACTAATGATGTAGGGGAATACGTGAATAATTGCCTGAATCGCCGGGTTACATATCTGTTAGGAAATCTCTTGGCAATATAAAGAAGGGGCTAGGACAATTAAATTGGAGTCAAGTGACATAAACTCCTGCCACATCAGCTAGGCAATCTCATGGGTCAGGGGAACTGTGGCAGCCATGTCCATAACCTAGGAAGAGTGAACCTCCAAGTGTCACAGAGACAGGGGAAGTGGGGTTAGTAAGGACATAGCATGAACAAGGCATTGCAGAGGCAGAAGGAGCGGAATAAATGGGGCAGAGAGGTAGGTCCTCCAGCCACTGGCCAGAATCTGGGAGCAGTGCCCCAAATTTTAGTAATAAGTGATAGACAGTAGATGAGACACATGAAGGGTTTCATTGGATCTTGGCACAATTACCTACATCTTCCTCAACCAGGGAGCATTGTGCTTTCTTTCTGTGTGGTTAAGAACCTGCCTCCACTCGGGAGCATTCCAGAGGCCTCAGGTGTCAACAGATAGAATAAAGTTCTTGAAGAGAACTTGGAAAGAGAAAATAAAACATACCCTAGCCTCATTCCAGCATATGGTGATAATTACTATCCTGAAACATGATACCCAATTGTTATTTGCAGAAAGCACACATCAGCTTTCACTGATCGTTGAGGAAAACCTGACAATGCTTACTAAATGTTTGATGTGTATATAATTGAAAGTCTGTCAACATTTACTCATCATTGTTGCATGACCAGACCCTATCCAAGACACTAGAAATGTGACACAAATAAAAGATATATTGTCCCTTCCCTTGGGGAACCTTGAGCCTCAGTCCTCCTTGTGCATTAGAACCACTCTCAAATCTTTTTTTTTAACCATGTATGTAGCAGCTTTATTTGTTTTTTTTAAAATTTATTTATTTTTATCTCAATCACAGGTTAGGTACTTTGAATCCCAGGCGTAGCCCCCTCCCTCAGTCTTAAAAGCACAAACATCTAGGCACATGCAAGGTAAAGTTGGTCAAAATTTCAGTCACAGCTATAGTGCATTTGATGGTGTAAGAGTGGATAGACAGATGGATAAGTTCTAAATGTAAAGTTATTCCTCATACGATAGTGATATTATTACTCGCAGTGTTGTATTTTAAAATGCTGTGGTGAGAGCTAAAGGTCTGGTAAACATGCAAAAGTTCAATGCATCAGAAATCTGATGAGTCCAACTCCTTACTCATCTATTGTCAAAGCCAGACAACGGCGGATATCCAAAGCAAGAGAGACCACTCAAGAGAATGGTGTAGGTTTTTCCTCTAGCATTATAAGCACAGTGGGACAAAAGTCCTCAAACTCTAACAAAATACAATTTGTACACGCAACACCCCATGCAGGAATCTCGGGTGTTGGTATGCATTAAACTCAAGAGGACTTTGAAATCACACGCTCACCTCTCTGCCATCAGTGTGCCTAGGATGAAGAGTTATTTTAGGAGAGGACTCATAAACCTCCCCAGATCCCAACACTTCATACAAATCCTCCTGTGTTACAGTGACACTCTTGGCCATTCCACCACACCCCCTCAGTGCTCAGTATTTTTTTCTGTAACACTGTTCTCTATCTATTACAAAAGTAGCACACACAGTCAGTGTGCTCCATGGAGGTGGGTGAAGAATGCAGAAAAATGAATTGACTGTGGAGATATTATTCACCCACTTGCCAACAAGCAAAAACAGACACGGCCTTCCACAGGGCCTCTAGTAATGCAGGAAAAGGAGAAAGGAACTGATTATTTTGTTGTTGTTGTTTTCCTTACAACCTTTCAGAAAAAAAATGAATATTTGCAAAAGCAGAAAGCTGTGAGGAGGGGCCAGTCTTTAAGATCCAGCCAAGAAACCCAAGCAAACTTTGGCTCTGGCTTGGATTTTCATGTGAGGTTATGTACATCGGTGCCTGGTTATTATGTCTCCACAGGGGTACGGAGGCAAGTCTGTTCCTACTGCTACTTGCTTGAAAGATCAGGGGGTAATAAACTATTAGTTTTATTCTTAATTGGCCCATGATTCTTCCTAGTTCTTTTCTTTCAAAAAATCAATATGTGGTTTGTGATGTCTTTAGTAGAGAGTAAAGAACTGTGGCTGGACGTTTTTCTTATTGTCGAGATCATCTGTCAGCATTTATCCATTAAAGGGACCTCTGGTAAAGCAGACCCTATCTATGGTCAGGGTTTTTCTTGTAGTAGTAACTGTCAAATGACAAAAATCACATGAAAAACAGAGTGGCATCAGGACATGCTGAATTAGAGGCAATGCCTTTTCTGTGAAAATGTGGGTTGTGGGTCTGGACTACTACTGAGACGGGACACCATCATCTTGGGAATGTTATGCCCAGCTGCTGCCCACTGACCTGGCCCAGCCCGCATCAAGCTTCGGGAAGTGATTGCTGCTGTTCCCACTGGGTCTGACCAGAAGCAGAGGCCACTGGTAACTTTAACCCCACGTGGGCAGGAGGCTCATCAGAGCCTCCCCTCAACCCTTAAATTAGCTAGCAAGGTTTGGGAAACAGACAGAAAAGTGTGGGATCACATTTGCCATTTTGAGCCCAAAGGAAATTTGAGTCTCAGAACTAAGGCCATGGGACTGAAAAACTAATTGTTGAGTCATCCAGGCTGTGTGAAGAGGAGCCTGCAGACACCCAGCTGTAGGGCAAGCACCCAGTGTCTGAAAGCATGTGTGCAGAGGCCTCCCCTTTCTGGGAGATGTGTCATTACTGGCTGTTACTGGGGGAGGGGGGAAGGACAACTCAAGGTGGGGGAGTCTGAAATGAACCAAAACCAAAGCGAAGCTGAGGCTTGGCTTCAGAAAAGCCCAGCATATGAATTTAACTCACATGCCCCATGCAATTTCCTGTCCCTGAGGGCCACAGCACACCTCAGTTGAATTTCTGTGGAACAGTGTGACATGAGTGTTTTTTTATTCCCATAATATATATATATATATATATATATATATATATATATATATATATATATACACATACATACATACATCAGGGCCCAGAGGATGTGCAGATCTTGGCCTTGACGCTTGCTGTTTGAATGACCTGGGGCAAGTTACTTCCAATCCCTGTAGTGTTTTTCACCTATAAACTGGACACAGTAGTTACACCTCCTTCACCATGTGGGTAGAACTCGGGGGACTATGTGGCACATAATGAAGAGTATGCATGATTCCTGTTTGTTAAATTATTAAGTGAAAGCATGAATCTTTTCAATCACCGATCAACTGACAATTCCTGGGCTCAAAATGTTCTTTGCACACCCCCAACATCCCCGGGTCTTTAAAGGGCATTAGTGAGTTAGTCTTACTACTGCAGTGGCATCCACAGAAGAAAGGAAAATTACCCCCATGAAGCAGATAAAGGAATCAAACAAGGTCATTCTCAAGCTCACTTAGATGTTGAACAAAAGTGGGTGTTTCAACCCTGTCTTTATGACCTTGAACTTGTGCCACACACGTGTTCCAAAGAAAAACATCAGTGGAAAAATATTTTCCTAGCACATATAATGTCCTGGCTTCCATTCACACATGCACACACACACAGACACACACACACAGTGATTTATCCAAAAGTCACATGAGTTTGTAAGGAAATTGCACTGACACTTGGCTTCCAGTTAATTTTATAAATCTTCTATGTTATTGCCCAATATGAGTGTTTAGCCCCATGGTTCCCTGTTTTTTGTGCAATCATTGACCTAAATTCTAAAGAAGTTGGGGGTGGGGCAAGAAGGAGGTAGGGGGAGAGTACAAAGAAACTACATGCATTTGCCAAAGACTCAAGCGGGAAGCAGGTAGGAGTATCTGAGCAGAATCCTGGAGAAGAAGGAGAAATACAATATTACAGGACCCATCCCCAGCCTGACATCACAGACCAATGGCTCTGAGAACCTCTCCCAATAATTGTCTCTGAGCTCCCCTGGCCTCCTGATCACGATGGGCAATGAGTGCGACCCAAGCTTGTTCCTCAAAGGGCTGACAATAAAACTGCCTACATCTTAAATGTGTGCATGTTATAATTTTCTGATTATAAAATCAATAGTGGCTTATTTGAAGGGAACTTAGCTCTGCTGGTATACGCATGCAGCCCTGCAATGAATCAAAGGGCTTCCTGCTGTTTCATGGGAGGATGATGCACAGGAAGAGACTCTTGGTTTGGGTTTCATGCCTCCTCTGAACTGCTTTAGGTTGAGAACTGTTTTTTAAAAAAAGATGTTTGGATGTGGTTTTGGGGAATACTGTCGTGTTATTGATTTTTGTCTACTTAGGGGTGGAGGTTATTAATGATCAGCTTGATAATTTGAAAACAAGAAAAAAAAAGAATAAATGCTACACTATCTAGAGAGGAACGCCTCCTTTATTTTAGCAAGTGACTTTCATGTTTAACTTGTGGGATTATTACATATGCAAGTTCTCTTTGTCTTTTTGTTTTGTTTTGTTTTGTTTTGTTTAGGGGAGAAGGTCACACTCTATATCCTTAGCTGGCCTGGAACTCACTAGGTAAGGCAAGGTTGCTTTGAACTCACAGAGACCCTCCTGCTTCTGTCTTTTGAGTGATGGGATTAAATGTCACCCAAAGCTCTTCAGAGGAATCGTGTCAACTGTATCTGGGAGTCTTTTAAGGAAGTGATCAATCTATAGAAGTTTGTGTGCAATTGTACATCTACACAGATGGGGAGCCCTGGTCCATAAGACACATGCATGTCTGAGCATGTGGTGTGATGGGTCTTGCAAGCAGATTGGTTGAAGCCAGAGGAGCTGTGCTTACTCACTTCACGTATAGTCTGGCAGGATTTCTCTGAGCAGCTATCTTTGCTCTCACTTTGTCACTTTTGACTAATCCTACTGTGAGCATCTTTATCAATAAATATTTATGGCTCTAAATATTTGTTTAGAACATTATTTATGAAAGAATGGTTTGGCTCCTAAGAATAGAATTTTCTCGGGCTCTTTTTAATGTTCCTTTGGGACTTAATACCTCCAAACTTTTTGTTTCATTTCGTGTTTGTTTGGGGTAGTAATGGAGACTGAATTTAGGACCTTAGATTGGCTAGGTAAGCATCTTCCCACTGACCTATCACCCCACCCCTCTTTTCATTTTTGATATTGAGCCAGGGTCTCGCTGAATTGCCCAGGTTTGGATACACTCACTGTGTCACCAAAACTGCTCTTAAAATGACAGACAGACCCTTGCATTAACCTCCTAAGTAGCTGGATTACAGTTCTGCATGGTCAAGCCATGCTAACAATCTTATATTATTCATGTGGAATGGTTTCCATTTCCTTGGCCACTTTTATCACCTACTCATATACTTGCTGCTCTTCTGTAACTCAATGTTGACATGGATAAGCTTGATTCTCCTTCAGCACAGGTAACTAGAGAAATGAGCACTCATTTCCTTCAAGGCAGATGGGAGATATGGTTGTATTAGTGAGGGTTCTAGAAGGCTGGGTCGTAGGTTTTCTCAGTGAGACTCCTAGAAGGAAACAGATGGTCCAAGCAATGGAGCCACGGGGTTGGGGGCAGGTTACTAGGGATGGTGCATTTACAAGAGCTTCAGCAGCCTTGAGGAGAACCCCAGGGTGGTGATCAGGTGTACCAACACCAAAGAGCCTTTATCTCTTTCGCTTCAGGGGTAGGGAGCAAAGCAAACAGCTAGAGAGAGCAGCCATGGTGTAAGAGGAATACAGCCAAACCTTAGAGGGCAGCACCATGATTCTGTCACCTTGAAATACAAAGTGAAATTTCAATGCCGTCTTTCTCGGGTCTCCTGACAAAGCAAAAGCATCTATGGGTGAGCCTCCAGTGTATGCAGCAAGAAAGCCAGTGACATTTTAATTAAAAAAAAAAAAAGAGCATCCTCTATAAGTCCAAACGGGCTCACATAGAGACCTGCACTGCAACTCAGGGACAAAGCCCCAGCTCTGTGTGTACTGTATGCTTCTTCTGGTGCTTTGACAGCTGGTGTTGGTGGGCAAAGAGTGGAGTTTGGGTTTTCACCAGCATCACTTTCAGAAAGAGCAAATACTTATTTTGTGGTTCCTCAGACTGCCTCTAAGCGTGACCTGATCAGTCTCTACTAGCAGAGATCTCTGAAACACAGAATAAAGCTGTTTTTCCCAGCATGCCATGGTACCTTTTGCTGCTGCTGAGTATGTCTCTTTGAGTTATGGAAAATAGAAGCCCTTGAGAAATTTGAACTCTTAGCCACCAACTACCCAGGAGTTCTGGATTTTATCTCCTGAAGAATGAGAAGAAGCAGTGGCTAACAACAGCTTAGAATTACTCTAATGTGCACCAGGCACCTCTTACCTCTTTATAATCCAAGCAGATCAGGGATGGTCTACCCCCATTTCACAGGTGAGCCACCAATGAACATTCCAGTTCACACTGGAAACTTGAGCTGTCAGGGAAAAGACCAGAATGCAAAGCCAGGCATGTCTGAACTCTTCATACATAATCACAATGGTACCTCTCTCAAAGGACATCACCTGATCCTGGGACTGAACTCCAAACTCCTAAAAAGCAAACAAACAAACAAACAAAAACCTTGATTTTGACAAAGCCCCTGATGCCGAGCATCTTGCCCCACATGCTGCTGCTGTCAAGGTCCTGGTGCCAGCCTACAGTTCCTCCCAGACTGTGCTCTTTGCTTGTGACTCAGCTCACACCAACTCATCCAACAGGGCAGCCCCAATATCATGAGTTTAAATATGAATTAAGTCCCATGGGCTCGGGTCTCCAGTTAGTGGCACAGTTCAGGGAGGTTGTAGAAGCAGCAGGAGATGAAGCCTGCCTGGAAGGAGTAGATC
The DNA here is from genome assembly GCA_028658305.1 of Pachyuromys duprasi. Taxonomy (NCBI): domain Eukaryota; kingdom Metazoa; phylum Chordata; class Mammalia; order Rodentia; family Muridae; genus Pachyuromys; species Pachyuromys duprasi. Next base: position 133,720,270 of record CM053766.1, on the reverse strand, counting down.
TGCAGAGGCAGGGCACTGAAGGGGATGCCATCCTCTGTGGCTTTCCAGTTCTCGGTTTCCTGTCTGCTGTGGTGTGAAGAGGTGAACAGCCTCTTCCTTCTATATACATTTCTTCCACCATGATCTGCCCACGTGCACAAAGCCAAGAGACTTTGGACTCAACCCTCTGAAATCATGAGCCAAAACAAATCTTTCTTCCTTGAAGTCATCCATTACCTTGTCACAGCAACTGGAAAGTCGCTAACACCTGGTAGCCCTGAGAAAAGCCAATCCCACCTTCCTGGCCCCACCAAAACACTCTCTCCCTCCTTACCCCACTTGAATGTTTATCATAGAAATATCTGGCCCTGCTATGTGAGTGTGTGGTAATGTGCAACTCCTTTGAGAGCTGTGAGAGGAATGTGTGATGCAGGTACCTCTCCATCCATTCATAATTGCTTAATGCCTGACTCTCCACCTCAGTACTTACATCACTAAGGTGTGATTTGGAAGTGCTCAACAAACTTTAGAGATAAATAGTGGTGAGTAGTAATGAAGAGCTTAAAACATTATGGTACTTGACACACACCAGTCATAAGTAATTGCTCATAAAATTCTTGTTATCTACATTCTAACCCAGGTGTCCCGTAATAAGCATTAGATAAAATTGTAGGCTAACTCTACCAGTCATGACTGGTGTGTGGAGGATGAACTGGGTAGAAATACCTTTGGGAAGGGTTAAAATCAGCATACGTTTAAGTTTTGAATAGCTTGGTAGCCAAGGCAATAGGTAAATTAAATGAGCTTCCCAAACTCTTTCCTGCAGAAAGCAGCAGGCTGCCAACTACCACTATCTTGTTGACCATCTTGAGAGAGCTGGAAGGAGCAATGAGTCCTGCTTAACCTCAGCATAGATATTTGAAAGAAACGACACAATATTTACCTTTTTCCTGCTGGTCCATTTAGACCACCACCTTTTCTTCTCTTTTCTTTCCTTACTGTAACCCTATCAGCTACTCTTTCTTCATAGGGAAATGACTGAATTCCATAGTTTTCCCTTCTACAGCAGACCTACTGAATAATATAGAATACAAGTTCATCCCCGGTATGGACCAGAACCATTTAAGAATGTGTGAGATGAGACAGGTGTGGTAGTGGTGCCTTTAATCCCAGCACTTGGGAGGTAGAGGCAGGTGGATCTCTGTGAGTTCGAAGCCAGTCTGTTCTACAAAGTGAGTCCAGGACATCTACTGCTACACAGGAAAACCTTGTCAAAAAAGAAAGAAAGAGAGAGAGAGAGAGAGATTCCCTTTTATTTCTGATGTTATGAGCCTAGCCTTTAACAGCTGAGCCATCTCTCCAACCCAAGCCATCTTTCCTTAAAGGTACCTATTTACCAGCATGCCCATTCCAGAGCTCACAAACTGTGAGGGAGAGACACTGGCACCCTCAGGAACTAAAAGGCAGAAAAATCATATACCCAGGGACCCCCTCCCCCATTCATGGCTGCCTTCCTAGAACATGGTTATCAGGATGGGGAAGAAATGTATTAGTGTAGCAACTGCTGAGTGTGGGTGGGAGTTATAAGAAAAGGTTAAGAACTGTAAGATGTACCACCATAGCACCTCTAGGCTGGGGGGAGGACCCCAGGGCAGTAAGAAAACTGAGGCGATATCTTAGTTAGGATTTCTGCTGCTGTGAAGAGACACCATGACCATAGTAACTCTTATAAGGGACATTTACTTGATGCTGGCTTACAATTTACATGGTGGCTGGTAGGCAGACCTGTTGCTGGAGAGGTAGCTGAGAGTTCTACATTTGGATCAGCAGACAGCAGGAAGAGAGAGGGACACTGGGCTTGGCTTGAGCATTTGAAACCTCAAAGCCTCCCCCCCACACCCGTGACACGCTTTCTCCAACAAGGCCACACCTGTTCCAACAAGGTCACACCTCCCAAGAGTGCCACTCCCTATGGGCCTATAGTGATCATTTTCAAACCACCCCAGGAGACCTTGATGGATATTCACAATCACCTGTCTACCTCATTAGCCCTTGACCTTGAACCTTCCAAACTCATATCCCTGTATCATGGGATATGGAAATGGACTGATGCCATCTTCCCAGTGTGGATTAAGGGTTGGGAATGCCTGGGTTTGACTTGTGGCTTATGGTCAGGGTGTATCTTTTTTATATTATTTTGCTGTTCTCATTTCTAGAAAGTGTAAAGGGATAAGTCCTATATCCTTTGACTATAGGAAGGGTGATATGGGATTAACATGGGAAGGCTGGAACACTACCCAGTATATAGGAAGTGCAGAGAGACAGCACTCTTGTTTTACCAATCTTTGAGGCTTTGCTGTGAATCTAAAGACTATGTGAATACTCCCTTTCCTGTAGACAGTCAGAACCGCATCTGAGTCCAGCTTGGATTTAGAAATAAGGTCCCTTATAAAACTCACTTCCAAACACTGGATCCCTGGAAACACTGGGTCACTAGATGAGGAATATCTAGGCCAGGCTTTTCCTGAAAAGGGGTGGAGAGGTAAGAGTAGGCTGGGAAGGGGCTGGCCTGCGTCTGTGTCCAGGGAGTCACGGGCACAGAAATAGGAAGCCCTGGCTGGCTGGTATTTACAGTAACTCCTTAGGCCCTGACCACATTGTCTTGTCTGTGGTGCATTTATTTTAGGGACAAGCACTGGAGACATGGCTGCCTGAAAGTGTTCCAGGAAGTACTGTCTCACCTCTGCTTTCCCTTGGGAGTCCTGGGATGAGGAAAACAAACCTACAGGCAGGCCTTAAGGGATCCCAGCCACAGGGCTGGCTGAGACCCTGGTTAATAGCAGGTCAGGGTCCCCATGAACTCCTAAGAGGCACCCCAGCAGAACGCTCCAGGAGGAGGTGAGGACAGTTCCTGTGCCTTCTTTCACTTGCTTTCTTTTTTCTCAAGGACTGTTTCAGTCCCTGCCTTCCCAGCCCCCCTCTCTCTCTCCATTTCCTATAACTCAGCAGTAAAAAGGGGAAATGGACACTTCCAAGCCTCTGCTTGACCATAGAGAAGAAACCCTGGCCCCAGGCCTGGGCTCCAGACTGAGCTAGCCTTCACTGGTGTCTCTCAGGGAAGGTGCCAGGTACCCCCAAATGCAGGCTTCACCTGTACCAGAAGCCTTATTTTGTCAAGGATGCCCTTTCAGAAACATCGGCTAGCCAGAACCCTCTTTCCCACCCTGTCCTATCTCTGCCTTCTCACCCAGCTCGAAGGATCTTGGGGTACAATGGCAACTCTGCCACAGTCTTACAATGCAACCAGGAATGCCCATTGTAAAAGGAGGTGGTCAGAGTCCTTGCTTTCTCAGTGTTTAATGAGAAAGTTTAAAAAACAAAACAAAGCAAAACCTCAGCTTTATATCATAGGCCTTTTCTCTAACTGCATCTTCTTGCCAGCACCTGCTTGCCAGGTCATATTCTGCTCAGCCTTAGGGGAACACATTCCCACTTTACACTAGGCAGATGATACTACTGGACACAAAAGGTTTCGAAGCCCAAGTGTAAGGGATAGTTTAGGAGATGTCTGGGTACTGCCTAAGGTGGAGGGCGGAATACAGTCTAAGGTCTTTCTTGTGATTGATGGTTCATTTCAGGACAGCACAGGGCCCCCCTTGCTGTGACAACTGCTTTTGGGGACCTAGAACTGTGTGTTCAGTCATTTGACTTCCTAAACCAAGGAAAGCAAGAAAGCACAGCTTTTGCCCCAAACTTCATCTTGCCAGAAATGATGTTATCCGCATGACAAATACTTATTCTCAGAACTGCCCTTTTGAGGAAAAAAAAAAATAGTGTGAAGGTAAGGACAGTGAAGGAGATTTCCTGAAGCAGCAGAGCAACAAAGAGATGAATGCGTGATTCCGAACCACATCTGCCCACACCCATAGCCTGCCACTGCCTGCTGATGGGCACAGGCACACAGTCCCACCTGCATGCACAACACTAGAGTCCTCTGGGGGGAATTGAAATGTGTACCCCACAAGGAATCTGCCTTCCTGGGAAAGAGTAGGATCTGCAGCCATTTCTGTCTACCTCCCTCCTACCACACCAGGGCATCTGATTGCTCACTCATATTTTGAATGGCAAACACATCTGGCAGTTGAATCATTTCATGTATCTAGCTTCCCCTGCCTTTGTTCTGTCCACATATGAGGCCACCTTCCATCTTCTGGCCTTCTAGGATCAAAGTTCTAATCCAACTTTCCATACAAAGCCTTCCTGGGCTGTGAGTCCAGTGTGTGGTCTCTCCTCCATTTCCAACAGTATCTTCCCATGCCTCCCTGTCACACCACCTCCCTGTGTTTCAGACAAGTACCCGCATGCCTTTACCTCTCCTAGACTCGAAACTTCACCTGGACAAAGCCCAAGCCTCACACATTGGTCTTCATTCACTCCCATCCTCGCGGACAATACCAGGTTCCTGGACAGAGCCCTGGATGTGACTCAAAAGGCATTTACTGAATTAAATTAGATTAGATAGAATGATTCAGACACACCATTAGAAACCTATTTCTGTGAGATGAGTCTTCAGGGCTCTCAGAACCGTCTGCAATTTCAAGCCTCTTTGCTTTTTGTCACCCAAATCTTTAACCAGAAATAATATCTTCCTCCCCCCCTTTTCCTCTCTATCATGTTTACCTGGTGCCTTTCTCTTGATATTTCAACCATCATTACCTGTGCAAAATCAGGACCACCAAAGACAGCATTTACTCCATGTGCCTCTGTGGGCCTCAGATGATATTTTTTTCCTTCCCTTCTCACTACAAAGTTTCCAGGAGTGTGGTTAGGTCTTCCTACATTTCTTAGGCCCTCAGTACTTGTTGAGGCATACAGAAACTCACGTGAAGAATGACCATAGCAGGGATGGGAGATGTAGCTCAGTTGGTAGAATGCTTGCCTATCATGCATGGAACTCTGGATCTGTCCTCACCACCACATAAAACTGGGTTTGGTGTTACATGCCTGGCATCCCAGCACTCACAAGATGGAAGCAGGAGAAAAAGAAGTTGAAAAACATAGTTGTCTACTTAGTTTCAAGGCCAGTCTAGACTACATAAAACCCTGTCTCAAAAAAAAAATGAATGAGTGAATGAATGAGAGAGGGCAGGGTAACATCCTAATAAACAGGTCCATTTTGAATCACATTTCTGCCAGGGCATAAACAGAACAGTCACCATCAACCAGGACTCAGACATACAGGCCTTCCTGAGAATCAGTGCGTGGTACTGGGTATGAGAAAGTACCTCTAGAAGTGAGTGCCTCTCAGAAGTATGGGCTCACCTTCATCTGCTGTCCAGTAAGAAGGGCAAGGGCCAGGATGTGATAGATACCCAGCCTTCCTTCTCACAAGCCACCTCTCACATTGTCTGCTTTTTCCTGAAGAAGATCCTGGATCCCCTCAGGACCCCTCACAAAGTCCCTTATGCAGCAATGCAGTGGTCTGTGTTGAGTCCTCCCTTCCCTCTCAGGCTCCATGGGCACCAGAATGTGACATGTGCCAAGGCCTCCCAGCTTCATCAGCACACTGGGCTCCAAGTCACAGGGTCAATATCTTTCCCCATAATTAGTAACAAATGCAGCAATGACTCTGAAGTTGCTTTTCTAGTACTTTTCTAGAGACCTTTAACCACAGCATTTTTATTAGATCTTTGTGTGTGTCATTTAACAAATGAGAAAATCCCTGCAAATTGAAGCCAGGAGTTTTTGTGTGGGCTATCAAACACCACAGTATTTTTTATCAGGCTTGTTATTTGTGCGCTCTCCTTAGCCCTCGAGACATGGGGTTCCAGTGTTCCCTAGCTATTTTGAAAGCAGGGAGACGATTGTCTGCCAGGCTCACAAACAGCCTGAAGTTCTAGAAACTTCTGTGTGCAGGGAAAATAAATTGTGTTGGAGAAAGCAGGTGAAGGACTCAGGATGATAACCTCCATTCCAATTCTCATGTTCTCAGTTGAACACGCCACTGTACGTATAATTAATCTGATACGCATCATAATTGTGAAACAGACACAATTTTGTATCTCATTAAATGTAAGTGGCTTGATGAGGCTGCTGCCTATCTCCCTCCTCCCATGGATAAACCGGGCCAGGTTTTTATGGTGTCTCCAGGCTTTGACATCATCAGCCCATCCCAAGGGGAGAGCAGTTGCTCCCTGAGATTCCCCAACTTGCAAAGTCACCCATCCAGCCCAGTGTCGTCACACCCTCCTGCCAACCTCAGAGAAATCCATTCATTCCAAGCCACTCCAGGTTAAGAGGAGAGAAATCAATATTCCTCAGTGGAAAAAGACCCAATAAGTTGCTAGAAAAAAAAAAGCTTGTTTCCATTTATAGCCTCAGTGCTAAGTAGGTACTCATTTGGGCAGAGCGACCAGTACCCCAGGAGCGCAGCCAGACCACCTCCTCCATCACAGGCTCTTTAGGTCCACAAACAATTCTTGTTTACTCCAGATTGTTTCTAGATTCTTTAGTAGCTGCCTATTTAATTTCCTGAAGCTTAAGCTTTGTGGGTTTGGTTTTTCTAAAAAAAAAAAAAATCACATCGCCATAGGCACAAACGAGAAAAGGTTCTTTAAAATCCATGAACCAGAGCTGTCCTCCTAACTTGCCAGAACTCTAGGCAGAGACCAAGAATGCATCAGGGAAGAAGCCACACAGCCAGGAGGAGCTTCAGCTCTGAGACTTGGGAAGGCAGAGCAGAGCCTGGCTAAGCACGCTCTATAAACAAAATGCCTTTCAAAAGTATAGAAAGTTCTTCTTACCCTTAGAGCTATCAAGAATCTGGAAAGAGACTCTGAACACCCAAGCGATGGACTGACAGAGCCGTGTCCAAAGGAGACAGCCTGCTTAGAGCTGCACAGAGCCCCTGCTGGAGTTAGACAGACACTCCATACAAGACAGCTCTTCCTGCCAGTGAGAACTTCCCAGCCTGGCAACGGCCAGGCAGCTGCATCCCTGGAGGAGCTCAAGCAGAGTTGGAGCCCTGCTGTTGAGAGACCACCCACAAAAGATCCCAGGATGCCAGGACACCAAGGACAAGAGTGACGTGCCACAGGGGTGAGACACAGCCTGACTAATAGCCACCATCCCTCTCCTTCTACATGAAGACATTGTTCTGAGACAGTGGACAAAGCCTGCTGTATAGACATTGCAGCCCTCTGACTATCCTCTGGACTGTCCTCTGGCTATTGTTCCAAATCAGTCTGTGAACTCAATGGCTTCAGTTAGAGTCAACTGGAAATGTATCTATCTTTGAAAGTTTATCCACCTCCCAATTATGAACTCCAGGATTGTTTCTAGTGATGTCTTAGCACAAACACTAATTCTACAAACAACCCCTGTGTATATGTCACATAAGTATCTCTTTAGGTAACGTATCTGGGAACATTGCTGGAACAAGAAGAATGTGCTTACGAGATACTGCAACAGAAGGGTTGCCTTTCCAGACATGGGCCCTTTGCTGGTCACTCTCCACTAATAAAGAACTTAGCACATAGTGTCATTTATAGCTGTGGCTTTTTGGGTGTGCCCCTGCCCTTCTACAAGTACCTCTTCAGCCTTCCAACTCTTATAACTGCATCTGGGCCTCACAAGTGAGACACCAGTGGACCCTCAGCTCCTGCAAGCCTTCAAGGCACATCTTGAATATATGAGCCTAGGCAAATATGGTAGAGAAGGGGGTCTGTCTAGCCTAAGGTTTATGCTCCACTTTCCTGTTTTCACATTGGAATGTTGGTCTCATCTAGACTTGATTCTTTTATTGTATTTTTTTTCCTCTGCCACTGTGGATGTGACCCAGGGCCTTGCGTATGATAAGCAAGCATACTACTACAGAGCCACACCCCAGGCTTGGGTGATTTTTGTCTGTGATACCCATTCCCCAACCCTCTTATCTCAGTATGCCATTGTAGGTTCAGCTACTAGGCCAGCTCAGCATCCATATGAGCTATAAACAAATGGTGCTTCACTAACAAAGCTTTCTTTTTTTAATCCTTGGTTTTTGTTTTTGTTTTTTGTTTTTTTGGAAGAAAATGTACCCCTTACTAAAGGATCATGTTCTATTGAGCATATACATTCATTTGGATATGTCACACTAGACAAAATGGAGTTGGACCTGGAAGAGCCTGCATTCCTGCATAAGAAATCCAGTGGGATTTTGAGATTTTGTGACAGAGAGAGACTGGGAGATAAATGAAAGAACCATTCAATAGGAGTTCTGTGGGCTGTTGAAGATGCCCCAAAGCTTCTTTCAAATGTCTTGGATCCAAGAACATCCTACACAAACTGTTATCTTACACAGAAGGTAATATTTGATGTCAGAACCATCTTGGTACCCCAACCACCATGCCATTGCTAAAACATATTAACTGACCAAGAGCTGGACAAGACCCTAGCATGTCACTTGAATCAATTGATTTTTGTTATCAACTTGGCACAACTTAACGTCAGTTAGGAGTAGGAAACTTCAGTTGAAGAATTGCCCAGGTCAGACTGGTTTGTTTCCATGTCTGTGGTGAATTGCCTGATTAACAATTGGTATGGACAAATGCTACTGTGGGTGGCACCTATCTGGGCAGATTGGTCTGGGCTCTATTAAAACACCAGCAGAGAGAGAGAGAGAGCCAGTAAGCAGCGTGTTCCTCCATGGTTTTTGCTTCAAGTTCCTGCTTGAGTTCCTGTCTTGACTTCCTTCAGTGATGGACTATGACCTGGGAGTTTAAGCCAAATAAACTCTCTCCTCTGGTAAGTTGTTAATAGCCTTGGTATTTCTCACAGCAAATGAAGGGTACACTAGAACACCATCCTTCCTCCAGGAACTTACACCACCTTACTTTATTCAGATCTCTGTCCCAGTATCTTTTGATTTAAAAGTCCTTCCCCTATCTTCTAACTACAGCCACACTCTGTTCTCATTTTCTCCACCAGCTAATAGACATGTCTTATTTCTCATTAGCAGTACATCTCATCACTGACACCGTATGCCATTTCTTTGCCAGATGTCTCATCCTGAGAATGCTAAGCCCTGTATCAATAGGAAGTTTCTCCATGTCTTTGTTCATTTCTATTGCCTGGCATGTGGTAGGTGCTAAATAAATATTCTTCAAATTCACTAAGTAAGCAAAGAATAACCAGAGTACATGGAAAATAACAATTAGGCAATGTTTAAAACTCAGCAGATTTCAGTTTTAAATGTCATGATGTAGCTGAGAAAAACAAACGTTTTATAAGGAACACTGTGAATTGGTCTGAGGGCTTCCATTTTTAATAGCTCTACCATCCTCATGTTTCATGAATTAATTAATAGTGATCAGAGACTTGATACATAGAAGGTTTTATATGACCCATTGCATATGACTTCTTGTCATGCAGACAAAGAGCGTAAGTCTTGGTCCAGGTAATTATGAGTGTTCATGAGTAATTCTGACCAAAATCCTATTACCAGGCCAAGCCCTACACCAGGAATCAGGCATGTGTTCCTGAACTCAGCATATGCTGTCTTATGTCAGCCCAGACTGCTTCCACTTCAACAGAGTGGAACTGTCTATATCAACTGTGTGCTCACTTGCCTTCGTCTACATAAGTGGAAATGTGGCATGGTCCACAGGGCAGACAACTAGACTTGAAGTTTAATCCAAGATTTATCTGCATTCTTACCATCAGGTTGACTGTCCTCTTCATCCTGACCTAGGCAACATGCTTCCATTGGCTGTTGGGAACAGAATAAAGTAAGAAGACACCATTAGCCAAACATCAGGGGCACTCATTCCATCCACAGAGGACACAGGAAGGCCTTCAGATATCACACCAAAAGGAAAAGGAAAGTCCTTGGGAAGCAGCAAGGATTGAGGAAAAATCAAGTCACCATTATGTTTTGGATCTTAACTGTCCCCCAAAACTCATGTGCTGAAGGCTGGTCCCCAATGTTGCAGCATTCAGAGGTGGGCCCTCGAGAGATGACTGGATTGTAAGGGCTCTGCCCTCATTAAAGCATCAATGCACTGATACATTCATAACTTAATGGTCAGTTGGAAGTTAGTGGAAATGTTAGGAGATGGGACCTCATCGAAGGAAGTATACTCACTGGGGTGTCCCCTCCTGGAGATAGTTAGCCACCATCTCTCCCTCTCTCCCTCTCAGCAAGTTGTTCTCATTGTCATGATGCTTAGCCTCAACCAAGGCTTCAAGGCAATGGAGCTAGCCAGACATGAACAGAAATCACAAACCAAAACACATCCCCTTTAAGTTGCTTACCTCAGGCATTTTGTCACGGTAACAGAAAGCAAACAGGGACCATAAATATTTTACCCTCTTAGGCTTTCTGTCTGTGCAACCTCAAATGACTTGAGAACTGTTCTCTTACACTACACTGAAATCATGGGATAAAGTAATGTCGGTGGGAAAATTCCACAGAAACCCATCCAATCTATAAAGCCCTGAGAAGTACCAAGTAACGCAATCAACTTTGCCTTCCTTGACAATAGCCCTTCAAGGTAGCAGCCTGCCATAGTTTGTGTGGCTTTGCCACATATCTGTTTAAATAAATCAATACCCATTTTGGCTACAGTTGCAAAAACTAAACAGGTTGTCATGCCAACTTTCTTGTTCTTGCTATTCACCCAAAATCCACTAATCAATCATGCTCTGTGAGATACACGTGTACATGGATGGCATTCATTTTGAAAAAAGAAAAAGATAAAGAAACGGGGAAGAAAGCATATAGGAGATATATTTGATGGTTTACCAAAGGAAGAGAATGGTACTTCATTTTTATATTAAGAACTGGGGATACATGAATCAAGATGGAGACACATCCATCTGTTTATTGTCTCTTAAAATCCAGTACCCCCCATCACAGCCTAACACTTACCTGTGTGTGCTAACTTACTATCCTTCTTCATAGGATTGAAATGAACAAATGAACCAATTGTCAAAGTGTTGGAAGCTTTGACAATTGGCTGTTTCTTTCTTTCTGTTAAACTTCTTCCTGTTATTTGCTTTAGTCTATTAACAATAGACTCTTGATGCATAACTTAATGAATTCTTAATTAGGTATAAATGATTGCCACATTTCATTGCCCATCTACTGCCCAAGAAGTAAACTTTAATAACTGATTTCACCTTATTTCTATTTTCCTCTCTTTTTGAAATGTATATAACTGGAGTTGTGCATTATAATCTTTTGGTATTTGTTTTTCTTTACTAAATACAGTATTTTAAAACTTCAATTAGGCCATGGCATATCTGATTAACTTACTTTTTTCATTGTTGTGTAGTATTCTATTTTATGCACATACCAGTTTATTTTCTTTCCCTGTAGGTAAGCATTTGGGTTTTACTTATCTCTGTTTTTTGTTTTTGGTTTTTTTTGGTTTTTTTTTACTATTCTACAGCAGCTACTGTGAACATTGTTGTTACAGTCTTTTGTGATATCAATGTGCCATAAAGCAGGTATTCCTCTTCATTAAGAAACTTTCAAATCTTTCTCCACAAGGATTACATCAAGTTTCTATCTGACTTGATGTGAACGTGTTTTTAGCCAAACACAGATGATATCTCCATTTTACACTCCCTTCTCTCCTGTGCATAGTTCATTTGCAGATTAACAGACACTGAGGGATATCCAGGTGGCATGAGAGAGCATAGAGTTCAAAACACACTTCAAATAAACCCTAGAGTCCAATCCCTCCACTTATTAATTGACCAGCTTGTAGCAAGATATGGTCATGGACCAGATCACATCTCTGGATTTGTAAATAACCATGTGATGTCCATACACTGTACAAACCTGTTACCAGGGTAGATAGGGAAGACATGTGAAAGTATCCACCATATGACCAGTACTCTCTCCCTCTCTGTTTGCCTTCTACAGTTTTTGTTTTTGGTAGAGACCTTATTAAACTATCAGATTCTCTCTCCTCTCTTCTCCTCCCCTCCCATCTCTTCCGCTTTCTTCCCTTCTTCCCTCTCCTCCCCTCTTCTCTCCTTCTTTCTCCTCCTTTCTCCATCCCCTGTGGGGTTGGAGGCTGAAGAAGAAGAAGAAATAGATTCAGAAGAGAAAGACCCTGCAGGACAGAAAGTCATGATTTTGCATGAAAATGATATACCCCACCACCCATATACCAACACAGCAGAAGGGAAAACTGTATTTACGGTAAGACCCAGATGGAACTGATTTGTTCAGAGCCATCTTATTCCTGAGTGTGATATTTGTCCACATCATAAAACCACAGGCTACAATGTGCCTGACAGTATACCAAGTGATATAGCCCCTCCTAATGACATTATAATACATCCCAAATGAGACTGCCATCACTGAGCAGTCATTTCAAAGTGTTCCTGAAATAGGTTTTACAGAGCAAGGGATTCGCAAGCCAAACACAAGCACTCACATGGAGCTGGAGGAGTCGGCTCAGACAGTCACATCCATATAACAGTGGCTCAGTTCTTGGCAGGGAACTTTTTCTTTTCATATTAATCTATTGACTTTTTATGAAAATCAAAATGTTCCCATTTTTCTCCTTTTTTTATATGAAGGATGAAATTGGACATTCTCTTAGTGCAATAAAATGTCCCCCGGGGTGCTTTTTTTCTTATTATTCTTTAAATCAGCAGTTTTTGTGCCTCTTCATTAGTGAAAGCCAATGACCCCTCATCCTGCTTTCACCTCTCCTGCTGCTCAGAGGAAACTGACCACACTTCCTGCCGTCTTGGGGGGGTGGACACTTGTTTTGCTCTGATTTTTTTTCTAACATGCATAGGTATGTTTCCAAGCTGCCATGTGATCCGCCACCACAGGCATGGGGAGCTTGCTGACTCAGGCACCAGCAGATGGACATCTTCTGAGACAAATTTGTAGCCTGCTCTACCCCGAAAGGCAAGAACCACAGGAAACCATGCATCTCTCCCAAGAGAGCTAGACTGCGGTCTTGGAATCGGTGTAAACTGAAAGAAAACATAGAATGTGCCCCTGTCTCTCACGGTCACCAGCCTCCACCGCTTTTTCTGCTGGCATCGACACTTCCTCAGTTCCACTAGCATAACTCTCACCATTGTCAATTCTTTGCTCATCTCTTGGTCTCACATAAGCATCCTGGCTGTCTACACTGCCATGGAACACTTGCTGCTTTGAACTTCCCTAGAGACATCTTTACCTCCCTTCCCCATCCTATAATGTTCTATTACTGGTCCAAAACTCAAAACCAAGACTTGAGTCCATCTATTCTGCAGATGCTGAGAAAGACGACCATTTGGGAGCAAAGGAAGGGTTGTTTTGTTTTGTTTTGTTTTACTTTTATCTTTTCTCTCGCTGGGGCCACATTTCTGGACTAAGGAAGCCTAGAACTGCTAGGCATCATTCATTGCCACTAAGTAAAATGAGCTTACACTGATGGTCACTCACACTGATTGTAATGGGTAGGCAGAGTGCACTGATCAAATAATTGGACTACCTAGATCCAAACAAACCTGAATGCTCTGTTATCTAACCAAGATGTTGCTTGCCTTGCTTTGACCAATTGAGTTGAAGTTCTTCCATTTTGAGGAGAATTCTGAGTAAAGTAACCACTCTTGCCCTCCACTTCATATTACCCACCACTTCCCAAATACACTCAAGTTTGATGTTTCATATTCCATTGCCAGTGGTAAGCCACAGTCTGAGGTTGAATTTACACATGACTGCGGTCTCCTATGCAGGTGACCTAAAATAAATAAGATGAAACCAGGCTCCTTAGAAGAAAGCAAGCATTTGTTGACAAGGAGACTAACTTCAGGACTAGAAGAATTAGTACAAAATGCAGTTTACAACAAATGAGGAAAGTCAATTGCCTGAAGTAAGTGAAGTATGTTATGGGCCAGCATTTGGGGAGTAGGAATAAGAGGCTGACTTTAAAATGCAAATCAAGGGCTAGAGAGCTGTCTCAGTTGCAAAGCAAACAAACAAACAAAAAAGTCACTTGCTTTACAAGCATGAGGAACTGAGTTTGAATCTCCAATACTCAAGTAAAAAGTGGGACATGATGAAATGTACCTGGAACCCTAAAACTGGGGTACAGACAGGGAGATCCCAGAGGCTCACTAGCATCCACCGTATTTGAAATAGGAAGAATCCAGTTCAAGGAGACACTTTATCTCAAGACAATAGGCAAGGAATGATTGAGGCAAACATCCAGTGTCCCTCTGGCTTCTGGAAGCATGCTCACAGACGTGCATGTCTGCACAGGCATGTATACTACCATGCTTGCTCCATGCCCATATAACGTATATCACACACATGGCAAATGAAAAAATGTAAGCTGAATTAAAATGGAAGCCCCCTCTCTTCCAGTATCATGATCCACGGAGCACTGGAAGTTGAGGGATGGTCATAAAGCGACTGTCCTCTCCTGGTATAGTCCCAGAATATCTATAGAAGACCTCTGCCTTCAGGCATGCAATTCTGGTAACTTGGAAATAAAGAAACATATGCAACAAATTAGCTTCCAGTGGCAACAAAAGGCCATTTATTCTAAAATGTGTGGCTAAGATAGGAGGTACATATGCTTCTGACTATCCCAGAAACACAAAGGAAAGTGTGTATTATTGGGTGACCTGATGCACAGAGGAGGTGCATATTACAGTAGTCATCTTCAAGTATTTCCTAAAATCACTTCTGCCTCCATTCTCATCATTTCTAGAAATAGAATGAGATAGTTATAGAACAAGAGTGAGGGAAAATGGTGAATCCTTTCCTACACTGACAATGCTTTGCAAATGATGTGTGCTCACTTCCTTAAATGAAATGCAAACCAAATGAAGCCAGCCTCAGAATAAAGGTGCCTGTGTGAGGTGAGCATGACATTCCCCCAGGTTCAGAACAGCCAAGGATATATGCAGATGTGTTCCCTGTCTGCCTCTCACTATCTGTCTCTCCATCTTTCTTGCATTACACTTGGCTTTCCTCTAGAGGTTCCCAGATAATCAGGAGACTAGGCTTAAAAAAAAAAAAAAAAACAGTAAAAGTCAGCCACACCATGAAAGATGTATCCACCAGCAAAGCAAACAATTGTTCAGAAACAATCACCATCCAGAGGTGGGTATGTGATGTGCTCAGTCCCTAATTTATGGTGTGGTTTTCAAAATGGTGGACCCTTTAGGAGGTAAGGCCTGGCTATCAGAAGCCAATTTCTAGGGACAGTACTTTAAGACTAGATGCACTCCTGATTCCTGTCCATCCTCTCCGTTTCTTGTCTACCACTATCTGAACAGCTGTTCATCAAGGCTCTGGATACCACAGACCATACTGTGTTTGTGCCCTCACCTTTCCTGTTTTGATCAACTAAAAGCTCTCTAAAATCATCAGCTAAAATGAACCCCTCTTCCATTAGATTGTTTCTGTTGGATAGTTTGGTTTCAGTGATAAATACTTTGATTAATGCTATCAAAAGACGACCAACTTCTTGGTTTCATTTCTTCTGGCTACTTCCATAGTGCAACTTGGTTGAGAACCTGAGGTCTAGAGCCTTCTGTCTGTGTCACTTGAAGAACCCTAATACCCTTCTCAGAACCATGCCTGACATGTGAAAAATGGTCAGGGGATATTAGACTTTGGTTTTTAAAATTCAAGAAGAATAGATGAACAGTTCTTTGGAATGGGATCACACTGTTGGGAATGTGCTAAAGTTAAGAGAAGAGCTAACTTTAAAATTAGGAGCAAGAGGTTGCAAGATCATTCAAATTAATAGGGTTTCTCAGAACAAATGGAGAGAGGTGGGAATGGCAAAGGATAAAAGTAATGGTAACACAGCAGGGGTTCAGTGTGGCAAGGCATTGCCCATGAGTAATACCCAGAGGCAAGAAGCCCAAATGCACCTAGCAGAAAAGGAATGCTATGACAGCCAAGGTTCTTGGTCCAAGCCCACTGATTTTAGTGACTCACAGTTGAAACTCAGGAAGTCCTTGACTGTGATATGAAAAACAGTCACACACTTGTCTTCATCAACCTCAAAGAAAATCTGAGCATTTTCTCCAACTATGAATGTAAGAATCCATGACAGGTTTTGCAACATTGGACTCATTCACAGATACTTTCAGACCATATTACAATAGCTACATAGATTTCCAAACATTTGTACTTATAACTGTTTAGATATCACATTCACTTTCTGGGTAGCCACTCTGTCATGTTATTCAAGGCATTATTGACAATGTAGCATATGCCATTAAATGTTTTATTGTTCTTAACTACTTGATCATTTTTAGCATAATTAATTTTCTTTATAATCCCATGTATCTTATTGAATGCATCATCCTTGAAAACGGTATGGAGTCTTCACAAGACTACCCAGGGAGAACCGTGACTGAAACAACAAAGTCTTCACATCTTTGTTTTAATACAGGATGTCTTTATTATGTGTGGTCTATAACAATGTCCCATCTCTATGTTCTAAGGCACTTAGTAGAAATTTGTTACATACAACAGGTTCCTATTCCAGATTAATAGGGAGAGGATTGGTGGTGGAAACAGGGGAAAAGGGAATGTTTTCACACGTCAGTCAAGATGCAGGACCAAGATGTAAGAACAGAAAAGAGACAATAGGCCATAGAATTCTAAAGGCAAGACATCACCATCTGATGCTATGATGAGAATGAAAGCCCTTAGGAAACCAAACACAGAACTCATGGAAAAGGTGTGGACTGTCACAGAACATGGGACAGGAATTACACTCTCTCCTGTCTTGTGCACAATAGTTCAGGTGGTACCATATGATGTTCACAGCTTTAGAGACCACAATAACATGAAACTAACCAATAACCCAATCACAGCTCAGAAACAATTGAAAGTACTATGCTCATATATTTTTCCAGTTTTTATATATACACGTATTATACAACATGCATAATAATCCATATATCAATGTCTGAAAGTAGGCTAATGGAGCTAGCAAGATGACTCATGAGGGGAAGGGGCTTACCAACAAGTCTGACAAGCTAAGTTCATCCCCAGGACTCACATGGGGGAAGGTTGTCCTCTGACCTCCATATGTATGCCTCAGCGTGTACACAAATTGCTTTTTTTAACTGTGATCATAATGGATCAAAATTTCAGGCTTAGTTTCATAACCTAATATGAGATTAAAAAAAACATTTTGTCTTATGGACATCCAACAAAGGGCTAATATCCAGAATATATAAAGAAATTAAACACCAACAAACCAAATAATCCAATTAAAAACATGGGATACAGAGCTAAACAGAATTCAGAACAGAAGAATCTTTAATAGTGAAAAAGCACTTAAAGAAATGCTCAACATCCTTAGCCATCAGGGAAATGTTAATCAAAAGGACTCTGAGATTCCATTTTACACTTGTCAGGATGGCTAAGACCAAAAACTCAAATGAAAATACATGCTGGAGAGGATGTAGAGAAAGGAAAACACTCCTTCATTGCTGGTGGGAGTGCCAACTTGTACAACCACTTTGGAAATCAATCTGACACTTTCTTAGAAAACTGGGAATAGCCATATCTTAAGACCTAGCTCCTGGGCATACACCCGAAAGGTGTTCCACCATATAACAAAGACATTCAAAGCAGCTTTGTTTGTAGTAGGCAGAAACTGGAAACACTCTAAATGTCCCTCAGCTGAAGAATGGATAAAGAAACTGTGGTTCATTTACACAATGAGATACTACTCAGCCTTTAAAAACAAAGGAGTCATGAAATTTGCAGGCAAATGGAGGGAACTAGAAAAGATTGTCCTTTTAGGGTAACCCAGATCCAGAAAGACAAGCATGGTATATACTCACTTATAAGTGGATTTCAGTCACATAGTACAAGAAGATAAGCCCAACGGGCATCGTAGGCTTCATGTGGGCTCACTAGTTAGGGGAGTGGGAGTTATCCCTGATATGGATTATGTTGCCTGCTTTTTGATCACTTCCCCCTGATGGGATTTCCCTACCAGGCCAGAGGGGAAAAGGACAAACTCAGTCCTCATGTGAATAGAGGAGCTGGGGTGTCTGGGAAGGAGGGGGGACTCCCCCATTCTGAGGACTAGGGAAGAGGGGATGGTTGAGGGAGGCAGGGTGAGACTGGGAGGAGAGAAGAGAGGGTCCTATAACCGAGGTGTAAATTGAATTAATTAATAAAAATTATCCTGCCACATACTGCATTTGTGTGGTACCCTATTTCCTTAGCATACAATTTACAGAAAACTAGGTCAACGTTTATTCATGTTTCACCACGTGCCAAATACAACATTAAATAATTTTTATTATGCTTGTAATTGGTCTCTCAACAATATATAAAATACTATATTGCCATATCCTATCAGCAGTTATTATTGTTATCTATTTTTAGAAGTTCTTTGTGACTTATGTGTATGTCTGTTTGTCTGAGTGTATGTGTATGCACCAGTGTGAGCAGGATGTCAAAGCCAGAAGAGATAGCCCAGAACTAGAATTATGAGAGACTATGAGCTTCTTGATGGGCATGCTGGGAACTCACGGCCTCTGAAAGAGCAACAAGTATTCTTAACCACTGAACCATTGATGTCTGCAACCCATACACCACTTTGCTTTTTACAATGCATTTTCTACCTTTGTTTTTAAGAAATACTTGTAAATGATTGTAAAGCCTGCAATGGTTTTCCCTAGCACTGTGTGTGTGATTTGCAACAGGATTTTACTGCATCTTTCATCCAAAAACCGACAAAAATGGCCGTTTCATTTGAGGTCCCCCAGATCAACTAGTCCCCTGCCCCGTGTACCCACAACTGGCCGTGTTAGAATGACTGCCTTTTGGCAAGACCAACAGAAGAAACACCCTGCTAAGGGTAACCTAAATCTTTGCCCTTCAGAATCATGGGTGACCAGAATATTTATTTTAGTCATGATGTTTCTGTGCCAAGGTTTCAGACAGAGTAATATATAACTGATGCAATGTTCACTCTTGTCACTTAAAAATGCAAATTAAATTTTAGGAGTGAAGAGTGAAAGGGAACCATTATTAAACCATTCAACACACACAACTTCACTCCAAGCACTGATTTGATCTGTTTCTTTTCCTTTGTGTCAGTATGCATGTATGATATTAATACCAGAACTATAAACCAGTCTTGCTTCCTCAGACTGCTGCAGAAACTCCAAAAACACGTGGGAAACTTTGATTCAACAAAATACCCAAAGCATAGTTATTTACAACCATTAATAAAGAAATAAATACTATGAAGTATATTATATGTATCAGTTCAATTAAAATTCAACCATCTTGGTAAATATGAAGTATTAATTGCTAACTTTGACATCCATTCCTTTAAAAATTATAGGATGCGAGGAACGGGAAGTTTCTGATCTAATCCAGCATGATTAAACTGTCTCAAAACTGAGAGGCAGTTTTATGCTTAATGGTAACATATAAGCAGAGAGATACTGGAGGAAGGCAGGAATGTCCTGTACACTTACAATTAATGGTTTGCTTTGGAAGCTGCAATGCAAGCAATAAAATAAGACCATGCAAAAATGAAACTGCAAGAAAAGAGAACACAAAGCTTCAGATATTTATTTACAGTGAATCATTTACTTTAAACACCCCCAGAATAATCAACTAAAATATATCAAATATTGAGTAGGCTCAATATAAAATAGATATAGCTTCAAGAATAGCATATCTAGCATCTGAATTTTTGCAGGGCTTGTCATTAGATTACCATTTATTAAAAAAAGAATAGCATATCTAAAACACTGGGTGGAAAGCTATAAGTTTTGCAGTTGCAAAACACACATAGTAATCTTTCCTATATCTGTTTTTAATATACTTCTACTATTTTAATTATGGGTGTTGGTTTCTGTGCCTGTGAGTGCAAATAGCAGCAGAGACCTAAGACCCAGGATTTCCCTGCAGCTGGAGTTACAGATGGTTTTAAGCACCCCACATGAGTGCTAGAAACCAAACTCAGGTCCTCTGGAAGACCTGCACTTTAAACTGCTGAACCATCTCTCCAGCTCTTCCTATACCTATTTTTCAGACATAAAATACCTGTTAGTAACATATCAATAATGTAAAGGATACACACTAACAAACCATAACCTTTTCCTATTAGATAAAGAAAAAAATGATAAAATGAAAAGGCAACCTCTTCGCTATGTAGTGATGTGAATTGCCTTGCTTGGAACTTTTCCATCCAAAGACCTGTCTGAATGTCACGAGAAACATAACATACATGAATATGAGCATATATACAAAGTTCTAGTGTATATAAATATATAGAATTCTAAAACATATTATATATTTAAAACAATAAACACATCCATCAAAATCAAGCAGGAAAAAAAAAGGTTATACATTTTGTTTAAGGGGCTGAAGGATGGCTCAGGAGGTCAGAGAACTCACTGCTCTTGCAGAGGACCCAAGTTTGACTCTCAGTTTCCATACACAGTGGTTCACAACTGTCTGTAACACCAGTTCCAGGGGCACTTGCACACATGTGACATACACGCATACAACCTTATATATCCAAATACATAATACAAAATAAAATAAATCTTTAAAATACTGTTAGCATTAATAAAACAGAGTAAGCCTTCACAATTGGTAAGAACGAGATTAGCCTCTGCTACGTCCGTAAGTTATAGTACTTAGCCATTAGGTACTTACCCATTAAATATTCAGCCAATAAATATCACATTTCTTGAAAAATACTTAAAGATTTGTAGAAAAGCTGAAAGATTTTTTAAGGCCCATGGTACAAAATATTTTATGCAACATTATCTCACATGCCCTAACATAGCAAGATCTATGTCTGCTCCCAAGAAATCAAAGGAGAGGAGCGCTGAGAAAACCCAAGAGTCTGGCTCCTTTATCTTTGTCTAGACTTCTGAACACAGTCTGGCACCATGGTGCCTAATATCTCCTCCTCTTAAACAGAGAAACAGTCCACACAGTGGACAAAATGCCTCCCCCAGATAGAATCTTCGAAGGAAAACTTGGACAACCAAGTTTTCGAGGTGTCAGCTTCGCAAACAGGGTCCTTCACCATCAGTGGGTCCACATGGAGGAGGAGATGTGTCCTGCTCTGCAGCCTTCCTCATGCTCGAGCCCCCATCACTCTGTCACTGCCTGTGACAGCAACATGCTCTGGGCTCCCAACATGATCTTTACTGCTATGCACCCAGGCAGAAGGGCTGCCAAATTGACTTTTCCTGGGAAAACGAAACAAACATCTACTCACCTCAGATAGCTCACTAACAGATTGAAGAAATAATTCCATCCAAGTATATGGGTGAGGGATTACTTACAGAAACACAGGTCACCCCCCCCCCCAATACCCACATCAGCACTAAATCTCACCCATGTGGACAGCAACCTCCCCATGGCCAGAGATGGTGACTCCTCTTCAGTCAACTTCCACCCCTCTGTACTCTAGCAACGAGTCCACATTCAGCTGGAGGAGAATTGCATACAGCTCACAGATTAGTGAACAGGAGACAGTGAGTGGCTAGAATGTTCGGTGAGGATCTAGTGACCCACCCTTCCTTTTGTGAAGGATTATCAGAAGATCTCTAAGAGGTCTGTTGTGGGTAATTGTGGCTGCTCTGATTAAGAGAGTAGACTGCCAATCTCAGAGGGCAGTAGCCCCCAACAGGGCCTGTTCCTATAGATGACTTTAAAAGATTCTGTAAAGGTCTCCTTCTCCTTGCTGAAGAAATGATTGACCCATAACGTGAAGAAGGCGAATGAAGCCTACTGAAAACCAGCTTGATTGATTTTAAATCCAAGCTCTGCTTCCAAGCTCTGAGACTTTGGGTAAATTACTAAGCCCCTAACGACTTCACTTTCTGCACTGGTAAAATGAAGACAATGAGCTATACCTCATAGGATGCTGTGAAAGCCAAAGAAAGAAATCCTATCACACCCTTATTTCAAAGGAGACAATTTGACTTTGTTCCTGAGAGGAGGGGCTAGGGAACATGGGCTCCTAAGAAGAGGGTCATAGTTGGAGAATCTACAAAACCCTGAGTCACTCCAAAGGTAAAGAGTTCTTAGGAGATCCCAAGAGCAATGTGATGATCAAGGGCTGGTCTCCAAACCAGTCATTAACTGTCCACAATGGCTGGGGTTGCCAGGTGCAAGAAGTAAATCTACAGGGTAGTTGACATTGGTACCAATAATCAATAAATATTATTTTACTAAATATTATTATTTACTAAAATATTATTTTAGTAAATAAATACAAAATAAACAAGCATTTTCTCCCATCCACTGATACATCCTAGAAATCTAAAAGACACTTAGTATGTCATTAATAAATCATTTATCATAAACTCGTTTCTGAATATATTGCCAGTCAATTAAGCAGAACCCTATAATACTATGAAATGAGAGATTGTGGGACTTGGCTGGCAAAAATTAAGATATCCTAAAGAAAAACTTGTATCTCTTAATCTACCAGGATATTGAAACAATGGACCCCACAGAAATGGGAATATCTATCCCCCCTCCCCCCAGGAATCTCATGTTAGGAAAAGGTACCAGCCAGTGTGGGGATTTATCTCCCACAGAGAGATTTCATACAGTTCTAACAACTTGTTAGAACGCCTTCCAGGGTTAGACTGAAGCCGTGACAAGGACCCATCAGCAGTGGACGGGACCACACTCTGACCAGGTCCGCTTAGCTGAGCACATCCTAGGTTCTCTGCTGAAACTTTGCTCTCACTTCTGGATCCAGACAACCAACCCTAAGGATTCCCTGTTCTCTCTCTCCCACCCCAGTGTGTCCCCATTAAATAAGTCTTTTATTCTGTTCTCCACTATTAATTTTGTCTCTTTTAATTCGCTTATTAAGGCCAGGTGGCCTAACATAGCTTGGGGTACAGGTGGCCTCCAAGTTCAGTAAAAATTGGACCTTCTAAGAGTGTGGGAGTTGGAGAAAAATGTATAGAAGGGTTTATAGTTTATATCTAGATCTGGATCTGAAGACAGTAAGGTTAGCAGTGGAAACGTCAAAGTGGATGTCAAGTGGGGAACATGAAGGGATTTAATTACTTCCAGCTTCCACCCTCAAGCAACGTAAGAAGCTAACACTCTTTCACAGATCTTCACATCCACCCGATACTTAGAGATACTTAGAAAGAAGTGAACAGGGCTCCAGAGAAGGCCATCAGGACTTGCAAGAGCCACAACAGGACCTGGGAACTGCCTGGCTCCCTGATGAGCCACTGACCATCAGCATGACATGGCCACTACTTCACTTCCACTTCATATGTCTTAGGCAAAGTCTTCTCATGGGTAAACTAACCTAGAACCATCGAGTAAGACAATTTGGTAACAGAGGTCTAGTTTAGGTAAATTAGCATGGTTCCAAACCACAGCCCTCAAATCGTTAAGTTTAACATTCATACACGATCTTGTTTTCAGTCTCCTTGTGTTTTACTAATTTTTAAAGTAATAATACAAGATAGCATGTTTCATTACATGATCTACACATATGCACATCATTGTACTTTCTTGATACACTTTCTTATCCTTTTTTTTTTCCATTCTCCATCCTGTTCCCATGCCTACCATCCTTCAGCTTACTGGTCCTCTGCTTCTACTTTAATGTCAGTTGTTTGTTTTTGTTTTTGTTTGTTTGTTTTGTTTTGTTTTTTAAGTCTAGCTTCCACAGAGCAGAAAGAACTTGAATTTATTTTTGTTTGTTTATTTAGGGTTTATTTAATTTTATGTGTACATACCTGCCTGTCTTTATATGCACTGTGTACATTTAGGTGCCTGTGGAGTACAGAAGAGGGAAACAAGCATCTGGACCTAGCATGTGGGCAGTTGTGAGCCACTATGTCAGTGCCCTCTGCAAAAGCCACAATGCCCTTAACCTCTTAGCCATCTCTCCAGTTTCAATCCTCTTTATCCTCTTCCCATTAAGTCCCTTCAGCCCCCACAATCCTCGTTCTCCTTTCATATCATATATAGTCCACATTTAAATCTAAATTCTGCATATGAGAGAAAATGTGATGTGTCTGAGTCTGGCTTATTTTATCTACCATGATGGTCTCCGGTTTTACCCTTTTCCTGAAAGAAACATAACTTCATTCCTCTTTGTGGCTGAACAAAATTTTAGGAGCATATGCACCACATTGTCTCCACTCATCTGTGTATGGATGTCAAGGCAGTTTCCATATTCTGGCCATGTGAGTAGTACTACTGTAGAAACAACTTCTCAAACCATGCTCTAATACCCACAATAATGAAGTCACAGCTAATGCTACTTTGCCTTATGCAGTTAAAACCAGGCTGACCACTACCACCTCAAAAGAACATGCAAAGTCTTATATACCATTGTTGTCATTTCTGGGTGACGTTTAGTCTTCTTGCTAAGTCACACTGCTAGCTAGACCGTAACTTAGTCTAGGTCTACAATAGGAGTAGGGAGAAAGTCTTCATTGACACAAATATATGAAAATAAAGAAGAAATACTCATGGTATTCATAATACTCATTTCTATCACTGGTCATGTGGCTGTGGCTGGGTTATAATCATGCCCACTATCTTTGCAATACTCCTTTTGCCATGAAATCTTGAGCAGCCTGTTTCATCATTGTCTCTCACCTAATGACAAAGCTTCATGCCTATTGGGCCTGGCTCATTAGCTGTCATGCCTGTGTTGAGCCGCTGAAGTTATCTTTTCAGCATCTTTCATCCCATTTATCTTTTATCTCAGGACTTTGGAATACTGAGATCAGCCCCCATGAAGGATCATATTCCAGGCATATTTCATTTTATACTCAGCTGTGGTAGCAACTCCGTTTCTCCTTGGTATTCAGGCTCACTCACCTCAGCCAGCACAACTAACTCCCTGCTTTGTTATATTATGAGCATACAGAGGCCAGAGTCTCAGATATCATCTGATTGAGCCAATGCTGTGCTCTTTGTAGGTTACACTTTCATTAAGCTCTGTATTTGTTACTTTTATTGTTACTGTGACAAAACACCTAACAGACACAACTTAAGAGAGGTTTAGTTTGACTCAGGGTTCAGGGATGTTAATGTTAAATGTTAGTTGCCATCTTGATCGAATCTGGGACCGAGAGGCATGCCCCAGGTGGATGGGTAAGGAAGGATTAACTGAAATGAGAAGGGTCTCCCTTGGAGTAGGTAGCACCTTCATGCAGCACAGGTACAAAAGTAAAGCCCTGTTGCTTTTGCCTACCTACTTTCACTCCTTGCTTGTAAGTGCATCTACTCTTCTGTTGCTGCTGATGCTTCAGCCTTCTAACGTGGACTGAAGACCAATGGCTCTCCAGGACTTTGGTGCCTAATTGGAATGGCTGGGGTATAGACTCAGAAGCTACCAAATTCTCCATCTCTCCAATGTGTGGACAACCATTGGATCCAACCGATATCATGTAGGCCAATCTAATAAATATCCTATGTAATATACATTGATTCAATCAGTCCTATCGTCCAAGAGAGGCCTAATACAAGCGATTCCAATCCATCATGATGGAGAAGACATTATTGTTGGAGTATGCTGGTCTTTGGTGGCAATAGCTTATAGCATCAGCTTTTCACATAGCATCAGCCTGGAAGCAAGGAGATAGGGGGATTAGAAAGAAGGCCTGGATATAACTTTGATGTTTCATACTATAATGGCCTATAGCCACCAATTAGGCTCTATGCCCAAAGGTTCTACCAGATAGGGACCAAGTGTTCAAAAGCATGAGCTTGTAGAGAACATTACATATTCAAACAATAAGAAGGTATAAATGTTTCAGATCAGAGAACATAAGTTATAAATAGAGGAAGGAACATTTTTAAAATCTCAGATAATTGAAGGAATAGTAGAAGGAACTGGGCAACCTGGCTGTGGAGAAAAGCATTGCTTATCTTGTTAATGCATTTTCTACATCATGAGGGACACCTGCAGCTCCTTAAAGTGCTGCAACTCAGCTAGCAGAATGTTGTCTTCAAAGGTCTTGTTCTAAAATGTGTCTAGGCTGTCTGCTTTAGGACAGTAGAAAATACTGAGAGTCGATGAGCCTAGTGGCCATGAGCCCACTGCTGATCTTCATTTGCCACCATTTGACTTCCCTACTCAGAGGGAGGAGATGCTATGCAGAATGCTGACAGTGAATAAGGGCTTTGGGGAACCCATGGTGGATCTGGTAGATGTAGTAAAGGCATAGAAAACAACATAAGCAGCTATATTCAGAATAAGCATCTTCTCCAGTGTTCAAAAAGAACTGTCCCTCTTATGAGGGACACAAAGGTGGCACCACCTGTCCCATGGAACAATGCCATGGTAAGGCTCAGTGCTGACCATGCCTATTGGCAGATAGGGCACTGAAGAGTCACTGTAGCCAGATTGGGAAGTAAGAGTACACCTGCCTCAGCCCATATAAAGCCCCCTTTGCTTCAAGCCATGGCCATTTGGTTGATGTGATACTGACCCGCTGGTGACAGACTGGACTCTAAGAGACTTTAGGGTTCCATTGCCTTCCACAGAAAGTACAAAGTAAAAAATCAGAAGCAGGGAGCAAGATTAACAGGGAACCGGAAGACACAGGAGGAAAGAGTTAAAGGCTATGCCTGGGAGGATCAGCAGAATCCAGATAGTATCAGTACCTGTCCCTATATACTGATAGTATCTCAGATAAATGCAGAATTTGTGTGTGATTAGCTGTACACACCTGCAATGTCATGCAACTCTGTGGCCATTTTCCACCCCCTCTCCACTCACTGCTGGCATGAGCTTGGAGAGAGCCAGAGAGGAAAGTGTATAGGAATGTGTGAAGCTGAATCACAGCCAACTCTCTTCACTTCTCTGCAACCTTCATAAATACATTGATAACTCATTCATATGGAGCATCCTAGAAAATCGTACCAGAGCAAAGATAAGTACTATATACCTCCTTGTATTCTATTTTATTTGAGTTTTTAGCTTTATAAATCCTCAGGGGAGCGTCTTAGTCAGGATTACTATTTCTATGATGAAACACCATGACCAAAAGAAAGTTGAGGAGAAAAGGGTTTATTTGGCTTATACTTCCACATCACTGTTCATCACTGATAGAAACTGGGCAGGAATTCAAGCAGGGCAGGAACCTAGAGGCAGGAGCTCATACAGAGGCCATGTAAGGATGCTGGTTACTGGTTTGCTCCATTGGCATGTTCAGTCTGCTTTCTTATAGCACCCAGGACCACCAGCCCAGGGATAGCATCACCCACAGTGAGCTGGGCCCTCCTATATCAATCACTAAGGAAATGCCCTACAGGCTTATCTACAGGCTGATCTAACAAATTTCTCAATTGATACTCTCTCCTCTGCTTGACTCTAGCCTGTGGCAAGCTGACAAAAAAACTATGCAGCACAGTGGGGGCAGAGGGCTAGTTTTACATTTTACCCTTGCACTTCTGACATGTTATGCAATTAGCATTCATTAACAGCACAGAATGCTGAAGGACAGACACTTCCATCCTTGCATGCAACCCCCACTTCCTGTTTCTTCCCTCTCCATTCCCTGGCCTCTCATACAAGGAGATACTTGCTACATTCTTGTGGTTCCAAGCTGACAGTGCTACGTCTCCTTGCCAGCAGGCAAGTGGTAGTGTTTGGACAATACTGTGAGTGGCAAACAAGCTCCACTTGGCACTGCAGGGCTGGGTTCACAGCCTGGACTCTGCCACTTGGTAGTAGCCATGCTTCACCTTAATGCCACTGCTGCTGCTCAGACTGAAATGTGACGAGAACGTCCTCCTACCTGGAATTGTTGAGGGGCTTGGTGAGGCTTTGAAAGCATTTTCAAGGGATGAAGCTGTGTGTGCATGCAAAGTATGGTCATTTTAAAAAGAGGAACAGGTGGACTTGTACCAAAATTGTAGCAGTGCCAGGAATAGGGGAGAGTGAAATGGCTGTGAGCAAGGCGGATGACCCAAACCCAGACAGCCTTCCTGGACGCTCCACTCCACCAACCCTGCACGTACCAAATATTCTCTCTTCAGATTGCTCCTGAGTTCTTCAGAGTCATGACCCCCAAGGTGTTTTTAAGCAAGAAGAAAATATGATTTGTTCCCTGTGGTCCAAGCCATAACCACAGATGATGTTCATTCTCAAAGTGTGGCCTTAGCCACCTGCATCAAGATGACACAAGGCGTTGTTTAAACGCAGAGGCTCAGACCTTCCCTTGAACATCATTTTTCCGAGCTTTACTTTTCAAATCTAAAAGGGAAGGGCTTAATGGTAGCCCCTTGCCTGCAAAGTTGATAAAAAGAATAGAAATGCAACAACTGAGCAAACAAAAAGCTAAGTGGTTCACCAAGGGGGGGGGGAGGCATATTTGTCCCTGAACAAGATGAACTCAAGTCAAGATTTTTATTATTGAAGGTCCCTAAAGATGTCTTAGGTTCTCAATCAAAAAACAAGGAAGCCCCCATTTCTGTCTATGCCGCTATGTGTCCTTCCAAATGCATAGTAAGTAGGCCCCTTGGCTGGGCACTCAGCCAGTGCTAGAGCTGTTAGGAAATAAGAATGTGTGTATTTATTGGGGGAAATAAAATTGTGCATGCAACATTGCGTAGAGACAATTTATGAGATTTTATAGACATGTCACCAAAAGGCCCACTCCGTCACTGCCAGTGTCAGGTCTGCAAACACCTGGGAGCTCAAGCAATAAAATGCCCTAATGGAGTCACTGGGCAGTGCACGCTTATGGAGAGAAGAATGAACCACTGTGATGTGTTGTCCTCTGGAATGTGTGGAGCCAAGAACGCCTGGAACCTGTAAGTGTGGGTATAAGTGAAAATAAATATACACACATTGCTGGATGTAAAGGAGAGTGTGCACATGTATGGGGCCTGTGAGAAACGTGGTGTGTGACATTCTGGGTGGGACCGAGAGGCAAGGTAGGGCCACAATGAGGAAGTGTACCCATTACTCATGCTGCTTTCAAAGCACAGCAGAGTCCTTGCTGCCAACGGGAAAGAGTTAGTCATCACTACTGCTAAGACCAAAGGCCTTTGGGATATCAAGAAACTTAGATTCTCAGGGGAAACGCCTCTGAGCTAAGCAGGCAAAAATAGAGGGTGTCTGGCCAAGGGAATGGGGAGTGGGTTTCTGTCATGCTCACCTCTTTTCCTGCTCCTAAGCCTCCCACAAAAGCCATAGCCTATCTCTTCCTGCTCTCTAGAGGTGCAGGGAGCTCTAATACCCAGTCTGACCCAGTGTAGCTCTCTTGGGAGCATTGTCTGTGCCCTCAGCTGCCTTGAACAAACTTGTCCATCTTCTAAGCCTACTGGCATTTAAATATACCCTGTCCTCTAATGGTGGCTTTCTGTGAGAGAAAGCTCAAGAAAGGATACACAGAAGTTCATTATTAGAAGAAAAGCAGGGAGAAAGAAGAAAGGAATGGACTGGAAGGAGGACCACAAAAGGAAAAGAAGGAAGGTGTTTGAGGGCAAAGTCCTAGAATCACCCAGGGTCCATCTTCATCTGAAAGGCCATAGGTCACAAAAGAAGCATAGTTTTACATATCAGTAGAGACAGGAGCTGCCTGCTTCTTCTCTGCCTTCCATCCCTAGGCAGCAATGTGGGGATCAAATGTTTTGCAAGATCTGTCTGGTTGCCTGAGGCACGCCATCATCACATGCATCTTCTCCAGCACGTGATGATTGTCACTTCCCTACATGATGGGGAGGAGTCTGGGCAAGGACAACTTGTGAACTGAAACCAGTCCCTCCAGTTGATTGCCTCCAGTGAAGCAGGGTAGCTGACCCAGCTTGAAGTCTGAGTTAGGGGTCAGGGCTCTGTGGGAAGCTGCCATGAGCTTACACCCAGCTGCTTCTCTAGACCTCACCCAGTCCTCACCCAAGCCTGAAAAAGAAAACAGCACAACACTGCCAGAGGCAAAATTTGAGAATTGAAGAGGGTCCCAGCTGCATTTGGTCAAGGAAAAAGCTAACAAATTGTGTTGCTTTGCCTGTCTCTTGTATTCCCAGACCCAACTGATTCACTCTATTCTAATTCTAAAGCACTCATAGCTCCTTTCTCACCCCTACACAGAATGCTTCTGAAGGTCAGAGAGCACCCCTGCTCACCTCCTTCCAGAGGCAAGCACAGACTGACATGAAAGATAAGATAGTTGTGCAGTGTTTTCCACAGGGAAAAAAAGAAAGACAGAGAGAAGTGTCCAGGCAATTGTGACTCTACCCAGTGTTACTTCTGACTTCTGAAGTTCATTGAGGACTCTGAGTCCAGGAGTAAATTATAAAATCCAGCATCTCTGCTGTTAGAACTTTCTGCATTCCCTACTGTCTGTCCCATCCCACCTCAGAGCATCTCTAAGGAGACAGGGAATATGGTTTTCCAAATCATCACTTCAGCCAGATAAAGACCCTAAGAATGTTACCTCCCCACTCAGGCACAGAGACTCTGTGAGCTAGATAAGATAGTAATTTGTGAAAAGAGTTGAGAGAGAACCAGGGTTGTGTCTAGTTCCATAGCAAAAGGTCAAGGCTACAGTTATTGAAACAAATTGATCTTAGTGACCTCTGACCTGCCCTCACATCCTCTGTAGGATAGCTCAGGTTTGGAAACCTGGGAGAGGCCTTTAAATGCAAACAAATTGAACATTATACCCTGTGAACTGCAGCACACCAAGAGAAAGCTTTCCAAGCTTACATATGCAGAGGAAGTTCTAGAGCAGTTAAGAAGTTGGCTCTGATTCTGCAGGTCTGAAGTAGAGCTGGATGCTGCATTCCTAGACAGCTTCTGGGTTGAAGTAATGGCCCCTGGGTCTCTCTCAGAATAGAAGCAGTTCGAGCTCAGAGTTAGAATCTCTTCCTTGCTTTAGCACTCAAATGTCCCCATGCCCAAACTCCATGCTTTCTACGATTCTCTTTCAGCCATGACTGCACTACGCCCCAAGGAGCCAGCTGCATCCCAGGCTTACCCACCCCCATCCCATCTACTTGCTCTTTCTCCTATCCTTTTTGAGACTTAGAAGTTTCTACTCAGCCTTTCCCACCTGGCCCATGATACCTCCTCTGCCCCTGGTGCTTGTTATTGAGACACTTCATCTCTCTAAGACTATGTTTCCACATCTGTAGAATAGGGACAAGTACCAGGCTTACCAAGCAGGAGACTTTCTAGCTATTGAAGGAGGTAATACAAAGGAAATAATACTAAGAAATAAATAATAAAATAACACATACAAGGAAATAAAAGAATGAACCAATGCCACCTCCCCTTGAGAAATTATCTCTGATTTCCTCCACTTTCTTACTTTTGGGCATCCTGCACTGCCCACGTTCTACTTCTGCCACTGTGGTATTTATCACTCAACTGAATAACGACCACTGGGCTGAACCAATTTGCATAATCAGTCACAAGCACCAATAGGTCTAGACCATGAATCTAGACCAGCACCAGGCATGGAGTAAAGCTTCAGCAGGGATGGAACCAGAGTGAGCCAGGAGCCTACAGAGGTGCTCTGTGTCGGAGGAACAAGGCTCACAGGTGTTGTATAGCCAACTAGAAAAGTGGTGAGAACACAGGTTTTATTTAAATCAGTTTCCAGGAAAAAACAAAACATTCACATCCAAGAAAGAGGTATTATTTTCAAGAGTTATCCAAGTGTTTCCCACATTTCAATAGAACATAATTATCTTAACGAACCTTTCAGGTTTACATAGTATATCAGAGGGACACTAATAGTAGTTATACACTTAGTTTGGATGGGATTGTTGTTTGCTTTTATTATCTGGTATCTATCATCATTTCCATTCTTCTAGTGGCTGGTAGTCTGAACAGTAAATTATCAGAGATACTATATTAGAATGTTGACTCAAGGGACCCCTGAGATAATGGTAGATAGTGGCTGTGGACTTCTAAGCTCATTGCCCTAAATTCTTTACCATTTTTCCATTGAAAAATGTAATTGCTGTCCCCTTCTTTGAATCTCAACAGCTTTATGACTTCTTTTGCACACAGTGAAAGTAGCCTGTATAAGGCCCATGTCTTAAATTCAATTTCTATATCCTGTCTCTTAACATGCTTACTCTTAAAACTCAGCCACCATCTGTGAAGAAGGACAAATACAGAGTGGAGAGAGAGTCCTATGGTGGGGAACCAAGTGCCACTGGACATGCATGTGGTAAACTTTCTTAGTAGAGTATTTTCAGCCCTGTGTGAACTTTACCAGCTGAGAGTCATGTCCCCTTGAAGCCCTGCTCCAAGACTTGGTAGCAGAGCAAATGATGATGGTTGTCTTCTGGAACATCTTCATGCAGTGACAATGAAGAACAGTTGCCTCAGAAGGAGATCTTGGCAGAGCCTTTTCCTTCCACTGTGTTGGATCCAGTATGGAGGTCAGACTGACAGTGATGTGTTCAGGGGTTCATATGCAAGATTAACAGTCTTGTAGACCTACTCTGTTTTTCAGTTCATCCATGACACTGCTCCAGTTTCATTATTTATAATAGGGAGATATTTTTCTTCAGCTGTTGTGAGCCTATCATGAATATAAAGTGGACACTCGGAAGCTTTACCTCTAAAAAATTAGATAATAAATATCTCAAACTTTGAAGACCACAGCAGTTTAATCGCTGCTATTGACCCCCGCCATCTATAATAGCAAGATTACACAAGATTACACATAATCAAAGTGTCACACCTGTGTTTCAATAATGTTTTATTTACAGAGCAGATTTTGGACTGGCTTGACCCTGGTATAAAGATTAAGAAAAGTTCCTAGAGTAAATGCCAGTTGACTGACCATTAATGTTGACTTGAAAGTTCATGGCATAAATATAGTTTTCAGAAAACATTGCTGGGATTTTACCAACCCATTAACCTCAGGGTTCACTAAAAAGAATTCCCCCTAAGAAAATCAGAAGTGAGCCTATTAATAAGATGAGTCACTCTGAGAAGGTGACATGGAGGACTCTCGTGGATCACTTCATCACCTTCCTAAGGCTCAGCCATGACTGAGTCTTTTCACCTCTTGAATCACAGCAGCACATCTGTATAGCAAACATGAACATTGCAACGCTTTCTAAGAAATCTGTCCACTGGATCCCGAGCTATCCTCATCTGTCCATCAATTCTTTCAGATGAGAGGCCCCCAAGCAAGGAGTCCGGAAGAGTTCAGCTCTAGGGCAAAAAGAAAGGGGAAGTGAGTTTGAGGGTAAGAGGAAGGCCTGAATGGGGACAATATGAGAAGGAATCTGGAGGAAAGATGCCTCCCCCATGTCATCTCACTCAGAACCTGCTCATCGGATCTTTTATTCAGCTCTACATCTCATTTGACAACTACATGCCGGGTTGCTGGGCCAGGAGAGGAGCTTTTGTCCTTATGGGGGTCACCCACTGCCAGCAAGGGGAAGAGACATGAAGTAAGCAGGGCAGGAATAGAGCTGTGCGTTGCGAAAAAAGGAAGTGGAGGGTGGGGAGCCACTGCTGGGGTAGTTAGACCAACTGGGGGTCAGAGAAGGGTTCCCCAAGGAAATGACATAAAAGCTAAGGACAGGGATGAGTGAGAGTTAGTCATCCTCCTGTCTTCCTCTCTGGGTTTAGGTGAAAGGCTCTCGTGACAGATAGGCTCTCGTGAACCCCATCACTGCCACCTCCTCTTCGAGTGAGCAGTATTGTACATTTGCCTTTGGATTGTACACTGTACAGTCCTTTGCTCATCTGAACCCTCTTCGCCATCTACATTATGTGTGCAGCATCTATAGGATACATCTTATATCCTAGGATAAAGGTAAGGCCTTATCCTGGTGCACTGCCTTTCGTGGGTAACTTCACTCCAGCCACCCTGCATTTCCTCCTCACCTTCTTGGCCTATTGAATGTACTGTGCCAGCCACCCAGGACACATTTTCTTCCCTTACCTAGAGAACCCCTGCTTATCCTTCAGCTCTTCGGCCTCTTAGTTCCACAGGACAGCCTTTTGTGACCATCCCAACTCATTAAAAGGCCCTGTTTTGAAGCTTTCAAGTTCCCTGGACCCCTTATTTAATATAATATTATTTGTATTAATTCTTTGAGAATTTCATAGATACATTCAATGTAGTTTGGTCATATTCCTCCCCCAAATCCTTCCAGATCTCTCCCCACATTCCTTCCAAGTTCATGTCTTCCTTTTTTTTTTTTTCAATTATTCACCAGGTCCAGTTCTGAGCATATACTCATGGTTGTAGGGCCATCTGTTAGAGCATTGACCCATTATTCTTAGCAATTATCTCCAATCTACCTGATGATAGGACCAATGCAGGTCTCCCAAAAGAGGCCAAAAAGAACAGCAGAGGCACAAAGGTGTGTCTGCCTTGTTTGCCACTATGTAGCAGGGTGTGGCGTGAACAACCAAATGGACTAAATGCTAGGTGTGAGGTTCTGATACCATGTCTTAGTGGTTCCGCTTTCAATCTCTTAAGAATAAAAATCCCCCAGCTGCTGAACCAGTTTGCAGGTATAAAAGCAGTTGCAGCATAGAAGAAAAAAAAATGAACCAGAAAACCTTACCATGGAGCTAGGAGAGCTAAGCCAAAATTATCTATATCTGCTCTTGGGGTCTGTATTTCTTTGTCTGTAAAAAAAAAAAAAAAAAGGTGAAATCAGAGCAATCTCAAAAGGCCTCTTGAACTGGCTGTGTGAATGAAAATCACTCCAAAAATGTCTGCTGAGAAATGTCCAGGGGCCACTGGAGAATCAAGATGCTCCTATGCAGCAGGCCAAGTCAGGCAGCTGAGACTTCAAGGAAGGAGGCAGGACCAGAGATGTCAGACCCTGCTTGGGCC
Organism: Pachyuromys duprasi; assembly: GCA_028658305.1. NCBI lineage: Eukaryota > Metazoa > Chordata > Mammalia > Rodentia > Muridae > Pachyuromys > Pachyuromys duprasi. Next base: position 133,685,488 of record CM053766.1, on the reverse strand, counting down.
ACAGGGAGCCCCAGAGTATTGATCAGGAGCCTTACAGAGGGCACATTTGCCTTTCTTCCCCTTCCAAATAATTAAAGTATATATTTTATGACCTGATAAAATTTACTGGGACCCTTGGCACGTAATTATGGTGCTTCTTTAAAGGAGACCCCATAAAAGATGCATGATTAGAAAGTTAAGGATCTGGGTAGAATTGCAGGCCGTGACAAATAATTTACAAGTGATAAACTGTCCGAGGGGAAAAAATTCCAATAACCTCTGATGAAGGCTAACAATTAAAATAATAAATTCCCCAAGAGCCAGGGTAAAGATAAGCCTTTTTTTTCTAAGGGGGTAGGAATAGTCAAAAGCTTAGACTTGAGCTTATTTTCCCAAGATGTCTGCCTTTCCCCATTTTGCATACTTATTTGGGGTCTTGGGAACCCCTATTTAACTATTTTAGTGGCCTGTTCATTTACTGATCTATCATTTTATTTCTAGTGATTTTCTTTCATTTCATCATCCTGTTTCTCTTTCCAATAATCCATCTAGATATCTCCCTACCTACCCACCCATTTATCAACTTATTTATCTAGCCCATTCACTTCTATTCCCTTCATCTATTGATTTATTTCTGCATCTCATTCACATGTAGTGCTCATTCGTGTTAAGCACACTTTTCACTACGTTCTAGAGTTTTGTTATTCAATGGAAACTATGCAGGGCAAGTGTAAGTTTAAGCTTTCTGATACATATATTTAAAAATTAGAAAGTAACGAGTAAAGTCAGTTTAAAGAAAGAATATTATTATTTTAATATAAATATTTAATATATTTACCACATTAATTTTAACATAAAATATAAATGCTCTTTAAGAATTATTTTCAAATTTTTATTAATTTCAAAGCATTTACACAGCTATCATTTAAACATGTAACAATTATTTTTAAAAAATCAAGTTCTTTTGTGTTCTTCAGGCATTCGGTATTTGAAACCCAATCTGTCTTTCACACTGGAGTAGAGCTCAGTCCTGACTAACCACATGCTTGGGTCAATAGCCGCACACAGGGCTCACCACACAGGAGAGCATGGTCCTGTGCATGGTATTTTCCTTGAAGAGCTTATGAGGGTAATGACACAGCATGCATTAGTTCATTACATCTTTTCGTTTTAACTCTTGGTCCACTTTCTCTTACTCAAATGACACTGAGTAACTTATGAAGAATAAAGATTTACTCCGCCCATGCTCTTAACAGTGGGGGGGAGTTAAAGATTAAGATCAGATGGCTGCATCTGGGGAAGCCCTTCTTGCTGGCGGGGACTCTGCAGTCCCAAGGTAGTGCAAAGGTATCAAGCTCCAGGCAGACCACCCCAACTCAGGTCTTTCTTCCTCTTCTTAAAAAGCCGTGGTCTCCTTGGATTAGGTCCCACCCTTGAGGACTCATTTAACTGTAATTACCTCCCGAAGGTTTCATCTCCAAATAGTAAGATTAAGTTCCCACCCTCTTAATACCTCACAAAGGGGATTAAATTTCAACACGGGTTTTGGTGGGGACATTCAAGCCGTAGCAAGCATTGAGTACATGATAAGAACTCCCAATTTGCGCTGAGGAAGGTAACATTCAAAAGAGGGGTAAAATATCCCAGAATCAAAACAACTGAATGCCCTAAAACACTGTGGGAAGCGCTGTGGCTGGGCCAGCACTATGGCAACCCAACAGCTTGTAGAGGAGCTCCCTGCTCTTCCCAGAGGTCTTTGGGGCTGGCGAGTCAGGCGTGACAGCGCTGGGTGGGAGAACCTACTAAGCCAGCCTGGAGGCTGGAAGCAGCTGCACACTAGAAGGGCACTTGAGGCAAAGCAGAAAGAGAGGAGTAGGGACAATCTTTCCTTGATCATCATGGCAGCCAAGCCATCCCTGATTTCTTCAAGCATCTCTAGACAAAACCTGAGGCTGGGAAAGAAGACTTTGTTCTTGCTTTTTTTTTTTTTTTAAGTCTATACAGATTACAGATAACCTTTGTTCCAAATGCTGTCATCTCCAGTCCCTACATAATGCAGAAAGCTGCTGCACCAGTGAGGCTCTGTCGACTTAACACAAGCCCAGTGTTAACCTGGGAAGAGGAACCTCAGTTAAGAAAATGCCTTCATTGGATTACCTGTAGGCAAATGTATAGGGTTTTTTTTGATTGATTGATTGATTGATTGATTGATTGATTGATGATTAGTGTGAGAAAGCCCAGCTCAGCCCACTGTGGTTGGTGCCAGCCCTAGGCAAGTGGGCCTGACTCGTATAACAAAATAGGCTGAGAAAGCCATGAGGAGCAAACCAGTAAGCAGTGTTCCTCTGTGTTCTCTGCTTTAGTTCCTGCCTTCTGGTTCCTGCCCTGCTTGAATTCCTGACTTGATTCCCTCAGCGACAGAAAGTGACATGGAAGTGTAAGGTGAAATATTTCCTTCCCAAGTTGTTTTTGGTCCTGGTGTTTTATCACAGCTACAAAAACCCTAACTAAAACAGCTAAGATTCTATGACCAATCAACTAGAGGGCTCCCAAGCCTGAAAATTTCCAGAGGGTGATGGTGATGAGCATGATGATAACAGCAACAGGCATTAATAACAATTATAGGTTGGAGCAATAGTAGTGCATTGCTGAGTATTCACCACAATGTTTCAAGAGCTTTATGTACACCAATTCAGACACCTTTGTTTTATTCCATTTTACTATTACTAAATTATTGTGTTGTGTTTTAATTAGCATAGAAAATAATGAATGTCACGGTGGAATTGTCATATGTAAGTTGTTTTGTTGGTGTTCTTCTCCCATACCTGACCTTTTTTACTGGTCTCCTCTCTTCACTACCACCCCCTTTGTGCTTTCACATCACACATGCTCTATTACCCTATCTCCTTTTCCTTCTTCTCCTTTCCTAGCCCTTCCTTCGTACTCACTTTTCACATCTCAGTCTCCTTTCTAGTTTCATATCTCACACACACACACACTCACACACACACACACACACACACACACACAGAGTCTAGGACCTGGGTATAAGGCAAAATATGGCATTTAAGAGTCTTAATATAATATTTTCCAGTTTTTCCAGGTGTAGTGGTGCATGGGTGTGATCATAGGAGGCAAAGGAGTTGGGTCTAAGTGAGTTTAAGACCATCTTGGTCTACAGAGAGTTCCCGGCCATCCAGGGCTACATATCGAGACATTGTCTCAAAAAGCTAGGGAAAAAAAAAATCCAGTCCCGTATTTTTCTGAAAATGTCATGATTTTTTTTATGGCTGAATAAATACTATTGTGTATATGTAATATACTTTCCTTATGCATTTATCAGTTGATAGACAGCTAGGCTGGCTCAATTCCCTAGCTATTATCAATACAGCAATAAGCTTGAAAGTGCAAGTATCTCTGTAGGGGGACTTAAAGTTTTGTGTGTAAACACCCAGGAGCGGTATGGTTAAATCACATGATATCTCTACTCTTAGTTCTTCTGTGATGTCCATGGTGTCTCCATTAAGTTTACATACCAACCAGCAGGAAATAAAGTTCTCTTTCCCCAGATCCTCATCAGTGTTTGTAGACACCTTGATCTTAGAAAAGAGGACACTGGATCACCCTCCCAAGGCCCCTTCTCTACTAAGTTAAGTGCTGTTAACTTACATGAGCCCAATTATGAGCCTCTAAGTGGAAAACTGGCTTGGCCAGACAGGATCAAGGTTTGAAAATGCCTGGATGGCTGTGTCTAAATATATGTGAAAGAGCCCCAGGTTCGAGGTCAGATACCCATTCATAGCAAGATGGAGACAATCAGTGACCTGTCCCTTCTCTTTGGAAACAGAATGGAGGTCAGGAAGGCTTCACGATGGTGACAGATGGCATCACGAAGCTTGCTTTGATTAGCCTAACAGGAAATGTTCTCTCTGTGTTCTCTCTGCCTCCTGCAGATAATCCACTGCATTCAGGTCCTTGGAGCACAGGCTCTGGCCAGGCCCTCCTGAGCCAACTCCACTCCCTCCTCCCTCCGCACCCAGCTTAGCCAGCTCACTCTGATTCCCCCAGAAGGCTTTGGACAGCTTTGCACATGCTCACCAACAGGATGGATCAATGGAGAAGTACAATCATTTCGGTTCCCGAGAAAGCATGTTTGTTTAAGAATCCCTGTCTTTCCTGAGTTCAGACAAAACACCACGAGCTCGCCACTCCCAGAGATATGCTGTGGGAATGATTAAAGGCTTTAGCTGTCAGGGGTCACATCAATCAAAGGAGCACCCAAGTGTCCTCTGCTTGGGAATAGAAGACCCATCAGGCAAAGGAGGGTAAAGAAGGAGCTGGGGCCAGAATTAGGGGTGGAGACAGCAGAAAGAGAGAGGAGAGAGGGAGGGTGAGGGGGGAGAGGGGGGTTGCCTGAAGAGTCACTGGGGAACAAGGACTAAGAAAAAATGATTCAGAATAAAATAGAATTGAGGAGCTAAGGCAATGAAGAAGAGCAGAGAAAGGGAGAGAGATGGAGCCAAACACAAATCAAGGAAGTCAGAAACAAAAATAGAATGGTGAACACTGGCCAGATAAAGTGGGTAGGAGAAATAGAGGGATAAAACAGGGTAGGAAGATAGCTCAGTACTTGAAGTGCTTGCTGTATAAGAAGGAATTCCTGAATTTGAATCCCCCACACTTACATGAAAATCTAGGTTCAGCAGCACATGCCCATAAGCTTAGCAATGAGGGGCAGGGACAGGTACATCTTAAGGGGACAATGACCAGTGACTCTAGCCAAAGTGAGGTCCAGGGCTAGTAAGAGACCCCGTCTGAAAAAATAAGGTGAAGAGTGACAGAAGAGACCAAACGTGTATGCACATGTATATATGCATGTATATAAGGATAACAAAAAGAGAGAGAACACAAAGGGAGAGGGGATCCTGGGAACAGAAGAGGAGACAGGGTGTGGCCAAGGCCAGATCCTGCTGCTCAGGCCTCTCAGCCAGTCACTCTGCCTGGATGGCTCTCCTCCAGCCATCTGCATCACTGCATTTTTCTCCTCATCCCCAAAATTGTGAACAGAGACTTCTCAAAAAGTCACTGCTAACGGCCACCCCAATGGAACAAAGATCTGCCCCACTCCCTCCTACCCATTGTTCTGGGCCTAAAGAGAACACCCAGTTGACTGCTGTTACGGAGCTGATGAAAATGATATTTTCTCAACATTTTATGATTCACTGAAGGCCGCCATGGTTCTGTCCTACTGCCAGCGCCTAAAACAATGTCTGGCAGAGAAGAGGGTGGCGCTAAAAACTGAGAACCAGATGAACAAATGAATGAATAAATGGCAATGAAGCCAAAATCGTAACAGCCAAGTCCGTGGTGAGTCACATTATTCAACCGTGTGATTCTGAGGCTGGGTTGAGTGTTGAAAGTGTCTACGCCTCTTCACAACAGCCAGGCAGATGCAGGGATACCTGTGCTTGGGGCCAGAGTTGAGGGCAGAGAGCAGGACCCTACACTAAAGGTCACAGGAGTTCTGACTAGAGAGCCAAGCCTTTCCAGCCCTGCTTTAAGGGCCTCCCTGAAGAGAAGTCGAACTTCATCTTCTTCCAAGTTGAAAAAGATCATGTGGGCCAAAGTGCTCGATTCCCCTGTGCAGTCAAATTCCCTAACTTAACGGGGCTACCATCAGCCCCATTAGGCCTAATGCAGCTTCCCTCAGGTGCAGGGCTCTTTGGCTTTGTTGAAAGTACTCTCCGGAGTTGCCGAGAGAACCAGCCCCTGCTGACCAGAGCACTCGTGGGGAACCTTCTAGTCAAGAACAGAGTACTCTGGCCTCCAGAAAATCCCCAGTGTGGGTCTTTCAGCTTCCTGGAGTCAGACAAGAAGCAATTACATGCATTTGTATCTTGAGGCCAACATGGGAGCTGTGTTTGGGGAATTGGTTGTTGAGCCCTGGCTTCAGAAGTCACAAAATCTGAACAGCACAGTAGCCAAGGCTCTGAGCATGAAATCCCAGAGTCAGAGGCCACTCCAGGTCACATATAGAATGACCTGGTGATTCAGCCCAAATAGCATCATAAGCAACCCTCAGCTCCCACCTCTTACAACAACCCTTCCATTTTGCCTTTGAACTTCCGCTGTTACTGGTGTTTCTCACTGCACAAATTCGACAGTCTGGCACTCACAAAGTAAACTCCAGTTCCGAGTCTGTTTCCAAGGTAACCTATAAAGGCAGACACCACTCATGGCTACACTGGTGCCCCGAGGTTAGATTCGCCATGCCCCTGTCAATGGGCCTCCAAGATTATCCTGGTTCTTGTCATTCTAGGTACTGATGAGGTTAATGCCTCTGCTTGTTCTGCTCTCAGTTGCTCCCTTCTTCGGGATTACTTTCCCAGCATAAATATCAGGATGGCAAGACGGATTATCATATCATGTCAAAGTCTGTAAGAAATCTGATGGGTCTTGTTGCTAGAATTCTTGCCCTAAGGGAGACAAGCAATGTCAACCCTGTTCCTCATAAGGTCCCAGCAACAAAAACAAAGCACAGTTCTACCGAAGTTCACCCTGGGATGCAGTGAGCTTATTTACAGAGCATGTGTGAAGGGTTCTGGGTAAGAATGTGGGTGACCTCAACAAGGCAACACTGGGAAGTAGTCACCCAGCATGGATAATGGCTTCCCTACAGCCATATTGCCAAAGCCTCTCTCAAGTAACCTTCCTCAGTCCATATACTATAGCACCACCCAAGGCTCCAGACTCAGGAGGCTACTTAGGACAGAACCACATACAAGCAACTGAAAGGGGTAGTAGATTCCTATGGTCTCTCCATACCTTCAATAAAGTAAGGGAACATCAGTAGTCCTCAGGCCCACTGTGGATGGACAATCGCAATCAGGCACAGGTGTTCTGATGAAGCCAGCAACTGGCTTGCTCAGAGGATCACATTCAACATCAATTCTTTTTATTTTTTATTTTTGATTTTTGATGATGTAGAAGAGTTTATTTTTAAAAGAGTACATACTTACATTTATTTAGTAAGCAGAGACTAGAATATGATTTAATGTTTATTTTCTACCCTAATATCCAATATATCATAGGTCAACAAAATTAAAAATGTTATGAAATCATGACACTTATTTTATACCATTTTCTTTCCTAATCTATGGTATACATGTCATCATGCATAAATACTTAATATATTTTGAATAAAGGGCATCAAAACTAAGTGGAACTCCATCCTAGACCAACAAATATGCAAATATGTTATTGCATGCAGTGATGCACATTTTTTTGTTCTTTCTATTAGTTTTTTTTAAACCTTACATTTTATTTTATTTTTTTAATGTAAATTTGACATATATTTTAAACAGAGAAAGCAAGACAAAGCAAATATATTCCAGGATTTTGGGTGGCTGATGTTTTATAAAGCTAACATGAATATTGAATTGTCACTGATTGAAAGACAATTACTAATTTTACATTTCATATTTATATTATCCACAAAATCTAATAATCAAAGAAAAAAATTAACTTT
>CM053766.1:133639990-133677881 GCA_028658305.1 Pachyuromys duprasi | reverse complement strand
TACCAATATTTCGTTTATAGCACTTAAATATTTCACAATATAATTGTTAGGAAAGTACCAAAGAAGCCATCAACATCAATTCTAAGTACTGTTTCTATTCATGACTTTCAGTCTAACCTCATCAAGACTGGGCATTGATACTACATTTTCTTTTTCTTTTTTCCAAGACGGGGTTTCTTTGTGTAGTCTTAGATGTCCTGGACTTGCTTTGTAGACCAAGCTGGCCTGGAACTCACTCAATTCACCTGCCTCTGCCTCCCTGAATGCTGGGATTACAGGAGTGTGCCACTGTGCCCAGCTACATTTCTCTTTGGAGAGTTGATGTAATTCATTTTAATACCCTTCATCAAAATTAAAATTAAGCCTTTTTATAAAAAGGTTGCATCTATTCATAGCACTGCACATGTTCATTTCAGTTTCCTCCCACCCTGTCTTTTTGCATGTGTGAATGTCGGGTGCTCACCTCCACTGATATATGAGGGGTGTCCATCCTCAGATCTACATTGATGGAGTGGGACAACCAACCTTTATCCAGCCAGTCACCTACAAATGCATGTCTAGGCTAAAGAAGAGGATTGAGGATATTAATGTGTCCTGTGCCTTGGCCCCTGTGCTGAGACCTTACACTGATGGACAAGAGCTAAGAAACAGGCATCAGAATTTCCATTTCATGGATGGAGTTTCAAGAGGGAACATGATTGTCTCAATGTCACCCAACACTCTGGACTAAAATCTGGATCTATGGGTCTAGAAAGCTGTTCTATGACTACTGCGTTAGCTTTCCATAAAGGAGGATGTGCACAACACTCAAAGTCCTCTGAAAAGACAAGTGGGAAGTATTGCAATAGCATTAATGTGGCCATGGAGCTCTGAAGATACTGGTAAGTTTTCACCACAGAGCTAAAGAATTCACTGAATAGGTAATGCTTCATGGAGTTTTGAGGCTTGAATACGAGCTTGCCTAGCAAGCAAGGGTCAGCCTTGAGAAGAAAGGGAAAGGCTGATGGCATGTCTCGGGGATACAGTACTTGCCTAGCACAAAAAGGGTCCTGAGTTTGATCCTCAGCACCTCAAAAAAGAGGGGGCAGGATCAAGAACCAGGTATTCCACATATGGTAGAGGAGACTATGAATTGGAAAAAATTAGAAGCAGTTTCTTCTCCTCCTCCTCCTTCTCCTCCTCCTCCTCCTTCCTGGCTGTGATTAGTCTCCAAGCCCTGATTTTGTCCATATGTAAAGTGGATAACCAAGTCAGTTAGTGTGAAGACTAAAGAGTGTTAGACTACAAAGTTCATAGTCTGGTACCTCACAGAAAGAGCTTATCTGTTATTCTGGGTACCAACCTAGAGGACTGTTTGTCTGTGTTGCCATGCCTTTTCTCCCACCTGCAAACTGGGGAATGCTCATGAGAAGCAGCCTCCAAGAAGCACAGACTTCCAGCCAGTGGAAGCAACCAGCTAATGATGACAATCACCTGGCTTTCCCTCCATCCACATCTGGCTCGAACCACCGCCTCTACCACTTACTAGTCTGGGCCTGAGAACTTGGACAAGTCACTTACTTGGTTGAGGCTCAGTTTCGAGCATCTGTGAAATGGGCTCAGCAAACCATGCCTGGTGAGAATGTGAACTAATTCCTAGGCAACACTGGCACCCCAGTTTTGACAGAACACTCCTAAACCCTGCCTGTTTTTCATCTCCACACACCACACAGGCACTGACTTCTTTGGTCTGGGGCAGATGCGCATGGTTGCATTATCTCCACACACAGCAGTAACCTCCCTCCGGGAACTTCTCTGAAGACCTCTGATGCCCTGCAGCCTCCAGGGCAAGCAGCCCAGCAGGGCCCCTGGGCAGGAGCTATACCTCTGCCTGGGAGACCAACTTCTCCACATCCTCCCCCAGTGATTGCGGGAAGGAGCATGAGTCATTCAAGGAAAGGGGGTTGGTACTGGCTGCCCCCAGCCTGTGGGGCGGGCCAGCAGGCTGTGGTTAAAGGACCTGCCTGGGTTGCAAAATAAACCAGTGTGCTGTGTTCTGATATCACGTGATGGAGCCATTGCTGGCTCTTCTTCCCTGGGTCACTGACTCACCTCAAGCTCTGTTTAGTCACATGGGTTCCTGGAGGGTTCTGAACCACACTGCTCCTTTGGAGAAAAGCTAAATTGGAAGAACTCTCACCCCACCCCACCCTACCCCCACACACTCACACAAACCATTTTTTTTTAAATCTCACCATGAATCTATCACTATATTCTCATTATTTAAAATGTAGCCAGGTGTGTTGCCATATGCCTTTGATCGCAGCACTTGGGACACAGATGCAGGTGCAACTCAATGAGCTCCAGAATGGTCAGGCTACAGAGTGAGACCTTGCCTCAGTTATAAAGGAGAATAAAAGAAAGCAAAGGCTCTCAAGCATAGAAACTTGTTAATAGAAAGTGACACTAAGCTCCTTCCATGGGCCTTATACAGTAGCGAATCTTGCAGTGTTTTCCTGAGTATTGTCAAGGAGCCCGGCTTACTTTTTCATTTACCTTAACTTATTATGAAGTATCTAAACACATGCTTTCTCTTAAAATATTAGGCTATTACCAAGGAGGCAAGTGCTCCCCTCAACAATTGTCACCCCATCTGGAAGCCACCACAGTGACTTTGCCAAGTCTTAGGTGGTCACATGTTGTGTACCAATTACACAAATGCTCGTTAGAAAGACAAGGTGAACATTCCCACATTAGTTTTCATTCTGTGTGGCTTCATTTCATTCTGTTTCATGGCTTGTTTCTGCACCTATCAGAATGCCTTAGTATGGCATTCCCCATTTTGTTTCTTCAAGGCTCCATTTATTCCCTGGGAAGTCTGCTTAATTTACAATACTCTGAATTGCTGTAACTGTAATAGACGCCAAGCAGTGAACTTCAGGGTTGTCACTCCCATTTCCCACTATTTGTAAGCAATATTGAAGGCTGGAGCCAAGAAGAGTGTGCAGCACATGAGTTCGGTGTGCCACACACTCTGTACAGCCATGCCATAGTTGTCTATACATCCCTTTAGGTGGTTGCAGGTAGGGGGTCCATGAGTTGGCAGGACTCGCTTTCTAGTTGTTTGAGTCAAATGCCCAAGTAGAAGGCTGAAATAAACAGAGTTCCTTCTCTCTGGGCCCAACTATCCATCTGACAGACAGTCCAGAGGCTAAAGTGGAGCCAAAAGAACATCCAAGGTTGAAAGAAAACATTCATCTGTCAACCTGAAATTGTCCATATGGAGAAACTGAGGCCTGAAAAAGGGAGTTGGCTTTCTAAGAGTGGACCACCATACCCTTCTTGATGGACCTGCTGTTTGTTAAAAAGAAAATCCTCTTGCCTAGGAGCTGGGGGCCATGTTGTCCAAATTCAAATACAACCATGTAACTTCCTTACTATCAGTGGCTTCATGTGTCACAACTTTCTGAGCATCAGGACCTTTTTGTCCCTGCAGCCTTTGCATATTCTTCTGCATCTCTCTGGATCATTCCTTGCTATTGCCTCTGCACATTCATCTTCATCTTCACCTAACTGCTATTTTTTAGACCCCAGCTAGATTGTGGGACAGGAAGAAATCTTCAATCAAAAAGTCTAATGAATTCACTTATTAGCAGCTAACAACCTGTTTTGTTCCACTAGTCCCTAGAGCCTATCAGAATGTCTACTTGGAAAGAATTTTTTTTAAGTAAAGGACAATGGGAGAGAAGGAAGAAAAGAGAGGTGGAAAGAATGGATGCAGGAAGAGAGAGAAGAAGGAAAAGTGTTTGCTCTCCATTACTGTAACAAACACCTGAGAAAAAACAGCTTACAAAGAAAAAAGTTAATTCTCTTCCGAGCGTACAGTTTAGGATGTGAGCTCTCAGACCTCAGCTCTCAGTTTCCAGTGCCAGTCACCCTATCTACTACCTGCTGTACCCACATTATGGGGTCTAGCCTTCAGGAACTGTAAGCCCAAAATAAACTCTTCTGTAAGTTGCCTTGGTTGGTCATGTTGTTTTCTCACATAGGTAGAAAAGTAACTAAGACCCCCTTCAGTAACCTCACACTAGACCCCACCCCTTAAAGGCTCAACCTTCTGAAAGTATCACCAAGCTGGGGACCAAGCCTTTAAGATCCAAGGGACAGGAAGGAAGGGAGAGCTTGTGTGGATGTCCAATACTCATGCTTTACTCCTGGCTTTACTCTCTGTACTCTGGCTCCTTCTAAGGCACCAAACTCTAGGCAGTAAGTCTCAATCATCTTGGAACTTGAGTTCTGGCCCCTACAGGGATGCTCCAAACAGGCTTCTTTTCGTGCACCCTGTAGAGAAGGACAAATCCTGAATGAAACATACCAGCAGCCCAGTTTGCCTAAATGGTTTGGCAGTTCCATTTCCAAGCAATAAAGGTTAGAGAAGTTTGCGCGCGCGCGCGCGCACACACACACACACACACAAATCTTGTTGTCTAGGTCTATTGCAACCTTTTCAGTCTGAAACCTGCTTTTTCTCTCCCAGACCAGCCTCTCTGAAAGCTTAAAGAAACAAGGCTGCCCACCTCCCTGCTGGCCCTCTCTAGTCAAGCCTTCTTCCCAATAGCATGCCCAAGGATGGATCTGGCCATCACTGCTCCTGAAGCTTGGCTTTTGGCACCCAGGGAGCTGCCGCTCTGACAGAGCTGGGGAAGCCATGCCCTGGGCCACCTTGCTTCCATTTGTGGCTGTCATAGAGACACTCTACACTAATTCTTCTGTCTTTTCTGCAAAAGAGGGCAAAAAGAACCAGCAGGAGAAGCCACATTGGGGTGGGATTCCGATTTGGATAGAAGGAGAGTGGGAGGCCTGGCCTGACCTGAAGGTCAGCACTACTGTGCCAGAGCCCCAGGCTTTGGCAGAGCCAGAGTCCTACTTGCCAAAGGAACTTGGAAACAGCCAGATCCCAGTGAGAATGAAGACAAAAACCAGTCTCGTGTTTGTGATTCACTTCGCTCAGCTCATCATGCTGGCCTCCCATGAAAGTGGCTTCCATTCCAGTGAGTCTGGAAACCAGTTTCAGTGTCAATTCATCCAAAGATCTCTTGGCCATGACAGAAGAGTTGCAGCCATGCTTCTGTGACTTCAAGAAAAATTACAGACATGAGATAGAGGCCTTTTATCTTCCTGAGGCTCGGGTTTCTCTTTTAAAAGCCTGGGGGTGGCACTGAACCAGGGTGACATCATGTCAGTCCAACTACTGTTAAGAAAATTTACTGATATTGGTTAAGTTTCCATACAGTAAAGGGCACTGGACATCATGTTTTGCATTCTGTGTTCATGTCATTGCCAGCATTTTCATCACTACTATATTATGAGTTGACAGACCTGAACTCTCACATCTTTGCATGTTGCATTAACTCTTGGGGTGGATTGCTGCATTATAACATTGTGTGATTCCCCTCATCCAAAATGCTGGGCTTTGGCTAAGAGACCTGTGTAAGCCAATGGCATGCCTGTATTAGACCCATTTGGCGTGGAGGATGTTCAGAATGACCCATGCCTTTAAGAGAGACTAGGCATCCAGCTGTCTCCACCAAACCCCACTCATAACTGAATGGAACTGAATAGAAGAGCCCAGTGGAGACCAGCAGGAAATCCACCCAGTCAAAGAACATGACCTGAGGCACTAAGACTTGGGCCACTGTTGCTCATGACAACAGATAGCTAATCTGGCCATGTTTCAGCCTTACAGCAGACTCATTTTCTGTTATTAGACCTTCCTATTTGTTGTTGTTGTTGTTGTTGTTCAACTAGACTACCTGGATGGGAAAGTATAGAAACCAACACCTTCTTAGAAGAAATCATAAGTATGTCACCTTAATCACATCCCAAGCTACCTGGACTGATTGAGTACATCCTTCAACATGAGCCTCACCATGGGAGCACCTGCCATTGAGATCCCTCCCACTCGGTATGAAAATAGCGTGCAAGTATAGTGGTTCCCACCAGGGTTCAGGAGGCTGAGGCAGGAGAGTTGCCACGAGTTCAAAGCCAGCCTGGACTATGTAGCAAATTCTAGGCTATCATAGGTTACAAAATGAGCTCGGGGAGAGGTAAGAGAGACAGAGAGACAGAGACAGAAACAGATACACACAGAGAGAGAGAGACTATATAAGTAAATTCAAAGTGATTCTAGACACTTCCTTAACACAGGCTAAGGGAAGGGAAGACTCACCCACCACCCACCTGGTTAGAAGAAAGCGAAGCATATTAACAAGTGTACTACAGTTCTTTGCTCAGAATACACACCACAACTCAGAGGAAACACTGACATGCCACCGACAACAACAACCCAGGGTGGCTCTGATGAGTGAAGGGGCTCTGTTCGGCTGCAGTCATCTGGGATGAGCAAGCCCCTCCAATACATCTGAAGCTTCTGGGGAAGAGGTGGGTCTCTGAGTTGCCCCCGCATTTGCCATACTCACATCTTCCCTGTGAGCAGGAAGAACCACCAGGAAAATAAATCCACATCTAGTCTCCATCTTCAGCCAAGTGTTCCTCTCTGCCTCTAAAGCAGCCGTTGCTGCTTTGACCTCCAGCCACAAGGCTGCCTGTGCTCACTGCTTACAGGCAACCCATGAAGAAGGCATTACACACCCCCTTTACAAAGACAGAAATGAACATTAGGGGCAATAAGGTCTGACTTGAAGTCATGAAGCTGTGGTTCCATGTTCAAGGGGTTCTGACCTAGTCCCAGGCCTCGCCTCCTTTGGTTTTTCCTTCAGGGACCTTCCTGAGGTTCACCCCAAACACAAACAGTTCAAAAGACTTCCTGAGAGTGGCTTTCTGCACTGGTTCTGCTACTACTCCTGTCTGGGGGCCCTAAGGCCTCTTCCTCAAGTGATAGTCTAAGTTAATCATCTCTTCCATCTTCGTTCCTCTCTTGCCACAATTTAACCTCAGAGACATCTGACTCTGACAATGATGTCTTTGTGGTTCAGCAACACAGATTCTGGACCCCTCAGGCTTGAGGACATCCTAGCCAGAGTCTTCAGCATACACTCTTCTTTACAAACCCCCCTAAGTCCGTATATATGTCTTACTATTCCAAAAATTCCCCATACCCCCTCTCACACAGGGCCTTTGCAGGAGCGGATTCCAGAACCCAGAGTTCTCTCTTTTTTTTTTCTTATGAGCCTTTCCTTTAGCTAATTCCTGGATCGACTACTCCTAAGAAACCTCACCTCAGCAGTAGGACCCCATGAGGTACCCTCCCAAAGAGCAACCTTTGTTGGGCTGGGTAATGTAGCTCCAAAGTGGAGCTCTTGCTTAATACATACAGGGCCATGAGTTCAACACCCAAAAAAGAAATAACTCCTGGCTGTTTTCTTTCCTCCTATTACTCTTTCTTCTATGTATGATAATATAGCTACTGAGAAATAAATGGATGAATGAATATACTTGTTCAACGCCAGTTGGCCTTACCTAAACAATCTGTTAGCTTGGGTCAAAGAGATGCCCTGGGTCCCTGGGTATACCACATCAGAGACAGACAGACCTCTGTCTGGGGAAAAGGATTTGACCTCAAGGTTGAGTAACAATTCATGTCCAGAAAGAGGCCTTTGGCTCCTTGAGTTCAGCTGTGATGCACGCTGGGAATGCAGCGGTGAAGGGAGACATGCAAAAGGCATGGGCAGAGAAGCAGAAGCTGGGAAACTAGACAGAGGCAGGGGAGCTGCCTCCAGCTCAGTAAGGCTCCAGTCGGCCTCTGGTGCAAGTGCCGTGTCTTGCTAGGTCACAAGGAAGTGAACAGCTGGGGGAAGCAACAGCCTTCTTCCCATTTGATGAGCACACCCAGCTCTTGTTCCCTTTGGCCCTTTGCACCTGGGGTCCTCTACTTCTGCCTTGCCCTCCCCCGTGTATGCACGGCTGCCTCCTGGCAGTCAACCCTCATTGCAAAGGCTACCTCCTCAGAGACACGTTTCCTAGCCCACCTCCTAATGTTTCCACCCACCCCGTCACCCTTTTTCACTTTTACACTCCTACTCTACTTTCTTTAAGGTGCTTGCCAGTGCATCCAGTCATCTCTGAAAGGCAGAGCCATGTATGTGGCCCCATGGGCCCCGTATCGGCCTCATGACCAGCCCTTGTAGGAGGACAGCGGGAAGCAGGAGGAGAGAAGTACATCCGCATCTGACATGCTGCCCCTTTCTCCATCCCCTGCCCCTCAGGCATAGCAATGGGAGCCTCCAGAGGTACTGAGTCTCACTATGGCCACCAGTCTCACTCAGCCAGTACCAAGCTCTTAGGTGTTGTCAGCCTTGCTCATGGATAGCTAAACACACGGTATGAGGGAGCCCAGCTTTAGCCCTACAGACCTCATTCTGTGAAGGGTAACCCTGGCTTTCTTCTGAGTGTCCTCCAGAATGTCCAAGGGATTTGAACCCAGAGCAGCACCATTGACCAACTAAGAGGGAAGCATCTATACTTTACAGCCAAGTAGGTGTGTGTGTGTGTGTGTGTGTGTTTGTGTGCGCGCGCGTTGTATGTGCATGCATGTATACGTGTGTATGCATGAGTTTGTGTGGTATGTGTTTCTGTGAATGTATGTACATGTATCATAAAGGTACATGAGTGTACATGTGAAGCCAGAGGTTCACCTTCAGTATCTTCCTTCATTACTACCCACCTAAGTTTTCAGAAGTGTCTCACTGAATCCAAGAGCTTATCAACTCAGTTAGGCTAGCCGAATAATGGACTCCAAGGTTCTGTCTGAATCCTCCTCTCTGCTGCCCACCCCCAAACACTGGAGTTAGGGATGCTCACTGCCATTGGTCAGTTAGGTTAGTCAGAGTCCCAGGCTTGCACATTACACATCCCACCAACTGAGCCATCTCCCCAACCTGTTTCCCTGATCGATCTCTCTCTCTCTCTCTCTCTCTCTCTCTCTCTCTCTCTCTCTCTCTCTCTCTCTCCCTCCCTCCCTGCCTCCCTCCCTCTCTCTCTCCAGTCTTCATTTTTTTCTTCTACTTCCATATTTAAGTCTGACTCTCTGTGACTCCAGCTGCCTATGGCTCTGTGCATCTCTGTCCCTTGGCTGGGGTGGGGGAGGGTCCCCTGCTCTCCCATCCTATGGCTTGGCTGGCTGATGGCCCGAGGAAGTCATTTCAGTGAGATGCTATTTCTAATCCAGAGTGTGTCAGGGGAAGCCTCTGCTCTCAGATCATGGCAGCTCCATTTGGAAAGAAGCTGAGCTCTCATGGTACCTAAGACAAGGCAGACCAGAACGGCAGTCTGTATCTGGAAGGGTTCTGGGGAACCCAGGCACACCCTCTGCTCCAGATCTCAGGACCAACCAGTTGATGCCGCATGCCAGGTTATCAGCCAGTCAGATGTTGAATTCCTGGCCAAGATTCAGCGAGGTGTGGCAGCAGAGAAAGCGGGAGGTGGATACTCAGGCCAAATGGTGTCATTACTGCCAATTAGAGAAATGGCCCATTATTACCACCTAGTCATCAGCCTCACAGGTGTGCCCCCATGGACACCCACCAGGACGCCACCATTAAATACTCATGCTTTTTCTCACCTCCTATGTAGCCTGAGGGTGAGGGCTATTCCCTGTCTGCTCCTTTGCTTGGGTGGAATTTTCTGATACATAGCCCTATAACACCCAGAACCTCAGCAGGTGATGAGCATCCCATCTAAGTCTAGAGTAAAGAAAATCATCACTAAAGTAGCTTCTAAGCTAAGACTAAAGAATCCTCCAGAGCGACACTAATGTCTTAATATTTTCTATGCATGCCTGCAATCTCTCCCTGAGTAAAGCGGGTGTTGTGATTCAGATAAATTAAAAGGCTTGGGGTTCTAAAAGTCATTTTTCTGTGACTCTAAATATGGTTGTCTTTGTTTTGTTTTTCCAAATTTCATTCGAAAGACACCGGCAGTTATTGGTTGAGGGTTAAGAACCAAGGATGAGGAGCCAGACACAGCAGGATCCAGCCTGACTTTCATATAAACAAGCCATCTGTCTCTTGTCAGCCTCAGATACCAAACAAGGCTAAGAACCTGTCTCAGCAAGGAAGAATTCATGATCCACGTTCCCGTCACTCATAAAGGACACGATAAATAGATGGCTATATTTGTATATTATAACATAACGGAGAGCTAGGGTCTTGTTCCAAAAGGACCCTGTGGAGGACTGAAACAAGCTGTATGAGCCGGGTGATATCAGTCTTGACTTCAGCCTGAGCAGGCACTGCCAGAGCCTTTGCCTCATCCCTGTCTTCCTATGACACAATACACCTGTGGTCTGAATTCCTAGTTTCTCCACCCTGCCTGACTCCAACACCACCTCAGGAGCCTCCCCATTGTCACTGGACTTGACGTGAATCTTTTAACCATTAAACACTTAGCATCGTGTTTTCTGCCTTCAGAGGTTTCTAAACAGTAATTAGGCCATGGAACACCCTGCCGGGTGGTGAGGACAAATATCATTAGTGTAGGAGGAAGCGTGGGGCAGGTGGAGGAGCTCTGCAGCTTGGCACCTGGCGAGCCCTGGCCAGCATGAGGTGTCGCTGTCCCATTCTGAAATCTCAGCTACCAACTGTCTCAGGTGAGGCAGGGACCTACCGCTTGAGATGGACAGGTGACACAATGAATAGAGACCACGCTGGCTTTGCTATCCAAAAGATCTGCTGCCTGCATATGTACGCGCATCTGTTTGTGTGCTATTGTATGTGCAGCATGTGCATATGTGTGTTGTGCCTTGTATGTGTGTATACATGTGCGTGAAAGTCAGTGGTCAATCATAAAGGATCTTCCTTATTATTACTCCCCATCTTATTTTTTTAATATTTTATTTCGATTTTATATGTGAGTATTTGGATGGATGGATGGATGGATGGATGGATGTGCACCACATATATACCAGATGCCTGTGGGGACCCAGAAGAAGGCATCAGATCCCCGGAGCTATAGTTACAAACAGTTGTGGGCCATTACACGGCTGCTGGAAACTGAGCTGAGGTCCTCTGCAAGAACAGGAACTGCTCTTTGCTACTCATCAGTCTCTTGACCTTATTTTTTGAGATAGGGTTTTGCATGAACCCAGAGCCCACTGAGGACAGAGACTGACCTGATGCTTCAAGACTCAAGCCTTCTATGGCAACCCTTAGAATCCAAATTGCTGGATGCTTAGTGAACAAAAGAGCTGTGCGTCATGAACTAAACTGCTGTGTATTTCAGAGCCTAAAGTCCAGCTTGAAGGTGTGTCAAATATCAGGATCTACCTGGGACTAGAACAAGCTTCTAGCTATGAGACCATTCAGATCATGCCCACAACTAGTGAGGTGGGCATGTGCACGTGTCCTGTATGATCATCAGTGTCCTAAACTAGAAAACAATGGTTCTGACCATTTGCTATATGTCAAACTGCAATGCAGGCAAGTGAGGGTACAAGAAACATACATCATGCACTGAGCATATGAGTGGGCATTCTTTATGGACCACCCTGTAATCCAATCCCCAGAGCCTTTTAATGGAAGCACTTTTCCGTTTCATAAATGAGAAAACAAGCTCCACGAGAGAAAGAAACCCATAAAGCCTAGTGGGATTTACCCTTGAGCCCAGGTCTCCTCCTCGGACTGCCACCTTGTTCGTCTCCTCTCTGTTGCATGTCCCCACTGCCTCCACCTAGATTTCAAACCAGGCAGGGAAGAGGTGCCGGTTGAGAAAGAGGGCGGTACCACCAGCTTGGTCCTAGGAGATGAGCTCTGTGTAGGCAGGAAAGGTAAATGGGAAGCCTCACCCAGATGCTGGTTCTGAGTCTATGGATCCATGTCTGTGAAGTTAATTACAGGTGCAACCAAACTTCTACACACACAGATCAGGAGCTGAGGTACAAGGTGTCTGGAAATGTGGACCTGGTGCCCTCTTTCACACCACTGTGACAAAGAGGACACCGGCAAGCATGGCCAGCAAGAATGTGAAGCTGTTTTCCCTTGAAATGCTTCCATTTCCATATCCATTTGCAATAGCCCTGACATTTGTACCCTCCCTCGCATGTCCATCACTGCACTGAATGCAGCTCTGAGGCACGAGCTTTTGCAACACTTTCCTGTCTGGTTTTCTGGTTACCCATCTCTCACTTCATCTAGCTCACTCTCCCTACAAGCCAGCAGAGACATCTTCTTAAAGTATAAATGTGATCCTGCCTGACTTTCACACACCAGCAAAAATCTGCTGTCTAGAGTGATGGCTCGGTGGTTGATAGCACTTGCTACTCTCATGGAGAACCTGAGTTTGGTTTCCAGCACCCAAGTTGGGAAGCTCAAAACCACCAGTTACTCCATCTCCAGATACCAACACCTTCCTCTGGTCTTCGTGCGTAGCCACACACAGATGGCACATACACGTGCATTTATGCACACACATACATTAATAAAATTAAAAATAAATCTTATTGTTTTTAAATACTCTTAAACAACAAACTTTCAATAAGCTCCCTTATTCTCAGGATCACGTCCAGAGTACTAGCCTTATTTTACTGCAGTAGAAATGAAAATCATTAGAATATTACCTTTTAGGATTTTCTCCTGTGTTCTTGTGCGTGTGTATGTGTGTGTGCGCGGTGACAAAATACGTGAGCAAAACAACTTGGCGGAAGAAAGATATATTTTGGCTCGTGGTTTCAGAACTCTCGGTCTATTGCAATGGAAAGGGTGCAATAAATCAGCTCGGTTCACAGCAACCAGCAAGCCTGCTAGGTTGAACTTTTTGCTCTTGGTTCCTCTTACAGCTCCCTCCTCCATGACTCCCTGCCTATGGGGATTCCCACACGCAGGACAGGTCTTTCTGCCTTAGTTGATCCTCTGGAATTGCCCTCACAAACACTCCCAGCACTGTGCTTTCCTAATCTCCCAGGCATTTCTCCATACAATCAAGATTGAGCATCACATCTTTCCTCACTTCTGTGGAAGGCAGAATTCAGGAAATGTTCCTAGTAAGGGCACTCACGAGATGCAAAGATCAACTTACCTGTTTAAAAAAGACTGGGAACTGGAAAAGATCATCCTGAGTGAGGTATCCCAGATGCAGAAAGACACACATGGTATATACTCACTCATAAATGGGTATTAGACATATAATATAGGATAAACCTAAAATCTGTATGCCTAAAGAAACTAATCAAGAAGAACTCTGACTAAGATGCTCAATCCCCATTCAGAAAGGCTAAGAGGACGGACATCAGAAGAGGGAGAAAACAGGAAAAAGACAGGAGCCTGCCACAGAGGGCCTCTGAAAGGCTCTGCCCTGCAGGGTATCAAAGCAGATGCTGAGACGTATGACCAATCTTTGGGCAGAGTGCAGGGAATCTTATGAAAGACATGGGAAATAGTAAGACATGTAGAGGACAGGAGCTCCACAAGGAGAGTAACAGAACCAAAAAATCTGGGCACAGGGGTCTTCCCTGAGACTGATACTCCAACCAAGGACCATTCATGGAGATAACATAGAACCCCTGCACAGATGTAGCCCATGGCAGTTCAATGTCCAAGTGGGTTCCATAGTAATGGGAACAGGGACTGTCTCTGACATGAACTGATTGGCTTGTTCTTTGATCACCTCCCCCTGAGGGGAGAGCAGCCTTACCAGTCCACAGAAGAATACAATGCAGCCAGGCTTGATGAGACCTGATAGACTAGGATCAGAAGGAAGGGGAAAAAGACCTTCCCTATCAGTGGACTAGGGAAAGGGTATGGGTGGAGAAAGGGGAGGAAGAGTAGGATTGGGAGGGAAGGAAGGAGAGAGCTACAGGGAGGATACAAAGTGAATAAACTGTAATTAATAAAAATAAAAATTTAAAAAATAAATAAAAAAGACTGAGATGTAGGTGGGATATTTGGAGATGGATGGATGGATGGATAGATAGATAGATAGATAGATAGATAGATAGATAGATAGATAGATAGATAGATAGACAGACAGATGACCTAAGAACAAGGAAGATGTATGACATTGACAGTTATAATTAAACCTGAGAAACAGAAGGAACTTCAGGGAGCCTATGATGGCAGAATGTTGAATGTAGAGTAGCCCTTTTCATGGAAAACTTCCTTCAGAAACTAAACTTATGCTACATTACCAAAACCTGGCTGAATCATACAGGACCTCCAAATTTGTTCAGGTTACACAGTCACTGGCATTTACACCAAGTTCATAAGGTGACAATCCATTATCCCTTGTTTTAAGTCCTCACATGGGGATATTTTGACTACATATTCTTGTCATCACCAGTCTTTGTGGTCCTGAGGGATCAGAGATAGCTGATAT
Organism: Pachyuromys duprasi; assembly: GCA_028658305.1. Taxonomy (NCBI): domain Eukaryota; kingdom Metazoa; phylum Chordata; class Mammalia; order Rodentia; family Muridae; genus Pachyuromys; species Pachyuromys duprasi. The sequence continues at coordinate 133,663,577 of CM053766.1, read as the reverse complement.
TCACCATGCATATAAAAAAAGAAGTAGCAGCAATCCACTGTTGTTGAGTCTAGGACTGAAGAGTAGTCCCACCCTGGTTACTTTAAAGTTTCCGTTGAGAACATGTCAGCCGCGCTCCTTGGTGCCTCCACTTTCAGTTTTGGTCCTCACCACTTCCAGATGAAGATGGAAAACAGAAGTTTAAAGGGCAAAGGAAGAAGTGTCTGAACATTCAAAACAACAAAGAGGGGAAGTTGTCCAGTTTGGTTCTAAAAATATGCCTTTGCCCTTCTCCTCATTGCCCAGTGAAAATTTGCTTAACCTTCACCTTGCCAGGAAGAGGGACTATAAAAAGGGCTTCTCTGCCAGAGTCATCCATTGAGGCATCTTCAAAGACCTGCATAAGAAAATAACTTACAACACCAAGCACCCATTTGATTGCTAGGCCTTTTGCATCCCTAAGCTTAAGTGGTACTGTATATTAGCATACTATTCCTTCTCCTTCCTGGGCCTATGGCTTTGTTTCATTATTAGAACAGTCTTAAGATATGGTTCCTTTCCATTGATTTCCTGAACTAGGGATCTGGTCTGTAGAATATTCCATGGCACCTAAGAAGCAGCTCAGAGAGCTGCAAATCAGGCAAACTCTTTCATCCCTCAATTTTCAGAATAGACCCCAGACAGCTCCTGGGCTTTGACTGATGCTGTGTAAAGAGAGAAAGTTAAAAACACACTGATAGGAGACCTAATATCCTCGATGGTCTGAACCTTTTGGGGAAATGACCAAGAAGTCTGAATGAATGCCAGCTTTGTAAAAACACTAAAAGAAAGAAACAATAAAGTCACCCCCAAAGGGAGAAGATAGAAATAGTCCTCTTTCACTTCCTTCTTACATGCCTGTCTTCCCTTTAAGGGTAGCTTCTTCTGGACTCACCTCATGCCTTAGGGGAAGTGAGGTGTGCCCTTAAGGAGTAAGATGTTGGGGGATCCTGGAGGCTGCTCCTTGGCCAGTCTCTAAACAACGTGCATTAAAACCCAGAGTTCCCTGTGTCTATGAACCACGTAGCTACCATGTCTTGTGCCCAACTCAGACTTCACCAATTGGTTACCAGGCATTATCTCACTTCCAAGAGCCACAACTTCTTCAAAATAGCTATTTCATTGTCTTGCTCTGGGGACCTGATGAACTCACACATGCATTCTGCTTGGTCATAGGGGGTTGTGAGAGATGGTACCAGGCTACACCAGCTTTCCCTGCCTTCACTCTGCAGCTCCTGAACTTCCTCCCTTTGAAGCTCTGTGTATGTCTGTACTTCCCAGTCTCCTTGTCTGTCTCCCCTCATGGTCTGTAAGTCTCAAGAATGGGTCACAGACCACATCTGTCCCAGAAGCTAAGAATCATTGCAAATTCTCAGAAGATAAATTGAACTTTATTTGTACTTTACCACCTCAAGTAGAATGCAAATATATCTAGCCTCTGCTAGCAGAGATTTCTGCCCTTGCCTACGTTAATCTTAACCCCCTCTGCTGTTCTTACCATCTTTACACGATGCTTCCCTTTTGTCCAACCATTCTCCTGGGCTCATAGCTCACACCCCCACTCATGTCCCTGGGATATGAGAAGGAAAAAAACCAGACTACACTATGCTTTGAAATCTTCAGGAAGTTAAGCACTGGCTGTTTTGCCCCTTGTTATTGTTTGTAAGTTTTAATCCTTCTGGAATTTGTGTTTTTTTTTATTTGGATGTTACCAATCAATTATGGGGTGAACAATACATTGGCATCAACACAGTAAACATATTAAGTTGACAGCCTTGAGCACATCACTCACCAGGCTCTCTTCTTCACCCCTGATGGTGGTTTTACTGTTTAAGGTAGCATTACTACCAACTGAGGCTGAAGCTCAGAGAGAATAAATCACTTGTCCAGAAACCCAGTTCATAATGGCAGAGCTGGGAATGAAACACAAAGGTTGGCTGACTCCAAACTCACACTCTTAATTCCATGATAAACCTCTCCTAAGAGTAAAAAGCAAATGAATGTGGACCCAAAATCTATCCCTAACCATACTCCATCTTTGACTATTTGATTAGAGCAAGTGGAGAGGGGGTACCTCTGTCTCTTTCCAATACTAAACAATAAAAAGTCTAACCTTGTTAGGAGTGTGTGTACATATGTATGTTTACATAGGTAAACAGAGGTGAGTAATGAATGAAGGATTTAGAGCCCAAACACTTCTGAGCCTTAAAAGCTGTTCAGGCCACACACAAGCACTGGGTAACGAAGCAGAGTGGACTTCTTCAGGAACTTAGATGCTCCTGAAATTTGTTCTCTGATTTCCATACATGTGCTGTTTCAAGTCCCTAATAAATAGTAATAATGATGATGATGATAACAACAATGATAATTAATAGTAAATGAATGTAATTAAGAAAAAAACTACTTGAGTCAACTTTCCAAGTATAGTCCACCTTCTCCTCCTGAGGCTTGTAAGAATGACCTGCTGGGGTCTTGCTGGAGTGAATGCCTGACTCACTGTGAGACTGACTGTGTCTGAATCCCTTCACTGGGACCTGGAAAAGGACTTGGGAACCCAAGAAGTTATGGCTTCAGTGAATGAGGGCTACAGTGGCTCTGTGATTCAGGGAAAACCCAGGTGGACAGGACCAAATGATACTTTCATGAGTAGGTCAGTGTTTCTAATTCTTGCCTGGTGTTTGGAACAGAGTGGGAGCCCTCTTAGCTAAAGAAGATGCAACATGGTCATTAGAATTTTCTGGGTACTGGGGTCTCACAGTAATGAGCAGGTAGTCACATGAGGGATGGGGGGGGGGAGAGCTAATTTCACTCTCCTGTCTCTCCAGCTGGTGAACTGGATCCTACTGGGCTCAGCTGTGTTTCCTGCATCTCTTGTGCATCTCTTGTGCATCTTTCTAAAGACAATATGCCTCCTGTTCACCTGCCAGAGCCCACAAAGGACTCTGTGGGTTATCTTTCTGTTAACTGGGCTGCTCACAACTGTTCCCATATGATGGAGAAGGAGAGTTTGGTAGCACAGTGACCCAGTTTGAATGCAGCCCCTGTGCTTAGTGGGAGGATAAATATTTATCTATACTCTGTCCCTAATACCCTAATGCCATATCTTGGTGATTTATACGGAAAAGAAGTTGGACTGGACTTCCAGTTCTGGAGGGATAAGGTCTTCTCGCCGGCACTGAAGCAGTGCACAGCATCACCTGGCAGGTGATGGAAGGCACAGCCATCTACGTGTCTGTCCGGTCTCTGTCCTCTTTCTTACAAAGCTACCAGGATCCTGCCATGGGGGATCCTGCCATGAGGGATCCTGTGGAACTGCTTTGCTTAATTTTAACCACATCCTAAGGCCCACCTCTAAATGCCCTAGTTAGATTAAGTACCCATACTCTTAATGCCTCACAGTTTGACAGATGGGATTGTATAAGTAGCAATTCACAAAGCTTTGGGAGACCCTCACACCATATGCAAACCATTAGAAGGCACTTCCTCCTTCTCCACCCTAATCATTTTCCTTTAAAATCGGCATCTTCTGAGCTGGGAACTAGTGCTAAGTTGTTAATGACCTCATCCTGAAAAAGAAGCTTCTGACTTGGATCCTCAGAACCCATGTGAAAAAGATGAACCCAGCATGTGCCTCATCCTAGGAGGAGGCAGAAACAAGGTCCATAGGGCTTACCATCCAGCCAATCTAGCTGAATTAGACAGCTCTGGGTTCAGTGAGAAAAAAAATAAGATGGAGTGTGATTAAGGAAGACAACCAACATCACTCTCTGGCCTACGTTCTCTTTCTCTCTCCTTTCACTCTCTATCTTTCTATCTTTCTTTCTCTCTCACACATACATACATATGTACACACAGAAAAATAATAATCAGCATCTTCTAAGCTTGCCACTGTGAAACATCCTGATAATCCTAGTTCCCAGGAAATAGGCAAAAGGGTCATGATTTCCAGGGTAGTCTGAGCTCACTTAACCACAGCAAGTCAAGAGTAGGCCTAAGGGCCAAATCATGCCTCAAACCAAGACTTTGTTTGTTCCATCTGAATCTGAATTCAATTCTTTATTCAAAACCAAAATCCTTCCTTGAATGCCTACTATGTCCAAAGCCCAGTTCTGGATGCTGAGAACTAAGGAAACTAAGCCAAGTCCTAGTTGCCACCAAAGCTAAGGCAAACAACATCATCTCCGCCTTCATGGTGTTGCTACTCCTGCTCCTACACACCATTCTTCCAACACTGGTGGCCCAATGCTCAAAGGGTACCAGAACCCCAATAGCACAATAACTTCCAGCATGCACACCAGCTTTACGGAGCGCAGCAGCGTGAAGTCCTGCCCATGGGTGGAGACAGAAGCCTGGGGTAAGCCACTTCCTGCTTGCCTGGACAGGACAGGTTGAAGTTCTCTGGCACCTGTGGCAGGGCTAGGCTAGGACAGAGAGCAGAGACACAACCTGGAAATTATAGGTTGCAAATCTCCCCTCCATTCCCCTCCACCTGGTGCCCCCTCCCTGGTCCAGTCCTTAGCCAAGCATGGGAGCAATCACTCAAGTTTATGAGGCACTGTGTGCAGGTTGCAGACCTACCATCATCAGTAATGGGTTGTTGTTTTTTATTTTCCATTTATGGGGAGTCTGAGTTACTACCTACGGTCACCACAGCCATCAAACTGCTCCTGGGGCTGAGATTTACATACAAGCCATGTGACCTGCAACAAGCTTAGAGAGGAGAGGGATAAAAGGACATTTACAGTCTAATTAGAGCTCATGATTGATACCCAGGGACTGCAAAGATCAGCCTCATCTGCCCTGAGAAGCCTGGGAAACCTTCACCCACAATGCGCTGTAACAGACGCTGGCTGGCACACAGGACATGAAACAAGGGCTCAGAACAGGTGAGCACACATTTCCACCCTGCTGAGAGGCTGAGGAGGTCTAAGAAGTGGGGTGAGGAGGAAGCACAGGAGGAAGGTCCTCTACTCCTCTCACCATTGTATCAAATTAATGTAGTAATTACCCCTATTAGCTGAACAAAGGTCCCTGACAACCAGTTAATAAGCGGGGGTGGCCTCCACAGCTTTCATCCCAAGATCTCAAAACGTTCTATAAATAATTAAAGGCTATCATTTGGCGATCTGTGTAACCAAAGAACCTTATGACCTCCACTTTGTTTTTGTTTTTGTTTTTTTCTTCCACTTTACAGGGAATGCAGCTAAGCCTACTGTAACAAGTGGACCAGGCACAGAGAGCCCAGGTATCTCGGTTTAGAGTGCTGCCTCACGCAGGTCTTAGTCTCCACCCTCCACTGTTTGTGGGATGGAGGGCTGCCGCACCCTCAGCCCTGTCCATCCTCAACCATGGTTACCTATTGGAATGGTCCCTGCTGGAAAGATCCTTGGTGCACAAATCCCTTGCTAGCTCTTACCTTGGCCCCTGGGACTCTGTGTATCCACCACATCAAACAGGGTCAGAAAGCATACTCCTTTTTCACGTGGTTTGGTGGGACCCACAAGTTTGGATTCTTACAAGAAAAGTACATGTTTCCATCAAGTGTCCGAAGCCTGTGCCTCTGCTTCTACCACTTAGCTGCTGCCTCCCCAAAAGCTATCATTTTCTATTTCCTATGACTAATGTGCACTGGCAGCTTAATTTACACGTGGCAGGATGCTACATCCAAAGAGCCATTTTGTCATCAGCTGCCATCAGGGCTCCAGAGCTTGTACCAGGATCTACACTGCCCAGGGGCTGTAGGAGCCAAGAGCACAGTGTGCTTCCCACAGGCAGGGTGGGCGTTCTGTCTTTATAAGGCAGCCCTGGAGCTGTGGCCTACCCAACTACAGGCTCTGTGAAGCAAAGTGATTGCTGAGTTATCCCTCTCTCTCATCAGCCTGAGCTTCCTGTCTCTGAATCTTCTCTGTAATCCCTTAACCGTGAGTGATGTGATATGGTAGGTAGTTATGCCCATTTCACAGGTGTGAACCTTGAGATGGGAGAGTTATGCAAAACTACACAAACAGCAGATGCCTGCACAATAAAAGAACTCCAGTTTCGTGTTCCTCTGACAATCCCCCAGCTAATCCACTATCCAAATAAAGAAGAGCTTTGCCTCCTGACTGGTTTGAACTCCCAAGCCCTCTTTGAACTGGCATGCTAGTGGATCAACACTTTATCCGAAGGAAAGCGGGAAACTGGCAGATATCCAGCTCTTCTGGCAACCCAATTCAGAACATTTGGGGGTGAGGAATTTTGCTATCATCATTATTATAATTGCCACCACAAATAAAATTAACTAGATCGTGCTAAATGCCTTCATTGCCTGGGTGACGTTTAGCTGTCTCTGCACTTCAGTGAAATCATAGCAGGCCCCAGCCCATCACCTTGGCTGTGTGGGTGAAGCAACCATGTCTTGTCTGCAATCGCTGCCTCATTTTCAGTCATCAGGTGTTCATTGGGTACCAATGGTATGTCACACCCAGTGCTGGGGGTCAGGATGACATGGATGCCTGAGACAGTCCCCACCCTTGGGATACACCCAGGCTAGAGAAGCCATTGAGTACAGATCCCAGGAGGAGGGTGCCAAGGCAGATGGAAGAAGGCTAAGAAATCAGAGAAGCCTGGATTGCAACTACAATGGGAAGACAGCTAGCTACTGACTCAGAGGCCACTAACAGAATAAGTGGGACTTACCAAGCTTTGGAGATCTCTTTGCCTCCTTGTGAGCACCTCTCAACTCCTCCTAGGATGGCTGGCTCTCTTAGTTTACAGCTTTGTTAGCTGTAACAAAGCACCCTAAACTGGTGACTTAAGCAAACATACTTAATTCTCATGACTCTGGCGGCTGAGAAATCTAAGATCACAGCACCAGCAGATCCGGTGTCTGATGAGGTATACTTCTTGGTTAGTGGAAGTCATCTTCTGGTTGTACTTTCATGTGATCAAGGACAGAGATGAACAGTGCTCTCCTGGGTCTTCTTAGAAGGACATTAATCCCATGAGAAAGGCTCTACCCTCATAGGATGAGGGTGAATTATAATGCAGAATTTAAAGTACCCCTTGTTGTAATTTCCCCACATTTGCTCTCTGCCATAGTAGGTGCTATTGGGCTCTTTTATTTAGCTCTGGTATTTTCCATGGGTTAAGAAAAATTATCTCCTCGGCAAAAGCACACAACTCTTGGGATTCCCTTCAAACAAGTTTTTCCTCACTCAAGGGTGAGCCTAATAGCACCTACTTGGGTCATATTTCTTTCTTTTTTTCTTCTTCCTTCCTTCCTTCCAAGACAAAATCTCACCCTATCCAAGACTAGAACTCAACTCACTACCCAACCTGCTCTAGCTGGGTCTTAAGACACAGGCATAGATCATTAGGAGGCTAAACAGTAGGCTGACCATCAAAGGACAACAAACACTATCCCCTCTCACAGATGCCCGAGCATCTGAAGGATGATATAAGGGGTGCAGGAAGAATGGACATTGAAAGTTATTTTCTAATCTATAGAAACCTAAACTAAAGAGGTTGGTAGCAGTATTTAATGGCTCACATCAAAGAATCTAGTATGTGGGACCACTGCTTGGCTGTCAGCCCCTCAAAGTCATACAAATTAGGATCTTTGTATCTACTACAAAGAGCCACCATCTATATAGTGGAGTCTCACTCTATTTTTAAAAGGGGAAAGAAGCCTCCTGTTTGAGGTAACATTGGTATGATTGGGACGCTATGCTAAGTGAAACAAGAGAGTCACAGAAGAGATGTGTGTGTCTGGTTCCGCTTCCATGATATATTTAAAATAGTCAACCTTAAATACAGAGAGTAGAATGGTGGTTGCCAGAAGCTGGGGGCAGGGGAGGGGAGAGAACAGGGTTTCAGTTATGCAAAATAACAGACCTGGCTCTGGTGGACTAGGGCCTAGTGTGGCTGACAGTACAGTACTCTGCAGGTAAACATTTTAGAGGAGAAAATCTCATCTTAATTGTTCCTATCACACAAAGAAATGGGGAGGGGATGACAGAACATGAGGAACCTTTGGAGATGGTTGGTGCATGCATCTCCTTGATTGGGTTATAGGGTCCTGGGCTCAGACCTCTGTGCAAACTCATCAAATTCTATACATTAAATCTGTGCATTTTAAATATCAATTATAACTCCATAAACTGCTTCATTTTTCTAAAGTAGACGTGAAAGAAACCACATCAGTTCCTAGAAAGCTTTGGACCTAAGAATCCTGCCTCATCCTTATGCCAAACTCCATAAAAATCTCCCTTTTATGCAGCTGGCTGTGTGGACAGAGCAGGATTCCTGCCTGAGTTGGCAACTCTATAGAGCAGATCGCAGGCACTTGGACTTATTGGCTCTGACATATGGGTCATGCTCCCGGGCTGGGGGTTTTTGTTTTGTTTTGTTCCTAATATATATAGTTTTATAAGATTTCTTTTATGTTAGGCTGACTCTTTGATCTCCCCAGGAAACTCTCCCCCGCCCCCGGGTTTTCTTTTAATCTACAAAAATCACTGACCACAGCTGCAGACCGGGAAGGATTCCGTAAAAAGACAAGCAGAGCCCGAGAGTGAGAGCGCAGCGCATGGGCTGGGAGAGAGATAACACAGAGACTGCAGTGTGTTCCTCTGAGGCCCTGCAGCGAGCGCTAGCAATCTGGGGCAGCCTGGACCCTGTGTTCCAGAAGGCAGGACTGGAGCCTACCCTGTCCCAAGCTTTGTTCAAATGGTTGCCGCTTTAATCCTTGCAGTAGCCTGGCGGAGTGAAACCATGGTCTGTTTTTAGCAACTGAGGAAACTCAGGTTCTGGGCATCGTAGCCTGGGTTCCTCCAAGCAGACACAAAGACTGAAGTTCCTTTCATTCTTAGATAATTTTGAACTTAAAGAAGGGCAGCCAGGGCACCAGATGCCTCTTCATATGTTTATCCAGGCTCCCCAATTGCAACATTTTGCCCAACTTGTTTGAATTTATCATACCCTTGCTCCCTGCGCTCCTGACTCTGATGATTGCAAAGAAATGAGAAAGTAACTTAGAGACAGCACACATCTTTACCACTAAACATTTCGAAGTTCATGACCAAGGAACAGGGAAGGACATTCTTTAACACAGTCATAGTATAATTATAAAGATCAGTACATTTAAAGCTGTTACAATTCCACTCCACCTACAAAGCACATATTTGTTTTGTCAATTGCATTAATTAAAGTTTTTTATAAGCTGTTTATTCTTCCTGGTTCAGTCACCCCAGGCCATACATTGTATTTAATAATCTTATCTCTTTAAACTCCTTTGGACTAACACTTATTTTTAGCCCTCCTTGACTTTGGTATGCTTTAAGACTATTGGCCAGGAATTTTGCCTCTTGTTCATCAAGATTGGTTTGTCAGACATACATACACACACACACACACACACACACACACCACCAGCAACAGCAGCAACAGCAGCAGCAGCAGCAGCACCAACAACACCAGCAATGCCTACTCTTGAAAGCATTCCAGGAAGAAGTGATGGGTTTGTGAAGAGTGGTGGCCAGCCAGCAGGGGCACCCGGCTGAGGAGAGACCTACAATCAGAGGATCTGGATGTGCTCTGCAGTGTCAGTCACATCTCAGAGTTATCCCAGTTGGAGAGCAATAGAGCTAAGGAATGTAAACCCTGTTCCCAGTCCTCACTTTCAACTTAGAATTCCATACATAGGTGCTGCAGAAACCGGGACTCCTGCACCCCAAAATAGTGAAGGACCTGGGGAATAAAGTTGAGGCACTGATACTGTTAGCTACAAAGAGTCTGCCATAACTCAACATCGCACAGCTTCTGTGGGAGCTGCATTCTAGCAAGCTCCCATCCCATTACCCACAGCCCATCACTTCCCTGGAGACCGAAAGCCAATTAGAAGCCTAGATAATCTGACTTTGCCTTTACGTGTTTGTTGATAGTCCAAGAGAAGACCTGCTGTATGGCCTCAGGACTGACTTCAGATCCACTGAGACTGAGCATGCAGTCTGATTGAAGCCCCACAGAGAGGAGAGCCCTGTGAGGTTTCAGAGATAAGTTGAGAGTAATAAAGTCAAGACTAGGGATAGTTGAGTTTAGATTTCCTGGAAAGTCTGGGCCAGAGGCCAAGACAGAATCCAGGGGGCAAAGTTGAGCAGCCAAGTCAGGGGCCAATGAGCCCCTGGTGAGTTGCCCAGGGATCGGAGTCCATGAGTCAGACTAGGAGAGATCAGGAGCTCTAGGGAAGGAGGCCCAGATCTCTGAGGGCTCGTATAAACCCCCTGAGCACCTACTTACTCTCTGTCAGATATATTTAGGGCCAAAGATAGATCAGTAAATGCATCAGGAAAAAAGTTTTTGCCCTTTTTGTTTATTTTTCACTAAAAGGAGAGAGAGAAAAGCAGGTCAAATGAAGACGGATGCTACAAACAGGGTATAGCAGTGCACACCAGTGCTCAGGAGTTTGGGCAGAAGGATGACAAGTTTGAGGCAAGCCTAAATTACATAGCAAGACTCCCGGTGTCACCCAAAGGTGTGTGGGGGAGGGGAGGGGAGAGGAGCCTTGTCAGTGTCCTATAGAAATAAGGTGAGACAGGAAGAGAAGGGAACACAAAGGTATGAGGTGAGGGATGAGCATTTTAAGTTGTTGTTGTTTAAGTTTTTTGTTTTTGGAGGGGGGTTGGTTTTTTGGTTTGTTTTCAGACAGGGTTTCTCTGTGTAGTTTTGGCTGTGCTGGACTCGCTTTGTAGACCCAGCTGGCCTTGAACTCACAGAGATCTTCCTGCCTCTGCCTCCCTGAGTCCTGGAAGTACAGGCATGCGCCACCACACCCAGAGGGATGAGCATTCTTGATGGGAGGATTGCCTCACATGCAATGTGGCCCAGTGTGTAGTGTTCATACAACGATTGTAAAACTTACGGCTCTCACTGTGAAAAGGTGACAAAATCCTACGTGCTCCTAAGGCCAATTTGTCAAACTTTAAATTGGGGGGGGGGGGTCCTATCTTCCTGTTAGGATTCAGTGATTCTAGCTTCTGGGTATTAATCTGGGTTGATTCCAGGAGAAGACAGATTTCCAAGCAGCATAAAGGACTGTGTTAAAGGTGAGGAGTCATAAAACACTCAGCCCTTCTTTGTACTCATCGTGCAAAGACCAGAAGGCAGGTGGACATAAACTTTGGAGTTCCACCTGCACATGTGCCAGCAGCAAGGACTGTGACCCCAGACTCTAATAATTCAGGCAACATGTGGGTCATGGGGACAGAAGCAGACTCTGAGATTTAAAGATAGGCAAGTGGGGCAAAGGCAAGGAATGTCACACGCTTCTTGTGGCCCCACTGGGTGCCAGGTTTACCAGTGACTTCCATTCAGGGTCAGGACACACCAGGGAGGCAGCACCGGGTCTGTCGCTAGAGTCCTTAGCCCGAATTCCCCTGACTATGTCTCCTGCATCGTCACGTCATCCAGGCAGTCCCGGCCTGAAACTTTGCACTACGGCTAAATCTAGATTCTAACCTCTTCCCCAGGCTGAATCTATTCTTCCTAACCAACCCCAATGAGCCCCCCAGGGTAATAACTCCGTGGGTGCGTACAGGAGCCTTGTCTGCAATCCTCAGCTTGCTGGCTTTTTCTCCTCCCGGCCCTTTTTACACCTCAGTCTCCTGGATGACTTCTAAGGGAGCACCTCCTAAGGTCCGCAGGCCTACAGAGCACCTCTGAGAAGGAGCCACATCCTCCACTAACAGCTGTTGCTTCATTAGAGCTCTAGGGCAGTAAGTATTATGGAAAAGGAACCGTGTACCCAGGAGTCAAACCCAGGCCCAGCAGCACCTGTTCCCTTCCAGAACTCCATGAAGCCTCCAGCCATGTTTCTCAATTGCAAAATGGGTTCACTAATCCGTGCCTCAAACAGTTGCTGTGAGAGTTCAGTGAGACTCTCTAAAAGCCATTCTTTGAAGGACCTGGCACATTCAGGAAGTGCTGCGTTCATACCAAAAGCTTCATTAACCTTCAGCACCCCACCCCCACTCCCTCCTGGAAATCCTATGTTGGAAAGTCCATGGAATTCTGGAAAAAAAAAAATGTCAGCTCCCTCTCCCAAAAGAAAGCCACTCCAGTTCCCAAGGTTTATAACTCCAAATAGGCCCTTCAGTGAGAATCGTGGGCACGTTTGTTCACCTATTACACGCCAGCCTGTATGGCCCTGCTATTAAACTCCTGTGGGTGAACCAGGTTAACGTGGGGCCTTATGTGATAAGTCATTAATCTCACGTGTAATGCAAGAGCCGTACAACTTACTTCAGCCTTAATCTCCCGTGAGTTACGGCCTCTTCTGTGATTCACACCTCCCAGGCTCTCATCTATTTATTACTGCTTTTTAAATGCTCAAAGAGGGAGAACACACTGTATGTTTTTCATCCCTCCTCTGGCTGAAGGGACATGGAGTCTGAGCCCCAGTTCAGGTCACAAACCAAGATTCAACGGATTCTGGGGCTTGAAGGTGCTGAAGTGGCTTGTGTCCACAGCATCCGGAAGATTCCTTGCTGGTGACAGGCTTTCGTCATTGCAAACCGAGGTCAGAAAGGTTCATCCTCCACAGCTCTGTGTGGTACCATCAAAAATAGCCCTTTGCCATCTGCCCCCACTCGGGGAACTCTCACCCACCTCAGTGCCTTCAGTCATCTTGCTATTTCCCATCTGTTTGCTCTTCAGCACCTTTCAATGCTGGTGGCATCCCTAGCTCTGTGTATGTGTTAGGGGGATCTCAGTGTGTTTTACAAAAGTGTCTCCACTTGAGTTTGGGGCTCTTTGAACCAAACTCTGTGCATATCTGTTAAGGGTCAGGGGATAAGCGTGTGGGTGGTGCCTAGGCTTGTGGAGGCCAGAAGTCAATATCCACTGTTTTCCTCAATTGAACCCAACTTTTTAAAAAAAAAAAAAACAGGACCTCTCATTAAAGACGGAGCTCTCTAAGTTTGCTAGACTAGCTATCCAGCAAGTGCCAGGGATCCCCCTGCCTCCATCTTCTCAGCTCTGGGATTATGAACTCCAGCTGCCACTGCCAGCTGTTTATGTAGACGCTGAAGCACACGCTCAGGTCCTTCTGCTTACTCGGCAGGCACTTTGCCAACTGGTCTATCCCCCCAGCCCCTAGACTCAGTCTTAATCATATACCATCGCCCTGGCATCCAGCTCAGTGCCCATCAGGCCACTGGGACTCAGAAAACATATGTAGGCAAAGGCCATGCCTTACTTTGTTCTCCTTTCAACTTTTAGGGGAAGAATTAGAAAGCCCATTTTAGAGATGAGAAAACGGAAGTTTGAAGAAGTAAGTCACACGTTCAAGGCCAAAACCCTACGGACTGAACCACAGACTGTAGACTCCAAATTCTGTTGGTAGGAGAATAGAGACACAGAGCTGCTGCTGAGCTGGCACTGGGGTCAGTGGATACAAGGGTCTGGAAGAAATGAGGTAAAAACAAGGAGGCAAGCTAGAAGGTCAGCTGACATAGAGACTCTCCGGCAACCCTAGCATCTGAAGGAGACAGGAAACCAAATGCTCCCCTGTGGAGTTTGAGAAGCCTCTACTTGGAGCTCGGGATTGCTGTAATGCTGCCCTGAGGTCTAAAGGCTTTCCACCCCTTCCCCTCCCTCACACAGGCTCCTTCTGCTCTCCTATTGGTCCAGGCAGTAGGTGGAGCAGAGCACAGAAGGGGCAGGGTACAGGGCAAAAGTTGAAAGAGGACATAAACCAGTAGGACGGAGGAGGAGCAGAGACAGGCTGGGAACAGAGACAGCAGAGCAAACCACCACTGGCTACGCCGATTCCAAAAGCCCAGATTCCAAGGTCAAAAGTCTTCAGCTCCACCTCACAGATTTCACAGCTTATGTAATGAGCCACCTGAGGTTACTCCAGAAAGCCATGGACCCCCTTTATGACTGAGCCCCAGCCTGGTGCTCATGCCCTTGTGCTGACTGTGCAGCAGCCCTTAAACCTGAACAGAGGGAACCTCCAATCTGAGATTCATCCATGAAGGATGCAACAGAAAAAGCAAGACAGAGAGGGGAAGAAAAGGGCTTGGCCTACGCCCAGGGGAGGAAGAAGGGCAGGGATGGAGCTCCAGGCTATGAGCTCCCATGCTGAGAGTGTGCTTCCAGGTACTGGTCAGTGGCACAGTCTGGGTGCACGTCAGGAACTCTGAGAAGTGGGCATTGCACCTTTGTTCAGAGGCAGCATGGATGCCCCCACAATAGACCATTGCAGAAGCTGGGTTATAAAGGACCTAGAGGAAGTAGCTTAAAGAAAAAAATTGATATTGAAGAAGTTGTCACTCATTCTCTGTGTGCCTGTGCATTTGCAGATATGGGTGCACCTGCTTCGGTGTACCTATATGCTGGTGCACAGATCCTGAATAAGAGAAGCAAGTAGAAAGTGGGGGCAAAAAGAAACAGAAATCACATTGGAACACGTGTGTAACCCAACAGTGTTGGTATGAACCAAAGCCAGTTGTCTCATTTATCACTCCATTGATGTTCATGCGTCAAGCATTGTTTGGGGCACTCAGAAAACTTGAGGAAGAGGCTCAGGCAAGAGGCCCTGACTTCAGTGGGACACTCATTGCTGATGGCGAGTGCAATGAGACGTACGAAAGGAAGGAACCAGGCTGTGGCACTCACCCCCCCCCCACACACACACACACTGTGACAGAATCCTTAACAGAAACAATTTGAGAGACATTTATTTGGGCTTGTAGAGGGCAGAGTTCATCGTGGCGGGAAAGACACGGCTGGCAAGAGTAGGTCAGTCTATGGCAGCAGGAGTCTGAGGTGGCTAGTTACTTCCAGGAAACAAACAAGAAGTGGCAAGGTTGTCCAGAAGCTGAGCAGGACAGGAAGCAGAGATGGATATCTTTTATCTGACCCACTTCCAGAAATACACTACTTCCCAGCAAGATCCTAGCTCTGAAAGTTTCAGCAACCTCCCCCAAACAGTGCCTCCTGATGGGAGCCAAGTGTTCCAACAAGGGCCTTTGAGGGACACTTCGTGTTCAAGCCTCAGCATGTGGGAGTGGACACCAGGGCCTTTATCCCATCTGGCCAATCCCACGGGGCCTCTCTGAGTGGGTGATTACTAAGAGGACAACAGAGAAATGCCTAGAAAGAGCAAGGATGTGGGACCACCAGAGTGGAAGTCTTTCTAATGGAGAGCAAGAGAGTTCGAGAGAGCCTGTAGCGGAGCCAAGACAAATTAGAAAGAGTCTCAAAGAAATAAAAGTAGTAATTATTACTTGAAAGCACACACTGGAAGTAGCTTAACGAAATGTTGCTTTAATTATATCTACCTTAATGAACAGATAAAAACAGTTGCCAATTAGTTCAGTAATTGGTTATGTGAGAAGACACGCAGCTTTACGCTTAAAGCCCGTGTCCTTTAGACAACTTATGAGGGGAAGAAAAATTTCCTAAAGTGTACTGCCCTAAAGAACTGTCACAGGCCAGCTCTCATAGGCATCTCCTGCATTTGAGCTCGACAGAGGTAGACTTTCCCCCTAGTCATCTCTGATCTGAGATGGGAAATGAAGAATTTTGACTCTAGGGCTAGAGGGACAGCTTAGTGCATAAAGTGCTTCTCAGATAAGCATGAGGGACTGAGTTCAGGTCCCCAGAACTCACATAAAGCCAGGTGTCGCTGCTTGTGCCTGTAACCCCAGTACTTCTATAGCAAAATAAGAGAAGGACTGGAGAAGCCTAGAAGCTCACAGACACTAGCCTGGCATTGGCATTTGCATCAGAGAAACAACAAAGATATTCTGCCCCAAATAAATCAGAAGGTGAAGACTAATACCCAAAATTGTCCTCTAACATCTGCATACTCACTGCCACACAGGAATACACATATATACACAGAGAGAAAGTGACAGAGCTAGAGAGAGAAACAACTTTGACTCTACATATGAGTGTCTCTCCATATATCATAACAGACAGGTAAAATGAATTTAGACCTATCATCTGTCTCTCATCAGCTCTGTGGTCTTGGGCAATTTCCTTAACCTCTCTCAGCTTCATACTGTAAAACAAGGGTGGTGGTAATGCCCACTTTGTGAAGTCATGAAAATTAAACAAGTCAGGGGCTAGAGAGATGGTTCGGGAGGTTGTTCTGCAAGCATGACACCCTGAATTCAGACCCCCAACAAGCACATAAAAAGCCTGGCATGGTGGCACATGCTTACAATCACAGCACTAATGAGGCAGAGGCAGAAGGACCCCTGGAGCTCACTGACCAGCTAGTCTTCCTTTATCCAGGAGTTCCAGGTTCAGTGAGAGACACTGTCACAAAACAAGAAGGAAGGCCACAGAGGAAGACACCCAACAGCCTCTGACCTCCACATGCATGTGCATGCATATTACTTGCCCCCCCCACATATGCACACATACAAACACATACACGTGACTGCACCACGTACACTCTAGCAAATAAATAAAAAAGTAAATAAGCAAACAAGCAAATTATACAAGCCAAGGACACTGCTGAGCGTATAGCACAACAGAGACAGCATTTCAAAAACTCCAGCTACTGTGCGGATCCACCCAGGGTGTGCTAGTTTGCTATTGCTGCGAACAAAGAACTGTTTAGATTGGGGACTAACGTGACACAGATTTCTCATAGCTCCAAGTTAGGATCTAGAGAGATAGCTCAAGCGTTAAAAGTATATACTCCTCCTCCAGAGGCCCTGAGTTTGGTTACCAGCACCCACACAGCGGCTCACAACCATCCGTACCTCCAGCTTCAGGTGCTCCTTGGATACCACACACATAAGGTGCACATGCAAGCAAAACTCATGCACGCTAAATAAAAATAAAGGCATATTTTCAAATAAAAGAGTTACCACATCATTTGGCTAGTGGCCTCTTCCTCCCTCTTCTTAGAATCCCTCTCACCACTCCTGCCAAAGAGATTCTGAACGCTGCTGTTCGCCAACTGTAGGGATTATTGTGAGCAAAATGAGCCCTCCTAGACAATTCCAGCTAATCTGTGCACCTCAATGTCCATAACCTTAATCATGCCTGCAAAGGATTTTCAGTATGTCAGGTTCACAAAATTAGTGCATAAGTATGTTTAAAGCACCGTTTTTCTGCCTATCATGGTATACACAACCACCTACGTTGCAAACGCAGTGATTCTTTTCGTAGAAAACACAAGAAATACTTGTCCTCATAACCACATGCTGTTCTCTTCCTGTGCTTCCTCACACTTTCTTAAGAATCCTTTGCCCCGTTCCCTTTAGGAGGCCCCTGTCAGCATACCATCTTTAAACCACATTTAAATATGCCCACAACTCCCTCTGCCTCCGCCCCCTGTGGAATGATGGTTGAATTGAACTTGACAAGAAGCAATGTTCTACATACATTCCGATTAAAATTCTTTCTTACCCTTTGCAGTTTTCTTTACTTCTCCAGACCTACTGAAAAACTCATAGGTCCATAGACAGTGTGTCCTAAAGACCCAGTAATCAGAAGGTACCACCTGAAAAGACAGAGATGTGGGGAACAAATGGAGGAAGTCAGGCAAATGAAGGAAAGAAATGAGGAAGGAAAGAAGGAAGGGAGGAAGAAAGGAAGGAAGGAGGGAGGGAGGAAGGGATGGAGAGAGAGATAAGGAGGAAAATAGGAAGAAACAAATAAAAAAGAAATAAGGAAAGAAAGTAAGAGAATGGAGGAAGGGGCCTTTCATTATTCCTACCGTAAAAACACAATAATAGGCCTTCCCTTCCAGGGCTATGACCACGGTTCAAGACCACCCATGGGTTACTCAGCCAAGAGTCATCATTTGTTTATAGAACGAATAATTCCCTAACACCTGCTTAGGACCCATCCCCACCCAGGCCTTCAGGAGCACCATGATGAATAAGACCCTGTCCTCACCCTCAGGAGTCTCCTAGCCTACCTCATCTTCTACATGAGTTTATTGGAATCACCTTTGCCTGAGAAAATGAGGCCCTGCCACCACCAAAAGTGAGTGAATCTTCCCCGGGCCTTTAAGTGTCTTGAGAATAATTTCTTCTTTTGGCTGGCTTCTCTCCATTTGAAATTTACATACAATGAAATGGACAGGTTTTAAGGAGACAAGTCTTTGGCAGGAAGATAGAACTTTCCTGTCACCCAGAATGTTCCCTTACACCCTTGCCCAGCAATGCCCCACTACCACACAGACACACAGACACACAGACACAGACACAGACACACACAGACAGACAGACAGACACACACACACACCAGAAAGCAGCCCAGCTTCTCACTTTTACCTGTGCAGGGACATGGTGTGGCTGGAATCAAACCAATGAAAACTTTTCAGTCTGGTTTCTTTGGCTCAGCATGATTTTAAGTTTTGCTCACATTGTGTGAATCCCCAACCTGTTTATTTTTATTTCAGTGATGTATCCCTCTGTATAAATAGACCATAGAATTTTATCCATTCTCTTGTTAATGAATGTTTTAGCTGTTTCTAGTTTTAGGCTATTGTGATTAAAACTGGTATGAATATTTTTGTAAAAGATTTTCTTGCAGATATGTGTTTTTCATTTCACTCGGATAAATACCAAGAAATAGAAACACTAGATCACAGGCTAGCTGCATATTTAACTCTTTACGGAGCGTCCCCAGTATCTTCCAAAGTCACTATGCCTCTCATATCCCACTTGTTCATCGTTGTTACTGTAGACATTCTGAAACACAGCTTGGGACTCAGATTTGTGATCCCCACTCCTCACAATCCTGGATGACAAACCCCAAACTTGAGAGTACTAGCATGCTAAACTAGTACATGACCGTTGATCTATCTGGCCAGTCAATTTTGTTCTACTCTGTTCTTTGCCAAAGTTTCAAGATATATCCAAGGCTGGACGGTAACTGTGATTACCCTGTCTCAACCTCCTCTGAGCTCTGGGATTGTAGATCAGATGGTTGAGTACCTACCTAACACAAGGCCCTGAGTTCTATCCCCAGAGCTGCTTAAGACAGGCTTGGTGCCACATATGTAATCTCAGGACTTCAGAGGTGGAGGCAAGGAAATCAGAGTTCAAGATCATCCTTAGCTATGTAGGAGTTTGAGGCCAGCCTGGGCTACAGGAGACCCTGTCTCAACCAAACAAAACACAAAAACCTTATGCACGTTTGTAGGCCTCCCAAAACAACTTTGTGTTGTTTCTTGAGACGAAGCCTCACTACTTAGTCTAAGCTGTCTTCAAACTCATGACCCTCCTGGTACCAGCTCCCCCAGTGTGGCACAAAGCCACACCCACAACAAAGATAACCCTTGAGAAGCACTGAGCATGTCATACAAATCAAGGTAAGTGGAGGATTACCTGGGAGAGGAAGGGGAAAAAACACCCAGAGCAGGTAGAGGGCACCACAGACAGTAGAGAGAAGGGGAATGAATGAGAACATGATGACATGTATGAATTAAAATTTCATAATGGAACCCATTACTAACCTAAAAAAAAAACTTAAAAAAAAATCAGAATTTGGGCTCACCAAAGCCTATGATTAGATCAGGCCCAGAATGTAGTCCACAAATGGCCCTTCCAGGGTGGAGAGAGGGGCGTCAAGCTCCAAGAGAGCTTGAAGGTTGCTCCACTGGGATTCTAGCCAGAAGAGCATACAGCTAGAACCCTTTTCTCGGCATAAGAGAGAGCGCACACATGTTCATGAGCCCACACATCTTCTTAGGGATCAGGCTGCACCGCAGAATGTCGCACAACTGCCCTTTCCCCAAGTGACATCGTTTTCAGATGGCTTTGGCATCACACCTTGCCTACACCTGACCTTGGAACCCACAGGTGCATCTTCACCTGAAAGAGCTCCAGACATCCCATTGGAACAGGCAGCTGAGATTCTAGAAGCCTGTCTAGGTACAGACCTGTCTCCTTCTCTGTGCAGTGCCACAAGCCATTGAACCTGGAACACAACAATTCGGCTCACAGATTAGCTGGCCAGTGAGCTGCAGAGAGCTCCTGTCTCTGCCTCCCAACATTGAGACACGCAGCTGCACCTGGTACGTTCTTTCTCTCTCTCTTTCTCTCTCTCTCTCTCTCTCTCTCTCTCTCTCTCTCTGTGTGTGTGTGTGTGTGTGTGTTTGTGTGTGTCTGTGTCTGTGCTGTGTGTTTGTGTGTCTGTATGTCTGTGTGTATGTCCCTGAGTGAGTATATGTGCTTGTGTTTGAGTGTGTATCTGAGTGTGTGTATGTGTGTTTGTGCCTGTGTATCTCTGTGTAAACATGTCTCAGACATTAAAAGACAACTTCTGGTGTCAGCTCTCTCCTTCTGCCTTGTTTGGGACAGGAACTTTTTGTTGGGCTCTGCTGCATGCACTTGCTAGCTGGCCTGGGAGCCTGCTGTCTCATGGAAGGGCTCTGAGTGCTTATGCTGCTGCTGTTACATGGTTCTGCAGGGTCCAAACTCAGGTCCTCAGGCTTGATGTGGATGTAGCTGAGCCCATCTCTCCAACCTGTGCCTGGCTTTTTATGAGGGTCTGGGGATCCAAACTCAGGTTCTCATGCTTACATGGCAGGCATTCTACCAACCTGTTAAGCTAACTGTGAGGAAATCTTAAATTACAAACATGTCTTACATTCTGTCTCCACTATACTCTCTGGCCTGGCTCATATGTATATGACACTGTAATGTGGACACACCTCCAGGTCCAGGCTAACTCAACACAGCATCACCACTGCAGTAAAAGGGGATCAGATTGTCAGGTTCCCAGCTCACGGATCTTCACAGAATCTCCAGCAGCTTTCACACTAGGCATGAAAAGGGTTAACTGCAAGTCCCCTGTGGTCAGGCCAAATTCACCAGCCTGAGATGGCTACTGCCTATCAGCATGGCACACCATCAAAGTAAGCTGCTGAGGTGGGAGAGATGGTGCAGTAGATAGAGCAAGTATTTGCTGTGCGAGCCTGCAGCTCAGGGTCTGGATGTCCGGCATTCACAAAGAAGCCAGACCGGCGTGATGGTGGTCTACCTGCAATCCCGGCCCTCGGGAGCAGAGCCAAGGATTCCTCCCGGGCAAGCTGGCCAGCTAGACCAGTCAAATCAGTGATCTCCTCCTTCAGCAAGCCATTCTGCCTAAGTAGATAAAACAGAGAGCAATCAAAGAAGACAGATGATATCAATCTCCAGTGCACATGTGTACACGAACGTATGCATTTGTCATACACACACGTACATGCAAGAAAGAAGAAAGTGGGAGAGGCAGCAGCCCCGTGCTGAAATGCTCATGAGATGGCCAGCAGCCAAAAGACGCTACATTTACTGCTGAATCTAATCACTCAAGTGCAAGCCAAGTAAAGGGACCAGCCATCCCAGCTTGCCTGGGACTGTTTAAGGGAGTTTCTGGGAAGTGGAACTTTCAGTTTTTAAAACCAGGCAGGCCCAGGCAACGCAGAGGGAGTTGCTCACCATGTACCCAGGCATGCCCTTGGGGAGGATTCCCAGGGGTCCTCCAACAGGTGGACCCACCCACCCACCAACACCCAAGCCCTAAGATGTCTAGAGGACGGGCAGGGCAGATATAAAGCATCTAATCGCTGCAGGCCTTACCTGCCACTGCCTTCCTTGAAGCAGATGGAAACTGAAATTCTCAAGCTACACCCACGGAGGTAGCAGGGGAAAGAGCCTGGGGGAGCCCTTGGGCTCCGATTAGCAATCAGACTCCAAAGAGCTGTCCTGCCTATGACTGATTGGCTCACTTCCCTCCCTCCCTGGGGTGGGGTCAGGGTGGGGAGTCTGTGCCACTCCCTGTCCAGACCACAAGCCTGTCTGCTTGTACTCAGACAGAGGACCTGTCTCTCAGCTGTCAGCAGCAGCTACAGGCTCCATAGGATAGAGGCAGAAGAAGGGGTGTGTAGCATGTGTGTGTGAGTTTGAGTGTGTGTGTGTTTGTGTGTGTGTGCATCTGTGGAGATAAGAAAATGATGTCAGATGACCTGCTCTATCACGCTAGTGCCTTGTTTTCCTCAGGCAGGGTCTCTTCACTAAATCTGGAGCTACAGTAGCAGCCAGCATATTTCAAACAATCCTCTTTATTCTGTACCACACACACACACACGTCCACACAACTCAGCGGGTTTTTTTTTTTACATGAATGCTAGGGATTTAAACTCAGGTCTTCAAACTTATAAAGCAAGTGCTCTTACCTGCTGAGCCATCTCCGCAGCCCCAGGAAGGTGCTTTCTGTCATTCCATGATCCTCACCTGGGTCAAATCATAATGCCCTCTGACCATCAACCTCTCTTATGTTTTTGTTTGTTTTTAAGACAAACTCTCGCTGTGTCTCTCTGGCTAGCCTGGAACACACACAGAGATCTGCCTGCCTATGCCTCCCAAGTGATAGGCTTAAAGGTGTACCCAGCAAAAATTATCTTATTGTGTGTGGGGACATATGTGTGGGGAGGAGGGGTGTTGTGCACATGGCTACAGGTGCTCAGAAAGGCCAGAGGCATTAGACTGCCCCAGAGCTGGAGTTCCACATGAGAACAGAAACATGACTCAGCCCTATGCAAGAACAGGGGATTCTCTTGGCCGTCTCTCCAGCCCCTCTTGTTTAACACACACTGCTGTCATCCACAGTAAGTCACACAGGGAGAGGAAGGTTGAAGAACAAAAGCCCACATGGCTTTCTACTTCCTTATATCCTCCAGATAAAGAAATCAAGTGAAGTTTTACTCATACGTTTAGTCACCAAGGATCTGAGAAAAGCTTGGAAAATACACTAAACAAAGTTTCTACTCTCGTGAGGTTATTAATGGTTCAGCAAAGGAAACAAACCATACAGGACTCATTGTTCTTTACTGTGTTGTAATGGAAGGTGAAGGCCTTCCTTCTATACAGCCGGAGATCTACCCCAGTCTGGGTAATCAGGGAGAACTTTCCTGAAGAAAAACCATTTATGATGAGACCTAAATAGAAGCAGAGTTCACTTGTACCAGTAGCTTTCAACTTTCCTAACACTGCAACCCTTTAATATAGTTTCTTACGCTGTGGTGTTCCCCAACCATCAAAGTATTTTCATGGCTACTTCATAACTGTACTTTTGCTATTATTATAAGTCGTAATGTAAGTATCTTATATGTAGGGTATCTGATATGAGACCCCTGTGAAAGGATCATTCGACCCCCCAGAAAGGCCAGGACCCACAGATTGAAAAACACTGACTTAATCAATTTGGCGCTTCCTTAGACAATTAGTAATAGTGATTCCTCAAGACCCAGCTATACCACTCTTAGGCATATATCCAAAAAATGCTCAAGTACACAATAAGGACATTTGCTCAACTATGTTCGTGGCTGCTTTATTTGTAATAGCCAGAACCTGGAAACAACCCAGATGTCCCTCAGTTGAGGAATGGATACAGAAATTGTGGTACTTTTACACAATGGAATACTACTCAGCAATTAAAAAGGAGGAAATCATGAAATTCGTAGGCAAATGGTGGGACCTGGAAACAATCATCCTAAGTGAGGTATCCCAAAAGCAGAAAGAAACATATGGTATATACTCACTTATATAGACCTATAGGATAGGAAGGTCGT
>CM053766.1:133568707-133639490 GCA_028658305.1 Pachyuromys duprasi | reverse complement strand
GCAATCAGGCTGTAGGGTGAACAGAAATAAAAGGTTTTTTTTTTTAATTTTTAAAAAGACAGATCGATAGACAGACAGTTAAGAGAGCGACCCAAAGTGGGAAGCAAGAAGGTAAGGTTTAAGCCAGGGTATATGGAACTGCTGCCAGGCATACACAATGTGCCCATGGCTGGTGGCCCTGTGTGGGGAGGCTCAGCCTCATCTCTCTCCCTGCAGTAGCTGAGCTTGACAGACACTGGGTTGTATTGATAACTCATGCTCAACCAGAAACACTGAGGAAGAGGCCATGCTATGTATCCTGTTGGACCAGGATAGGATAGGTGGAGTCATCTCCCGTGACAGGAGCCTTCAGAGTGTAAATCTGTGTGGCCAAATATCATGCAAACACATGAACAGTACCAGGGGCCAGTTGTGTACCCTGTAGGAGACTCAGACATAGTTCAGGAGACTTAGGTGTCCAACTTCAGCAAAACAAGACTATACGACAGGAGAAGACAGACCAGGGGAGGGGCTAGCCTAGGAAAATGAACATCCCAAGCCTGGGCCAGGGCACCAAGGAGGAAAGCAACCAAACATCTCAATGAACACAGTGAGGCCTCTGGAAAAATCCCCACAGATATTTCAGACTTGATTTACCTCCTGGCTGCCACAACAGGCCTCAGAGAAGACAGCAGGCAGTCCAGGATAAGGAATCCCTGGAGATAAAACCAACCAAAGGCATCAGACCACAAGTAAAGGGATCTCTCCCTGTCTCTCTCTGCTTCTCTCTCTGTCTCTCTCCATGTGATAGAGAAGAGACAACCCCATTGAACCCATCTTTCATCTCCAGTTTCACACTCACTGTGTTTGCTTTACCCTTGCATGATCCTAATCTTCATATGAGTTCCTTCAAGAACAGATCCTGAGATAAGATGTTGATGGAAGCAGCTGATTCAGGATGTGACCCCAGGAAGCATAACATACGAGGGCATTGCCAAGGTCATGAGTATAGGTAAAGTAGGTTTGAGTCATATACTAGGACTCTTCTCTAAGAAGGGTACAGAGACTGCCCAGAATTTTCCATCTAAGGAACAGGAGGCTGAAACTTTTCACCAGTTCTATGGCCTCATGGTTGAAGGCTTCTCTAGGAATTACTCTCCTGCTTCCCATGTCCCATGCAGTTCTAGAGAAAGCTACAGGCACAGTGAGAGCAAGTGTGGAGCACATGGCCATGAGAGTCATGTAGTGTGATCCTCTGCAGATGAACACCACTGCTTGCTGCCGCAGGAACCAATGGTAGGTCCTTAAGGGACCAACCACATCATCTGTGACTTCCAAGTGTAGCTCAGTATTAAGCAAATCCCTTTATATGGCCCAAATGTCACTGCATGATCTGCCTTCTACTTGCTTTCCCAACTTCAGCCCATCCCTTCATTCATGCCATTAGCCCCAGGTACCCACAGCAGCCACATTGGTTCCCTTTCCATTTGGACAGAGGTTTGGCTCCTGCTCATCTTTTCGCCTGGAAACTCCACAGTCATGGTTCTTTGATACCTCTTTCTCATCACGGCCTTGGCAAATGTATCCCCAGCACACACTTAGAGAGTTCTCTATGACTGCTCTACCTGAAGGCAAATTTTCTGTATCCTCCGTCACACCACATCTGGGAGCTGGTAAATGAAACGTCTGGTTCTCAGAGGAAAACAAAAGCCCTGGTGTATTCTATTTGTCAGTTCTCACAGGATAACATTCCCATCAGGGTCAAAACGAAGCTCACTATCTGCAGCCACCATGTGTAGAGTTAGAGAAGCAGCAAGGCCACCTGCTTCTAGGTTATTTCCATGGTACAGAATCTCAAACGCAAACACAGTTGCAAAATGAAATATGATACATTTCACTTAATTTTTATTTTAATGGAATGCATCTAATAGTAAATATATACAACTTATTTTTTTCATAATGCCTGTATTGATTGGATAAGAGCCTCACAAAGTCCTTCAAATCATGAGGCAACATGAGTCAGCTCTGATTGCCTATCACCAGGCTCTTTACACCTTTTTAAATGTACAATTGTTTTCCCTCCCCTCTCTAGTGTGGCCACACTAGTGGCGGAGGCTATGACAGATTTATTTATAGCCATATCCTTAGAGCCCAGCACAACAACTAGCCCACAATAGGAATTCATTGAATATTTGCTAGATGAATGTACCTACCCACAAAAGAAAAGCGTATGTGAATAGGTGAGTGAGTTCAATCGGTGTCATGGGGTTGGGCATCCCTGCTGAGAACTGAAAAGGAAACACTCACCTTGACTGACCCACCTTAAATCCCAAGAGGCTTGTTTGGGTGCAACCTGAAGGGTGTGGGGAGGAGTTGCCAGGAGCAACCCAGGCCTGGAGGTTTCAAGTCAGTGGAGCCGGGAAGTGGCAGGGCAGCTGGATCTGAAATGGTTGGAGAAGGTTCTTGGGGAAGCAGAGACAGCATCTACAGTCTCTCTGCAGCTGAGGTGACTCATTGGTGCCTGGGCTCTCAGACACAACCAAATGCCACATCGTTCTCTGTCATGGCCATCTTCATGGAGGACTTGGTGGAAGACCCAAACAGGCCACCTAGATGCCAGAATTTTCTGTCTTTTCTTGTGTGTCAGTGATCTCAGCCACTTATGATCCCCAGGCAAGCTACACTCATCCAGGTAGGATGCCCAGCACCCAGGAGAAATGGAGGAGCTCATCAGCTCTTGAGGTGAGGGGAAGAGATGGGGGGGAGGCTGTCATTCTCCAACAACCCTTTCTATCCAAGGACCTCGTTGCCCTAACACCAAGCAAACACCTGGCTTTGCCTGCCTATTTGCAGCACCCAGCACAAAGCCTGAGGGGAAGAAATGGAGAGAATACTTACAGCGTGAAGGAGCCATGAGTAAGGTACCTTCCCAGCAGTGTCAATATGAATCAACCTACCTTTCCCACTCAACCCAGGCCTGGAGCTAGCACTCAGCAAGAGCCTAGAGATGCCAGGCCATCTCTGCCCCTGACTGCCACCAAGGACAGTAGCCAAGAACCCAGCCCAAGAAAGTCAGACTGGAGCCACCACATTCTGGCTTTCCCAATCTCTAGCTCGAGCCTTCATTCCCTCATCTGTAAAATGGGGACAAATGAGCAAATGAAAGGATCAGGGCCTTGTAAATTTCCTGAAATGGCGAAAGAGCTTTGGAATATTCTTCTTTACTGTGTGAGTGTTTATATATAACACTATCTTCATGTCCTGAGTACTTTATAAATATTAAAACATATTAATATACTTAATACCATACTTATAATTAGCTCTGATTCTTGCTGTATCTTTTTTTTTTTAGTTTTACATCATCAGTTCAAGCTGGTTTTGGTTTTTCTACAGAACAAATCTCTCCTTTCTCACTCTCATATGCTTTACTATCGAGTGGAGGATTGAGACGCTTGGCCTCTGATCAATCCATTGCTTCCGTTACCGTGGATCGCTTCTTGTTTTCGCTTCTGTCTTGAGTCATATCATCTTCTAATCCTCTTTACCTTTCCAGCTACAGAATCGATCCTAATTCAAGAGCCTGACGCTGGAGTCTGGGTCCATATACTCTCTGTTGCTAAGAAACCATGAGATTGGTGCCCGCCTTGCTCACCTGCAAGGCTCTAGGTTCCTGATAGGTGGGACCAGCTGTGCAAGAGCCACTAAAGAAGGTCTTGAGAGAGAAAATTCCTAGCACTGACAAGTCCGCTCAGCCTTTAGTCAACAAGTATCTACTGAACACCGACTGCATGCCAAGGGTTGTATAATGTTCTGGGAACAAGGCAAGCAAGAAGATTGTTGGCTTCTTCCATTCTGCCCTTTTGGTAAATGGAAACTAAGCAAGCTAACATATAGGCAAGCACACGTCTGTCAGAAAATACTGAAAAGAGCACAAAGTAGGCTAGAAGACAGGGTGGCAGGGCAGCAGTCACTGGGAGCTTAGTTAGGAATGCAGACAGAGATAGCCATGAGCTAGGGAGTGAGTAGAGGCTGTCTGTTAAAGGTACAGGCCTGGATGGCTGAAGGTCTAGAAGACAGAGGTGCACAGGCATCAAGATCAGCAGGCTGGGCTGGCTCTGATGGCACCAGTAAGTCACATAAAGGAGCCTGGGCTTTCTTCTGAGCGTGCTGGGGAAACACTGGTGAATTTCAAGAAGGAAATGTGGCTCTCCTAACTTTTAGCCATCATTTATTTGCCTGTACACAAGACCCTTTTTACATCATTTGTAGGGCATGGTGCAAAATGGAAATGACACCATTAAAAGTTTCAAGATGGCCTGGGGCTTTTCCAAGCATGGGGTCCTGCCCACAGAACCAGGCCTGCTCATACAAATCTACATTGGCTTTAACATAGCTTACCCGAATTTGACAAGCATGTATTGGAGGCCTAAAATAAGCTTGGCACTGAGCCAGCGAAAAATTGAGAGACCTGGCTACCCAGACTGACCTTAATTTTCCTTTCGATTCTCTAAACACATAGAAGGCCAGAGGACTGGCCACCCTCACATATTCTCTGGTGCTCAGACCCACAGGGGTTCAGACCTTCCACTGAATAGCTTAGCTCCATTCTTAGGAATAATGAGACCGATTATTGCAGGTCCACCATGCTTGCCTACGTTATTTCACCAAACTTCCTGTTAGGACTGGAATCTGAAATGGTCCCTGCAGGCTAGTGGCTTGAAAGCTTGTTTCCAAAGCTGGTGGCACCATTTGGGCAGATGTGAAGCCTCTATGTGACAAGGCTGAGCTGGCAGAAGTAGCATTCAAAGGGTCAGTTTTTGAAGGTGAGAGCCTGGCCCCTGGTCCTAGCATCCTGCAGACTTCAGCCACGCTGTGAACCACTACCACTCTCTCCCATCACCAGACTCTGCCGTGCCTTCTGTAAGGTGTGCTACACGGTGAGCTGAGGCTAGCCTGCAGCCTGAGTAACTTAGCAAGACCCTGTCTCAGAATAAAAAGGGGAAAGAGAGCAGACTGTAGCTCAAGGGTAGAGCACTTGCCTAGCACTCACTACCACTGGGGAAAAAAAAAAGATTAGGCTACAACCTTTAATAACCTCAAGAAGGAGTAATGCCTATGGGATTTTGCCCTGTTCCATGCCTTGTCCTCAACTCTCCACATAGGTTTTCTTGGCCTTTTCTATCCCTAAGCCCTACTTCCCTGATGAAAACCAAGACTCAAGAGTTAAGTACCTCATCCAGTGCTTCCCACCCTCGAAGAAGTGCAGCTGATGGTCAGACCCATACAGATGGCTCTAACCCCTCAGTTGCTCCCCCTCCACTAAGGCCAGGCCTCTGGCCTCCTGCCACTGGTCCATTGGTCAGGCTCCTGTGAAAAAGGTCAGCTCTCAGAAGTCCAAGGAGCCTTGCCCAGGGAGACCATCTGAGGCTTTGACCTGGTGTCAACATCAGAGCTGAAAATTGCTTCACGCCTGGCCCAAGAGGAACAGGAAAGTCTGACTTCTCCCCTAACCATGGGAAAGCAATCTCTTGTATTAAAAAAGAAAGAAAGAAAAAAAAAGCAAGAACAGAACATGAGTGTGGCATGTCAAGCCCCTTTGGTCACAGTCTTTCCCGTCGCCTGGGTCCCTGGACTAACAGAGATGGTTATCTCGAAAGAGGAAGACTCCTTCACTCATGGTTTCTAACCAAGGATCTGAGAAACTTCCTTAAAGAAAGCACCAAGTGGAGGAGTCTGGGGCCAGGCATGACCCGGGAAGGCTAGGTCCCTGCTGTCTAGTACAGACTTGCAGGAACCATCAAGAAAGGCTCAGCTTCTCTCTGGCATGCTGGAGAGACCACAGGAAAACCCAGCAGGGAAGGAACATGCAGCTCAGGTCTGCTGGACTCTTCTAGTCTGTCTTGTCTGACTGTGGCCTAGGGCAATGCTTGTATCTGTGAGAACCCAGCAAGAACACACACCAGCACTCAGGAAATGAGGAGCCTGTGCTATTCACTATGTCTCTGTTGATCCCTGTTCACCTGAATTAAGTGAAATAGCCTCTATTTAGGAGCATATGCAATGTATTTCTTGGTCCCATGGAGTTAAAAATAGTCCACTATGGAAAGCAGTGGGTACAGTGCTCAAAGGTGTGGTATTGCAGATCATAAAGTCCCCAGCTGATTTCTAAGTCTCAGGTCCAAGTTTCCTTGGTAAAGACCTACACTCCCTCTGCTGCAGGACTCCCCATTCTCATATTCTTTTTTCATCTTCATCATCATCATTATTTACAATTTATTCACTTTGTATTCTGACTATAGCCCCCTCCCTCATCTCCTCCCAGGTCCACCCTTCCTCCCTCTTCCCCCTCCATGTCCCTCCCCTAGTCCACTGATAGGGGAGGTCTTCCTCCCCTACTATATGATCCTGGCCTATCAGATCTCATCAGGACTGTCTGGATCCTCTTTCTCTGTGGCCTAGTAAGGCCACTTCACCAGGGGTCGGTGACCAAAGATCAGGCAACTGAGTTCATGTCTGTGACTGCCCCTGCTCCCCTTACTAGGGTATCCACATTCTCATATTCTTAATATGATTTCTTCCTCTTCCCTAATTTGTCTCTTTTGATTCCTGGGGTCTCTGAGAATGCTTTACCAGGAAGTTGCCAGTATTCTTAGATCCCAACCTTCAGAGCCCTGCAGAGGGCCATTCCACTTAGGAGGGCAAGGAAAATGTCTGTAGGTAGCTCGTTTAATTCCATGCAAAGATAATCTCTTTATCCCTCCTTGGTAGCCACAATATAAAAACAGACTAAGCCATCCTTGGTGGCTTAGCAAGAACCTGTCTCAAAATAAAGTGAAATAGTAAAATAGGAGCTGTGGAGGTAGCTCAGGGACACAGCACTTACCTAACAAGAATGAGCCCCAAAGTTCAAACCCTACCACTACACATAAGCACGTAAATAATAATAATATAATGTTGCTAGAGTATACTTTAAATGAGAGTCCTTTCAATGTTTCCTTTTACGAGGAACATTGTATGTTTTTTTTATTTTGTATGCTCATTGACATTTTCTCCAAATATATAATAAAAACAAAACCATTTTTGTTTAATTTTTAATTAAGCATTTGCCCTTCTGCCGTACATCTTTCAAGCTTACCTCATGAGCCTTACAAAACTCCTTATCAGAAAATGATGAATGTGTGTCACAGCCAGAGTGTATGTGGGTAAGCCTGCTGACATTCGGTCCAGACTGGGAGTCTTTCCAAGCAGGTGGCCTTGGGCATGTTACCCAAGTCCTCTGAGGCTCCCTTTCCTCATCTTTGAGAAAGGCAATGGCGCCGCCTTCACTGGGTGGCTATGAAGATGAGATGAGATAGCACAAGTAAAACATTTAAATTGCCTAATAAACAAATTCAGCAAAGTTGCCGCACACAAAATCAACATGCAAAAGCAGCCACATTTCCATATACTTATAATGAATGATCTAAAAAGTAATTATGAAAATGATACCACTTAAAAAGAACAAAATGTTTAGGAGTAAGCCAAGGTATTAATGCCAAAGACCACAAAACACTGAAGAAACAAATTAAAGGAGACACAAATGAATAGAAGAACTAACATGGTTAAATGTCAGCGGCTCCCAAGGCTACCTACAGATCCAATCAGCATCTACTGAAAATCCCAATGGCATTTTTGCACATACAGGGGAAAAAAAGCCATCACAGAGCGAGTGAGACGGCTATCAGGCACAGGCGCTTGAAACCCAACAACCTGAGCTCGATCCCTGAACACCACAGTGAAAGGAGAAAACCAACTCCTGAAAGTTGTCCTCCACAGACTCACTGTGTCTTGTGCAACCTCCTCCCCGTGTCATACACACAATAATAATAATATTCATATGGAAACTCAAGTGACACTGAATAGTCAAAAAACATCATTACAAAACAAAGTTTGGGTGCCTAACACTACTTGACTGCTGATGTTTGCATGGAGGCAGATGTTTAAGCCAATGGAGTCAAGTAAAAGGATTGAAATTAACTCTTCTGTGTGTAATCAAATTATCTTTGACAAAAATGTCTAAAAGATGTAAGAAAGAAGAAGCCCTTCCACTCTGGCACTGGGAAAACTAGATACACAGTTGGGAAAAAATTAAGTTGGGCCCGTGGCATACATAAACTATATGTAAAAATCAGCGCAAAAATGGGCTGGAGACCTGCACACATGGGAGCTTCTAGACAGACATGGAAGAAGTTTCATAATATTAGGCTTGGCAATAAGTTCCTGGATAGGAGATGGAAAGTATATTTAAAAATAAGGGGAAAATGAATAGGATTACATCAAATTTTAAAACTATGCATCACAGAACACAAAACTTAAGGAGACAGGTGATCATTACATGCATTCATCAGTTGAAGCAACACACAAAAAAACAAATAAATGTCAATAATTGTATGTAAATATCTACTGCCAGTCAAAAATCTAGGAGGACCCAAGGGAAGATGTTTAATTCTCAATCAGAAGGGCAAATAGAATAGACACCAGAAGCAGTTGAAGAAAGGGAACAGGACGGGAGCCTACCATAAATGTCCTCTGAAAAATTCCACCCAGCAGAGGACTGAAGCAGATGCTGAGACTCACAGCCAAATTTGGGCAGAGCCATGGAGTCTCATAGAAGAGTGGAGGGACAGAAGGACCCAGAAAGGACAGGAGCTCCACATGAAGACCAACAGAGCCAACAAACCTGGGCCCAGGAGGGCAAAGACGGCTGCAGAGACTGATGCACCAACCAAGGACCATGCATGGAGAGGATCCAGGGCCCCTGCTCAGATGTAACAGTTAGGCAACTCCCATCTCCATGTGGGCAACAGAGGCTGTCTCTAACATGAATTCTGTTATCTTCAGTCACTTCCCTCAGCCTGGCCAGGCCACAAAGAAGATGATGCAGGTAGTCCTGAAGAGACTTGATAATCTGTGGTCAGTTGGCAAGGGAGGAGGGCTCCCCTTTCTGAGGACTTGGGGACTGGGATAGAGAGGAAGAGGAGAGAAAGTGCGACTGGGGAGAGACAGCCTGGTCTGCAAAGCAAGTCCAGGACAGCCAAGGCTACTCAAGGAAACCCTGACTCAGAAGAAACAAACAAACAAAACCTTTTAAATGCAGTTTATGTTACTAAGACACCATATATAGTGAGCAAAAAGATGATTAACAAAAGTGAAACACCACCAACATGGTGGGACAGAAGAGTTAAAAAGCATCCGGGTGATAAAGCATAGAGATAGCCAGAATGTATGAAGAATCTCTACAACTGAAAAGAACAAGCACTTCAGACAGAAAAACTGGAGACGTTTCTCCAGTGATTATAAAACAAGTGGCTGACAAGACAAAACGATGTTGAACATGAGCAATCAGGAGAAATGCACATCCAAACTGCAGTGAACTCCACTCCTGACTGTGTGACTGCACCCCAATCAAAACAAAGCAAAAGCCAAACTAACAAGTGTCAATGAACAGATGCAACTTTAGGGACCCTTGGTCACAAATGGTAGAAATGTAAAATTAAGTTTTAACTGTTAAGAAAAACAGTATGGTTGTTCATCAAAAGAAGTAAAATATAATAAGCCACTGCTGGACTATGTAGGGTATATTTAAAAACAAAACTCTTTCTAATATATAAGAATATAAATAATAATTTTATTATTTTTAATAAAAAATAATTTTTATTTTAATTTTAAAATAAAAATAAATGTGAGAACTCAAAGAAATATTTACACACTGATCTTCAAAGCAACATTACATATGCCAAAAAGCAAATGCGACCTAAGGACCCATCAACAAATGGATGGTCATAAAATGTACATAAAAGTTCCTTCCTTTCAAAAGGAAGACAATTCTGATACAGGTCACTCTATGGATGAGCCTTGAGGACATCATGCTAAGTGACATAAGCCAGTCACAATGGAATAAGCTCTATGTAGTTACTGCAGTAGACAAATTCATATGCTATTCAATATGAGTACAAAAGTTGGTTACCAGGCACTGGGGGAAGAAAGAATGGGAAGTTGTTTGATGGATACAGAGTTTCATTTTTGAAAAAAAAATCTCTAAACATCTCTTATATAGCAGTACAAACATGCTTAAGGTGGTAGGTATACCATGTCATGAGTTTTTATCAGAATCAAAAAATAAAATAAATTCTAGACCTGGAATGCAATAGAGAGACTATAAAGGGTAGTTTTGACAATCCCCTCTTATAAGCAACAGGAAAGGAAGTTAGGAGAAGCTGAGTAATTCATCCCAAAACATTCAACCAGTATGTGAAGGATAGGGATTCCAGCCCTCTCTCCATCTACAATCCACTCTCAGCACACCGTGTGTCAGGTCTATGTCTGTTCTGGTAAAGAGCAGTCTATGAAAAATGAAAATTTTCTTCTCTGTCATCTTCACAGCACAAAGGACAGAACCCTGGGTGTCAGACAGACAGCACTGAGCCCCTTTTCTTCTCAAGCAAGTAGATCAATAATAACCCGTATGAACTGGCCAGGTAGAACTGTCTAGAAATCACAGCAGCCAGCATACTGACTCTGCTCATCACCCCTCTGCTTCCCTCCTTCCTGCCTTACAATGGACTATGTGTTTTTCAGGTTTTCTACTGCCAAGGATGCTGCAGTGATAGACAAACCTCTGCGCGAAGGTGATGACAAGCTACCCCAGGATCCAGCTCAGCATCCTTTCCAGCAGCATCAAGAGGTGAAATGGAAGCATGACATTAAATCTACCCCTCATCCCCAGAAGACATGGACAACAAGAAAGAATACATAAAGCCCCTGAAGTGCCGGTTCCTTCTTGAGCAAGTCCAGGATGCTATGGAAGCATGGAGGAAAAGAAATGAAACAAATGGACTGGGGGTGTCGGGAAAGGCTTCGTGGAGGAGTTAACACAGGCCTCTGGAAGGATGGAAGAGCCAGTCCTGTTGTGAAAAGAATTTTTTAAAGGAGTCATGAGCCAACAAAGACAGGCAGAGGTGGTGTAGATATAAACATGGCTTTTGTTTTGGCCCCAGGTGTTGGATAGAGGACTGATTTAGATAGTCCACAGAAGCAAACTATTGGCCTCATGTGGGCTCTGAGAGGGGTTCTTTCCCAGATGAGGATGGTTTAATCCTGAGGTGTCTGAGAAGAAATAAAGGCCAGAGCCTAGAAAGTGATGAGAGTGGTCCAAGGAAGAAGAATGTTGCCGATACTCCCCCCCCCCACACACACACCTGCTGCTCCTGGTTGCTATTGATGCAGTTTAAAGAGAAAAAATCAGAGATGTCCTGAAACAAAGATTGGACTTGCCCCTAGGAACCCGACTACCCTAACCAGCAGGAAGTAGCTAAAGAGAATTCTGCCCCCTCTCCCAACTAAACCTTTCTCTCCTACCCGGTGTTGGGGTGTTGGAAGGAATTGGAGTAGAGAAGGGAGAAAGAGGCAAAATAAAATAGTATAAAAAGTATTGCTTACACAGAGGGGTCTGAAGGGTAGGAGGGCTGTGGTTCAAGGAATCCATCATTTACATCACCACTTCATTCAGTTAAAAAAAGCCAGTGGTTTCAAAATAAATGTAAGAAAGTAAAACTAAAGCCAATCACTGGTGGT
Source organism: Pachyuromys duprasi (assembly GCA_028658305.1). Classification (NCBI taxonomy): domain Eukaryota; kingdom Metazoa; phylum Chordata; class Mammalia; order Rodentia; family Muridae; genus Pachyuromys; species Pachyuromys duprasi. The sequence goes on along the minus strand of CM053766.1, from coordinate 133,627,898 downwards.
TCCCACTATAGTTAGGGTTCAGAGCTATGAGCAGATCACCGTGAGACAGTGCAGCCAGTGAGACAATGTGTAAGGATGTTTTCAATGGATGGAGGTGAAGAGAAAGAACAAAGGGACAGTGAAGACATCTCAGTGCTGCACAAGTATAAGGACTTGAGTTCAAATCCCCAGGTCATATATAAAGCCTAACATGGTAGCACACATCTGTAAGCCCAGTGTTCCTACAGCAAGGTATGTGTGTGTTTGGGGGGGGGGGCAGGGGCAGGAGAATTCCTGGAGGATCACAGGCCAAGAACAGAGCAGCAAACGACAAAGAGACTCTGAAACAAGGTAGAAGATGAGGACCAACATCTGGCCTCCACAGTCACATCGGAGCACACACACATGCATGCAGACACGTGCAAAGAAAAGAGATAGAATCTGCCTGCAGGTAGAAAAAAGGAATGCACTTGGAGTTGAATTGTTAAGGAAAGTGCTTTGAGTTGAATGTTTGGAAAGCAATGTGCAGGGTTGTGTTGCTGACCACATCATAGGGGTGAGGGAAGGAGAATCTGAGCTATTGCTGGTCTCCAGTGGGGGAGACCAAGAAGATGTGAAAAGCAAAATGTCTGGAAACTTAAAAACCAGCTCAACTTTCAATCAACTTTCTCAACATGTGGAGCTAAGACAACCAATTTCATGGGACAGAAAATTAGAGTAGCAGCCCATGAACATCCTACATCTACACCTGGAGGACCTAACACCACACTTGGTACCCAGGGGCACTAAAGAAGACTCTGCAAGTGTCCTACGCACACGATATTTCAGCCCAGTGTTGCTCAGAAACTTGTTAGGTGCAGCCCAGTGGGAATGCTTGGTCTGCATGAACCCTGTTGGAAAGAACAGCCTTACTCAGAAAATGCCCTATAGAATATCCAAAGTTCGGAGGGTTGTGTGAGTGCACCCACTCTCATTCACGCCCTTCCTGAGCCATGGATCTATACTACTGGTACCAGAATCTTTCCAGGCATCCAGAAACGACAGAGAATGGTTTCTCTTTTCAAAAACCGAAATGCTCACAAGACTGAATATGCAGAATGCTGGTGCAGCTATAATCTTGGCGAACATCTGCCACCTTTATGTGGCAAGCGCAGTCTCTTCAGAATGCTGCCTTTGATTTCAGGGAAAGACAAATCAGGCTGCACGTTTTGTTGTGAATGCTTCTCATCACAGGAGGGAATTTTCAGCAGCTTGGAATTTTGAATGTATGAAAAAATGGATTTTTTTTAACAAAGAGTTATTGACAAAGAATCAACAAGGTTCCTGAAAGAGATTAAGTCAGTTCTCTATTCCTGTCTCCTTCCCCTCCCATGGTTCGTTTCTTTCTGAATCCTTTGAGGTTGGCCTCTGTAGCTAAGTCATGCCCCAATGGGCACTAGCAAGTCCAGGGTCCACTCTATGTAGAGGGATGCAGTAAGTGATTCCAGCCACTTTTCTGCCCTCATGTGCAAACTTGCCCTTGGAAGTTGTCAAGATAGAGAGGTGTACTCTGCTTTACTAGGGCAGGGTCTCGAGGCAGCCCTCTCCTCACAATACAGCAGTGTACACACTGCATCCCCCCACCACCACCACCCCACCCCCGGCAGCTTCAGGAGTAAAGGAACAGCCTCAGTGTGAGTGGCATGCTGACCTGAGTTCAGTGTCTCCCTCCTGTGCCTTCTATCTGGGGATCCATGGTAGGCCACCAAGCCTGTTGTGAGCACTCGTGAGCTGAATCAAGTAGGACTTTGTAGATTATGGAAGACTTTGTTCTAAGTATATCGAAGCTAATAATGGTTTGAAAAAACTGAATGATCTGCCCTGATGTGGTCTGTAGGAAGATTGCTTTCATTGTTGGATAGAAAGCAAATTGTTAGAAGTTGAAGAGAAACAAGAAGTGTAGTGAAGAGGCTGTTGCGGGTACTCACGGAAGGAGATCGGAGGGTCACCGTGATGGCAATCATGATTGGCTTTCAGGTCTTTCTCATGTGGGTTTCAGCGGATGGCAAATACCCTATACTCAGAGGGACTCTAATTCTACCATTTTCATCCTAGCTGCTACTTTAACTGTTTTTGCAATGCTAAGAAATGTGTCTAGATGATCTCTTCAAATTAAATAATCTACACATTTGATTTCTCTTATCTTTTACTATCATTGTTGTTTGTTTGTTTTTACCAATTAAGTCATTGATTGCTGAATTATTTGTGATATCCCTTGAGAAATACAAGAGTGTAGATAGATAGGTACACACATGCAATGTCCTCTGGACATGTAATTGAGTTTAGCTGATGTTTAATAGACCACTACATTTAAGGACACATTCCCAGAAGTTTCTCCAAGTTTTCAAAATCATGAAAGGGTATCATGCTTTTTAAAGGAGACATACAGTACTTATAACTGTACTTAGAACACATTTAAAGTACCAAATAGTGAAGTGGCAGGGGGATACTGTGAGATGATGGTGGAAAGACTATGATAGGTAGGATGTGGCAGTAGTGAGGAGCTAAGTAAGGCTAGAGTAAGGGCATGACCAAATATGTGCTCCCTAATGACAGGTAGGGGGTAGATTAGGAGGTTTTCATAATAATTCCAGGAACAATGATCAATCTCCAGATTTAGGCCCAGAAGTGGTGTTATAGAGAAAGGGAACAATATGACAGTTATTTAGACTAGAGGTTGAAGATTCTGGTGATTGGTTGGAAGGATAAACCAAGAGGCCAAGGGATATTGGGAACATTCTAGGGTTTTTGAGGTAAGTGACTAGAGAACAGCAATGTAGATTGTTGCAGCTACTAAACACCCTATTTGCATGTTTTATAAAGCAAAATAAGAAATTGTAAGTTGCAAAAATTTGATTTGTTTCCTTATGCATGTTTAGTCTTTGGAAACATGTCTTTGAAGTTCCTCATATCAAAATATGGAATCTGGGCCTCCATACTCCTTGAATATGGGGTGGCATGTGGAAAACTTTCTGGCTGTCTCCACCACCTCTTTGATTCCAAATCATCAGTATCATTCCCTAAATATCCACATGTCTTATCACTGATCTTCCCCACATCTACCCAGTCATACTTGTTTCTCTCCAAAGTAACTAAAATGATACTTTCAGAACAAACCATTTATGTATCAAAGCTTATACAGACTCTGACCCTTTCTTAGAACAGAAACCAAATCCAGAGCCTTCCAGGTCCCATACAGTCTACAACTACCTGTCTACCCCTCCCCCACAGCATCCAGTAGGCTCCAATACCTATGTTCTTCCTTGATAGCTTTCCTTGAGTCCTAATTCTCTACTGGTCTCTGTCTGAAATATTCTCTCACTAAGAGCCACTACCCACCCCCTGTTCAGAGCACTACATCAGTTTCACTTGTGCAGGAACATGATTTCTGATCATCCAATCAAGATAAAGTCCTCCAAAAACGTTTTTTTCTTTCCAAACTTTTACACCAACTGCCAATTGTGAATTGGCTGGTGTGACCAGATGACTACTTTTTCCAAACTACAGCCCCCACAGAGAAGAGACAAGTCTCCTTTTGTGCCATCATGCAAGACCAGGACCTTGTTGAGAGCAGCTCAAAGCATTGAATGGAGAGATGAGTCAACGAATCAATGAATCAATGGATGAGGCTCAGCTCATATATGGGTGTTGGCTAAGGTCCCTTATTTAGCAACTCTCAAGAGAGTTAGGAGAACTGGATGAGCTAGGAATGAAAAGTGGAAGGAACAGTTGTTGAAAGATTAAGAACCCTATACGGAGGCATGCCATTGTTTCTCTGTAACTTGCAAAGACCTACTGCCATCTACTTATTTCTGCACCATGAGAGCATATGAATTGTTCCTACTCCCTTCTAGACAAGTGGCACAACACATTCACCTTCCCTCTTTGGAAATCTTAGATAGTGCTCTGGATTCCTCAGAAACGGGAAAGGAGGACATCAAGGAGCAGTAAGAGAGGCCACTTCTCCAAGAAAAGAAACAGAAAACAGGAGCATGTATACATGTGTGTGCACATACACTCTCGTGAGTGGGTGTGCACTCACACAAAGAGAGAGAGCACACTCACAGAGAGATAGAGACAGACAGACAGGCAGACAGACTGGATGACAAGCAGACAAAGGAATGTAACAGAGACACACACACACTTAATAAAAGAAATAACTGGATTCAGACACCTGGATCAAATAGTCCTGAATGATACCCCTACAGTGATATGGTTATGTGCTGGTGTGCTGGGAAATCTGCTTGGTGCTAGGAGGACCACATTTAGTTCTCAGGGTCCAGAGCCTGGTACAGCATAGTGTATGCTGAGACTCTAAGTGGGTACTCACACTATGTTACAGTGAGAGGGAAGTATAGGGGCCAAGGCAATGCATAGAAGGGCAACTGACCTGGCCTGGAAGTCAACAGAGGCTTGCCAGAGGAACTGAGAGCAAAGCTGCTTCCCAATGACCCCTCCACACCTCAACTTCCTCACGCATAGCTGGAGCAATGGTCCATGAGTCCCACCTCCCAAAATAATGGTGCCACCTCACAGATTCTTAGTGAGCACTTACTTTGTGCCAGCTGCTAGCTGAAGCATTTAAATGGTTTCTCATTAAATTATATCACAAATCTATAAAGTATACATAAATAATCTTATGTTACAAATGAATAAACTGATATTTAAGGAAGTCTGGACACATGTCCAGTCACTGGTGACCTGTCTTCCTGACAGCATGCCAGGAGGCAGAGTACTATGTCACCTCCATATTTTGACTAAGTCTCTCAGCCCAAAATAGGCCATCAATGGATTTCACTTCCCGTTCCTTTCTGTTCTTACCCCATCCTCCTTTTTTCTCCACAAAAGGAGTAAAAAACAGTAAAGATCCCAGAGTCTTCTGACTTTCACTGATTTTCTGAATTCCATGTGGCCAATTTTTCTGAATAAATCTAGTCTATGAAAGGACCTGGAACAGGAAACTAAGTTGTGGCGAACTTTTCCCACTTCAAAAACAATAAACTGGATTCCTGAGTCCACCCACAGCCTTGATCGCCCACCCAGGAAAAGTCCCAAGGAAGGGGGTTCCAGCTCTGCTGCCCCTAGGACTGGAGACCACTGAGTTTAGAGGCCAGTTGCCAACGGATTCCAATGTGCTTTCTAATAACTGGTCCAGCTCCCAAGGTATTCCCAGCCTGACCCTCCCTGCAGCCTCTGAGGCTTATGCTGGGAGATGTAGAGCTCCAGCTGCTGCCCCAGCAGCCCCTCCTGGTGTCTCGCTCCATCTCATCTCTTCAGTGCATCACCTATCAGCCCAGTCCTGCCTTCCCCTCTGGCCCATACCCAACTCTTGCACTGTATTCCAAGCGTTGGTCTCATGAAAGATGCATTTACTCTGCCACTTGATTTACTCATTCACTCATTACTGAGGCATCGGCCTGCTCCTCACTTTGAAGGATGAAATTGGGGGTCATGATGTTAATGTCACTGGGACAGGACCCTGCTTGCTCAGCTTAGCTTAGGTGAGAATAACAGTCATGACCAGCCCCCAAGTCAATACAATGACATCTGGAGACCCTGTCCGCAGTAAGTGGGGCCTATGCTTTCCTGTTTGCTTGCTATGTTAGCAAGATTTAGTAGTTACTAAGGTATTGGGAACCCTGGGGCCCGCAGATTTCTCTGAGATGCAATTCCTAGGCTATGCTCTTCATCCTGGCCCATGAGCTCAGCTGACATTTCAGCCTCCAAAAAGATGAGCAAATACGCAGGCTTTTAGAGTTGACAAAATTTTGACTCAAGTTTGCTTTCTGTCATCTCATAGCCTGGTAATCTTGACCAAACTGTATTGTGTATGTCTAATCTTCAGCCTCATGCCTATAAAATGGGTTTGGTTATAGTAATGCATGCTTAATAGGATTGGCTTGATGAGTAAAGGAGGGAATACACAGTTTAACCCAGTTTCTCAGTCTCAATACTATTGATATTTCAGTCCAGAAAAAAAATATATTCTGTGGGCCATCCTGCGAATTATAGGATATTTAGTAAGAAGTCTGACCTCTGCTTTCTATGGGCCCGTAGCAGGACTCCCCTGGTTGTGACAAGTAAGTGTTTCTAAGCATTTTCCCAAGTTTCCTGCTTGCTATTGAGTGGTTTAGCACAATGCCATGAAAATAATTGTGTTTAATTGATATTAGCATTGGCCACTAAAAAAACATCCTACTTAGAGGTATCTGGCCCTAACCAAATCTTTTAGTTTAGTGTCCAGAGTTTTATCTCTAAGTTTTATCTCTAATCCCAGCTATCTCTGTACCAGCAGAACTATTCTCAAAGCCATCTGAAGTTAGGGTTGGACTGGTCGCTTGGTTAACAACATTTAGACCAGTATCTCCAGTGCCATACTGAGAAGATGCTATCTGTCCCCTGGGAATGTCATAAGAAACAGAATTAGAAGTGGGCAGTAAATTGGAAGAGTTCCTAAAGGTAATTCAATTTGGAGCTGAGGAAGAATAGAAGTCAGTGTTGAAAAGATTCAAGGGTACTAGAAACATAGTGTTCATCCAATGTAATAAGACAGGAAAATAAGAGATTATGCTAATTTACTATTAGTATCATTGGTGAGTGTCTCACCTACTTATTTTATATATAAAGAAAGGAAAAGAAGTCAGGCCGTACAAAATCACACCATACTAAAACAAAAACAACCGGAAATGGAATTCGTTTCACCAGACCCTACAAGTGATTGCCATATGCACAAATGTATACATAAGAAATTACTCTACCATGAGCCCAGCATTCTTAAGCTACCATATGGTTAGAGCTCAGAGACTGAGCACAAACATGAGCATATGCATCCAAGTAACATGGGCCTGGGCTATCTTGCACTCTCTGGCATTGTCATATCCCAAACTGTCATCCTATCCCCTATTGACTCTAATTTCCTGCACTCCTATACTCATTCTGTTTTTTATTCTTCTCTCTTTTTCCATTCTTCTTCCCCACAAAGTCTGGCCATGCTTTGTCAGTACTATCAAGTACCTTCTGCTCTCACAAAAGTCTGGCTCACCATTGTTTAGCTTAGCATGGGCTCCTTTAATAAGAACCGCTATTGAGCACATAATCTGAACAAAGGACTTCATATGTATTATCTGTCCGTACACTAAAGATTGTTTCTATTTACCTCATTATCCAGATAATAAAACTGAGGCCAGACAGGTTCCTCTGGAAACCTGGAAAAGAAGAACTATGGGATTAGTGAGATAGAATAAAAAAGATAAGATGGGACAGGAGGTGGGAGACAGTGGCTCATGAAACCTACTGGAAAGAGATGATCTCCCAGAATTGGTCATTTCCACTGGTATCTGGTGGATATGGAATCATCAAGGAGCAACAGTTGGATGGTAGCTATGTTGGATCACCTGGTAGAATTCATAAATAAGTTTGATCTTTCCTTCTCCTTCTTCTTTCTCTCCTTTTCTTTCTCCCTTCTCTCTTCCTCCCTCTTTCCCTCCATTTCTTCCTCCTTTACCCATTCTCTTCCTCTTTCCTGTCCCTAGAACACGATACTCATGCGGTGACTGGGCTTACATCTGTCCTCATCTGGTCTCTAAGTCACAGGTGGGGAGGGATTACAGGGCTCCACCTGTCTTGATGTCTGACCTCCAGCCCTGACCCACTTCTGACTAAGCCACCTGTGGAGTCATCCGAGACTATGACCCACTTCCCACAGCGCTCCTCCTCAGACGTGCTTCGCCACGGACCTGCTTGTGCACTGATGTTCCTGCAGCCTGCAGGCACCAGCACCTCCCCTTGTGGACTGCTCCACCCTCTCAGCCCTCAGCTGGGTGTTGTCCTGAATTCCACCCTCTTCTCCCAAGCAAGTTTCCTTCCTCTGTCTGATGCTCCAGCCTATCAATATCCCTTGCGCTTGGATCTTTGAACAATTGCCAGCCCTGGTCCAGTGTAGTCTCCTCTGAAATATTCAAACACTGTTCTTACATGATTGTTGCTTAAAAAGTTGCTGTGGATCCCATTTCCCTGAGCATTAAAACTAAATCCCTCCCATAAAGGAAACAGAATCTATCAGTCAAGGACTTCCTCTGCCAAGTGATTCCAGGAAAGTTGAAGTTGGTTGCTCAAAGTTAACCGCTAAGTGTTTGGAAGCAGTTGGCATTGTGTTCAATAAGCCTTACATCTTAGACTTGGATATCTAGGACTGGGAGATGGATCAGCTAGTACGCTGTTTGCCTCACAAGAATGAGGACCTGAATTCAGTCCTTAGAATCCAAAAATATATATTATATATACACATATACAATATACGTGTATGGTGGTGTGCACTTAGAATCCCAGCACAGGGGAGCTGATGACAGAAGAATCCCTGGATTTTGTTGGCTTAATCAGTGAGCTTCAGGCCAAGGAGATACCCCAACTCAAAGGAGGTGTGGTAGTATTCTTTAAAATGACCCTGGACATTTTCCCATGGATTCTACACATGTGCACATATTTAAAGGTGCATACACATGCACATGAATGGTTTTAAAAGAAGAATCTTACATCTTCAAGGAGTCTTAAGTCAAGTTCCCTGCACCAAAACTAGGTCTCTCCTTGACTGGTCCAGTTACAGAGCATTCCCAATGTCATGGAGCAATATTCTGTCAAATGAAGAGCTTTCTTGTCCCAGGGCTCTGGAAACTTAGCCTTACAACACAACCCAGGACATGGTAATCTTCCACTCAGTGGAAATACCTCTTTTCGACAAGCCAGCAAGTAACCTGATCAATTCCCTGGGAATATCTATACTTTTATACACTTGTAGGTTTGAATCTAAATGCAAGGTTTTGCCTCTTCTACAAATGTCTTTAAATGCTCAAAAATATGTTTGCTTTCTGAATCCTAGTCTTTTATTTTCAATACAAACTTTGATTCCCTTGTCCAAGGGTACAGGCTCTAGGGCAAGAGAGCCTAAGTCAAAATACCTTCTCTGCTGGTGGCGGGGGCTTGGGTCACTTAAAGTCTCTTAGCCTCAGTTTCCCCTACTTGGTACTACTGGGAGGACTAAATAAACAGCTAGGTACAATCTCTGGCATAAACAGATACTCAATATGATTATTTCATATTATAATGATTAGTATTTTTGTTTTGATGGCTTTCACACATATTTCTTCAGATCTTATACTGTAAGGTGGACAAAAGATGAAAGATGTCTGCTTTCTCCTTTTGGTGACTGATACCCCACTAGCCTCTCAGCTGTCTCTCTAGTATTTGAAAACTATTAATCCATGTAATGATTGAAATGTCCCACTAAGCACATGGACCTTGTATCCAAGATATGAATGCATTATTTTACAGTTCTGTAGATCAAGCACTCAATATGTATTTTTATTGAAAAATTCATACAATGTATTTTGATATTTTCCTCCACTTCCAATTCCTCCCAGATTCTTCTCACCTTCTTCCTCCTTCCCCACCAAACCTTATGTTCCCTTTTTCTCTCTCACTTTCAAAAAAAAGAAATAAATGAAAACAAAATACAAGAAACACAAAAAACTAAAACCAAACAAGCAAAAGACAAAGGATTCCAAAACAAAGGCAAATAAAACAAAAAATCCACAAAAAGACTGTTGAGTTCATTTTGTTCAGTGTGGTTCTCCTCCTGCCTAGGGACCTGCCTCCCATCAGCCCACAAAGTCAGGAGGGGTACCAGCTGAGAAGTGTGTCTGGAATGGCCGGCGAGCACTGTACAGAGATCACATACCCCGGGAACCACTTCAGGGAGCTAGATCAACTTCAATTCCAGGAAACAAAGGTTATTTACCCCTTGGGGAGTGGGAGGAGTCTCCAAGGACAGGTGTACATAAATGGTTGGAAGTAGTCACTTTAGGGATGCTTGATTTTCATTATACAGCATGCTCCCATCATATGAATGGGAACACAGTACCTAATTATCATACAGACATACAGGCAGGGGGAGAGCTTGCAGGGAGTTGTGTCAAAGGCCATATATCAAATATGGTTAGGGGTGTCTGTATCTAAAGACACTCTCCAGAGGAAGTCAGGCAGAGAGCAGGAGACCCTGCTGAGGGGAGGGAGTCCTGTACCTTAAAGCCAGAGCTCAGAACGGCTATCCAGACTGGGAGGACTACAACCTCAAACACCAGCGTCATTTCTACTGTTTAGCACCTGTGTGTGTGTGTGTGTGTTTCAATTCATGCCAATGCTGAGGGTGAATCCAGGCTCTAGCACTTGTTAGACACTGGTCTACTCTGGCTATGGCTGTAGCTCTCAGCACAGATTTCATGAAGCCAAAACCAAGGTGTCAGCAGAGTTGGATCCTAGAGGATCTCATGGAGAATGTATCTCCTGGCTTTATTCAACTGCTAGATGCCGTGCATATTCCTCAGCTCATGGCACCTTTTCCACCTTCAAAATTAGTAATGTGACTTCTCTTAGACCCTGATTCCACCATCATATTCCCTCCTCTCGCTCCTGCCTTCTGCCTCCTGTCTGCCTATCTGCTCCAGCCTCCCCCAGCATAAAAACAGCTAGTTAGCAACCTGATTCCTTCTGCCACCATAGTTCCTCTCTGCCGTGTATCCTAATGTGACATGCTCACACTTTCTAGGCTGTGAGAATCTCTGAAGGACAATCATTCTGTTTATTCCAGCTTGACAGCCATGAATACAAGACTCTGAGATATCAGAGTCACCACCATCCCTGGAAACTCATTAGAGGTGGTTTTTCATCCATGATCTGTACCTCTTTGCAATATGTAAACTCACCTCAAGCCTTGAGTGGCTTGGCTGCCTTTGATTGGCCATGCCTGGAATGCCTGCCAAAGGTCTGTTTGCAAGGGAGGCTGGAAAATTGTACTATTTTTAATTTTACAGTGAAATAAAGAGGCATAGTTTTCTAAGAGACATAAAGACATAAATTCCTCCAAATCAGCCAAAACGGTAAGGAGCTACTAAATACTGGCAAATACCATACACTAGTCTAAGGGGTTACTTTTTAAAGAGGGGTGAGCAAACTTTGTACTTACTCATCCTTTGTAGACCTATCAAGCCTCTAAACTAATCCCCTTCATTCTAAGTTCACATAACCCTACATTATTTAAACAACTATTTCTAGTTCACTGCCAGAGACTGGCCTTGAGCCCGTAATTTCTAGAACCCATGGCTTGAAAATCAAGATAAGACGCACCTATCCCCAGTTCTTTGGCGTCCATCTCCCTCCCAGTCTAGCTTCAAATAAAACTGACAGATTCTGCAAAGACTTGTGCAAGTCCCTTCAGGACCCTGGGCTATAACTCATGTGGGATAAGGACTTGAATTAATTAAGATCATTGAGGCGTGCCTTCTGCCTTTCTACTGTACCCTATCTTCAGTTTCAATCTTTCCAGATTAAAGGCCTTCCTCCTTGATGAATTGGGCAACTTGGTGTTCTCTACAATAACTGTCAACATTATACCATCAACCCATCTACTGAGGACTCTCCAGCCTTCCCCACTGTTTATCTCTAAATGGCACAATAAAACTATCATTTTGGCGCACTAGAGAGATGACTCAGTCAGCAAAGTGATTGCTATCCAAGCATGAGCACCTGAGCTTGATCCTCAGCGCTCAAGGGAGGTAAGGAAGCAACCACAGTAATGGACACACTTCTAATCCCAGCACTGGAGACACAGTGACAGATGACTCCTGGGACCCACTTCCCAGCAAGCTTTAGCATGCTTGGAGAGTCCCAGGCCAATGAGAGATCCTGTCTCAAAATAAATTTTAAAAAAGTAGTTCCTGATGAACAATACCTCTGGCCTCCACATTCGCATGCACCCACACATACATGTGTACACACACATATACAAACAAACACACACATACACACATGCAGACACACACTCATTTTTATTTTCACTGGATTTTCAGAGGCAACCTCCCCACTTGAGTTTGGTCTCTCTCACACAGTTCTTCTTTAACATGGATCAAACCCCCATGTTTAAATGCATATGCTTTCTTAATGCTTGCTTGTTTTAACATGTGCTCATCACAGATGCTGTCATGTTACACTGACATCAAGATTAAACAAGGTAAGGAACCCAGATGTGGGGGGCAAAGTCACAGGACTTTGAGTCTTACCTACATCTCTTGCCAGCAGTATGAACTTCATCTTTAGAATTGGGGTAACCTTACTTTCAGAGAGCTATAAAACTGGATTGTTTTGTAGCAACACCTTTGAGGGAATATTTTTATTAAATTTCTTTTATGAATTTTTTTCTTTGTAGAACATAGAGCTTTGTCTGTTTGAACTCTGGCTTTTACATTCTTTAACAGACAGACACCAAATTTGGAATATTTTTTTTAATGTAGTCCAACATACAATACAATTTAGGCTCTGTAGCCTGAGTAATACTGTCTTTGGAGATCCAAGATGCATTGCGAAATAGCTATAAATGTCTCCTCCAGAGTGGAGTTGTTCCCGAAAGTATGTGGGGAACCTGAGACAATTGTGTGCATGGAATTTAGTCAGATAATCTCCTTTAAAATGTGGTACGAGGTCCATGAGGCAGAGTGATCTATCAGTGGGTCAGAAAGCAACCAGACCGTAGCCGTCACTGTCCAGTCCATGTACACAGAAAAGTCTTTCTAGTACACTGGCACCATCTCTTTGTGTCATGTCCAGGAACCATTCTGTGGGATTCGTAGATGGCCCTCCCACTGGAAGGGCTCACCACCCAATTCCTCTAAGAGAATGAATAGGAAAAAAGGGGTGAAGGAACGGAAAATTCACCTGCTTGATTCCCATGGGCGTCAGGCTCCTCTTGTGCTTAGACTGGGGTTCACACCATGGGCTCCCTGGTCCTCAGGCCTTAGGTCTCCTGCTGGCTTTATACCAGGCTCCCCATGCCCCTGCCCAGGCCTCCAGCTTGCAGACAGCCCTCCCAGCCTCTACAGTCACATGGGTCGATTCTCATATTCAGGGGCATTTGGGAACATTTGGAAACAGTGTGGATCTCTTCGTAATGCCAGTGCATCATTCTTGTGCCTTTATCCATAAATGCCAGCTTCCAGTCACTCAACGGTTCTTTCTGAGCATCATGGATGAAGACCACAAATAAAGGCCTTACAAAAATAAGTACAATATGTGAATGATGATTCTTTTTCTAGTTATGAAAATTAGCATTTGGGACAGTATAAACAACATACAGAAAAGCTTCTTTCCAGTCATATCTAGAACCATTTCCGCCATAACCATTACAATCCTAGAATGTGATTTCTCTCACTGTTAACCTTATTATCACCTTTTGATTGTGAGAGGCAAAGGTGAGGGGATCATGATAACCACAAAGAGGGGCTCCATTCATACAAGAATGTCAACCTCTTATGCACATGGCTTAGATCAACCAAGGACGTTGTATAATGTATCCATCAAAGACAAGAATACCCATGGAAAGGGCCCACTGGCCAACTCAACAGCCCTGGAAATAGCCCTAGCCATCACTGAAGGATATTGGAGGACATCTGATGCTTAAATGAGGAACCAGCAGTGACTTGACCACTCAGTGCCAGTAGCAAGGCCTGCAAAAAGGAAAGGCCAGAAGAGTAAAGTCAATGGGGCTCATGGGTCATCAGCGTCAAGCAGAAAAGTGTTACGTGTTTGTACAGACCAAGCCACAGGAAGAATGAGTGAGAGGCGCATCACTGTTTCCAAAGAAGGCACATCTAAGAAGCATCAAGTAGTATCCTATAGCCTAAAAAATTGCCCATATTTATGGGAGGCCAGAATAAGAGCCTGAGAACAAAGGCAAAGCTAGATTTCATTGGTTGCACATACACGCAAGAGAATTAGACCTTTATAAGACATCCAATCTCATGAAATAACTTCATGTCTGGATTTGAGGTTTGCTTTAGTCACTTGTAGGGACTGGATAGCTCATTCAGCAGGTAAGAGTGTGTGTTAGAGTATTATTGTGTAGAAGATCTGGGTTCAACTCCCAGAACCCACACTGAGGGGTCAATAACTCCCTGTAATCCCAGATTTAGGGGTACCCAACACATCTAGCCTCTGTAGGCACCTGTACACACACACACACACAGAGAGAGAGAGAGAGAGAGAGAGAGAGAGAGAGAGAGAATGTTTCAAAGTAATTATAGCAACAGAGAGAAATTCAAAGTGGAAGAGGAAATCAGTAGATAAGAAACACATAAGTGGAAGCTATTGTTAATTATCCAGTAGAAGATAAGGAAAACTGGACATGGAGTTATTGGGAAGAACATGATAGGCAATAGGCATGTTTTAGGGGTCAAACAGGATATTGTGGTTGAAATAAGTAAAGGTGAGAGTCAGGGAGGAGCCCAGCGTAATTCCCAGCTTACCCATGGTGACAAGGTAGATAATACTGTCATTCCTGAATCCAGGAACAGAGAAGGAGCAGCAAGTTTGGCAGGAAAGAGGATCGGTTCAGGCTAGGACTTGCTAAGCTGAAGGAGGAGAATTTAGGAGTTCCCAGAAGAAAGCGAGTACTTTAAAAGTCAAGAGTAAACTTTGCCATTGACAGGGCCATGTAGCCCACTGAGCAGATTCTGGAAGGAGAACAAAACTCAAAGGAAAATTTGGGAGACTGAAACTCAGTGATAAGTTTCAGAATAAAAATCAAGAGACACACAGGAATGAAGTCTATGTTCTACATAGTGAAAACCACACCCACCCAGTTCCTCAGCCAAGTTTTCAGAGTCAACTATTCATACACACCCAGTCTCCCTCTGTTCTTGTCCAATGATGACTAAAAGGCCAGCATTCATTCTCACGGAATTTGAAAACTATCAGATTTCCCCGGAACCCCAACATGGGAGCCTTCTTCAGTGAACAAAATGAACACAACCTTTGGGTCTACAGAAAGCTGACTTCAAGAACAGGTCATACACATTCAGTAGAACATCGCCATGGCACTTGTCATAAGGGCCATTCGTTCAAACTCATCTTAATTAATAGGGAAAAATCCAGGGGCTCAGAGCTCAAAGTAGAAGGGCCTTACATTCATTGCTTCCTTCCACAGTTTCAAACAGAGAAACTGATACCAACCCATTGGGAAAATTTTGTACAAGGTCAAGAGGTAAACCAGTTGGCCACGTTTGAATGACTTATGTTTTTGGATTTAATTATAATATGTTAAGTTACAGAACATTTTTATAATTTTCCTACCATTGCAACTGGGCACCTCAAGAAGAATTTATTAAAATAATGAGGCTGTCACTGTCTGGCTCATTCAGAAGTTCCTGGGATGAGACAAGATCCTGGAAAAGTGTGAGATGTTAGAGAAAAGACTGATGCCATCACTGTTCATTGGATTCACAGGCTAGTTCTGCTTTATTCACCTTCCTCTACTGTGGGCTACTGTGTTTGTTCTGATAAAATTCTTTAAGGTTGTTCAATGATTGTGATGATGGGATCCAGAAAGATTTTACACGTATTTTCTTTTGTAGAAATTAGGCTGTTAGAATTCTTTCTTCTGAAAACAGCTGGTCATGGGAAAGCATGTTCATTGTTCTTTCCCTGACGTTCCTGCCACTGACATCCCTGCTTTGGACATCCTTGCCTCTGATATCCCTCCCTGACATTCCTGCCCAACATCCATGCCAATGTTACCCCCACCCCTGACATCCATGCCCTGACATCCCTGTCCCTGTTTCTGATCTTGCCTTGCTTCCAGGTCTTCCCCTTCATAGATGCCAGAGAATTATCTATGTGATGCTCATGTCTGACAACTTCATTCTCTGCTCGGGAGTGCTCAAGGCTCTGTTTCCTAACAGGCAAGGTGAGAAGCTCATGACAGAGAGGGGTATAGTTTAGTGATAGAGTCTTTCCCTGGCATGCATAAGGCCCTGGGTCCAGTCCCCAGCACAAGAACTAGAAGGAGAAGGAGGAGGTCCACATGCCTATCTGGCCAGCTTCAGCGCTTCTACCTCTGTTGCCAAGGAAAAGATCAGAAAATTAGAGGTTGAGTCTGGGACTGGCTTCCACCTGGCGCTCTGTTCTCACAATTATAAGCTTAGAGATCCAGCTTCATCAGAGCTGCCAGGTCAAAGTGTCCTGTGAAACCACAAGCCCAGACACTCAGGGCTGCCCCAGCTTTCATTACACAAGGAAGTAATAGAAAAGTCCCAGCCGACAGCAGACAGACTTCTCCTCCCTCTTCTTCACCCTGCGTGGCTTCTAGCACAATGATGATTATATCTCAGACAGACCAGATGATGGGGAAGAGGTGAGAAGAAATTTAACAACCACGTTAGTCGAAGAAGCTCCCTGCCATACTGTACGGACATGAAGATGTGGTATAGGTTTTTTTTTTTTTTTCAGGTGCACAAGGGAGACTCCTAGGAGGAAGTGCTGCTCTTGAGAGCCTAGGAGCATAGCCCAAGGCAGTGATTCTCAACCTGTAGGTTTTGACCCCTTTGGGGGTCTCATATCACATATTTTATGATTCATAACAGTAACAAAATTACAGTTATAAGGTAGTAACAAAATAATTTTATGGTTGGTGGTGGGGAGTCACCACAAGGTCAAGAACTGCATTAAAAGATCACAGCATTAGGAAGAGTGAGAACCACTGTGCTAAGGGATGTGTGTCTTGTAGACATGGGATTGGAGAAAGGCAAACTGCTCCAATAAACATCAGGATGGTCTCAGCCTTGCACTGCTCCTGTGATTCAATAAATCTGGCCTCAAAGAACAACTCTAAAGGGTGGGAAATACATGCTTGCTTTCCAGATCCTGAACTAGGGGGTGGGACAAGTGTATGATGCTCAGAATCCACACAGTAAGTATCAGAGGATTTATACCTTGGTCTCTGCCTCCATTCATTCTTTTCTCCTATTGCCTCAGGCGGCCATCCCTAGAACCCTGGTAAGGTTGGTGAGAATATCACTGTTAGATGAAGACAGCAAGGCTCAGAGGTGTGACAGAAGTTACTGGAGACATGTGTTTGGGGCTGTTAAGGCTGAAGTGGTCAGCATTTGTGTGTGTGTGTGAGCCTACTCCCCCAGCCTCCCCAGCTTCACCTCCTACGAGCTCATCAGGATCTTTTAATGAAAAATAAACGTTTCCACATCCATGCCCTGCTCACCAGGCCAGATCAGATAATTACATAATGTTTGTGTGAGGCATGCTCCACTCTGAGCAAGGAGAATGGCAGTGAGGAATGATGGCCGAGAGGAGACACAGCTGGCCTAGCTGGGTCTTCTCATGCCCTCTCTGGCCTTGCTCTGAGCCCCTTTCACTCACAGATAAATTTATTCATTCCAGAACAGCCCCATCCCCATCCTACCTGGGGAAGGTGAAATGCCTCAGCATATACTAGGGATGCAAACCTGAGAATTTCACATGCTTCCCAGTCAAACACCAGACTGTGTCAAGAGTGACAGTGGTCATCACAGCTTACTTACTTTGTGAACTCAGACAGTGGCTCCATTAGAGTGTCGACATCATCGTCTAGAAAATGGAGAAGCTGGAAGCAGATAGTTCACGGAGTTAAATGAAATGGCTCACATAAAGAATGTACCAGTGAGACGACACTCGCAAAGGATGATGATTTAATTCACCTGTGGCTTGCTGTTTATTGGAGTGTTGCAAACATTAAAACAAGAAGAAGCAGATATCCCAAGTGCACAGCTCCCTGTTTCTCATGAGAAGGACACACCTGCACAACCCACACTCAAGACACAAAGCAACCCCCCACCACGTTCATCTAAGAAGTCCCTCCTGTGCCTCTCCGGTTATCTCTGTGAAGACTAATGCCACCCGCTCTTCCAACAGGATCAACGCCTTTTTCGTGTGGTATTAAGCTCGCTCAACACATTCCAGGAAGCAGGATAAATCTTTTAGATGTCCTTTATTTTGTCATAACAGCCCCCTCTCATTTAAGCGCCCTCACACGGTTCCTGTGTCATAGGTGAAGAAATGGAGGGTTCCACAGAATCTGCCAAACTGCAGACAGACCCAAAGCAAGATTAAAGTGAAGATATCAACTGCACTTCTATACACCACACACTAGCAACATACTACTAGGAATGGAAATTGAAAATCTCATTGTAACTCTCTCCCCCTCTCCTCTCTCTCCTTAAAAAAAAAAAACCTTTCATCACACTTACTTATGTCTTCATTTGAGTGAAGGACTGTATGCCGCCTGCAGCACACAGGTGGAGGTCAGAGTTCATTCTCTCCTTCAACTATGTGGGTCCCAGAGGTCATTTGGTTTGGTAAGAGACACCTTTACCAGGGAGCAATCCTGTCTGCCACTATCCCTCTCACCTACTCCTCTAGTTTTTGTTGTTGTTGTTTTCAGTGTTGGGAATATAAACCCAGGGCCTCTCCCCTTACAATGCAAGCACTCCATGGTAAGCTACATCCCCACCACAAATCTCATTACTCACAAATAAGATATTTCTAACAATGAAATGCTTAGATGAAATTTTAACAAAAATGTGATCAAAGGCTGACAGAAAAAAAAGGGAATTTACCCTTAACTGACTTGTAGTTTCAAAGCAATCCCAATTTTTAAAAAAAATCCAAAAGTGTATTTAAAAGACAATCTAATTCTAAAATGTGTGTAAATATATGTAAAGATACAAAAGACCTAGGATATGCAGGGAAGATTCCCTTGGGAACTTTCCTGATTTTTAGACTTAAGATAAAGTTATGGAGGCTGCAATGACACACGATAGTATAGAGAAGCTATATAAATCAACGGTACAGAGAAATAAGTCAAGAAATAGGCTCACTCATATATAAAACCTTCTGATTTTAAACAAATAAGCCAAAGTAGTCAGGTAAGCATGATGGCCTTCTCCATAAATGAGAGTAGGGTATTTGGATGACACAGGCAAAAAAATTAATAGATAGGAGGAAGAATTTCAACTGCTGTCACAGTCCTAAGGAACTGTGAAATATATCCTTCCAAAGACACATAAGAATGCAAAGAACAACTCCATAGAAACTCCAAACTGAAAACAATGCAAGTCCTCACCAACTACTGAAACACAAGCTTATACAACACACTAGTCACACAACAGCATCATCTTCCACGATAAAAAGAGCAATATATTTATATATGTCACACTTAAGTCAATCCAAAAATTTGATCACAGGTCTAACTTTAAAAGGTGATGCTATGGATCCATAAGAAACAGATCTTTGCAATACTGAAGTGCACAAACATTCTTGCACAGTGCTCAAACCTGATCCATTATATCTTGAAATTATATCTTAGATGTCCCTGGAAGTAAAGATGCTTTCTCTTTGAAAGAGACCATTATCATTCAAAAACAAACAAACAAACAAACAAACAAACCCATAGGGCCATAGACATGATTCAACAAGGAAAAGCACTTGCCACATAAGCTTGCTGACCCAAGTTTAACCACAGCGGAAGGAGAGAACTGACTCCTCAGAAGTTATCCACTGGTCGCCACATTCATATTATAGCACAGGCATGCCCACACTCACACACACACACACAAACACATGATACATATAACATACACACATAAATAGTAAATAAAATACTGTATTTAAACAAGATACACTCTTTAAAAAAAAACATCCACAAGACCTATGTCTGAAATAATATTTGTACCCATGATATTAAGGCACTCTTATAACTCAATGGTAAGGAAACAGTTTTATTGATATTTTTTAAAAGAGCAAAGCATTTCTCAAGAGAAGATACATAAATAGTCCACAGGCACATGATAGATTATTCTTCACTGGGAATTCAAGCTAGAAACAAAGTAAAATAACATGGCATGCCAGCTAGAATGGCTAAAATTAAAAGGCACATGTTGACAGAGAGACAAGAGAACAATTTAAGCATTCATATCTTGCTGGTAGAGTATAAAATACTATAACCACTCTGGGAAATAGGCTGGTGGTTTCCTGTAAACTTACGTATAATCCATGGAACTCATATATAAAAATCTAAATATGTATAGTAGATGCTGACATATATATACATATATATATATATAGACATTTAATACAGGAAATCTCAATTCTAGATATTTATCTGAGAAAAATGAAAGATGTCCTTCCAGAGAGTTGCCATGAATACTCACAGCAACCTTATAGTGCACTAAAACTAAAAACAACTGAAATCTATGCCAACTGGTCAGCACACACAAGCTCTGGCACAATCCATTGCCCACAAGAAAAGAAAGCAAAATATTCATTCATGTCACAATGAGGAGAGATTCTGTTTAGAGTGAAAGCAGACCAGTAGCTCCCTGAGACCAGAAATAAGAGATATAAATGGCCTGTTTTGAAGACAGGCCGGCAGCTTCCAGAGGTGAAATGTTTCAGTGTCGATAGTGGTAGCTAGTTGGTTAGTGGGTGTAGCCATCAAATTGGTCTGCTAACATGAGTACAGTTAGGTACAACACTTCAGCTTTGATTGTTAATGAAGTGGCCGCTTTAAAGACACAAGAATGAAAGGTATTGGTTTTACTGTTATCACTTAAGATCCAGAAACTGTGCTGAGCCCTGTGTCTGTATCACCTCATCTAATCCTCTTAGCAACCCACTGATAAATGTCCACTAAGATCTGGAATGCAGAAAGGAGAAAGCAGGCTCCTGGGAGGATGTGGGATAATGTGGCCCAAGTTTCCCCGCTGATAAGCAATCCTGGATTCAAACTCAGGTAACCTCCACCTGATGAACATCTGCCCCCAGGGCATAGAGCAAGCCCTCTGTGCACTCTGGCAATTCCCACTTAATAAATAGCTAGTGTTGATAAGGTTCTCACTCTGCTATTTGCAGAGGTGGTACTTAAATCTCACTTGGAAGTGTCAAGGTATCTGGCGTGTGAGGTGCCTCTAACTTGAAAGATAGCACAGCCAGGACTTCAGGAAGTGCTGAGATCCCTACTGGATAGGGAAGATTTCAACACCGTCCCAGACCATCAAAGAGCTAGACAAGGACATTGAGGCAGAAGTTTGCTTGAGGAAAACAGGACACAGACTGTCGCATAAACTGTATGAGCATTGCAGAGCACACACATAGCTTAGACCCCCGAGGTGCCATAGAAAGCCCCCTCCATCCAGAATGGAGCTAAGGTTTCCAATATACTTTCCATACTGTTCATCATGGATCTAAGATTGGGTAGAGCTGGTTGGAGAGGTAAAGTCTGGTGAGCCTGGCTTGATTATAGCTGTCCCTATCCCTGTCTATCAGAGACCAGTAACTCCTGTTAGGATGGAAAGTTTTCACAGGGATGCCTCAAACCTCCAATTCTCTGCTTCTGATCCATAGGAGCGGTTTTCTTGGGAAATGTCCTTCTTCTGACTCGGCAGTTCCACAGCGTGAGCTCACACCCTGTAATCATGACTTTGGTCCTGGGACAATTATTTACCATGTTCTGCAGAAGATGGGCGGCCCACGCTCACTGGGTGAGGAGCCCGACCTTAATCCTTGTCCGCACCTGTTTGTTCTCCCTGTCTGGCTGTCCTCCTGGTTCTGTCCAGTGCAACTGCACCAGCCTGAGTAAAACAGAGTGGAGAGGGGGGCCAAGGACTGGGTCTGGAAATTAAATAGAAAAGAGGGGCTGGAGAGATGCCTCAGCCACCATGAATTCCTGCTGTTTTTGCAGAGGATACAAGTTGGTCCCCAGCACCCATGTGGAGTACTGTAAAATCCAAAAAATCTGACACTCTCTTTTAGTCTCTGTAACTCAGTGCACATAACCATTCATAGACACATACATACAAACACATAATTTTAAATTTCATGGACCATGTTAGGTCCATGAAAAAGCAATACACGTCCTTCTTAAAATGTCATTGGGATATTACCATCCAATGGCTGGGTTTGGGTTTGTTTTTTTGTTTTTGTTTGTTTGTTTGTTTGTTTCTTATTTCTTCTTGAGAATTGGGATGAGAATAAAGTATGGTAGCTGACAAAAAAAAAAAAAACCCTATAGAGGCTGGCTAAGGACACATTAGGTGGTGGCTGAAGTGCTGAGGCCAGTGAGTGTCCCAGATAGACTCTGAACAGCTAATGTCAGAGGCATGTTTTAGAGGAGATGCTCCAGCAGCCAGGATGAGCATCAGCCTAGACACAGAGCGCCTAAGATGAGGAGGTAATGATGAAGGCTGCATGTTAGAATCCTAAACTAGAAAGCAATCTTTTTTGTGTAGCTGTCTATCACCTTTTTAGTAGTCTTTCAAAATCTGGGCTAAGTATGGTATAATGAGATCCAGTCTCTGTTGTGGATGTGAAAGGCCAAATGCTCCCTAGGCCCCCACACCAATGTGCTGAAAGTGCCTGTTGTGAAGAACTACCTCTCTTGGCTCTCAGTTGGTGTTGCTGGGTAGGAGGTTACCAAGGCCTCCAGCTACCAGAGAACATGGCTTCTGGGTCAAATTGCCAACCCAGAGCTGCCGTGATGGAACTGGTCTTGGCGGTACTTTGCAGTAGAGCTAGTTTCTGGCATCAGTATTCAGGAGCAGCTTCTCAGCAGCTGCTGCAGCTTCACCAAGAAATCAGATACACAGTGGTCCGGGTGCTCTTAGAAGCCTGGCCTCAGGCCAGTTTCTCCATCTCATCCAGTAATTCTGGGGCCTATGCAATATATTTTGCTAAGTCTTTTTTTTATTTTCTAGGTAAATACTGGATCATTTGGAACTGAGAAATGGGTAGTACAATTCTTAGACATTTAGGGATTATGATGAAATAATTTAACAACCCAGTGGTCTGAAAACTAGTGCAATGGCTAATGTGCAGCAGACACTCAGTAAATGCTGAAAATACTTGACAAAAATGGAAAGGAGGAGGGAGAGAGGGAGGGAGGAAAGGAGGGCGGGAAGGAAGGTAGGAATGTAATATGAGATGAAGGACTATAGTGTGATACACCTTGGTGGCTGGCGAAGCTATGCCTGAGTCATGGAGGACAGAAAATGATGAGTCAGGGCGGAGAACATAGAACTGGAATTTCCTCTGGCACATCCGAAGAAGGAGCCTCAGCAGGTAGATACTTAGATCCAAAGACTAAGAGAAAAAAAAACAAGGCTCCAGATGATGGCCTAGCAGTAAGAAATCTTTGCCGTGAGCTGGACAAGGATGACACCAATATGCCAGACTGGATGGAGAGAAGCCCACAAGGATCTGTTCCACACAGAGGACTCTGGGAAACTGAAAAAAAAAAAAAGGCTGGGAACGAAAGAGCTGGCTTCTCCCAAATAGCACATCAACTGGCTATCCAGTGGCAACCGATCAGCCCTGGAAACTCGCAGACAGGAAGTATTATACAGAATGAGCAGGTTATATTTAGGAATAGAGATGCATAGAGTGTGTGTGTGTGTGTGTATGTGTACATGTGTGTGTGTGTGTAACAAAAATAGTTTTTTTCAAAGAGGACATGAATTTAATGGAGAGCGGGAAGAGATATATAGGAGGGTTTGGAGGAGGAGAGGAGAAATGTTGTAACTAAATTATAATCTCAAAATTTTTAGAAAGGGAAAAAATATTCTTCACAAGCATAAGACACTCCATAGGAAAAATAATAGATAACAAAGCTGGAATTTTGGAAAATGCCAGCCTTTAAAAGAAGAAGAAGAACAACAACAACAACAACAACAACTGAGGACAGAAGAAATTGCTCAGTGCATAAAGGTGCCATCTCCAAGCCTGATGATCTAAGTTTTATTCTACAATCCATATGGTAGGAGAGAACCAAATTCTACATGTTGTCACAGGACCTCACTCACATACCACACGTGCCACCACACATACACACCAAAAGATGGCCAGACAATGATTAGACAGATAGACACATAGATAGATACATAGATACATGGATGTAAAAAATTAAGTTGACTTGAGAGAGCCAGGCATAATATCACACACCTAAAATCACCTCACTCTGGAGATGGTGGAAGGAGAACCCAGAATTGAAGGCCAGCTTTGGCTGCATAGGGAGATCCTACTCAAAACTTAAAAATAAATACATAAAATGACTTGGTGAAGAATAGCTGATGAACAACAACAGCAAAAAAAAAAAGATACTGAGGTGAAAACTCAGAAGTTCAAAGACAAACAAAGATCTACTCTGAAGACTGGGTTTTGTGAACCAAAACACAAGAGGACCAAGAGTTCATTTTGCTCCCACAGTGTTTGCCCCAGCTTCATCACTCTGCACATCACAGAATCCTGGGTTGTGGTGATGTGGACAAGACACGAATCATGGCAACTTTTTTTAAAAAGTTGCTCTGTTCATTTGATAAAGACACCTTGGCTCACTTGTCTATCCCACGGTAGAGGTAGCCATGACAGTTGTTCAGCACATGTTTAGGAAGCTTTTTTGGAAACTTTGAGGCTGGAGGGAGGAGACCTCAAAAAGAGTAACCAGTAGTGGTCAGAACAGGAAACTGAGGCATAGAGATGTTACTTGCTTGATGTAACACAGCTAGTGACGGATTCTAATCCTAGCCTACCTTGGGGAGCCAATAGTGATGATTAATGATGACCACGATGACAGGAATAATAATGACAATAATCACTGCTACATTTATGGGGCACCAATCATGTGCCAAAATGGGGCTGTTCCATGCATTCTCTCACTTAATCTATATAATGACAAAATGAGGTGAGGTTATCAGAAATCTCTCTTAGATCAAGCATGTAAAAGGGACTTGCCACTGGGGCTTGAATCTAGAGTAGAGAGAACGAGACATGGGGTAGACTCAGGGAAACAAGATATTCAACATGGCAAATTCTGGGTCCTCCTCCAGAGGCGGTCCCAGAGAACAGACAGCCCAGCCCAGGCAGGAAAGGTGTTCAGCCAGACAAACCACAAAAGCAACTGGGGTGCTGCTGTCTCCTGTCCTGGGTGAGCTTGTAGCCACTTGTGCTGTTCTCTGGGATGAGAGGATCAAGAACTAGCCTTTCTGTCCCTGGCAGGGTGCCCTACAGTGTGCCAAGAGGCTTGGCCTGCCCAGATACTCATTGAAGAAAGTGAGCTGAGCATAGACATATGGGTTGGAGTGGTGAAGAAGAAAATGCCACCAAAGAGCAGAGTCTGTAGGATACTACAGAGCCAGGGTGGCCCCTGTCTCAGGTTTAGTCATTCTTGAACAGATTTTTGCTTTTCCTCCTAAATCACATTTGAAGCAACATCTCTGCAACCTCCAGTTGGGCGTGTCTTTGGGTGCTTCCAGAGATGCTTAAGGCATACTTTAAAAAAAGAACAAGTGTGTATTGAGCAGCTACTGTGTGGCAATAATGTATATCGAACCCCAATTTTTGAGCTCAATACAGTCCTATGAAATAAGGCTCTGTCTTCTCCATGAAACATATGAGAAAACTGAGGACCAATAAAGTGAAGTAGCCACTCCACATTGCATAATTAAAATGGGACAGAAATAGGTTTTTACTGGCATCTCAAGCATAATGAAATTGGAATCTCACTGTGGTACTTAGTTACACTAATTAGTAAAAGAGACAGAGAATATTGTGTGTATATGTACATGTGTGTATATATGTGTGTGTTCACATGTGTGTGCATGTATATGGGTATATGTGCATGTGTGTGCATGTGTGTGTGTATGTGTAGAAAGGCAGCCTAATTTGGTGGAGACATGTCAGTCTTGGACTTGAGGCTTAAGTTTGCCACATGAGAGCTGTGTGGCTGTTAGGAGGGAATTTCACATCTCTGAGCCTCTGATTCTTGGTTGTTTTCTTCTACCCACTCAACTACAAAAAGAGGAACAAACAATATGGACGCAGAAGCAATAGAAATATTAAATAAAAGTATGTCTCTGTGTGTATCAATGTGAGGCCCCCAAGGCAGGCTTGTAATGTTTGAAAATGCAATTGCACAGGAGCATGTTTAGTAGAACTCATGGTTGTTTCCTCCCTTGAGAGGCCCAGAATGGCGCTGTGGTCTGGGTAAGGCATCCAGGACTCACCCATCTGCCACCATCCTGAGAAACCCTACTTTTTGCAAGATGAGGCCACCTCCCAGACGTGGAGCCACGCATCATGACATGCATGAAATCTCATGGCTACATCCAAGCCTCAGTGCATGCTCAACCCCTCGTCCTGACCAATGGCCTACTACAGCTCTAAAACTGACCCCCTTGGACACTCCTCTGAGGATTGTAAATGAGTGGAGGAGCCAGATGCAGCTTACAAAAGAAAAGAAAAGCTCCAACGGTGTGAGATTCAAGGGAAAGGCTTACACAGAAGGAGAGCTACAATGTACATGCCAAAAACATAGACAGCTTTTGAAAGTTACTTTCATGGCTCCATTTTATAGACTATGGGACTGCGATTTACAAAGGTTAAATATGCAAGCTCAGACAGCACATGTGCAGTGAAAAGAAGCTACAGTCTACAGAAACACCTACTTATTCATTGTGTCCAAGAAGGCTGGCAAGGTCACAGATGGGACCTGTGACCAAACCTGCCTTGCCCTGCCTTAGCCAGGGCAGCTCTGCCTAAGGGAAGTGCCCCAGCTTGAAATAGTGCCAAGGAGAATACTTCCTGGGAGACTAGCTGAGCCCAGCTCAAGAAGCCATGGCTGCCCTGTATGTGCAGTTTCTTTGTCTGGACACTAACTGGCTACATTTCTAGACTGGAAGAGAGCAGAAGCATGCCAGCTACTGGATGGGAGATGAAGGACCACTGAACAGTGGGCAGCAGTACTGGAGAGAAAGCAGTGGCCAGCCCTGAAGATCTAGTGACGTTGCCTGCGTTAGTTTCTCAAACTATGGAAACTTAAGATCTCTTAAGTCCAGAGACAAAATCTCATGCCCAGCCTCACTAGGCCAACAACGTGGTGTTAGCTGAATAATACCCCTCCATGGATCCTAGAAGAAGCCCAATTCTATGCCTCCTTGCACTTGGAAGCAGGTGGTGCTACCCCCTGACCTTTGGGGTATCACTAATTTCTGCCTGCATGCCACATGGCTTCTCCCCTTCTGCCTGTTCTCTTTCTGTGTGGTAACATCTCCCTCCACAAAGACATGTGATGATATTTAGTCTCCCATCTCCAAATTCTTAGCCATAACTGCAAAGACTATTTATTTTTTTCAAAAGAGAAACCCAAGTAATTGTTGCAGGTTTGGAGGATTAGGACCAGATATCTCTGGAGGTTTATTTCAGCCAATCACATTATCTAAATTAGCATATACTTTACCCAAGAAGTAATGGGAAGCTGGTGGAAGGTTCCAAGCTTCTGAATGCCTTAGCAAGACTTATTTTCCTAAACAAATATGGGCCACTTCTCCTGTCCTATGGTGAGCCTCCTCCAGGCTCCAGGTGTCTGAAAGGTCCTAGAGACATACAATCTGGGGCCACATCTGGGTCCCTTGCTCTTAATACTCAGTTTTTCATTCCTCTGTGATATCCTACCTGCCTACTCAAATACGGAATTAAGCCCTACCTGGATCAGCAGCCCACATACAAGAAAAACTGATCAGGGAACATGAGCATGTGTTAACAACTGACAGTATCCAAGGCCGGGGGTGTGGAGGTTGCTGACCTCAAACAAAGAAACAGTCTTCAACCATACACGAAAGACGACGTTTTAACACTTCCTCTAGCCGCCTTGGCCAGCTCGTCACGTCACGTGTCAATGGCACCTTTGTCTCAGGCTGGGGACTCTCCCATTCTGCTCTCCTCTCCTTTCACCTCCACTTCCTTCACCCTGCTCCACCCTGTCCCCACACTCTGCTAAGAATGACCAGTCAAGATGCATGGTGCTTTTTCCAAATGAACTATTATTTTCCTAAGTATGGGTAACACCCTCCCCAAGAGGAACCCGAAAACCAGCAGTTAAAATAAGAATTGTTTTCTGCCATCGAGTTTGTGTGTGAAAGCTTGTCACAGTTAAATACATTGAGAGGGACATCACATTTGTAAATACGCCCATGCCCCACGGGTCATAGCTCAGTTCTAACTTGAAAGGGGCATGTTCTAATGTCATCACCACCAACCAACCAACCTGTCTGGTTTGAGCTGTGAGGTAATTAGCATTCGCCAGGACAGCCATGCCCAGTGTTCCACCATGGATCCCAAAAGACCACACCACAGCAAGAAGCCCTGTTTTAGTGTAATTACCAATCCCTACACACCAGTTGCTCTAATGTGATGTCAGCCCCTCCACACTGTTTATTTTAATTAAAACAGAAATTGCAGGTCTTAGGTGCTTGTAATTACAGCCCATGAACTAAATCGACTGAGGCCCCTAATTAACCTGAAACACGTCTACCTGACTGGAGGTGTAAGTTTGGACTTGACTGATGTAAAGAACTGTGTGGGCACTGAAAAGGGAACCAGGGAAGAGCAGTTAGAGCCCAAGACGGGGGTTCTTCCTCAGAAAGAGCCACACCACAGCCTATATGTTATCTCAGGCCACACGGTGAGTTAGAGATCATCTCCAAATGTATCTTAACACACACAAAATTATATTAATCATACCTGGCTGTGAATTAATGTAATAATCCATAGCCTAAAAACAAACATAATAAAATAAAAGATATAAAGCCACAACAGTCACCTGAATAGATGTAGAAAGAAAAACTTCACAGAATCCAACTACCTTCATGTTTAAAAAAAGAAAAAGATAGAAGATTGTGCCTCAATCTAACATCACAAAGCTAATTTAACACTTAACAGGGAGAACCAGTGCCACTCCAAGACCAATACCACAAGAATGCCTCCCATTTCCTCTCATGCACTGGAGGTCCTAGGCAAGAAAGTCATAAACGAAGGCATTCATCTGAGAAATAAGCAAAACTATCTCTGTTGTTACAAGGCATGTGTTTCTTAAACACAGAAAACATCCAGGAATCTACTACAAATAAATTATGACTCAAAACAAATTAGTTAGTTAACAAGGTGGTGGGATACAAGATCAATATACAAAAGTCTGCTTCTGCACCCTTCTATGGAAGCATCCAAAACATGCAGGCAATTGTAAATCTTTAGGAATAAATCAAACAAAAGAAGTACAAAACTTACACTCTGGAAAACTATAAGATGTTAAAAGAAATGAAAGAAGACATTGAAGGAAATGTTTGCACATGGGAAAACAACATTGTTGAAACAGCAATACAATTTACAAATTCAACACAGTCTCTATCAGAACTGGTTTTAAAACTCACGTGTAACTGTAAAGGCCTAAGAATAAATCAAATCAGACCTTAGGAGGAGTTAGATTCGTACTTCTCAATGGCAATACCAGCTACAAAAGAATAGTAATCGATACAGTATGTATTAGAAGAATAGACATTGTCCCTACTAGATGGAGCTGAGCATGGAAAATTAAACCCATGTACCTGTGGCCAACCAATGTGCGGCAAGGGAGGCAAAGCTGTTCAATGTAATCAAAATCATCTTTTGAGCAAAATGCTAGAATAACTGTATAACCACATGAGAAAGAATATAGGGAGACCCTTAATTAAAACTAGGTCTAATGCTTAAATATAAGTATTAAAACTAGAAAAATGAAAAACTATAGATAAATCTTCATTGCCTGGTACCTGCTAATAGCATCTTAGAATTTTAGAATACACATTTTAAAACCCAATGACGAAAGAAAAGTACAGATAAATTTACCTCATCAAAATTAGAAACTTGTATGCTTAAAGAGACACTATCAAGAAAGTGCAAAGCCAAGCATGGTTGTGCATGCCTGTAATCCCAGCACTCAGGGAAAGCTGAGTCTATGAGTTCAATGCCGCCTGGTCTACAAAGTAAGTCAGGACAGCCAAGACTACAGAGAGAAAAACCTGTCTCTTAAAAAGTGCAAAGACAATCAGAAAACAGGAAAAAAGTATCTGTGGATGATGTCTCTGATGAGGGACTTATACTAGAACTTGTAAATGTGCCTTATCGCCTGACAACAAATAGACTATAACATGATTAAAATCAACAGAGAGTCAGAATAAGCCTTTCTCCAAGAGAGATAAACAAGTGGCCAATAAACACATGAAGAGATCCGTAACAACATTAGTCATCAGAAAAAATGCAAACCCAAACCACACGGAGATGCCTCTTCCCATCACAAGGATAGCCTAGCTATCAACAAGTCAGGAGGCAGCTGAAGGTCTGTGCTGGACCAGTTGTAACATGCAGGTGGGGACTTGAAGTGATACAGTCATCATGGGAAATGGCCTGAAAGCTCCTCAAAATGTTTAATGCAGAGTTACTGTAAGAAACAGCCATATCAACAGCAGACATAAATACACTTACTCCTCTCTGTCTCTGTCTCTGTCTCTCTGTCTCTCTGTCTGTGTGTGTGTGTGTGTGTGTGTTCCCTGTATATGGAAGCCGGGGGTCAACATCAGCTGTCTTCCTCTATTGCTCAAATAAAAATCATCAGAGGATCAAAATAAATCTTTCTCCAAAAAAGATATATCCTCTAATGCTTTACAAATCTTCTGAGAAGGGTCTCCCACAGAACCTAGATATCACAGTTTCATCTACACTGACTGGCCAGCGAGGCTCATGTCTCCATCTCCCCAGCATTAGCATGGCAGGCATGCACCGCCACATCTGGTTTTTAAGCCAATGTTAGATCTGAACTCAGGTCCTTATTCTCGGGCAGCAAGCATGTTACTCACTGAGCCATCTCCCCAATCCCCCAAAAGTGGAATTTGACAAAACTATCACAGCGAAAATTTGGTTAGCAGGTTTTTTTTTTACTCGTTTTAAGCATAAAACAAAATAATGCCTTTCGTTTATGGTATAAATATTTCAATAATGATGAATGACATTTATGAACTTACTGCCCTCACATTTCAACAGGCTGTATATGTGAGTCCCTAAGCCATTTCTCTTTGCTTTATTTTTATCACTGATTTAAAAAAAATCATTGTGTCTATTAGGATAGCAACCCTTCTGTCATATTTATTATAGTTCGTCCAGTTCTGACACTTTTCAGTGCCGGGTATATTATTCTGATCCTTTAGGGTTTTTTTCTCTGCTGCTCTTAGAATGTC
Organism: Pachyuromys duprasi; assembly: GCA_028658305.1. Taxonomy (NCBI): domain Eukaryota; kingdom Metazoa; phylum Chordata; class Mammalia; order Rodentia; family Muridae; genus Pachyuromys; species Pachyuromys duprasi. The sequence goes on along the minus strand of CM053766.1, from coordinate 133,596,915 downwards.
TCCCATCATCTGGAATCAGTTAAATATTTATCATACATTATTCTGGGTTTTTAATACAGGCAATCTTAACTTTTCATCATGTTGTGTTAAGTAAAATTTCTATGTATCATAACTGCATAAGGCAAGAAGTGCTTGTATGTTTAAAAATTAACTCTTTAATGCATTTATAATTTAATCTGGGAGATGATGTGAGGTAGAATTCTAAATTTATTCTTTCCAACACCCACTGGAAAAAAATCCATCTACTTCCAAATAGTTTTATTTTTTTCTGTTCTGTTACTCTCATGGTTGTTTTACCATAAAATTCAAGAATCTTCCATTCCATTAATCATTGCCTAATGTCATCTTGTCTTAACTATTACACATGTAAATACATTAGTTTGGAGGGGCAACAGTGCTTGCCCTGACAAATAAAATTCAGTACCACTTTGAACATAGAAATTCTAGACTGTTGAATATATAGATTAACAAACTGATATATTTTCAAAATACAATCTTTAAAAAACCAAAATCTTGTGTATGTATATAATCAGAATTGATTTTAATCTCTTCCCAATACTTTATGATAAAACAATTCCAGGTCTCTAAAAATTTGAAAGGCTTTCAGAATGAGTACCTCACAGATCCCACCACTAACACTTGTTTTATGGTGTTCCAGCCCATCTGCCCATCTTGAGTTTTGTTTGTTTGTTTTCCTTTTTTGGCACCATGGAAATGACCAGCACACAGTAAGCGTTCAACTTGTATTAGTTATTTTTTCTCATTGCTGAAGCAAAGTATCTTACAAAGGCAACTTAAGAAAAGAAGGGTTTGCATGGGCTCATAGTTTAAAAGGAACAATCCTTCATGGCAGGGCATTTGGAGGAGGAGCCTAAGGCAACTGCTCTCACTATGTCACAACTCAGGAAGCAGACAAAGGTAAAGAATGCTGGTACTTGACTAGCTCCATCTTCACTTCACTTTTATTCCATCTGTGACACCCACCCCCAGCCCGTGGGATGATGACATCTGCTTCCTAGCTGTGTCATCCCTCCTCAGTTAAACCTCTGTGAAAAGCACCCTCATAGAAAAACCTTGGGGTGTCTCACCTTGATGATTCTAAATCCCTTCAGCTGAAAATCAGAATTCATGATCACAAGCATTGACAGGGTCCACGTTTCCTTTCTTCCCTAGGTAGATTCCTTTGAGCCAATTCTTTTTTTCTTATTGTTTTGGATTCATGTACAGAATAGTGGGGTTTTTTTTTTAAGTAATTTATTTATTTTTATATTAATCACAGGTTATATATTTTGTATCCCAGCCATAGCCCCTCCCTCATTCCCTCCCACTCTCCCCCATCTCTCCCTCATCTTCTCCCTGTCCCCCTCCAAGTCCAAGATAGGGGAGGACCTCACCCCCTTCCATCTGACCCTAGCTTATCGTGTCTCTTCTGGGCTGGCTGCAATGTCCTCTTCTGGGATCTAGTTAGGCTGCTCCTCCCTCGGGGGGTGGGAGGGGTCGGGCAGACAAGCCAGCCATTGAGTTCATGACCGAAATAGTCCCTGTTCCCCTTACTAAGGTACCCAGTTGGGTACTAAGCTACCATGGGCCACATTCGAGTAGGGGTTATAGTTTGTATCCATACATGGTCCTTGGTTGGAGAAACAGTCTCATAGAAGACCCCTGTGCCCTGATCTATTTGGTCTTTGTGGAGCTCTTGTCCTTGCCAAATCTTACTAGTGGGTTCTAATCACAGCATTTTCACATGTGCCATCACACGCTATTCTAGTTCACTCCTCTCCCAATTGTCCTGCCCCATGCTCCCCCTCAGCTGGTTCTCTACCCTCATCCTAAGTGACCTACCTTCTGCTTCCTTATAAAATATATTCTACTGACTTTTCCTTCATTTAAGATTCCCCCCAAGGTCTACACACACATACAAATATAGGCATATGTAATTTTAAGAATCATTTTTATATCTGAGAGAAAACATGCCGCATTTGTCTTTCTGCCCTTTTCACTTTACAATCGTTTCCAGTTCCATCCTCCATCCTGTATATGCCATGCTTCCATTTTTCTTCATGGCTATATAAGTCCTATTGTATGTACACACCACATACACATCATTCATCTGCTTATATGGTTGTTCCATGTGTACTTTGAATTGTGCAGTAACAACTAAGGATGAGCAAGTCTCTCTGTTTTGTTGACTTATAGTCTTCTGGGTACACACCCAGAAATGGAATGGCTGGGCCACAGACTGGTTCTATTTTTGCTTTTGGAAGAAGCTCCACAGTAACTCGAACAGTGGCTGTACCAGTTACATCCTCATCATCAGAGTGTAAAAGTCCCTCTTTCCCCACGTCCTTACTCATGTTGCTTGTCATTAGTTTTATCGATGATTGCCATTATATGAAGTGTGATATTGAGTCTCAAAGCAGTTTTTATTTTAATTTTCCTGACGGCTAAAGATGTTGATCATTTTCAAGTATTTACTGGTCATTTGTGTTTCTTCTGCTGAGAGCTATCTATTCAATTCCCTAGCCCACTTACTGATTGGATCCCCTTAAAGTTTTGGTGTTCAATTTCTGAAGTGCTTTCCAATTCTAGATATTAATCACCTTGTCTAGTAATATATAGTTGGAAAACATATTTTTCCATGCTACAGACTATCTCTTTACTCTGTGATTGTTTCTAAAATAAATTGTCAATGTGTCTTCAATGCAAACTCTATTCATAAATGAGGGATTCTGTTCATGGAAGAGAAATATCCAGCAGTAGTGATGTCAGAATGCCAGTCTTCCTTAAATCCTGGTTATCATGTCACTGGTTATCACAAAATAGAAATAAGATCTGGAAAATATCTGGCCATCTGACTCTACTCACTTCTGGCTCCTTAGTCCTAAACAGAAACAAATTAAATACTGAATGTGGGATTTCTGTGAAAGAAGGAAACTCACCCTTAAAAGCTACAAATACTATGTGTGTAGTATTTGATGAGACCATTTGAGCAGGTGGAGGTTTCTCTTACTGTGGCAAACACCCAGAGGCAACTTGGGGAGGAAAGGCTTTACTTGGCTTATGTTTCCCAGGTCTCAACTGTCGTGAACAGAAATCAGGGCAAGAACTTGAGGCCGAAAGCTGGAATCAGGAACTGAAGCAGAGGCCATGGAGGAATACTGCTACAGGCTTGCTCGCCAGGCTTGTGGTCAGCTGCCTTTATTATACCTCCGAGAACCACCTGCCCGATGGTGGCCCTGTCCCCTGTGGGGACATCAATCATTAGTTTAGAGACTACACCACTAAGTTCATACCCACATTGGTAAAAACCAATGTGACAAAGCATTTTATCAATTAGGTACCTATTCCCACATGACACGAGTTTGTGTCAAGTACAAAAAAAAAAAACAACAAAAACAAACAAACAAAAAAAAAAACACTAACCAGCACAGGTATGCTGAGATCCAACTATCCAACTTTGACAAGACTTTACAGCTAAAAATGCTTCCATAAGCTCATTTCATCAACTGGTTCATTCATTTATTCAGTAAATACCACACATTCCTACTAACACATAAGCTTTGCCACTTGATCACTAGTGTCCCTGGTGTACAGAATAAATCTGGATGATTAGAAGACACCCAATGAGGGTCAGCATGATGGCTCAGCAGGTGGAGGCTCTTGCTACCAAGTCTGATGACCTGATTTGATCCCCAGGGCATAGATGGTAGAAGAAGAGAACCGACTCTATGGACAGTCAGTCACACATATGCTGTGGCATGTGCAAGGACAGTGTCTCTCTATTTATGAAGGGGCATATAAAGTTCATTGCTTTCCTAGTTCTAATTCTGTCATGGATTTTATTTTGACTTGGGTGGTAGGTAAATACATAAAATATATTGAAAGTAAAATTTAATATGAAGCTTTAAAACTTTCATTCCAAATGCACATTCTAACTATATAGGAGTTCACTGAGTATTATAGACTTTTGGCTTGGTCAATTTTGTAGTGTTTTCATTTATTTGCAAGCTCTTTGCAATAAAGCATATATATTTTTAAGGCTTAACTATTTAAAGAAACATGATTTAAAAAAAATTAACTGGCTGGAGAGATGGTTAAGAGCACATGCTGTTCTTACAGAGGAAGTTTCAGGTCCCAGAACCCACATGATGGTTCACAGCCATCTGTAACTTCAGTTTCAGGGGATCTGCCATATTCATCTGGCCTCCACGATACAAAAGACACAGGTGCACATACACATGCAAGCAAACATTTAGGCACATAAACTAAAAACAAATAAATATTTATAGCATTTTAGGTGAAAATAGTCAATGAGAAAGAGTGGGACTTGTGGATAAGCAAATTGACTGCTTGTATTGAACTCTCTAAAAAAAGATGGTTGGCAGCCACTAATTGAGAATTGTGTCTGCTCTGGTAATGCTGATATACCAACCAAAGAAATAAATGCCAATACTTCTGGAAGATATACATTTGCAATCATAACTATCAAAATCTGGGGATCCTGCAACTGTTGGAATATACATTGTGTACCACCAAAAACAAACAAACAAACAAAAAACAGAAACACCCACTTGGTTTAGTCTGTTCTCAACCCCAGAACAGTGACTGAATTGATTGGGCAAAGCAAGTAGAGGGGTTTAAATACTGTTGCTCCTTTCAACTCCTTTCCTGCTTCTTCTAGGGAAGGACAATTACCTGGCAGACACCAACCATACTGGGGAGTGGAATCAAGGCAAGCATGACCCAAAGTTGATTAGAACCCATTTATGTCTGCTCTCCAAAATCACCAAGAAAATGACTTTACCTTCTTTAGATCCTTGTTCTTTCCTTAAAGTGATACTTCCTTGTAGGAAATTGCAAAATCACACCAAAAGGAAAAAATAATGCAGGTCTGTAGAAGCAAGTTTACTACCGTAGCCCTGGCACAATCAAAAATAGATGTCAACTGGCTGAACCAATGAATGAGAGAATGCCAGAGGTAAGCAGTGCCCACGGTTCATGATGGATGGCTCATTGAATAACCCAGAACTTAACCCACCTTCTATAGGGTCCTAGTTCTCAAACTCTGAGACACATGTTTCCATGCCCCTTTTGCTTTTCTCCTGTGGACAGCCTGAACCCTTTCTTGTTCTTTGCCAACTCTACTGGCCTCTCTGTTTACCTTATCAAACACAATGTGGTCATCTCAGTCACTGAGCTGAGTTCATTCATCTATTTCTTCTACATCACTACCTCTGCGTCTTCTGCATAAATGTAGCATATTTTTGAAGAATCACCCTATACATACACACCCTTGTATGGATCTCTTCTTTTAAAAGAAAAAAAAAGGTTTGTCTCCCATGCCTGAAACTGATTCTACTATTTTCTCTCTGATGACATATAAAATCTTCTTATTAGTGTCGTCTGTTATATGACATGATAGGAGGAAAAGTCCTTAGGTCTACAACCATTTGTCGACAATGGCTAACCCCACTTACTTCCTGGTAGCACAAATCCCAAGGGTCAGCCATAATTTTACTGTCTGACTTTATCCGTTCAGTCTCAGCTGGCTGGATCAGAAAGCAACGCCTACCTGAACCAAGCCAATCGCATCTCTCCCAGGAAGGAGGAACATTCCCTTTCCCTTCAATGTGGCCCTTAGAAACGTAACAGGCTTAAGGAACATGAGGTCACTCTACACTGGCCAGAGGAGCAGAGGAGGCTGACCTGCAAGAGGAAGGGTAGAGATCCATACACTGAAGGAGAGATGAAGGATGGAGAACAAGAAAGTGCTCCTGGGGTCCCAGAATTCCCACACTGCTTTCTGCTCTCTCCCTGATCCTGCTGCAGCCTGTGAAACAGCCCTGAGCGCTTGCAATCCGTCTTCCAGACTGTGACAGCTTAAGCCCGTACAAGCAGGTTTCTGTCATTTACAACTTAAGAACTTAAACAGCGATGGAACGGTCTCGTGGGATCCAGCCTGGACTGGCATGCTTGATTCATTTCCCATCATTGGCTGAGAACTCTCTGAGTGCCAGGCAGTATGCTAATCACTGTGCAGTACAGAAGCACTGCGGATCTGTGAACTAAATCAGAGCTGTACTGTAGAATCTGATTAAGTGACACTGTTGCTATCGTAGCACACACTGAGGCTCGGGGCTGAGGGCGGCATCCGCAGTGATACAAGTAGCACCTGGTGGTACAGGGTAAAACCCACGTCTGTTTGATTTGTGGAAGCTCCTCCCAACTGCTAAACCGCAGCATATTTATGGATTCATCCTAGGAAGGTGCTGGAGCAGCTTCTTTGCTTGTGGACGACTTCTTGGTAGTGTGTCTGTTCCTTCCGGGTGCCGAACGGCCTCTCAAAGCTGAGCACTCTGCTCCCAGAACAATGGTGGGGCTCAGCAAGTCAGTACAAGAAACCCGGGGAGGGGAGGGTGTGGGTGTCACGAAAAAGCCACTCACTGCTCAGGGCAGCCCTGCAGGACCACAGAAGACCACACCACCCATTTTCCAGGAATAATCCATGGGGAAAGGACTGGGGTGACCAGCTCAGCCCTGGGCAACAGATGCGTTTGGCTGTCTGTCACCCACGAGATATGAGGCACAAGCTTTTGTAAAGGCGGGATGGATAAAGGCCTGTAGCTTCTTGTCTTTGCCTCTGGACTCGCAGGGGAGTAGAGAGTGTGTGCGGCCAGGCTGAGGGCCAGACACAGGAATGAACATTCTGAATCCAGTGCTCACAGGTTTAGAGTAAAGACCGCGAGCCAAATGAAAGACCTAAACTTCGAGCTGCTTAGTCTCCTTGGCCTGAAATTTCATTGCTTTAATGTAGGGATTGTTCGGTCTTTCCACAAATATTCTTTTAGTTCCTCTGAGGTGAGGAAGATGGTGCTGGGCATGTAAAGTCAACAAGTAGCTTAAATGCGGCCCGAGCACGCCAGCTCTGGAAGTTAACACACAAGGTGCAATGTGGTTAAAAAGAAAAAAAAAAGTCTACGGACTGCAAGGTTGGTGTGAAGGATCAGAACCCAGAAATTTTGAGGGACCCTTCAAACTATCCAGATAGCAGGCTGAACCTGATATATATAATGTATATAATATAAAATATAAATTGCACATACTTACATATATATAATTTATATTACTTTTATACATGTTTACAATATTTTGATCATATTCACCATCCTTTTCCACGAGGCCTCCCAGATCTGTCCTTCACCCTCGAGCTCCCTCAACTTTGTGTCTTTTTTTTAATTTTTTCATAGTCCACCAATTCCAATTTGTGCTGCCACATACTCACAGGTATCGGGCTATCCACTGGGGCATGGTCCACCTACCAGTGGCCACAACCTTAAAAATCTGATCCTCTCTCTCCCACGGCAGTTACTGCGGCAAGACTGACAGTTGCGGCAAGGGCTCCTCAGCTACGAGTGAGGGCTTATGAGCCCCTCCCTCTTCCGTGACTGACTTGATCTTATACATGGCCTCAGACTCCTGGCCCTTGGGTATCAGCCTCCCAAGTGCAAGAATCACAGGGGTGTTCCACCACACCCAACTTCACCACCACCTAGCAGATTGACAACCACAATATCTAGTTCTTGGAGCCATGAAAAAGAAAATGCTTAATCACTCATGCTGGTCATCCAGAGGTCCTGAATTTATTTTGTTTTGTTTTGTTTTTTATTTTATTACATTTCTTGTGTGTGTGTGTGCTCATGCATGTATGTGGGCATGTATGAGTGTATGCATGCATGTCTCTGTGTATGTGTGCATGTGTGTGTTTGCACGCTTTTGTGTGTCACAGCATGTATGCGGAAGCCAGAGGACAACCTGTAGGAGTGAGCTCTTTTCACCACATGGGGCCTGGGCTTGAACTCGGGTCATGAGACTTAGCAGCAGGCACTCTTACCCACTGAGCCATCCTACCAGCCCCCGAATTTCATAACAAGTATGCAATAATCTTCCAAAGTACACATTTATCCTCCAGCCAATTAATTTCATGTCTCATAATTTATGAGACATAAATAAATATGTAGACAAAATTATTTGTTCCAGCATTGTAACAGTGACTGTTCTAGAAACAACTGGTGTAGTCTAAGAGTGGACCTGCTTAAAGACAGCGTGGTGCGCTGATAGAAACAGGAAACTGCCTCCCTCGAGAGTACTGTTATCCTGAGACACCTCAAAGCCTGAAAAAAATGCTGGTGATGAGACGTTAAGTAGAAATGAAACAACATAGGTAGCTATGCAGCATGATCTTGATTTACGTAAATACATGTACAGTGAAAAGAAAGTGACACTGTAATACCACCCGTGGTCATTTCTAAATATTAAAAATGCATACTTGTTTTGTGGGCTTCTCCCGATTTCTGTCCAAAACACTGGCAGTCTTTCTGTAATCGGGAATAAACAGGGATTGAAATGATAATAAATGGATTGGTTGGTTTTGTTTTTGTCTTTTAACTTATTGTGGTCTGCTAGGGTCTACAGTTTATCACTCTTTGGACAAAGATATCTGCATTCAGGGTTGAAAATGCAAAAGAAAGAGGGAGGGAGGGAAGAGGGGAGGGGAAGGGAGGACTTGTCTTTGTCCATTTCAAACTTGGTTCCTTCGCCATCGTGTGGGCACCACAGGGCACGTTCATGTGGTGACACAGCCTCTGGCATGGAGCCTTTGTGTCACAACATCCCTTGTCACACGAGTCGGCACAGTAGGTGCTACCAATGTTCTTGGAAGCGATTTCCACAGGGAGATGACTAGCAATTATCAGACTGCCCACAGAAGCAACTGCAAACCACATGACTATAAACCTTAACTGGCTGTCTTCTGGGTTAAGTTATATTTTATCCAGATCTCCAAAGTCTCTGGGGCTGTTGTTTCAGAACAGAAGAGTTGGAGTGCAGATGAGGATTCAGGAAAGGATGAGAGAACGTGAGCTTCCATGTCTTGAAGCCTCTGACGACTCCAGGCTGACACATCAGGCGCCACATAGTGAAGCTCCCTAGAGAAGGAGGTACAGGGGATCCTCAAGAAAGTACTTGACACCCTAAAAATAGAGATCTAGCTTTATGCTTTCAAAAAGAGGCGAGCTATGACAGAAAGCTCTCCTCTTGCGTAGAGCAACTCTGCTCTGTCAGAGGGGCAAAATTCTTATATAAATGGCCGTTGAGGATTTTTTTTTTCAGTTTCTTCTATTAATTCACAGTATTTCTATCCCCATCAAAGTACAAACTTAATTTATTTTTATGTTAGTCTCTTTAAGTTGAAGAAACCAAATAAAGAGTACTGAAGGTAACTTGGGAAAGAGAACAAAATCACCAAGCAATACTTTTTGCATTACTAAAGTCACTGATCGATTCAAGCCAGTAACCTGGTTCAGAACAGGGGCTGCAAAGTAAAATTCTTAAGTCTATAACTTGGTTTCATCACTTACTAACTCTGTGACCCTAGGCAATTTATTTAAGCTCCATGACCTCAGCCTTCCCATCTGTAAAATGGGAGCCACAATAGACGCTGTGGTGAGAGCGGGATGACCTCATGTGCTTCAAGCGCCCAGAATGGTTCCTGACTCAAAGTTGGCTGTGGTTATTAGTGTGGCCCTGTCTCTTCCCCAAGCGGATGGGTTTTATTGAATCCCCACCACGGTGGGGTCTCTTTCATGGATCTTCACCATTATGCCAGTCATTAAAGTACCCAGAGACAAGCTAAACATTCACTGTGAAGCGGCAAGCAGGATGTGTTGAAGAGGAGGACTTGGAGTGCTATAAGGTGTTGAGGAAATGAGTCACTCCCAAGGGACAAGGAGAGAGGGAAGCCAAGACAAACGGTGGAGGGGGCAGTGGAGTTAGTCAGGACCCAGGGTTTCAGGAGACAAAAGCCCAACTCAAAGCACAGCTAAGAACAAAGGGATGAAATAGGCGTGCTCTCCCTGAGGGAAAAGGGGAGGATGCCTGGCACAGTTGGACTCAGAAGCTCAAGTGGGATTGCCAGCTGTCTTCCCTGCCTCCGTGGACCCTCCCTCCCCCGCCCCTTTTCTTAGCTGTCATGATGCAGAGGAAGATGAGCAGGCCTCCCAAAACCCCAGGCTTACTTCATTCCTATTTGGTCAACCCAAAAAGAAAGGAAGGTTCCATATGTCACAAATGAAGCAAGGGCTCTCATTGGTGCGTGTCCCTTAGCCATGTGTATCCTCTAGCCATGTACAATAGGATTCTTTCTTTGGCAATCCCATTATGATCCCAAAAGGGAAGAAAAGAGGGGTAACAGTCTCAAAAGAAAAATCAGAGAGATGCAAACACAACACCACTAGTAGATGTCCCCCAGGAGGTTGTTTGGGTTAAGATTAGCCACTGAGTTGCCAATTGCGTTTGTTAGTCAGCTTTCTGTCACTATAACAAAATCCCTAGCATAGTAAGCTTATAAAGAGGAAAGGTTCATTTTGATTTATAGTTTAGGAAGTTCCGGTCCATGGTTGCTTGACTCTGTTTTAGGCCTGTGACAAGGCTATCTCCTAAAGGCTGTACCTCCTAGTGATCAAGCCATTTAACACACAGGCTTTGAGAGAAAAACTTATCCAAGCCACGGCATCAACCCTGTCCTTCCCATCACAATTCATGTTCCAAGCCTCATCTCATCTCTGTGAAATGTGTGCTTCTGGGAGGCTTGTCTCGGAGGCCTGGGCTGCATGCACAGACACAGGCATCCACTGGGTAGTCCTGTGCTGGGAGTCTGCTGAGTCAAAGGGCCCCCGGCAGAGGCTCAGCTGCTCACCCTGCTCCTCTCCGATGGGCGGTATTGGAAGATCTCCCGGCAGCTCCAGACTGCCCGCATGTGCGGTAATTAGAGATGGTGATGGTGAAATGTTCAGGGGAAATTCAGGTGCCAAATGCCTCTCCTAAAGGTGCATTGAATGTGCTGCTAATTGAGCAACCCAATAGCAGGCGTCTCTGGGGAATTTCCCAGCAGAGCCCTCAACAGCTCCCGCCCCACATGGAGGCAGAATCCTCACTCAGGCACACTTACCTGGCTTTGCCTTCCCCCCTTCCCAGCTGCAGACTGCAAGCAGCTTGGTTTGTCTCTGGGCCTCCGGCTCCTTAACCGTAATTGTAAATTTGATCTGAAGTGGCAAGGTAATACTTATAAATCTAGGGGGTGGGGTTCTGAAGTCAGTTTTGGTAAATTATGTTTTTCATAAAAGTATACTTTTATAAAACAGTTCCAAGGAGGTCAGACTGAAATGATTCGACTTCCATTCCACCGCCTGTGTGTGTCGGCCCCCAGACCCCGCTTTTCTCACCTTGCGCTTTTGGAGCCCATGCTCTCAGTTGACTGATTGTCCATAACACACTCATACTTGCTGCCTTTCACTTACCTGATGATTCCTTTCCTGAGCTACTGAACTGTTTTGAGTGTTTATTTTTCTCTTGCTATCATCTTCATTTCACTGTATATGTTGAAGGCTACCCATACCACTTTAGGCACATACAAGAATCTTTATATTAAACTTTTTACTAGTATTTTGTTATAGGTCTTTTCTATAGATATACTTCATGGCTTTTTGTTTGAGCCGTGAGTTATTTACTAGTGTGCTCTTAAGGTTCAGAACTGTGTGTGTTTATTAAAACTATTTTATTCCACTCAGGGAGGGAAAGGCAGTCAGAACTCTGAGCTCTATGACAGCCTGGTCTATGAAGTGAATCCAAGACAGCCAAGGCTACCCAGAAAAACCCTGTCTCGAAAAAACCAAAACCAAAACAAACAAACAAACCCTATTTTATTCACCATTAAATTCCTACTTTTCACATAACAGAATACACAAAACATAGTAAATTATTGAAATTTATTGGAAGATATGTATGGAAAAGGAGAGAATACAGAAAAGAGAATGGTGAAGGGAAAGAGACCACCATGAGAAGTGAACAGTCACTGAGCATGGTGGCAAACACCTGTATTCCTAACAGTTGAGAGGCAGGAGGATTGCCATGAGTTCAAGGTCAGCCTAGTCTCTATAGTGAGCTCTAATTCAGCAGAGGCTGCTGTGTTTGTTATTTCCTACTGCTGTGGTAAAGCATCATGACCAAAAACAACTTAGGGAAGAGTTTATTTTAGCTTACGGTTCCAGTGAGAGAGAGTCCATAGTGGGAGGGGTGGTATAGCAGCCAATGCTTGAAGCAGGAAGCTGCAAGATCACATAATCAACGTCAAACACTAAGAAGAGCTGGAGAAAAAGAAGTCAGGTAAAACTGTAAAATCCCAAAACCGGCTTCCAGTGGCTACTTCCTCCAACAAAACTGAACCTTCTGAAGTTTCCATAACATCCCAAACAGCACTGCCAACCAAGAACCAAGTGTTCAAATATGTGAGCTAATGGAGCATATTTCTCATTTAAACCCACGTGATAACATTGTTGAAAGGAAGGGAGGGGGAGAACAAGAGAGGAAGGGATGGAGGGGAGGAAGAGTGAAAGAGAGAAGAGGGAGGGAGGGGAAGAAATGAAGAATGGGAAGGAAGGAGAGAAAAGGGAGAGAAGACAGAAGAGTAGTGTTAATCAACGAGAAACATTACAGGGAGAAAACCCAGCTTCCTCCTCCTTTTGGTTCCCCATGGCATCTCTAGCAGTGATTCTGTCTCTTGCATGGTGTCTTCCCAAAGTATAAATCATCATGGTTTAGATTTCTGGGAACAGTCTAGACTCCAGAGATGGGAGAAATAATGGATGAAAGATGGCAGCAGCTGCCTCCTTTTGCTAAAATCCAACTTAACTAACTCATTTTCTGTATTAAATTCCCACCCTTTAAAATATCCTATCCCTTGGCTGGAAATTGACTAATATAATATCTGTTGATAGGCAGACCATGAACTGATTTTGAAGCCATTATGAAAGAAGGTATGAAAATGCCAGCAAAGAAAATACCAGCACAGAGACTGGACAATACTTACTAACCATAGAATATTCTGAACCTTGGTTTCCCCACTAGCAACATAGATGCTCGCAATATCTATTTCATAGAATGGTTGTAAAGAGAAAATCATTCAATATTTCAACTAAACAGGAAGCCTTCCTGTGGCCATACTTAATAGACATAAGATCAGAATTTTCAATTCAGTGCTCTCAATCCTCTGTGCTGAATGTTAAATCAAATTGTTCTTGAATTAGTTTCCTCTAAAAGGGGTTCCTGTCCCAGCACTGTAGATTTTTTTCCTTGGGGAATCCCACCCCCACAGACGTCAGGTACGGTTATAAAATGTAACTCAGGGTTCCTGACTCCCAGCATTGGCAAAGACCCCAACACATAGCCCAAGGCCCTGGCACCTAGCAGCTACTTGAGACAGCCCAAAAGTACAACTAAGTGGAGTCTAAAGTCCATCTTACCTGTTTGAAGTTGGCTGCCCTCATCTCCAACCTGAAGGCACCATGTCTCCAGGGTCCATGCTAAACCAGAGTCACTTGCTACATGTGAGTGTGACGGTTGAGTCCTGGCCTGGTTTCTTTGGGTCTTACTCACTTCTGCCCCCTGAGAGAGACACTTTCTTACCCATCAGGATTGAAATCATCAACCATCCCATTTTAGGAATGAACCACTCTAACCTACCTATCCTGGACCCACAAAGGCAAGGTTGAATACACAACCCCAGCCAGGAGCATCATGGGGTAGCATGGAGTGGCAGGACTCTCAATGCATCACCAGTTGGAACCTCCTACACATTTTGCTTATCTGGCCTGGTTATACACATGGTCATTTACTCATTCATTCATTCATTCATAAAAACTACCAAACTCCAACATTATTTCACCTGTACATTAAGAAAAAGGGAATGTTATCCATTTCCTGTAAAAGATAAACAAAGCAGGCTCCAAACTCTCCCTTTAAGGACTGCTGAAGTAATTTCCGTTGCTTTTTGCATTTTAAAATTACTCTCATTCTCTTAAGGCGCGCAGGAGTACCGTTAGCAAGCTGTTCTCCCTTAACTTCTAATGATGGCTTTATTCCAGGTGTGGTCTACACTTCACTCAATTGATATAGAATTCGGGGTTTGAGGAAATGTGTTTTTGATTTGGGGTTTAACAAAAATGGGATTGTGCTGTATAAATTATTTGACAAATTCCCTTTCTCTACTGACACTTGGAATCAATCCATTCACATCTGATTCTTCCCCATCATTGTTATCATCAGCATATTCAGGCATTCCCCTCTGAATGAGTGAGAATACTTTCACAGACTTAGGATGCAAACAGATAGGGGTACAGTATTGACAAGACGGTAATCCAGTGTTTTCTGGAGTGGTTAGGGCAGCCATATCAGAGGCGGGCATGTAACTGTTACAAGTACAGATTTTTGGCCCAGTTCCACAGACTAAATCAGAAACTCTAGGAGTAGATTGCAGAAACCTGTGTTCTAACAAGTCTTATCAGGGATTCTAACACATGTTCGAGTTTGAGATCCACGGTCCTAACTCACACCATGTCACTCACAGCCCACAGCACCATAGCCATTTGTTTGCCCACAACAAACAATTGCAGGAATTACAGCAGGGTGCCAGCTCCTTTGCAGCAAAAGTCTCCTCCCTCGGAAGACATCCAAGCCATCTCTAGACAGGCAACATCACACTGAACTGTTTTCAATGAGCCACACGGCGCTGTTAGTTCATTCATTCGCTCTCTACAGGATGTCTGGAATCCATAGGCACAGACATAAACCAAACATGTCTATGTTTGGTATATTTAAGAAAATGACAAACAAAATTTCTCCGGATGGCCTGGAAGCCTGGTGTGGTTCTATCATGGGAAAACGAGGCTTCAATCAACCTAGTGTTCTGTCTCCAAAAGACCAAGCATCTGGAAACACGGAGTTGGAAGTGAGAAGAGTACAAACACAATGTAGAAGATGACAGAAGGAAATAGGCTCGACTCCTAGACTTCTTCCCCATCCATTCTGCCCTCTGAGTCTCTACTTATGCATTTAAAATCAGTGCCGGCAATAAACCCCACACATAGGGCTGTTGGTCCAAACCACATTTTATAGTTTCTTGGGGATCTTGCCAGTCGGCCTACTGTCAACACTTCTCTGTAGCTGTCAAAAGAGAAAGAGAAAGTGAGGGTAAAGTCAGTGAACCATCTCAGGTTACCTTTGTGTCAAGAATTAGAATGGTTAGAACTGGAGAGTTAGCTCAGTGGTTAAAAGCACCACCTGTTCTTCCAGAGGATGCAGGTTCGATTCCCAGCGCTCACGTGATGACTCACCAACCATCTGGAGCTCCAGTTCCAGAGAATCTGATGCCCTCTTCCGGCCTCTGTGGATACCAGGCATTCAAGTGGTGCACAGACATGCATGCCAGCAAAACATTCATACACATCAAAGCAAATTAAATTTTATTTGTTTGCTTGTTTGTTTGTATATGGGCGCTTTGACTATGCAATATATGTTGTCTGTGCAACATAGTCCCAAAGGAAGCCAAAAGAGGGTGTTGGGTATTCTGGAATGGAGCTACAGACAGTTGTGAGCTGCTGTGTGGGCAGTGAGGATGACGCTCAGGCTCTCTGAAAGAGCAGCCCATGCTCTTGAGTATGCAGCCAGTTCTCCAGCCCCTAAATCAATTTTTTTAAATAAATATTAGAGCCAGTATTACCACTGTCCTCTGCAGAAGGTGCCTAGGAGGCAAAGGTGGTGCTGAAGATGAGAGTGGTGTTGGGGGAGGGCGAGAAGCCAGATGAGAGGCCCTGAGGCTGGGTTTCCATTCAAGAGCTAGGAACGAGATGGTGAGTGGGCTGGGAGAGGGTTTCTAAATGGAGCTACAACTTGGGATCCCCTGGGAGTCTGTCAAAGCCCAACGGCTGGGGCTTAGTCAGAGTGTTCAGACTCAGTCTTGTAGAGCGGTCCCTGAGAATCTGTACTTCCAGCAAGTTGCAAGGGGAGACTTTCTGCTGGTCTTGTTGCAAGCACCACTGCTTGAGTTCTGCTAGCTAGCCAGCCTAGCCTAATGTTCCTGTCTCACAAAAACAAGATCAAAGGCTCCTGAAGAATGACGACCGAGATTGTCTCTTAGCATGTATTCTCTCTCTCTCTCTCTCTCTCTCTCTCTCTCTCTCTCTCTCTCTCTCTCTCTCTCTCTCTCTCTCTCTCTCTCTCTCTCTCATACACACACACATGCACGATAGAACAGAACTATAGTACTTGGGCCAGATGGAGGAGCCTCCCTTACTAGTCATATGACCTTGATCCTCTTCAGCCCTGGGATTGAAGTACCTATTTCATTCAAGTCCTGTGTAACCCTCATTGTGCCTAGTTATGGTCAACATGGACAAGCAGCTTCTGTGATCACCTTTGCATTAGAGTCACTTGGTGAAGTTCAAAGACACTACAATATTTATTTATCAATAGGGCATTTACCCTAAAGCTTTAAAGCACATAAGAAAAAAGCAGGCTAATTTCAGTCCAGAATTTACATTGGGCCATTTAAAGGAGAAAAGTTAAGTTCAAAAAAGTTCACATATGACTATAATTAATAACAACATATTTCACTCTTGAAAACTGGTAGGAGTTTAGATTTTAAGGGTTCTTGCCACAAAAGAAAGTATGTGAAGTAACACGTATATTAATTACCCCAATTTAGCCATCCCAGGATGTATACCTCCATCAAAACAGCATGCCAATTGCAATAAATGCATATGTTTGTTAACTAAAGAAAATAAAGTGTTTAAAATTTTTTTAGAAACAAGATACATATATTTGTAATATCCTTAAGAAAAAAACGTATGAAGAGCAATACAGGAGAAAATCTATTAAAGGCCCATGTAGCCTGCCCATTGAGGGTTTTGTCATGTTTTTTGTAGTCAGATAATTTAGTTCAGCTAAGACTATTCTAAGTCAGCTTAGATTCCAAGAGACATGCCTGTCAAAGCACAGTTGGACTTCCTTTACACTCTGGGATAGATAGGGATGAGGAAGCTTGCACTCATGTACACACGTCCACATGACATGGAAACACACACACACACACACACACACGGACATACAAAGATAGACTAGTGTGCTGTGGCCCCTGGATTTACTAAGGCAGCCCAAGCCTGCAAGCTCCTCCACTTTCTCCCAGCTTCCAACTTCCTCAACCCCAGGTCAATCCCATAGAATGACTTAGAAACAGGCATCATTCCTCAGCAGGTTACGGGCATCTTCAAAGATGGAGGCTAAGCAGATGAGAGGCCAAGGCAGACCTCATCACCTAGCATGTTCCACCCAAGATTCCCACTGTCCTCACTCTCTAGCTACTGGCTTTCTTTCCTTCCCAAATACTTGCTTCCTTCCCCAAAACTCTGACTTCAGCCCCAAACATGAAAGCATCAGCCTCCTGTAGATTATATGATCAGCCCCCACATTGTATAGAACCAAACCCTCCCAATAAGTTTATTTGACATTATTTTGAGTGGGTTTGCATCTGCTCTTGTCAGTTCTTGATGGCTACAAGGACTTTGATCCAGTCTCCTGACTTAATTTCCCCAGCTACCCTTCAGGAAGGTCTTCTGTAAGGGCCTCCTCTATAGATGAGCAGAGTAGGGATTAGAAAGGCTAAGCCATTTGTACCCCCAACTAGTAGACAGACAGTGCTGGGGCTGGAATGTGATGTGGGGACTTCTCAGACTCCAGAATTCTCTACCTATTGTGGTGTTTTAAAAAGAAAACTGGGCTCCATGAGACAATTTACACAAAACCAGGCCTGTGTCCATGTCAGGCTCCTGCTCCCAACATCTGCCTCCCCACCCCCTGTTCACTACCCCCTCTGCTTCAGAAAAAAATGTCCTATACCAGTGCCTGTAATCTACAGAGAGAGGGTGGTGATACTTTTACTTTTGTCCCTCTAGACTCTGCTAGAGCAGCAGTTCTCAACCTGTGGATCACATATCAGGTATCCTGCATGTCAGATATTTACACTACAACTCATAAAAGTAGAAAAATTACAAGCACAAAGTAGCAAAAAAGTAATTTATTTGGGGTAGTCATCACAACATGAAGAACTGTATTAAAGCGTCGCAGCAATAGGAAGGTTGGGAATCACTATGCTAAAAGGTTTCAATGGGTTTTCATTTGTGAATCTATAAGACAAGGGGAAAGTTTTCTTGGAAGTTCCTGGCCTTAATTCAAAGTCTGAAAGAAAATTCCCACCATAACCAGGCTGCTTCTGCATGAAGACATGCAGTGACAGAGTTTGTCTTCTGTTGCAGGAGTGTGGGGGACAGGCTCCTGCTGCAAGGGACAGAGAGAGGCAAAGAGCAGAGAGAAAGAGACAGAAAAGAAAACAGTAGAGAAAAGGAATTGAGGAAGTAGGGACAGCAAAAGAAAAGCAACCCAGAGACAAGAGCAAGAGAAAATGAGCAAGGCAGAAAGAAAGAGAGACAGAGAGGGAAAGAGAGAATGAAAGAAAAAAAGGAAGGAGGGAAAGAAAGAATCGGAAAAAAAGAGAAACAGAGAAGGGACAGAAGAGCTTCATGCTCTTTGAGGGCCTCCAAAATGGGGATCAAGATAGCCTTGAAAGGAAAGGAGGAGTCTTGGGTCCTGGCCCTGACTTGCTGGCCACTGGCCACATTTGACACACCACTTAAGGATAGACGTCTGCCTCTGAGTCAGCTTCTTTCTTCAGGGCCTGCCTGCCCCACCTCTTGAGCTACTGTTCTGGGATAATTATAGAAAGCCTGCCGGACTGGGGATTTATGAGCCTGGGGAAAGCCTGACTCTGGAGGGGGAGGGAAGATGTGAGGAGAGGCTGGTCACAGCAACCCATGGGGCATGTTCTATTACCTGTCCAAGCTGATGGCCAGGCCACAGTGCCAACTTTTCCATCATTCAGTCAAGCTTTCTACCCTCCCACTAGCCACCTTCCACCTACCTCTCCGCATCTCTTCAACTCTTGCCAACTGCTCTCTGCACCTGCCAATACTTTATCCTTTCTGATGCCTCCTCCATTGACCTGCCTGTCAACATCTGTTCACTACCTCCACTCATCCATCAAAGCATTTATCCATCAAACGTCCATGACTTAGCCCGTGCCTCATCTGTCTACCAGCCCCTATCCCCAGCTGCCGACTCCATTTCTATTCACCCAACTCTCTCGTAGGCCAGATTTTTCCCACCCTCATAATCAAGTCCTTCCGCTTTCTCAGAATCTTCAGCCACCATTTCTTCCACTTTTCTACCAATCCCTCTCATCAAGCAAACCAGTGTCTGTATCTCACAACCTCCTCTCCATCTGACATCCTTACTACCCATGGACCATGTTTCAATTATCTCCCAAATGTCTCCATCCATCCACCAACTTCTTCATTTTCTTATCTCTTCCTTTCCTCCAACTCCTCGCCTGCCAGCCTCTATCCTTCCCCAAATTTGCCACCCATTTGCCAAAATTTCCAACTTCCCTGTGAATTTTCTACCATTTCCATTAATCATTAAAAGCCACATACCAACGCTTCTATTCGGTGGTCTATGCCCTCCCTCCAATCTGCGCATTCATACAACCATGCATCCATGTCTAATCTGTGAACATCTACCCACCTCCACTGCCTCATCTATCCATCCATTAAGGAATCTCTCCTTACACTGTTAACAACCTTTACCCTTTATCCACTAGGTCCTTAACACCCCAGCAACCTCTTAATGCACTCATTGACTTTAACACTGTCCTCTAACAGCCTCAAGGAAGATTCCATACACAGAAATGGGGTTGTGGGTAGATCTGACATATAAGCTCAATTCAGAACACACTAGAAATGGAACTCAATCTGGTGCTCCTTGGCTTGGTCACAGCTTTGGGAGGGTCTGTGCAGCTACAAAGGAAGCTGGACAGAGTAGAAAGGGAAGTGGGGGAAAGGTCCTCTCACCTCTTCTAAGGACGCTGGTAGAGTTAATTACAGCCAGCTCTGTACCCTCCCAGCTAACTGGACAACACAGAGGAAGCCTCACCCCGCTGATTCCGCCCTGGCCTGGCCTGTCCTACCTGCCTTAATAATTACGTCCAGGACAAAGCTCCCTCCTCTACTTGCTTCCTAAGATTCTAAGACACTTCTAAAGATCCTCTAGAGGCAAAGCTATACTGGATCAAAGACTGAGCATATTTAGCAGCTCCCTGCACAGCATGAGCCGGTTAGCTCTGTGGTACCATCCCACAGAATCTCTGGACTGCTTTAGGACCAGATTAAAACAAGGAATATTATCCAATCTGGACATGTGTCTGTATTCTCTACTTGTCCTTCCTAGCTGTCATATAACCTTCTGGGTTATGGTGTCCTCTTTTATAAATAGGAGCCAAAAGTTCCTGTCTACTGCATGGTTGTGGAAACAATGCAGGCCTATGAGTGTAGGGCCTGACCCACGGTAGATCCTATCACATGTGCACAGGGGCTAAAGCCTGGTTTTCTCTGAATATAAGGAACCACAGGACAGAGTTCTACCCTGGCCCAAGTTGCTCGTCTACAAGGCTAACACTCCACAACTTCCACCACCACCACCATACTCACACGCACACAGAGAGATGCTTGAAAAAAAAAATCCACTTTAAAAAAATCTGTTTTCAAAGAACTTTAAATATCTGCAAATATTTGACACAGAATGGATGTTTAATAGAGCCAAAATCATTTTTCTCCTACAAATCTCAGCCCCTGGCTGTGGCCTAAGCCAGCCCACAGCTCAAAAAGGAGCCGACAATGGCACGAGTTTCTATGACTTGGGTTTCTAGAGTGGCATTCAGCAAGGGAGCTGCCTAATTGCTTCGGATATCTAGAAAAGCTAATTAAGGTAATAATACTTGGCACTTGTATAATAATAATAAAAATAATAACCCTTTATGTGTAAGGAACGCCTTTCATCCAAGGATCACAAAGCCTTTACAAACATTAATTAACCCTCACAACTCAGCTGTGAGGTGGGTGTAATTAGCCCCACTTTATGGCTGGGTGAACTGAGGCACAGAAGGAAGGAGGAACATGCACTGAAGGTGTGTGGTGAGGACATACACTGAATTCCCTGCTGGGACCTGGCTGCTTTGGAAAGTTCCAGAACCTGCTCAGGAGCTCTGGAGGCTTCCTGTGGCCTGCTTCTCAGCTGTCCCAGAACCACTGTATCACTCTCTGAACTCCCGAACTCCCTGTCAGGATAGCTACAGCGAAAAGCACAATTCCAGCACTGTGCCTGGCTAGTTGCCTGGAGCTAGACCCTTCCCATTCTCTGGGCCTTCATTTCTTTTCCTATCAACCAAAAGGATTGGGTCCCATGGTCCTCACACTGCTGCTATCCAGCCACACGCCTCATCGTTCTTGCTTCACAGGCATGCATTTGGGGGCTTGAAGTCAGCAACCAAGAGCCAGGCTCAGCCAGCATCCCTAAACAAATGGATTGCTAGGCAGGCAGTAAGTCATAGGTTTCAGAAAAATAGAAGATCATCTTTTAAGTATCCACCTTGTGTATTTGGACTTTATTTAATGTTAAGCATGATTTGTTCTTCTTTTTATCCAAAGTTCAGATTTAGCTTCTTCCATTTACCTGGTTCATCAGTCTCTGCATCACGGAGTTTGCTCATATTCCAGTCTCAGGTCATCTTAGCCTAGCCCTAGGAGGTAGGGCTAAGACCAGCGGCCTGCCCCTGATCCTGCATTCCAAGTATTCTAGGATCTCCCTGGATCCTCCACTGACACCCCCTGCAACTCCCTGCGCTCCCAGAATGAAGTCCTAATTCCTTGATAACATCCCTTCCAGGCCCCACAGAAGCTGATCAAGCATTCCACCTACTTGTCTGCCCACCGGCCCCATCAAGTACATAGCAAGGCTCACTTGGTTGTGCCCAGTACCTAGCCCTCCTTCCCTCAGACCTTCCAAAATCTACCTATGCTGATCCCTCAACCTGGGGCGCAATTCTCCATCTTTTCTTTTTCCATACCTAGCGAGTCTGAAGGCTCAATTTCACCTCTACTGAGAAGCCTTCTGTCCATAAACACAGCCTCTGCCGGGCTGTCAATCTCCTGTGTGTTTGTGTGTGCGTGTGTGTGCACACGCTATACTCTGTCTTCCATTACCAGAGCATCTGGTACTGATTCCTGGCCCTATACTTAGCATATACTAGTCCCTCTGCCTGGAATTCCAACCGAATCATCTTCCATAATTAACTAAGTCATTCATTCATTCATTCACTAATTGTTAAACGTTTACTTTTTAATCACACTTATCATCCTCACACTAGCGAAATGACCTTATAGTTCCAGGTCAGCAAAGCTTTGCTGCAAAGCACCAGGGGGAAATATTTGGGGCCTTAAGAGCCATAAAGGCTGTGTCACAACTACTCAGCTCCACTACTGTAGCATGAAAGAAGCCACAGAAAATGGATAAATACATGGGTGTGTTTAAGGCTGTGTACCAATAAAACTTTATACAAGCACGCAATAGGCCGCACTCCTGGTCTATTGTTAGAAACATATTGAACAAATAGCATGCTAATGCCGCCCTCAAAAGAAGATAAACAACAAACTCTTTTTTCAGCGCTAGGATGAAATCAGGGCCTTGCTTGTGCTGGGCCACCTCTTCAGTCCAGGCTCTTTCTTAAACTATACAAAGGTGGAAGAGTCTGCTCCAAGTCCTCCTGGCTGAGAGATCAATATCAGTGGCTCGTACCTGCTATGAAAGTGTGGATTTCCAACTCACACTTGAGGCCAAGCCAGTCTTCCCCACCAGAAAAGACGCTGGCCGGATCTTTTGTAAGCAGCCACACACACACACTCTATGCCAGGGCTCAATGGTCTGGGCTGCAGTGTGCCTCAGCCTGCTGTCAGGCCTGGGTCCCTTCCAAGCAGAGGGAAGCCCCGCCCATTCCTCTCACCTGGAGATGGTCCCACTGCCACCGCTTGCCTACTTCCCACTAACAGCCCTGCCTGAGCTGGGAATCACAGCTCACAGAGTGTATGGCAGTCGTATATCTGAGTAAGAAGCAGCACATTTGTTAGCTAGAAAAAGAAACACAAAACCCTCTCTAAAGACTCCAAGGCTGTATGCAGGGCCAGGTGTTTCCAGTGCCGTGGTTTTTCATCCTTTCCCTCAGTGGCTTCATCCCGCTCCGTTCTAAAATAGATTGTTTTGGGACATAACACACACATACACACACCCGGAATTCATAGAGGATACAAACTCCTTCTATGCATTAATACAAGTATTCAGCACACAGGCTCACATAAATCCCCCCCAAATGCATATTTACATACACAAGCACAGCACATGTGGCCGTGCATACACACACATCCCTATTCCGTGTATGTGCCAAGAACATCTTCACCCAGGCAGATAAACTGGATCACATACACATCCATCTAGCAATTCACAAACCCTAAAATTCTTGCTTTCTCACACTTAACATAGTCCTACAAACAGATGTATACGTACGTGCATGGGCATGAATTTTATGCACGTATACTGCAAAATCCAGTGTCAGCATATGCCTCTTATAAGGAAGTGGTCATGCAAATCATCTTTCTGTCAGTTCTTGACCACCAGCTCTGTCTGGTTCATACTGCCAGTCTCAGCTCTGGGAGGGTCACAGGAAGTTCCCATGTCCCTGACTGCCAAATTCCAGTCACCTCTGACCCCAGAGGGACAGAAGCTCTTCCAGCTTCCTGCAGGCCAGCCAAGTCTTCTGTGCCCAGAATGCCTTGCCTGCGTGTGGCATGAGCAGATAGCGAGAGGCTCCATGTCCAGCCCTGGCTGAGTAAGGCTGCTGCAGTCAAGGAGACTTCCTTGCCCTCCCCTGGGGCTGTGCTGGCATGCTGGGGGCCTCCAGAGGAGGACCTTGGTCACAGCCAAGGTCGAATGTCCTCTTATCTGAAGGCCACTGACGACTTCCTTGCTCTGCTTCCCTCTGCTTCCAACACTTCTAGGAGGCCTGACCTGCTCCCTGGGGCCAGAGGGAGCCACCCACTGCCCCTTTAACTCTTGCTTAGCCATCTGCCTTCCTGGTAGAGAGGTGAACATGACAGTGATAGGAATTTAGAAGCTCATTGGCCGGATGTAAGTAGGTTTTCCACTGATATTGTACAAATAAGAGAATGGAGGAGGGGCTTCTCTCGAGGTGTCTCCATGGGGAAATGACACATGTTATTGCTTATAAATGCTGCTTCCCACTGTTGGGGGGGCGGGGTACCCTGTCTCAGCTAAGGGCTTCTTTGACCAGAATACATCAACTTTCCCCAAAGCCTCAATAGACTCCTTGTGCCCTGCTCTACCACACACCTGTATATGTACGCAAGCACACCACGTGAACAACTAATGTCTGCATATACGGATACGGTTCCACACATGTGCAGCCGCATGCAGAACATGTTCACATGCACTTTCCCACAGAGCAGCTCTCTTCTTTGCTAACTCGGGTATTCTGTTCCCCAAAGCAGGAACCACGGGGACCTTGTTGCACATAAGAAAAAGAAGGGAGTCTCTTGTCTACGGTTACACAGCGGTTGGTGTGTAGCTGGAGTTGGAACCTGGACTATCAGATCCAGGGGCAATGCTCTTAACCACAGTACTGTGGTCCCAGCCTCCAGCCCACTGCCACCCTTCCACACCTCACCACTGAGTTCATCCCAGCCACACTGGGTCCCCAACACACCATTCCTGCCCCAGCCATCTCACACATCCCCTCCTTTCTCCTCAGCCTGCAACCCTGTATGAGGTCGGTTTCGTCACCTGTTCTCTAAGCTTGTGCTGTTCAGCACAGATGAGCCTGAGCCTTGTGTTCCTTCCTGTGCATTCTCTCATCCCACTCTTAGGAAGATTCTGTTGTTATTAACCTTTTGGCAGGGGTGAGTAAACTTAGGCACAGTTAATGAGCAGTTAAGCTCACCCAGGGCCAAGCTACCTCAATTCATAAACCCCAACTCAGCCTTCACTTTAGACTGAACCTGGCTCAGGTTTGGCTTCTGTGACTGGGAGGATGCTTAGGGGAAGGAAGATTTGAAGACCGACTGACCGAGGTAGATATAGTGAAAGAGGTCGGGCAGAAGGCAGAGGGGGAAGAAAGGAAGGGCAGGGAGGGCAGAGGAGAACTTTAAACCCACAAGGCTAATGGAGGCTGTGGATGAGAGCGTGGGGTGGGATGTGTAGAGCGACCTTGCCAAGTTTGTAGCCCTTGTGATAAAGAGCATTTTGGAACCGTGGAAAAGCAAAAAGCGCTGTGCTGTGAACACACTCAGCCTGTCACTTTATCAATTAGCAGTTCGAGATCCTTGCTTTGTCTCCCAGCTGTTCATTCAGCTAACCTGAAGCTGCTCTGTAGTGTGGCCACAGCTGAGGATGGGCCAAGCTCCCTCAGAAGCAAAGGGAGTGTGTGGGGACCAGCGGGTGGGTGAAGCTTTAGGACTTGGAAGAGAGCCAGGGGCTACTGATGGTCAGCCAGCCAGTCCCTTTCTTACCCATCATCCTTGCTGGAGAAGCCAGGCCTCCCCAGCCGTTCAGCTTCCATGGAGGCCACCAGGAGCCCTTGGGGCTCAGGGCCAAGCTGGGGGTGGGGTGTTCCCCTAATTGGCCAG
Source organism: Pachyuromys duprasi (assembly GCA_028658305.1). NCBI lineage: Eukaryota > Metazoa > Chordata > Mammalia > Rodentia > Muridae > Pachyuromys > Pachyuromys duprasi. The sequence goes on along the minus strand of CM053766.1, from coordinate 133,571,389 downwards.
CTTGTCATTTAACCAGCAGAGGAAACAGCGGCTGGCCTCAGCCTCCAAACGACAGGAAACGCCATGGAAGGCTACTTGGGCAGTAATTACTACTTTGAGAATGGAGGAAAAAAAGAAAAAAGCTGAGGGAGAAACATTTCCACCTCAGATAATCTGCTTGTTGGGGGGATGGGAGGGTGTTCCATGGAAGACATTTTGAAAAGCTTTCAATCAACCTGACAAGCAATTATCTGCTTAGCTGCTGGTACAAATCCCCCAAAAGGAGAGGTGCCCCTCCCAGGAAAACAGAAACCCTAGACCAGCACTCAGTAACTGCACCCCATCTCCCTAACAGCCGGAAGAGTTAACCATGGAGGTTATGACCATCCTGGGAGCCTCAGCAACAAAGGCAGTAATAGCTAGAGGGGAGGGGTTCTCGGTCTCTGGCCTTGTACATTTCACAGCCATGAGTGTACACATCACATATGCACACTCTCCTCAGTGTGGCCAAAGACCTGGACTCACATGGTGTAGAATAAGAACACTTCAGATGCTCTTTCCTTCCTCCAAGCAACCATGGACATTCTCACCTGTCATTAATTCATTCAACAAACGTGTTTTCTCTTGAGAAAGAAAATTCATCAAGACACTGATGATAAAGACAAAGACATCCATGGATTTCAGAATATGACTGAGAAGAAAGACCACTGTCATCTGCTTAGTGCCTCCAAACCTCGCCTAGGAAGAAGCAGAGAGAGCTGGCTCAGAACAGTGGAGTTCGTATCCAGAGCAACCGAGCCGCCTGGGGTTGGGCTGTTCCCTTCCCTGCCTGCTCCAGCTCAGCCCTCGCCCTCTGGCCACCTCTCCCAGGCCCTGAGCATAACTCTTGCTCAGACACAGTGCAAAGTATCTGCTACCCACCATGTGGGACAGAGAATGGGCAGGCACCTGGTCAGGGCTCTACAAAAGGAGACTTGCCCCTGCCATGGACAGGTTCTAAACAGCTAAGTGAGACCCCAGCAGCACCAAATGATGCTGCTTTACCATCACAGTCCATCATGGCCTACTCACAGACTGACGCAGACACGGGCTGGATGCCACCAATCGAGGCTCCAGCATCCTGTGTCACTACCACGGGTACTTCAGTAGCCCTTGCGCACTCACCACCACACACACTGGGGTCCTCTCTGTACACTCTCAGAGTATCATGTACGCACTCGTACACAACTCCTTGATGCTGGCCTTCCCACTCATGTGCTCATAGGAGTTCTCCATTCCCTACCACACAGTCTCACAACAGAGGCAACACAGGCATTCTCTCTCACACATCACACATTCACACACGGCATTGTCAGAGACACAAAATTTTACACACCATGTCCTCCACTCCGCTGCACTCACTCAGCACACAGTCAGAGAGGTCTTGTTTACAGACACACGATCAGATGTCAGCCACAGATACCTGGCCCTCCCACCGCATCTAACGGATGTGTTACCGCTACTCACACTTTCCTTCACAAAGTCGGTACACACACACCACAGATACACCATACATATTAAACACGCATGCCACATATACTGCACATATCAGACACATACTATACACCACACATACAACACATATGCCAAACGCATATCCCATGTATTACACATACCATATACAACTAGACACATACTACATATATACTATAAATCATACACATGTAACACATATACCACACATACATTATACATGCCACATGCACCATACGTGATACTACACATGCCACATCAGATGAATACCTTATACTCACCATATATCATAAACCCACCACTATAAGCACATGCCACATCTACCACATACAACACAAATTATATACCTATAATATACATATTATACATGTCACTACACAACATACATACAACATAAATACCACATACACTATATAGTCCAAATATGCCAGACTCAGTGTGTACACAAATACACCACCATTATAGTCACACATATTATACACACACACATATATATAGCATACATACCATTCACACATATATCATATATGCCATGCACACATCACATATACCACCATTCTAGACCCATATAACACACATAACCCATACATGCCACACATCTATACCACATACATGATCACATATACACACTGCCACTACAAAAATACATGCCGCATGCACCATTTTGGGGAAGAAAAGATACAGGGACAAAGAAACCGTGGGCCTGGTGAAGGCCCAGGAAGGAAGTAGTTGTCCATAGGGGTGCTATGCCCCAGTTAGGTGGCAAATTGAGCACTGAGCATGCAACAAATGAGTTCCTGAGCAAGGAAAAGAAAAAAGAGAGACCTTATACTGTGGAAAGGGTTCCTGGACCAGAGGCTGGGGGGGCTAATGTGGAGGGTCAAAAGGATGCAGGATAGCTAGGATATCAAAGCATCAGGGCACAGAAGAGATGGCAGATCTAGTAGCATTTTCACCCTCCCTGAGGGTATCCAGCAGTGTGCTAGCCCTGAGCAAGGCCGTGTGCATGCCGCTCTCCCCTGACCTGTGAGGCACCAAAATACTCTGTAGGTGAAGAGGCAGACGTTCAGCCAGGTGAAGTGACCTGCCCCAGGCATGGTGATTAGAAGAAGTCAGCGTATCAAGCCAGATGTTGCTACCGCTGACCCCATGCCACTGACCATTTGGGATATCAACAGCTTGAATGAACCA
>CM053766.1:133524922-133568207 GCA_028658305.1 Pachyuromys duprasi | reverse complement strand
TGGCTGGGAAGATAGCGTGCAGCCACTGCTTCTAAAGTGCTGACCACCAGGGCTGGCACCCCAAGGCTTACAGTGAGTGTCAGCCAGTGCCATTATTCAAATGTGTCTGAGGACATTCTGCCTATCGGGCCTTGACAGGAAGGTGTGCCAAGCAAGAGAATCTGTACTGGGAGCCTCTGTGGATGTCGGAGGCAACGTTTCACTCCCTCACTCACTCAGCAAATGTTCCTTGAGAGACCTTGAGGTGTCCAGGCCGGTGGGAGGAATAAGGTTATCCCACTAGAGGGTGCGGTAAGGGAGACGCAGATGTGGCCATAGAGGTAGGCACTGGGGAGGGAGCTACCCTGAAAACAGACCAAGTACCATGTAAGAACAGTAATAAAAGTAGCACATGGGAAAGCAAAGGAGGGATTCCTTTGCCAGCTGGAGAGGTCAAGGCAGGCTTCCAGGAGGAGGAGGGGGAGGGCATAGCACAGTGCTGCAAGCTGAGGAAGCACTGTGGCTTCCCCTTGAAAGTCTGAGCAAGGGGCTTTATTCTCTCGTGAGAGATGCCTTCAGTGTCACAAGGAGAGAGGGCACCAGCAGAGTTTCCTTTATTTCTCACCCAGGACACAGACCCAAGGGTTCCAGGAGCTGTGGGGTCAGAAAATAGAGCAACCCAGAAGCAGCTGGCCTCAAGGTCAGCCCGAGAGGTAAGAGGTAGAAAGGCCGCCTAAGAGGCCTTGTGAGTGAGCATAAGTGGGGAGGCGTGTAGGACAGACTGAAGGCACAAGGATCCCAGTCTGCAGAGGCCAGTGAGGTCAAAGCAAAGGGGACAGAACATGCCCGGGCTCCTGGCTAACCTTTAGCCCACAAGGACAGCTTCCACAAACCACAGCAGCTAAAGCCAAGTTGGGAACCTGGGTCTGGCTGTTCCCAACACTTGGACACTGCCTCACATCCGCCAGTGATATTGTGGGTCTCTTTCTGTGAGGGGTGAAAAGCTACTCACCACATATCCCCACGTCCGTGCTCTTGCCTGAACTCATGCCAACCCCATTCCCTTAGGCCTTCGGAATCAGTGTGGCAGCTAGAGATGGCACTCCCCACCCACGCCCGAATACACCCTGCCCCAGCCCCTGCCTCAGCCCTTGGCCCCCATATTTCCAGATGTCACCCGACCTACTGTTAAGTCACCAGGGAAGCCCTTGGCGGACATCCACCCCAGGAAGCAGCATTAGCAACTTCATTCATCAGGGTCAGTCTGGGCTTCCATTGTGTGCTGTAATCATTTGTATATTTCTACTTCAGAGGCAGCTGTGCTTTATGACAATTATTGCTGTCTGGCAGGGCAGACAGTGCGCTTGCCTTTTACAAACACACAGCAACTGGCATGTTTTTTGCATCTTGTAACAAAAGACCTGCCTTATTCACTACCACCAAAAATATCAACCACTATTAAAATCAGAGTGTGAACTCACAGGAGCACATAAGATATATTCAAATACATGGGTATGTATTTGAATTAACAAATAAAGGAAAGTGAGTTAAGATAAAACATAAAAGGGATATAGCAACATATGCTAAACAGCAAGCATCGATACTCAGTGCTGGGAAGGCTTCGTGGAAAGTTCTAGACAGGTGAGCTCTGCTGGAGGCAACGTAAAAAAGGGCCTTTATAGAAAGGAAACTGGAAAATACGTATTACGGACCACAAATATGTTCCTGCCCTGAGACAACCTGGACATATCTGAAGGAAGTAAGACAATAAAAGAGAGAGAGAGAGACATATTCTGTGGGCACAGAGAGCTGTCCCGTAGGAATCTTACTAAATCTTGGGAAAAAATGAAAGTAAAACTCAGCATCAGGTTGATGAAGTCACGGGAAACGATTAACGTGATAATGGCTCGCCAGGGCTGGGAACAGGGAGCTGTGCAGTTTATGGTCAAGGCCAGCATGTAGGGACCCGGTCCTCACTGCACTGCTAGGCTGCCAGCCATAGAGGAAGGGTTGATCCCCAACCCCCTGTTTTCCAAACATTCAGTTGGGTTCTATATTGGTTTTATAGTTTCTTTTAATTAGAGTTAACAAATGAGTGTGCTTCGCCAAAGAACTACAAACAGAGTTTAATTAGCCAGAGCAGCTTTCACAAGACCCTCTGTCTGTCTGGGCCTTGTTTCCGTCTTCTTTAAGATCATCTATCCCATAAATGGAGTGTGGGAAGTAGCCCTGGGAAGGCTTTGTGTGTCTTTGTACGTCTTTAAATCGAAGGTAAGGAAGAATGGCTTAGACAAAAATAACCCTGACTTCACGTTTGTCAAGTGTTAATACCTATCCATTAAGTCTGGAGCTCCCAACTAACCGGCACAGTGGGTATTGGCAGCCCAATACCCAGAGCTGAGATGGGAAAACTGAGGTTCCTGAACAAAAGGAACTTGTCCAGGAGAGATACAGATGGTGGGAAGAGAATTTAAATCCACACCTCTCCAGCTCCAGTCTGTTGTTCAGGAGGTTTTCAAGCCATGTGAATTGCTTTGCTCAAGTGGGGTGTATGTGAAAAGTCCATTCATTGGAAGATGATAGAGAATGTGGCTGGAAGGACCCCAGGCAGCCTTTTGGAAATGCCTGGGAGGCTCTTCTGTCAGTTTACTGTGCAAACACTGCCGAACCCACAGAGTCCAAGAACTCCAAAAGAAGGCATCCACTTCACCAAGAATCCACCTCAGCAACCACAGAAACAAGCTCTGAAGAAGAAAAATAGGACTGGGGCATCACGGATTGGCTTGTGGCGATGTCATGCTCCATCCCTGGATGCCTGTAAAAGGACCTGCTCTGAGACTCTTTATGGGGGCCTTGGGTGTCTACTGTTCCCATTCCCTCACTTGCAGCCAGGCAGTGTGACGGCTCTTGTTCATGCTCCCCCCACCATCACACCCCCCACACGTCCTCAGTCTGCCTGCCTTGGGCCTCTTTCAGCCTATAATTACCCACAGTGCCCAACTTTATGGGTTCCCAAGGGGGGAGACTGGCAGCAAGAAGTCCCTTGAAGGGGAATCAGCCCAGCACATTCTCTTTCTTCCTCCCCAGGAGGAGCATGCCCCACTGAACCCTGCAGACACCAACTTGGCTTCTAAATGCTTCTCAAACTTCCCTACCCTCAATTCTTCCATTTCTGCCCAAGATGCTAGGCTGGAGCGCAAACAATTCTCTGTAGCTCCTACAGTGAGCCTCAGTTTCACAATCTCACCCCCACCTCCCCATACGCACATGCACTCATGTACCTCTGGGCTAACCCGCCCCCTGAACATCTGTCTCTTTTCTTCTTTCCATCCTTGTCCCCCACTTTCACTAGCTGACTCCCACACACTCTGAGGACCCACTCTGAGGACTTACTTTAGACTCTTTTGAGGTCCCCATATCTGACTCCCAGACCCTGTATGGCTACTTTTATGTCAACTTGACACAGGTAGGTTCACCTGGGAAGAAGGAATCTGCATTAAGAAAATGCTCCCATAGGACTTACTGTAGGCAAGTGTGTAGGGCATTTTCTTGATTGATGATTGATGTGGGAAGGCCAGCCCATCGTGGGCAGGTGGTCCTGGGATATATATTTAAAAAAAAAAGTAAAAAATAAAAACAACCAACCTGAGTGAGCCAGGAGAAGCAAGCTAGTAGGCAGCACTGCCCCATGGCCTCTGCATCAGCTCCCGGTCCCTGTCCTGTTTGAGGTCCTGCCCTGACTGCCCTCTGTAATGAACTGTGATGTGGAACTATAAGCTAAAATAAGTCCTTTCCTCCAGGTGCTGCTTTTGATCGTGATGTTTTATGATAGCAATGGAAACCCTGTCTAAGACAGACCCCCTAGTCTGCCCTCCATCTCTTGAGTCCCTCTCCCTCCTCCAAAACAGATTTCACAGAGAAAGCCCAAACTCAGTGTATCAGCAAAGTCCCCAGAAGTCTGCTCTTCTGTGATTTGAGGCAGAGTGTGTACCTCAGTCCCCTGGGTATAAATCCACCAGGCTGTCACTCACTAGCTGGGGGCCATTCCTGGTGAATATCAATCTTTAGCCTGTCATCAGCACTGACAGTGTAGACTTAGGCAGTTGGAAGTGAGAGGATATATGAGGTCCAGGGAAGACAAAGAGGTCACCCACATTCCCTCTGCCTATCATAGCCCAGCACACTGCACTGCCGTGGCCCCTCCCTGCATCTGTCCTGCCTTGTTTAGCTATATTCCCAGGGCCTCGCCTAATACTTGGCACAAAGAAACATGTGGTTAATCAAAGTGATGTCCTGCTTGAGGCAGTTCCCCAAGCCCAACAGCAGCCCAGGAATCCTGTCCTCTCGCTTCCAGCTGGGGAAAGATGGGAGTGGCAAAACCATGGGGAGAAACATGGGAACACCTTTTATGTCAAAAGTGTCATTCCAAGGTCCCTCTTTCCCTGGAAAAGCCTTAGGTGAATCACAGCAGAATCACAACCAGAGGTCTGGATTCGAATCTCAGCTCTATCCACTGCCGTATGGCCTTGGGGCCAGTTGCTCAACTTCTCCGTGCTACAGTTTATTCAACTGTGATAATCCTATCAGTTATGCATGTTGATTGGCATTCTTACAAATTTCAAATGAAAACAGGAGTAAAAGCAGCATAGTCATTGATAGAATAACCCTTACCTCCTTAGTATGCAAAGAGCAACCGAACCAAGAAAATAATTTTGACTGAGAGCCCTACCCCTGAAGCTTGAGTGTTAGCTGGTATGAGCACTTTGATTGATGCCAGGTTTTGTGCTAAAGGGTCTAGTTTCTGCAAGCCTGCCTGCAAGAGCACTCCTGGCCCACTGTGGTCTCAGCCCCACCAGTAAGAGGATGTGCACCATGTTCAAAGGGACCTGATGGCTCTCAAACAGCTTTAACTGACTAATACCATTATGGGTTGACAGTCAGCAAGCATGAAGATGCTCTTGGTCCCATAATCATCTTTCTTTCTTAGGGGAGGGCAGTGCCCTCCCCTAAGTTATGACTTTGAGATCCTGTGCCTTCACAATCTGTTCCTTCCCTCTCCTGGAAGGAGACTGATGTCTGAAGGAAATGAGAACTCCCATTACGATGTTCCAGCCACACAGAACATGGTATGCCTCCCTACCCCCTTGGGAACTCTTTGCTTTAGTGCAAACAGTTTGTGGCTACATCAGTAACACACCATAAGGCCCTGGTCAGCTTACTTTGCTTCTCTGAGTTTGGGTGCCAGTCAGTGAAGTGGAGTCAAATGCAAAGACCTACATCATAAAAACATTGGTGTGATTAAGTGAGCTTGTACTTGAAAATTATACAGTACCTAACACAGTACTAAATAAGTATTGGATCATATTAGGAGGCAGCTAAATGCTTGCTTCTGCCTGGTTCACATGATGACTCTTCCTATCTTAGTCCTCAAGTCAGAAATACGTCAGATTTTAACTGAATCTGTATGCAAAACTAAGAACACCAAAGGCACACTAGAGGCTGACATTGGGAGCTCTGTGGCCCACCAAGCTCTTCTCCAGAAGCATAATCTGCACCCAGCTGCCCTCCCCCACCTCCCTGGTCCACTGGATGCAGATGCCCCAAGGACTGACTGTAGGGCTCTCTCTGTGTCTCCATGGCCCTTACTTAACAATTGAATCCTTTCTGGTCATGGCTGGCCTAAATCTAGGAAGGCAGTTTAAGAGGCATGCATTGCAATTCTCTCGACATAGAAGAGCATGAATGAGTACAAGAGGGAGCCCTGAGTAAAATCACCAGCCCACAAGCCTTCTTCCAGTACCTCACTAAACCTCCCTACAGTAGCAGGATGCCAACGTGCGAGATTCAAGTGAGTTGCGTGATGTGACTTGCCCAAGATATCCATGGACACAGTCAGAAAACTAGGATTTGAACCCATGCCTGTGAAGTGCCAAGCCTCTTCCCTCTTCTGTACAGCTGATTAGAATGTTCTTTCCCATTACGAAAAGCTGAATGGGAAATGGGTTTTTTCATCCATTCATTGCATGGTCATGGGCCAGCCCCGATCCCAGAGATCTACCACGTATAAATCACCCATGGCAGTTCTGGTACAATAAATCACCTGACAGAGCTTCCACGAGCTTTAGGGTCTGTGGTCCTGCCCGTACAGCTGGGCTGCCTCTGATTCCCAGAACACAGAAATAACACTGCATGCCATACAGCCTACTCTTTACAGAACGGAGCATAAGCTGCCACTGAGAAACTCTACTTCCCTGCCACCCTGAAACCAGGAGACTTGAGGCCACGTGTGGTGCTTCAGATGACAATCCAGAAAGATAAGCCTTGAGCCAACCCAACCTGGACCCCAGACACAAGAACAAATAAGCATCTTAAAGAGGATCTCCATCCCCAGCATTGCAGCCCCACCAGCTGGGGTCCCCAAACATTGCAAAGCAGGAAGGAGCTGTCCTGGCATCCTTCACTGCTCCCTGCCCTCAGAGCCTGTGAACAGATTGAGAGGGCTGTCTGACAAGAGCAAGCTGTGGGAGGATTGTTGTGCAGCAGTACCCACGTCATCGGGACACCTTCTTACGAAACGCGCCCTTATTTCCCAACGCTCTGGACTTGGCCATGGAAACGCACACTGATTCCAAAGTCAGAAGCTCGCGTGGACCACTGCAAAGTTCTCATCTGGCCCGGGATTTTTTCAGCTGAGTAAAATGCCAGGCTTGGTAAAGGCCTCAACCATTGACAGCCTTTTCTTCGTTCCTTGGTAGTAACTATGTTGCTATACCTGTGTCTGCTCTAGTGCTAGGGACAGGGCGACAGGACAGCCAAAGCAGATCCTAGTGCTAGGGACAGAATGACGGTGGCAGCCAAAGCAGAGACAGGCCTTGTCCTCAGCACTAGCTCCTGCCAGGCAGACTGACTTCGGACCAAACATTTTAAGTTAAAAGTGCAAACATGTACCTCCCAGGGCAGCACGCTGTATCCAGTACAGGAGGAGGAGGAGACCTAAGACCCCGAGAGTCAGTGTGCTTCTAACACAGACGATGGCAGGGGTGAAGAACTGCCAGCAAAAGAGAAGAGCCAGAGAGAGGCTCAGTCAGGAGACTAGAGGGTTTTCTAGGGCCCAACATGTGTCCTGTGCAACTAGAAAAAAGCCCCAGGGCAGCAGAGGGGGAGGACAGGCTGGGGAAAAGGACAGCAGTGGATCTTCCCAGCATGTGACTTCCTCCTGCACTCAGTCCCAGTCTGCGACCTGTGGACTTTTCTTCCCTCCTCCCCAGAGCTGTGACCTGTGGGTTCCCTCTCCTTCCTGGAGCTCCTCATGTCATCTCTTCTCTGACATTGTTCCCTTCCTCACTTCTGGGCCAACATCCTTTACCCAGTCATTACCATGAATTATTTGGATTATCCCAAAATATTAAATGACCTCCGTACCCCATCTCTTATTGAGTCTTAGACCTGGGTCTCACTATGTCATTTTTGTCCTGGAGTCCTGCCCCCATCTCATGTCTTCAGACTGCCACACAAAACTGGGTAAAGTGTGGCATGGCTGGGCCTCAGCCAGCTTGGGTCAGATACTGAGCACTCTGCCCTAGGGCTACTCTGTATTCTTCTAGACCTGGGAGGGGGGCGGAGGGTCTTGTTCTGGCAGTTGTCTTATAGCTGACCCACACAGAAGAAAGGGGAAACCTGGGTATTGGAACAGCCTGTGCAATCAAACTAGGTCACATCTGACCACATTATATTTATGTGCACACATGCATGTGTGTGTACATGAGTGTGTGACTGCATGTGTGGTGTGTATGTGTGTATGTGTTTGTATGTAGCTCAGAAAGAGCCAAAAGAAAATAGGCACAAAAGGACCCTCTGCCGCCCTCAGTACCAGCTGACACTGACTGCCGCCATCTCCCTATGTCCAAGGGAAGGGAACAAAAACAGAAAACCCATCCCCAGACAAAGTTCATGGTTCACAGAAGAAGCTGGGGCCTGGGCAAAGTCCACTGAACACCTAGCAAGCACCAGGTGCTTCCCAGTGCCTCCTGACTTAATCAGAACCCAAGGGAATCACAGCTAAGGAATCCAAAGCACAAGAAGGCAGTGGGCACACCTGTGAGAAATTCCACAAGAAGCAGGTGCCACTCTGCCTTTACTCTCATTTTAATTCCCAGGGATTGCCACATAAGAGCCAAGTACCCAGTAACTCTCTGTTGAATATGTGAATGGATGAATATATGAATGAATGAATGAATGAATGAATGAATGAATGAATGAATGAATGATCAAAAAAATATTGCATCCCAGATCTGATGACTCCAAAGTCTAAATGCCCCTTCTTTTGCAGATATGTAAGAAGTGGACCAAAAAGGAGTGAAGAAATAGCTAAGAACACCAGTTGTTTCTCCAAAGGACCCAGGTTCAATTCCCAGCACTCACATTGCAGCTCACAGTTATCTATAAATCCAGTTCTAGAGGATCCAGCACCCTCTTCTGGCCCCCATGGGCACCTGTACTCACATGTACAACACACAGAAGCACATTCAAACACACATACAATAATTTTTGTAAGGTGGATCAAGTCAACACACAGAAGCAAGGAGGCAGAGACTGTAGTGCAGGCAGAGGGGGGGAGGAGGCAGCGAATATTTGGTGGAGGTTTTGAAACTTAGAAGCTTTCCAAGCTGATCACTCACTTTCCAGATGTTCAACAAGCACCCGCTGAATGTGAGACATCAGGTCAGGGACGACCCACCAGTAAAGGAGTTCTACCCTCCTAGAGCATGCATTCAAGATGACCCAGAGGAACACTACTCCAGGCAGAGGGAAGAATTGGGAGTTGTGTTTTGGAGGTGAAGAATGTGGAGCTCATTGGATGAGACAGTGGGGAGAAGTAGGTTCTGACGAGTGTTGAGATTTGGTGTCATGGCACAGGCCATGATCACTGTAGCCCCTTCCCTGAGTATCTTTGACTAGTTCATGGTTGTGGTTTTTTGCCTCTATCCTCACCCAGTCTTAAACCATAGCTACAACCCTGAAGGATCTGGAGCTGCAGAGGCGTGCACTGATGCCAGTTAAGAGAAAAGAAATGGTTTTTGCTCCTTATTCGTTTTTTTCATATCTGGTACTGATTTGAGTATTGAAAAATATTTATTTCCACATTTAAAGCCAGAATTTTTATGTCAAGTATTCAGGCTCCTGCACGGGTGGTTAAGTTGCTTATAAAATATGTGACGTGTTTTAATTTCTCTAAATCAATGAATCAATCAATCATCCCTGATGCCTTTGTCAGGAAAAAAGATAGAAAACAAGCTCTTTATTTTATTAGGAGCACTTGTCAACATTTCAAAGTGGGAAGTAGCTCGACTCAAGTTTCTACAGATTGCTGGGGGGATGTAAAAGTAGCCAGCTCTAGGCTGAGTTTGGACTGGCTCTGCAGCTAAGGTTCAAGTGGAACCCACTGAGGTGTGGGGTTGCAGGCAAATTGAAGATTATCTTTAGGAAGCCAGTGGTGAGACCATGACAGCTGGGCTCTACTGGGTCGAGGTTCAGCTGTCTGGACAGCTGGAAAGCAGAGTCTGAAGATCTAGTAGTAGTTAAGGATGCAAAGGAAGGGAGGCTTGGTCTCTGTAGACAGGGAGTAGGGAGTAGAGTGATGAGGATTCAGGCATGGGGGTTGAGGACCAAGATTTGTGAGTAAGACCTGGGAATAGGCAGAGGCCAAATGACAAGATACCTAACGTAAAGCCTGGCCCAAAGCAAGTGCTCAGAGGAGTCAAGGGAATGAGTAGCTTTAAACACCACACCAAAATCTTTTGTTGTTGAACTCCTTAATGACTTTGGCACATCGGATTCTTTTCATGTATGCAGAGGTCCCTTGTGAAGGCTTTACATTCATCCATTTTACTGACTGGTGCTCAAGGAGCTTATGCCACTTAGCTAGGGTCACAGAACTAGTAAGTAATAGAACCAGGGCCCAAACCCAAGTCCGTGTGAACCCTCTGACCTCTGAGATCTCAACTCTTGAGGGAAGGAAGTACAAAGACTGGGCTATGCGTGGTTTTCGTGGGCCTGAGGAACTTTGGTATCTGTGAGGCCTCTCCATAAAATGGTTAAACTTCTACCCAGTGCCTATTGACACAACAGCTTCTTGTTTCTTCCAGTTTCTTGCTTCTGGTTTCAAAGGCATTAAGGCATCTTCACAGGCCTCTACCAGTATCCAGGGTTCCATTTCCCATGGCCTGTGCCTGCTAGGGATGTCAGCCATAGTGTGTCCCTGTATCTAAGGCAATTAGTTCCTTCAAAACTAACCAAAGCCACACTTTGCCCAGTGAGTGGAAAGGACACCACAGCACCTGCCAGCACCCCACCAGGTCACCTTTGAGGCTATGGCACTTCTTCTGAGGCCCTTGGATCTTTTCAACTGGGCAGCTTCATAGACAGGAGGAGGGAAAGCCCAGCTGCCTTGAGATTCAACCCAGACCAACCTCATGCCCACCAAAGAGCATGAGAAACATGCAGCCTGCCCCAGGACCGGTTTGCTGGGCCCTGGTGGTATACACAGAGGCTGTCCTTGCCCTGGAGCTGTTAGTCCAGCAGGCTCCCTGCTTCCTGGGAGAGTCAGGCCCCACTGATGACCTTTGGAACCTCTCTTTTCCTCCCTACCCCTCCTCCTATCACTCCAAAGCTTAGGGCAAGGACAATGGGCACTGGGGGAAGGGGAAGACTGCCCAGCCCAACCTCCCAGAACTGCTAAGCCCTGGCCTGAGAATTCTCTTTCCTGGGGCTTCCCAAGAAACCCCATACTATCCCTGAAGTCAGCCTATTAAAGATAATACAGACTTTGTCAACCCTTACCCTGTGCCCAGCTCTGGACAAAAGTACTGCACTTACTCAGTGCTTATAACTTCTCCATAAACACATTTTTTTATGGTTCACAAAGTAACCATATGTAGTCAAGAAACTTGCTCCCAGTCTCACAGAAACAAGTCACTATGTCAAGACGAGAACCCAGCCTTACACAGAGACCCGTACTTCATGCACCAGGCCACTTTGCATTTTTGCAGAGAAAATCTTTCAGCATCTCTTTTGCCTGTTGGCTGAGCACCCAAGGTGCCTTGATCAGACTGTTAGGAAGGGCTACCAGGAGCCTGCCCTCATCCAAATGCACACTTGGGTCTCCACAGCATGCCAGGTCCCAGCTGTGAAGTACCCACGCCTTCTCACCCTCCTTAGCTTTCCCTGGCCTGGAATACCTTCCCGAGGGCAAGTGTTCTAGCAGATGGAGTTTTGAATCACACTGACCCGGGTCTCAGTCCCACCACTACCCCTAGGTCTGACATGTGAACATGTGACCTTTGGACAAGTCACCTGCTCACTCTGAGCTTTGACTTTTTCAACCAAGCAGCCTGGAGCCACTAGGTCTGCTCAGACAGTTGGCTAAGACGAGGTGTGTCAGGCTTGGGGTACTGGGTAGATTCTCTGCTGGTCCCACCTGCCCAGCCTTCAAATGGCTGGCTCTGCTACCACTCAGAGATGGTCTAAGAGAACCAGGGATATAAGCTCAAAGGGCCAGGGTCTCCTCGAACCCCCATCCACAGCACAGGACTAGCCTCCATGTAGCTGTGGGAAGAAAAAAGGAGGGGAGAGGAGAGAGAATATCATGTGGGTCAGAAGGCATTTGGGGGTTGGGGACTGGGTCAGATAGTAGAGAGTAAAAACAGAACGTGACCTGTGTCTTAGTTATTTTGACCACTAATCTCAAAGAACCTGTGTAGAGGAAGAAAAGTGTCCATGATCTGCCAAACTGTCTAGCTGTGTGGACATACCCATTACTCAGGATGCCCATGGAGTGTCCTGCATGTCACACCTCCCATCTTATTGTAACACCCCCCCCACTTCCTCCGCCCGTGCCCCCCCCCAAAACAAGGTTTCTCTGTATAACAGCCCTGGCTGTCCTGGAATGCACTCTGTAGAAGAGGCTGGCCTCAAACCCACAGAGCCTCTGCCTTCCCAGTGCCGGGATTAAAGGTATGTGACACCACACCTGGCTTATCACCTCTTTTTCAAGGCACTCTGCTAGGAACTCCAAAACCCCTCACTAAAACCAGGAAAAGAGTCTCTCAAAGCTAAGAGAGCTCCTCAAAGACTGTCTCTTTCGCCTTCAAGCCCTCTGGTCAGATTAAATTCTGGCCCTAGGAACTGGAGGGGGCAGCCAAGAAAGAATAAGATAGATGAGTCTGGGGTAAGCGTGGATCCCTGCTATTCCAGGTCCTCTAATGCTATCCCCCTGTTTCACCCCTTTCATCCCCATCCCTATTGAGCCTTCCTCCATCTCCTCCCCCTTCCCCAGGTCTCCATCCTGCCATGAGAGCCTGGTAATAAGCTTCCAAACCAGACCAACGGGTTCCTGAGGCCTGGCCCACCTTCCCCCTTAGGCAAGTAGGGACATGGGTATGAAACACCAGCAGCTGGCTCCTAGAATGTTCTGCAGTCACTGGCCTGCCTAACCAAGTGGGACACCCCTAGGAGCAGGACCACCTCCTGCAAGACCATGTTCTGTCCATGTGCATGTTAAGCCGGGTCATCCCCTCTTCTGTGAGCTGACAAGCCTGAAACCTTATACCAAACCTAACACGTTGACTCATCATATGCAGTTAATAACACATCACATCCAACCAGTCATCTGGCTGGAGCAGGGGAAGTTTCATAAAAGGGGATGTCAAATTCAATGAAAAAACATCAGCAAGGTTTTTTTTTTCCTTGATGGGTTCATTATCAAAAGTTTTGACAAAACCCAACAATTGAAATCCCTAGGGAGTTCTACCTGTGTGTCTTTTTATACCCTTAGGCAGTAATAATAGGAGGGAGGGAAGGGAAGAGGAAGGGGACTCTGAAGGAGGACGACTTAGTGAGGTGTGTGTATCCAAAATGATAGCCTGGGTCCACTCCTAGCTCTGCTTCTTAGCTGTGAGACCCTGGGCAAGTCATTCAGCCTCTGTAAGTCTTAGTTTCTTCACCTATAAAATGGGTATTAGAACACGGGCACAGGGAGACTAACCTGTCTCCTAGCATTGTTATGATGGCCAAACAGTGTCATGCACTAAGTGTGATGCACTTAGCAGAGTGTCCAAAGGCACCCAAGAGTGCTCAAGGGTGTGGCTATTGTTAAGTATCAGAATTAGTAGACTACCATTAATAGAACTAACATGGTCATTTTTATTCTTCTTCTTCCTCCTCAGGATTGTGTCTCACCTTGTCAGTATTTACCCGAGCCAAGGAGCAGCAAAATTGTATGCTCATGTACATGTGTGTACAGTGATTGCGGAAGGACCTGTGGGTGGATGACCAGAGCTGACTGGAGAAACCACAGGTCTACGTTATAATTTCGGGCACAGTTGTGTGGTAGAGGTCCACGGGAATCTCTTACGGTTCATCTCAAGGTGTCACCCATGCTGAGCTCTTATTCTGTGGTCTCCTGACTCTCCCATCTTGGGAGGGGCGTCTCCTTGGCTTCGACCACCTCTCTCTTCCCACAAAGTTAGCAGTCTCGGGCTTCCAAATGTGGCTTTTCTAATCACACCTGGACTGGACATAGCTGGGAAATCTTTTTAGTTGCAAGATCTGTTGTGGGGGGAGGGGACTAGGATGGGGGTGATGGGACGCCCTTGGGATGTAAAGCAAATAAACTGAAATAAATAAGTACAAGATAAAAGAAAGAAAGATCCATCGTGATGACACATGGCCCACCTCAAGGTCATTAACTTTGATGGTAGCTGCAAAGTTGTTTTTTTTTGGGGGGGGGTCTTGTTTTGTTTTAGCCACAATAAGAAAACATATTTCTAGGTTCTAAAGATTAAGATGTGGACATCTTTCAGAGGCTATTGCTCTTCCTTAGCTCCTAGGGGTGATGAAGGAAGGCCTTCTTGGCCCTCTTGGTTTTATGGTTGGTGCTGCTACACCTCCACAGCAAGTGTTTCACAGGGACTGCTGATGCTGATAAAGCTGGAGACGGCCAAGCCAACAATCTTCACAACCCAGAGCATCCTAGCAAAGGGTTCTAGATCCCACAACTGGCCGTATTTGGAGAGCCAAACAGACCCAAACAGACCTATAAGGGCAGTGGAGATACAGCCCAGACTCCCGCTTTTGGCTCTCTGTGTATCTGCAGGGATGATGTTCTTGTCTGAGCCTCAAATTTTCCTTTTCCATGAAGGGATCAGAGAGCCAGAGGTACCAACATGTAAGGCTCCTGTGGCAGCACTGGACATGCTGAGGAGTGCCTCAGCTTGCCCACTCCACAACCCAGAGTTCAGGTTTACGTTCACAGCAATAGGCGGGTGTGTGGCAAGGAAGACTCCCCTGCTATTAGGGACTCTAGGGTTCTGGGGTGTGTGTGTGTGTGTGTGTGTGTGTGTGTGTTAGGAGGAGTATGCCTATATGAGCAGCAGAGGGAAAGCCAGTGTGAAGAGTGCTTCCAGGTTGGAAAATGTAGCCCTGGGCTCTTTGTACAGCTCAGAGTCTCCTCCAAGCTACCCTGAAGGCCACAACCAGAACCTACAGACTCCACAGTTCTAGGAGCCTACACATCACGAGCTACCACGAGACTTCAAAGAAATAGAAATAAAGTGTTTCTTTGAAGTCTTCCACACGACACATCTGCTGTTGAACTGTCACAGAAGGCCCAGAACACCTAGCGGTCACTAAGAAGCAGAGGACCGAGGATGCACAGACAAGATGTCCAAAACCACGGTAAAGGAAAAGCGTAAAATAAATTTCACAACACCAGATAAAAAGTGTTAACTATTTTAATTGTGTGTGTGTCCATCTAACCACAAGTTTCAAAACACAGATGCTTTCAAAGCAAAAAATAAGAAGTTTGCTGGCTGTATGACTCCAGAGTGACTTCAGGCCTTATCAAACTCTACAGTCTAAACTCCCTGCAAAAGCCAAATCCCAGGACTCAGAGTAGGCAGTTGGCCTTTGACCTCTATTCTTCAAAAGGAAAGTGAAAGAATGTGGAGGAAAGGTTGTCATGAGATACACTGTGTTTGCAGTCTACCTGTGTTCTCTGTGTGGGGGTACATGGTATGTGAACTAGGGTGCATTCATAAAGGTTTTGCACTGGGAGAAGAGTGTCAAGGGTCCTGATTTTTTTCATTTTTCTATTTACGATGCACAATTCCTAAATTTTAGAAAGCAAGCTCATAAAGGCTTTAGTGTATTTAAAGTTTTTTTTAAAAGCCATTATTTTTTGTTATAAAAGTCAAAGGCAAGCCAAATATTTGTATAAGAATGTTTCTCCAGGAAAATGGGCGGTGTTGGTCTCGCAGTTTCAATGTCCTGGACTTGCCATACCAGCACTGGCCAGCTACATACCGCCTCACGGATGTAGAAGGCCTGCTGGGCAGACAGAGGTCATTCTGGCCTCAGAGACAGTCGGTGGCATCTAAAGGCAGAGTGTGTGGTGTCCTCTGCCGCCCTGCGAAAGTGTGCACACACTGGGGTCTGTGAACACCCTCACCTCATGGTTTGTCATTCTCAGCTGGCAGCAGACAGATGCTTAAGGCTGAGCCTGCATCCATGCTGACTCCACCCTGGCCAACTGACTAACCTCCAACCTACCATTGTCACTCTCTGACCCTGGCTTTGGCACTCTTGCTACAAAATGAAAACGGAAGAAATAAAGCATGTGGATTTTCTACCATAATGCCAGAGCCATGTTGGTGCTTGACATGGCTTAGAAAAAAAGAGGTACAGACTCTCTCAAGTCCCTGGCTCTGGCCAGGAAGACACATGTCATCAGAGGCATTCTGGCTGCCTGCAGAGAACAGAATCCACCTTCCTTATCAGGCCAGCCTCACTGCGCCCTATACAAAGCTGGCCTCTGGCCTCTGGCTACCGGACCTGACTAGTTCCAGCCCGTGTCCCCATGGTTTATCTAGTGGCCCCAGGCCTGGAGGGTCCTCACTGCCTGCCTGGCAAGCAAGCAGAAGATTCCCACTTTGAAGATAAGAAAACTGGATAACTCAGGAAAGCTACATAACTTCTACTTTCATTCATTCACTTGATATTTAAATGATATGCTAATGAGAACCAGATATTAGGGAAACTGTGAGGCAAAAGGAAGCCCCAGCACTCCAGGTCTATGAGTGCCTCTGATGCCTCACAACGTCCTGTGGTTTAAAATGCAATGCCAGATTTAATGTGTGCTGCTGCCATCTTGAATGTCTTGATTTAATACAGAAAGGGTTTTTTTTTTTTTAGAATTTAATACACCTTTATTTTTTAATAACTGTGTCTTACTATCTAGATCAATTTGGCCTCAAAGTCACTATTTAGCCCAAAGTGGCCTTGAACTCTTTGTTCCTCCTCAGCCTCATAGGTACCAGGATTACAAATTCAAATTGCCACACCCAGATCTCATCAATTTTGTAGTAAAAAAAAAAAAAGCTATTCGTTTGTATCTTGCACTGTTCCCTACAAATTAAATACAACTAGTGGCATCTATACTTAAGAGGATGGTGGAAGAAAGTGAACACATCCCCAGGGATGAAGATGGGGAGAATGAATATGGGGCCAACGATCATGGGGAGAGCTGGGGTGCCTGACGCCCTCTACAACTTTAGGTGCCAACTTGCTAAGGAAGTTATACTATGCCTAAAGACTGACTTGGAAAAAAGGATTAGAAAAAAAATAAAATAAAACTTTAAGAAAAAGAGGCCATGAATCTGAGAGGGAATGGGAGGGGCAGTGCAGGAGGAGTTTTGGAGGAGGAGAAAAGGGGGAGATGATTGTAAATAGGTACACATATAGGGTTTTTTATTGAAATTGAGTTCCAGGTGGGGGGTATAGGGCAGATGGTAGAGGGCCTGCCTGGCATGGAGGAAGCTCTGGATTTGATCCCTAGCACCACATAACACCAGGCAGAGTCATGCATGCCTGTAATCCGAGTGAGAGGGAAGTAGAAGCAGAAGAGTCGGGAGCCCAAGGTTCATGGCTGCGTGGCCCACTCCTGACCAGCATGGACCACCAGAGAGTATCTCTAAAACAACCGCATAACCCTTGGCTTTCCTTAACTATAAGACAGAGATGAATTCTGACTTCACACAAATCTGGGTGCATCCTCCAGGATGTGCAATCACGTGTGTGGTGGCAAAGGGTAAAATCCACGACATGAACATGTGTACAGGAGGCAGAGACTGGTACTGAAATGTCCTCTTCAATTATGCTCCACTGCTCTCCTCCCGCCTGCCACACAGGGTCTCTCACTGGACCTGGTGCTGGCCATTTCAGCTAGACCGGTTGGTCAGCAAGCGCCACAGGACTCACCTGCCTCCATTCTCCAGCACTAGGGTTACAGGCACCTGCTGCCAGTCCCGGCCCTTTGCATGGACACTTGAGATCAGAACTCGGGACCCTCATGCTTGGATAGAAAGCATTTACCCAATGAACTGTCTCCCCAGCCCCAAACAAACCTTCCTTAAGTTCATTTACTCATCCCATTCATTCATTGTCCCTGGTTCACTTGGGCCTCTAGGGCAGCATCACAGAGGCAGGTACAATACTCTGTGCTTTGGGGACACATGTTCTAGCCAGGAGATGGAGGTGAAAACAACAGATTGCACAGACAAGTATTTATCTGTTCCTAGGATTTGGGAGGTGGAAAGGCACAGGGCGTGCTACGGGAGCATGTGCTGAGGCTAGACTGGGCCAGGGAACACAGTTCTCAGCCACTCAGATCAGGGCTAGGGGCAGAGAAGGCCACACTGTCAGAGTCTGGGGGACAGAGCAGGTCACCTGCAGACATCGGCACAGCAGGGAGCAATGGCCCTGCTGAGTTCACCAGGCATCTTGCCAGCAGCCCAGTTGTGCCCTGGTCTCAGGGGCAGTAGGAGGAGCTGGCCCAAGGCAGGAGAAAGCAAATGAAAAAAAAAAGAAAACGAAATAATAATTACAAGCAGGCAGCTTTGGGAGGACAAGAGTAGAGCAGGCTAACCATCCTTGCCGATCAGCTACTGTGTGCCCAGCCCTTCCACAGACTCGGTCAGGTCACCAGCCATGCCCTAGAAGACAAGTGCACCCTCCTCACAGTACAGTGAATTAAAACTCAAGACAGGTTAAACCTCCCAAGGTCACATGTGAAGTTGGATCCAGTTTCCTGACTTCCCTCACCCCTCTAACTTAAAATTGACCCCTGGCCCCATTTTTTAAAAATCTGTCCCCAAACCTCCAGACAACAGTGGGCTTACCTTTCTTAACTCAAAAGTTGATCTGGTTGCCCCTCTTCCCATTGGCTGTTAGGGGGCTCACAGTTAATTCCTGGCTCATCTTAATACAGACTTCGTGTCATCATATTACTTTCAGATCAGCCTTCCTTACAGACCTTGCTTTTACTTTTATATCCTTCTTTCTGTTTTACACTCGGGGGATTGTGTTGTTGTTATCTCTTGTTCTTATTCTTGGGGTGATCTGACTCACCCTATTGTGTCTGGCTTCATCCAGCCATCCTAAACCTCTCCGGCATCTCCCACACTCCATCCTAGCGGTCCTCCTGTGCCCCTGGACACTTGGCTGGCCTGCTCACTGTGCTGGAAACACTGTCCAGGCTCACTCAGGCTCATTACTCCTCTGTGCACCTCTCCTCCCATTCTCTGTGTCTTAGATCATGTCTACGAAAAGCTGCTGTCTTCCCCGAACCTTCACACAGTCTCATTATGTCACACATATACTGTGTACTGGGCTGCTAGTGAAGACCATATACTTGCTGTCCTAGATAGGATTTCTGTTGCTGTGAGGAGACACCACAGCCAAAGCAACATGGGAAGGAAAGAGTTTATTTGGCTTACATATCCGGAGTCACAGTTCACTAAGGAAAGCCGAGGCAGGAACTCAAACTGGGCAGAAACCATGGAGGAATATGGCTTACAGGCTTGAGCAGCCTGCTTTCTTATAGAACCCAGGACCGCCTGCACAGGGGAGGCCCCACCTACCCACAGTGGGTGTGGGTGGCCTTGGGTTCTACCCTCTTATATCAATCACCAATTCAGAAAACGTAATACAGGCTTGCGTACAGCCTGATATTATAAGGGCATTTTCTCAAGTGAGGCTCTCTCTTCTCCACTAACTCTTGTGTCAAGTGGGTACAATTAACCAGCACAACTGACCCCTTGTCAACCTGACACACAAAACATCATCACTATTAAGCCACAACCTTTCCTCATTTTAGTGTTTTGAGACAGAATTTCTCTGTGCAACCCTGGCTGTCCTGGACTCACTTTATAGACCAGGCTGGCCTCGAACTCATAGAGATCCGCCTGCCTCTGCCTCACTGAGCGCCGGTATTACAGGCATGCACCACCTTATGAGACTCCTTCCTTTCTTATTTATCCCAAAGATCTCACATTAAAACATAAATAATTCTAAAAGCCTCAGTCTTTACAAATTGAAACATACTAAAAAAAAAAAATTCAGCTCTTTAAAATATCCAGTCTCTTTAAAGACCTAAAATCTCTTCTATAAGTTCAAAATCATTCAACTGTGAGCTCCTGTAAAAATCGAAATGAAGTTGAATACTTTCTTACTTCGAGAGGGAAATAGTCAGGTCAGGACACAGTCACAATCTGAATAAAGCAAAGCCAAACTCCAACAGTGTAAATAACTCAGTGTCCAATATCTGGGACTCACTCACCATCTTCTGGGCTCCTCCGAAGTGCTTGGGTCATTTATCTGGCTCTGCCCTCCACAGTACACACAGCTTCTCTCCTAGGCTCAGGCCACCTCCACGCCACATCTGCTGTTGTCCTTAGCAGATAGCCCATGGTACCAGCATCTCCAAAACGCTGGGGCCCTCTTGCTGCAATTGGGCGGCATTTCCACCAAGAGCCTCTCCTAGCCCCTCTTCAAGGACTCCAACCCTGCCACATAGTGCCAAGCCTCAGCTGCTCTCCATGCCTTCAAAAGCAGCACCACCTGGATGACTCTTACGGTAGCATGTTCCACTGCCAGCACGAGATACAACCCTGGTGGCCTCTGGAACACGACTTGCACAAGATGGCTCTGAGGAAGCAGCTCCCAGAAGATTTCACCTCAGTGCGGTTGCTCTTTTTTTAACCACCACTAGCTTCTCAGCTCCAGCTGACCAGCATCAATTGACCCAATAAAACAAATATCTCACAGCTGATTCTTCAGCCCCAGCTGACCA
Organism: Pachyuromys duprasi; assembly: GCA_028658305.1. Lineage (NCBI taxonomy): Eukaryota > Metazoa > Chordata > Mammalia > Rodentia > Muridae > Pachyuromys > Pachyuromys duprasi. The sequence continues at coordinate 133,548,043 of CM053766.1, read as the reverse complement.
GAACCACAGAATCTCAACTCAAAATGTCAGCTGGCCCTGATGGAATAATTAAGAGACTCTCCACCTTCCCTCGGGAACTTCACAAGCCGGGCCTCCATTGTCTGCACTGCTCTTAACATTCTTATCTCCCACAGAATAGCTCAACAAGCTTTGAATACTCAACGGATATTCTCACCCAAAGTTCCAAAGTCCTTCCATTATCCTCCCCAAAACATAGGGTCTGATCTGTAACAGCAACACCCCACTATCCTGGTACCAATTTTTGACCTAGTTAGGATTTCTATTGCTGTGAGGAAACATCTCAACCAAAAGCAACATGGAGTAGAAAGAGTTTATTTGGCTTTCATACCCAGATTCACAGTCCACTGAAGGAAACCAGGGCAGGAGCTCAAATTGGGCAGAAACCTGGAGGCAGGAGCTGATGCAGATGCTTGGAAGAATATGGCTTACTGGCTTGTTTCCCATAGCTTGATTAGCCTGCTTCATTATAGAACCCAGGACCACCTGCCCAGGATTGGCCCCACCCACAATGGGTTAGACCCACACACACATCAAATGGCAATTAAGAAATGCCCTATAGGCTAACCTACTCCCTGACTTTATGGAGGCATTTTCTCCATTGAAGTTGCCTCTTCTTTAGTGACTCTGGCTTGTGTCAAATTGACATAAAATTAGCCTGCCCACATACCTCTTGTTTTCTGAGAATAGAGAGGGTTACCAGGAACCCTAATTCCACACAACCCACCTCCCAGCCTGCCACCTTCACCACTGAAGAGCACTGTTTTGTGTGGCTCTGCACAAAGGTTCACAATCTCCATGAGTTGGAGTGCACATGCACACACAGGTGCACAGTCTCTGAGTTGATACACATGCACACATGTGCACCAAGATAGCCATACACACAGCAACTCACATGAACACAAACACCAAAAACAAACTACGTTGTCATCAAGTTAGGGACCCCCGCCCAAGATCTAAGGACTCTGATATTCTCTCTAAAACAGGATTCCCAAGACAAAAGGCAAGTTTGCATCAAGGCCAAGTGGGTGTCCCTCTTGAGAAAATTATGGCACTCTCTCAGCCATGGTTCCTGGTCTGAACATCTGGACAGTGTCTATCCGTGTATGTGAGTATATTCACACTCAGGGCTGGAACTCTTGGCTCTGTCTGGGCTCTGAGTCTGTACTCACTTCTCCAGCCCTCCTGCTGGGGTATGCGGGTTTTGCCTTCCAGGCCTTCCCTCACCATCAAATTTAGAACTATTTGAACCCAAGATCCTGGCCAGAGGAAAACCAGTTAGACCTGCTGGACGGTCTCTTCGGCTGCTTCTCACAGCATTTCCTGTCCTCCTGGTCCTCTAGCGGGGCTGGCTCTGCACATTGGGAGAGAGAGCAGAGAAGGATCAGATGATGCAAGAGTTGGCGCGGCTGTGCCAGCTGTGACCACAGCAGCCACTACAGACGGACTCTACGCTGGCAATCCATCCCACCCCTGCACTTACATGTACCCGTGCCAGGTATTTCTAACAAGCAGCGGCTCAAAAGATCCCTCCAGAAACCAGATATGGGCAAGATGTTCCCCATTTGCCTAAGAGGCAACTGAAATTCAAAGAAATGGCATGGCCCATGCAGGTCCCCACAGCAAGCCAGAGGAGGGGCCTGGTTAAAGCGGGCGGTGTGTCTTACCTGTTCCCAGCAGATGCGTACTGCCAGGCTCCTGTGATGCCCCAGGACTAGAAGAAAGGGACAATGTCCTCCTCCCCCTCCTAGACTGCTTGCGTGGAACAGTACCTTAAAAACCAAGAAATGTGAATGTTAGGGACGATAATGTTGGGGGAGGGGGAACTCAGGAGAAAGTGTAGAAGCCAAAAGAACTCAGACAGGGTCTGGGGTCATTCCAACCAGAGGATCAGCTGAGGAGTGAAGAGGGGAGGGTCTTGAAGGCCAGAGTGTACAAAATTCTAAATGCACTGGGAGCTGTAGATGGTTTCAGAGCATGACTAATTACTAATGTCAATAAATATTCTAAAAAGTGTTCCCAAAGTATGTGCAATTTAAGAAGAGGATGCATGGTGGTCTGAAGGGAGCGCTCTTCTCGAAGTTAGGCCTCATTGATTATAACCTTGAAACATTTTCTGGCTGGTTACAAAGTCACCCATCATCCAACCCTTGGCCTTAAAAGGAATTGTAGTTGAACATACAGGCTCCAGACTCAAGTCTGTCAAGGTTTGAACACCATCACTACCACTGACTAGCTGTTCATCTTTGGGGAAATTGCTTAACATCTCTGTGATTCCATTTCCTCATCCAGAACATAGGGATAGAATCTTCCCAGCTCTTAGGGTTACTGAGAGGGTATGTGAGTGACTGGAGAATTATAAAGCATTTGACAGCACCAGGCATGCGGAAGGCACTTGTTAGATCCAGACCTTAGGATTCACAGCCTGCATCTTCCAAAGACTAAAACTGGATGAGTCTTACAGAATGGGTTGGTTCCCCACAATCCTTTTCTAGGTCCCCTTAACAGTTATCAATGTCTTTGCTACTTACACCATCCTTTTAATATCATGTCTGGAGCTTTTAGATACATGTACCCATAACCCACGAATAAACTATTTATCAATAATTGTATCAGCCTTGACCCAGAGTTAACTACTTTTTGATCAAGGTAATTCTGCAGAAACCAGAATGAAGGGTGAAGGTCTCCTACCTGAGTCTCAGCATAGTGTGGCAGCTCTGGATCCTTGGCAGAGAGCTTCTGTCAGTCAGCATAGTCACAAAGGACTGGAGATGGGATAGAAGGCAAGGCTGAAGGAGGCCACCAGGGAGAATTACCTTACTTTTTGAAAGCTGAAACTCTGGTGACCTCTCCATCCTTATGCAAGCAGAGAGGAGAGAGTGACCCCTGAGACACAGCAGGCCCGCCTTCTTAGAGACCTGAAGCCAAAGGAAAACATTGACATGTGTGGTACCTGCAATCCAATGGCATGTAACTTTTTACTACAGGAAACTATAAAGTTCAAGGTCACGACCTTGAAGGAGACAGAGGTTTTGGACAGGCCAAAAAGAAGGCAGAAGTGGGTGTCCTTCAGGAGTTATCTGACAGTGCAAGCAGTAAGGTGCTAGGAGTCTCTCCACCTAGCCTCTGTCCCTTGACTATCTCCAAATGTCATTAGAATCTGCACACAGCATCTCAGAGTGACAAAAGCACATTATGCAGTAAGGGAGTAAAATTTGGAGCACTGGTCCCTTCTGGAGCAAGATCAGACCAACCACTTGCTGAGTTTGTGAGTGAGCAAGTGATGGACACAGAGGATAAGTTTTTGAGAGAACATGGGTCAGGACTACAGGATGAGTTATGAAACTATTGAGAACTGACCAACAGAACAAGGGCCTTCCAGGATGGTGTGCCCGAGAGGAGATTTGTCCCAAAGAAGTTGGATTGTTCTGAAGATCTGTGGCAACAAGGATCTGTAGACCTTTACCTGGCTGCGTGGCATTAGCAGGTCCTAGAGAGACATCTCAGATAAGATTCCCCTAACTCTATTCATCCAGCTGTGAAGTAGTGCAGCATTACTTCTGACCCCTTCCTGGGAAAGAGAAAGGACAAATTCTTACAGAAATCTGAGCTGAATGGCTGCAGTGCTCAGGCTTCCATTGACATTCCACATCCAGCTGTCCTCACTGATTTCCAGAGGAAATGTCCTTCTGCACATATGCCTCACCTCTGCATCCAGGGTTCTGCTTTTCGAGAGCATCTCCTTGACTATTGGGGCCGAGGAAGGAGCCTTTCGTCCCGAGGACACAACACTGAGGACTCTTCTCTGGTGTTTGCAGAGTATGTGAGCTGCTCCCCCGGCCCAGGAACTGCTTATAACAGCAGGGCTGACCCTTCGGCTTCTGCCCTCTTTTAGGAGAAATACCAGCACAAGTCTAGAATCTAGGCATGCTACTTCTTTTTTGTGGAGCATTGTTAGAGGAATTAGGATAGAGGGGGCTTTCTTCTCAGTTCAGAAAGAAATGGGGATGAGTTTGTTGGAGGATTTTTTCCCAAGAGGCTAGATAAATTAGGGAAAAGATAAACTGGAGGGAAAAGGTCAGAAACTATCCAAGATGTGATTCAAAACTCCTTCGATAGCCAGGTGGTGGTGAATGCCTTTAATCACTCCGGAGGCAGAGGCCAGAGGGGAGGATCTCTGTGGGTTTGAAGACAGCCAACGCTATACAGTAAAACTCTGTCCAAAACAAAACAAAATCTCCTATGATCACCTTTGTGGCCACAAATATCAGATATCATCCCCTCCTTTCTCCACACAGAAGGCAGAATGTCCCAAAATGCAACCTCTGATGGTGCACAAGATTTTGGGGAATAATACACAAATACATTGTTTAAGAAATTTTAATGCCTTGTATGTTTTTTTTTTTTAGAATTCCAGAAAAAAAACAGAAAAAGAACATGGAAGGATAAGAGAAAAATTATGATAATGAAGATAGATAGATAGATAGATAGATAGATAGATAGATAGATAGATAGATAGATAGATAGACAGACAGACAGACAGACATATACACAGGGAAGTTGGGGAAGACTCACATGATAAAGTTGTTGCTAGAAAGGTATCAGGAGCTGGACGTGGTGGCGCAGACCTTTGATCCCAGCACTCGGCGAGGCAGAGGCAAGTGGATCTCTGTGAGTTCAAGGCCAGCCTGGTCAACAAAGCAAGTCCAGGACAGCTAAGACTACACAGAGAAACCCTATCTCAAACAACAACAAAAAAGTGTCAGGACCTGATTTTGGTCCTCCATGGCCACATAAACATCTGGACACTGAAGCACGCCTCTGTGATCCCAGGGCTGGGAAGCAGAAGACATAAAGGTGGAGTCCCAGGGCAGCCAGTCTAGGGTAACTAAAGAGCTCCATCTTCACTGAGAGACTCTGCGTTAAATGACAAGATGGAGGACAATTGTGGAGGAGAGCTGACGTAGATCTCTGGACCACGGCACACATGCACACTCACATACTTGGCACAGCACACATAAACCCATGTATACACATATGCCACACACACAAAAAAATGTTCAGATCCTCAGTTGCCTGAGCCACATTCACAGTCTCAGTCTCCTCACCTGTAGCACTTATTAGATAGCACAAATATAGAAAACTTCTGTTCCCATAGAAACACCCATGGGATGGTGTTAATCCAAAGTGCTGTCCTACCCATTTGACTTGAATAGCTTCTATTCAGACTTCAGCTCCTCATTCGTGCACCAGGAAGCCCTCCTTGACTGTCCTTCCTCTGCTCTTTCATTGTTGGGTGAATGTCTTCAGGGGTCAGGCTGCTTCCTGCATGGCAGTTTGTCTTCCGCTGGCCCTTGGGCATTCCATGTGTTACCTGAAGGGCATCTCTACTCTCCTATCGAATTGAAAACTGATAGGCAGGGACACTTGATCCTTTCCAATCAGTGCTTTATCTAATCCTAGGATAGTGTCCAGCAGGCAAATGATCAGTTTCAGGAGACAAGAACACAAAATTTGCACTGAACACGATCACAGCGGCTTGGGACCCTGAGGTCCAGTAGAGTCTTTGGGATGCGAAGCTGGTGGATGAGAACAGCTCTTGAGTCTGAAGCAACATCCTCTAAGTCCACCTCCCCGCTCCCCTACCCTCCCATCCCCACTGCATCAAACCTGGCTTCTTCCCTGACCATTCTTACTCACCCAGCCTGAGATGCTATCCTTCCACTAGGCAGCAAGAGTCTCACATAGTCACAGAATACCTCCGTGTTCTGCAGCCTTGCATTCAGGGACAGCAGCAGCAGCACTAAGCTGCTTCACTTGACCCCTGAAGAAGTGTCCCAGAAGGGAGGAGTGATCCTAACATGTTTGCTGAATGCCTGGTGAGGCACTGTGATGACCACTTTGTGCAAAGAGAATTAGAGAAGAAACTGACTCCCAAAAGAAGGCTGTCTCTGACCCCCTCACCTGCATGGGCTTTAATGCCTTTGAAAAATGTATAGAAGAATTTGTAAGGTTCAGTGACAAAAATTAAATTTCAGCACTAAGTAAGCATGGATTTCTTTCCTAGACTCTCTCCCCCTCCGGTGACTCTGAGCAAGGCAAGAGGTGACCACATGGCCTTGTCCTCTTCACCCCTGACTCTTGTATAACAGCAGCTCGAGCAAGGATGTGTCGCCTTCGCAGAACACAGCCCTGATCTGACAGGTAACGCGCAGCAGCCCGTGTGATTTACAGGGGCTCCGGAGGAGAGGTTTCGTCTCCCACTTTGAGAGCTTGAGTGCTTCCTATAAATATTTATGGGAGTCCGAGGCCGCCATTAACCCTACCGGTGCTGCATTTCCCTCATTACAGGACGCCTGTGTGTGAGTGAACATGAAGGCACACGGGCGCGAGCACAGGAGAATGTACAAGAGCCCTATCCATTTTGCAAGTGCCTGTGTGCATGTGTAATCAATCATGCTTTGATGTGAGTATAGAGGCCTACAGCTGTGGGCATAATTATAAGCACCGAAAACACTAGAGATGTATGCACAAGAGCATTCAAACATGGATGCATCTAGCATGGATACATGCATTTGGATACATGTGCAATGAGTTGTATTTACATGCGAATATGACAACATATATAGCAGATACATACATGCAAATTCTGTCTCTGCACATGCAAATGTGAGTGTGTACATGTGCATTCATTAGTGGACCTGCCCTTACAGCAGAAACATATCTGTGTTAGATCCAGAACGTCAGTATCACACCCAAAACAGCCTTTGTTAAAAGTGTGGATGGTTGCATCCAAATTGCCTCACCTAGAGGCTGCTTCTGCTAGGAACACTTGCTCCATCCTTAGAAACCATTTATTGAAAAGTTCAGTCAGAGGCCGATGAAGAGTGAGTGAACTGCTTGTTAATCATAAATAGCACCAATGTTCCAAGACAGGGATGCCCACTTCTACACTCACAGCCTCCGCACCATCATTCTCCTCTCAGCGGCAGTTTCCGCTGACGCCCTGGTCTTCAGGTTGCCACGCTGGGTCAGTGGTTCATGTCTTCACCTGGGCAGAAAACCTTGCGACTGGAGAAAATGAAGTATCCAGCAGCAAAAATCAATGACCACCTTGCGTAAAGAGATTTAGAGAGGAAACTGATCCTCCCTCCAAAAGAGGGCTGTTTCTGATTCCCTCACGTACACGAGGTTGAATGTCTTTGATGAGGAATTTATAGAAGAACTTATAAGGTTTCCTGACCAAAACTAAATTCGAGCAGTAGGCAGATAGGAATTTCTGTTCTAGACTCACATCTGATGCCTCCGAGCGAGAGATAAGTACAGGGCCTTCTCCCCTGCACCCCTAGCCCTTAGATAACAGCAGCTTATACTGCCAAGTCAAGTGAAATGCCTGGAGACTAAACCAATGGCTGGGCCACATCTCTGTGACCTGTCTGGCCTGGCCTGGCCTGCATCCATTGAAAGAAATCCATGTACCAGGTTCTTCAGATTCCCAGAAAACAAAGGAAAGCTGGGGCCCAGCAGAGTCTGCTCCGTGCTGGGACATACAGCCCTGCTCTGCTCACTCTGAGCAGGCAGAGCTGACTCCAGGGCAGCAAGTTCCCAGGTCCCTTCTGGGTAGAGCTGCATGGCAGAACTGTAACTGGCAGAGTCAGGGCAGTGAGGGTAACGGATCAGAAGAAACAAGGGATCATTTGCGGTGTCTGATGGAACCCTAAAGCACAAAGCAATGCCCACCCCTCAGGCACTTTGTGTATCAGTCCCCCTCCCCAAGTACCCATCCCTGTCCATTTGAAGGGGGAAAAGCCTCAGCCCTGGTAAAATGCACAGCGCTCCAAAATGAAAGCACAATACAGATGTATAGACATTATCAGCTTCCTCATGCCAAATATAGTCTGCTTCTCCCAGAAAGTTCCAGGCCTCCCCCGCCCCCACACACTGCCTCTGCAGCTGCCCCCTCCAGCCCAAAGACAGCATCCCCTCTTTTTTTTGATAAAGAAAAATAAAATAAAACAGAATATGTAATGAATCACTGCCGTTTTACTTAAAAGTAACTTCACTCACAAAGAATGCCAAGAGCTGCTGCAGCGGAATGCTGCTTCGGAACAAATCCTTATTATTAATTTAGGTGGGTTTTCGTGTTGGAGCTGCAACTTTTCTCACATATTTAATTTCTTCCAAGTGAGAGCAGTTAGCTCTGACAGTATCTAAATGTACCGTTAAGACAGCCTGCGTAGGACAATGGGAGAAAAGAAATTCAAAGCTGGGAAGCATGGAAATTTGTAAGGACAAATGAAGGTATTCAGATGGATGGGAGAATGTATATAGGATGCTGAGAAACTTATGGAGGGGGGAATCTTGATGAATGTATATACCGTCCCCCCAAAATATAAGGGCTTCAGGCCAGGAAATTTCATCAGTAGCTTTCTCACAAAAGGAAGGCCCCATCTTCCGAACCAGGGAAGCCCCAACTTTCACGGGCAATCCCCATGGTGGCAGCTGCTCCTGGCACTCAGGTATACCCTAAGCCACAGGACCTTCCCTTCACTCTATGGGAATTGTCTTCCTAGGGTGCTGGCCGGGGCAGCAGCCCAGAGCAGCTAGGCCAATGGAGCCGAATCCTCTGAGGGGCTGGAGAAACACTGCCTACTGGGATATGCGATGGAAGTACTTTATTTTGGTCAGGGGAGAAAAGTCCCTTACATTATAAATCTAAACACCAGAGCAGCTGCCTTTGTGCTGGGAAGCCAGGCCTTCAAACTGCAGGGGTTGTGGGGTGAGGGTAGCCATTATTCAAGAAGCCCCAGTTCATTGCTTTCCTTTGGGGAAGTCAAGGGGCCCAGAAAACAATGGAGTTTTACATCTGAAAGCATACAAGGGGACCTCCAAACTCTAACCTAGAGGTTCCAGGCTCCCTCTGCACGGAGGGTGAACTGGGTGTGGGAAAGCAACCAAAACTTTGGCCTCTAGGCGGAAACAGAGGCCTCAGGTCATAGAGAAAGCCAAGCAGTCAGCCTAGTGTTGTACACGGTGTGGATCTTGACAGCTTCCACTGTGAGTTTTGGTGCAGAAGGTCCCTAAACAGCACAAAAGGAAAATGGGAACCTCTGAATGGCAAGTGCAGGGGGCTGTCCTGCCACACCAATGCCCAGAGACAATGACAGAGACCTGCTGTGACTGTAAGAAGAACCCACCTCTCTGCCCAGCTTCAGCCTCCCCAGAGCTCACTTTCACTAAGAGTTGAACAGTGCAGTGTGACAGCCTGCAGTCTCCAGCCAACCACAGTGAGGGACACTGGAATGGAATGAAACTGGAGGGTGGTCAGAGCGAAGTCCAGATCCTAAGCAGGTGAAGACCTACCCGGGCTGTAGACCCCTTTCTACCCACCCCCACCCCCCATTCTTTTGGCCTGACACCTCTAGGTAGGCTTCCCGCTGTCCTGGGATAAAGGGCAAGAGAGTAAACAAGAGAAAGGATTAGAAAGGAAAAGCTAAAGAAATGGAAAGTGGGGACAGAGGAGGGAGAGATAGAAGGAGAGGAGAGGAAAAAGAGGAAGGAGTGACAGAGAAAGAGGGAGAGAGAGAAAGTCGCTTGAACCTCGGACACCTGACCGCCTTCCCTGCCGAAGTGGCAGCGGTGGCCGGTGAGATCCAGCGCCAAAGCACTCCAAGCCCAGTCAGCTCTAAGGCCGCAGTTGCTCCCAGAGAAGAAGGTGACCCAGGGATGGAGGCCAGTTCTCAGAGCCTACAAGCGCCCCATGTTGGTGCTTCCCGGTGTTGGTGTCTGTGCATTTCTGTCTCTGTCTGCAGGCGCCAACTTGTCTATGTGGGTTCAGTGGAAGCCTGTAAGACTTAGGAGCAGGGAGTGTTTTTGTTCCTGGGGGAGTGGAGGATTCAGAACTACTCTGGAGCAGTAGAGGAGAAATGGAAACCTAAAAGAAGGATGAAGGTTGCTGAGAACCCCTGGGGCACCATGGGGATCTTTCAGAGTATCCAGCTCCCCTTTCCCGGGCTTGTGGCATCCAGGTGGGTTTGAAGAGCCGGCTTCGAGTAGAGGGTTTTCCTGCTATAAAAATTATAGACTGACTGCACAAGCGCCGGCCTTCTCCAAAGAGCTAGCTGCCTTCTCTACCCAGCTTTTCCCTGTATGTGGCCTGGGTGGGTCAGTGTTCAATGGGTGCTGTGAGTGTGAATGCAGGATGTAGGTGCCCCGTCTTGGTGTGTCAGCGAGTCACTAGGGCTGTGTCTAGACACTGTCCTCCTCAGAACTCAACTGGTCACTCTAAACTGGTGTCGTTCCTTGTCCTTTCTGGATTCACGCTAATAGTGACCTCAGGGGGTGTGTCTGAGTGTCTCTGTACCCCCAAGCAAAGACAATTCTTCAGAATTTGCAACCCTTCCTAAAATGGTAACGCCAGAAGCTAATCAGAAACAGATTAGCATGGTCCTAGACTCTAGAAAGAGACCAGAAGATTTTAGGTCTCTGTCACCAAAAGCCCCTGATCCCCTTTTATCACTGCAGGGGCCTGCAGAGTGTGCAGTCTCTTTAGATAGCCCCTCTAACTCTGACAGAGGCCTCAGTCCCTAAAGGAGACATGTCTGTATGTCTGTACCCGTGGTGGCACTTGCAAATGAAATTACAATTGGATTGCACCCACCTGCCTTTCCCCAAATGGAAGCGAAAGCCTTCCCTGCCACCAGTGATTCCACTAGCGAAATGGACTGGGTACGGCAACTCACTTGCAGCTGAAATCACTCCACCAACACACTGTTGAAATGTATTGTGTTAGTTTTGCTTTGTTGTTTTTTGTTTTGTTTTAGGTTCCCAAACTTCTTCCTCAGATGCCAACCACAAGCCGTGTGTCTGGGGATTCAGGGCAAAATCTGTTCCCTCTAAGTTTCACTTTCCCCTTCCTTTTCCGACCACTCAGCTTCCCCACTGGGCTCTGCTGTTTGGATCTATAACACCTCCCCACCTGGATCCTGAAATTCCACCTTAGCAACTCCAGCACCAAGCACTAGAAGACAGAATAGACTCTGCATGGAAGCTAGAAGACTTCACAGAGTCTCCAAGGAGAGCTAGTCATTGCCAAAAGTGCAGACCTCATCGAAGGTCTGGGTGTTCTAGTCCACTGCCAGAGAGAGGTTAGTCTATAGACAATCTAAATCACAGGCCGATTACCAAGGAGGGTGCCAGGAGTGTGGGGCACTGACCTTCAAAAGATCAGGGAAAGGGAAAGGGTCTAGGCTAGGGCCACTTCCATGTCGGAATCTGTAGGCCACTGTTAGGGCTGCTAGGCTAAGTCACCCAGAATCCCCAGCCTCCAATCTGAGGAGATGCTGAAATCCAAGCTCCCCTATGCAGTGTCATTTTTAGGGTTGATGGCTTCATGCACCCCCAACATAACTATCTAAGGAGGGGCTTCCTACCAAGAGGGTCCTGCATCTTAAGATCTAGTGTCAGGTGTCACCTGCTTCCATCCACCTTGGGAAGAGCAAGGCAACCCTCCATTCAGAGCCAGCAGCCTAGCTCTAAGCCAAATACCCAGGCAGGAAGGCAAGAGCTGGAGCTTAGCTGGCCCTGGGTACAAAAAGACCTGGCTTTCTCTATCCGGGTTGCAATTCTTGGCTTCCTGGCCTCTGCCGTTCACTACCCCAGCAGCAGGCAGACTAGCAGCCCAGTCCAGATGACCAAGCCCGAAAGCGCTGTCTTGTCCCTTTACGCACCCTGTCAGCATACAGATGGACTCTTGACTGGGGTTTGAACCTAGGGCGGAAAGCAGAGAATACATTTGAGGCTCACTCACAGTGCACTCAGTCCTACACTGGAGAGTGATCTGCCCGCCCTTGGTTTGGGGTCCATTGCCAGACAATGCCCCAAACTTGATGTGCAACTCTTGAAGAAACAAGAGAGTTGAAGTCATGCAAACACCGAGTCCTCTAAATAAACACTATTTCCATGGTTTTAATAAGCAAAATAGGAAACCACTTTAATAACCAAAAAACAGAAACCAGTCTGAATTAAAACTACAATAAGACTAGATTTTAATATTTTCATATCATAAGCAGGGGTTGAAATTGATCCCTTATTTTACATGAAATTAAAAACAATTTCTGTTGCGTTGCGGCAAGTTTGATTTCAACACAGTTGAATCAGTAAAAACCAAAGCTCATTTTCCAATGCAGGACGAATATCCACAATGTTTAAAACTGCAAGCACCATGCGGTTCATACAATCTTGTTATTACTGTAAATTTACCAACTAATACAAACTCAAAAAACAAACAACAAACAAAGCTTCCAGCCAGCAGTGCCAGCAAATTCAGATGGGAACTTTTAAAAGTACGCTTTCATTTTGGTATTTTTTTTTGTCAGTGCAACTTGAATCCTTTTACTGACCCGCAGAAATGAAAGTAACAGGAGAGAAAAACACCCAGAACTACTGTACAGCCGGAGGGAGTGGGACACCACCGCTAACTCGCCCTGCTATCCCGACAGCAGAGAAACACGTAATGCATTGGTCTAAAGAACGCGCTTGAAAGTTGCAGCATTGCTTGCCAATGTGTGGGTTTCTGGTACATTCCGAGAGCGGCGTTTGGTTCAGTAGGAGCTCACTCAGGTCTTCCGGGACCAGTAGCGAGAGGTAGGGGAAATCTTTTCACCCTAAGCTCCTGGGGAGAAGGCTTGTAATTAGCGCCCTCCTGGAGGATTCCAAACCAGCCTCTGGTCCACTCTTTGGGATGCAAAGCCCAGGAGCCGGTCTGCTTTCTTTTCTCCTTGGGGTGAGGGGGGTGAAAGGGAGGGTCATTTTGGGCCAGAAGACCAGGCTGTGATAGAGGACTCACTCCTGCACGGTGCGGATCTCCGCAGCTGTCTCTCCCTTACAATCTTTCCCTCAACACCAACAAAACTGAAAACTAAAGCGGGAAGGAAAAAGGGGGACCGAATATACAATTTCCAAGGGTTCCCCGGGACAAAGTTGGGTTCTTTCTATCTTGCTTTTATGTTTACTTACAAACAGAAATGCCGTAATAATAAAAACCCAAACAAAGACTCAGCTTGCTGCTACGTTCTCAATGTGGCTTGGCCAGGCGGGTAATTTACAAGCCGGCCGGCGACTGAAACTCGCACGCTCGCTCGCTCGCAGCCGCAGGAGTTTTGGAACTGCATCCCTTCTCACCCAAAGAAACAAGGGGGTTATGATCCATGGTCAACAACATGCTAAAGTTAAACAAGAAAATGGTACAAAATAGAAATTATTACCATACATGTCCAGCATGCAGGATTAATATTTTTAATGCAGATTTTCGTATTTTTCTATATAATCGAGCAGGCAATAAAACTGATGAGACTTTTTTTTTTCCTTCGCGCGCCCAATGTCCTAACTGAGGCCCGCATCTCCGGGCTGAGAGCCAGTGTTCTCCGGACTCTGGACAGACAGATCTGTCTGTTTTTCCTTCCTCAGCTCAGCCTTGCCTCGCGCCCCACGGGGACTCCAGAGTCCCTCTCCTCTCCTCTGCTCTTCCTGGGGCGAACTGAGCTGTGGGCTGCAAAGCGACGGCCCTGGCACTCAAAGTTCTCAGAGCCAGAAGTGTCCAGAGGGCCTTGGCGACTCCTTGGAATATGCCTCGCGGCCTTCCAACCTGAAGAAAAATCACTCCGGGACCTCCCGCCCGCCCTGGTCTCTCTGACTCTACCCAAGTCTAAGAGGCTGCGCCGGCCTGCGCTGCCCTCTTCTTAGCCAAGGTTCCCTACCCGCCCGCGCTCCCGCCCGTCGCCCGCGCGTCCTTCCTCCCTCTCGCTCGAGTCAAACAGGTCAAGGCCAGGGCCGTGACAGGGACAGGGAGTCCAGGGCTAGGGACACAGGACAGGGAGTCTAGGCCAGGGCAAGGGCGGGGGCCCGGACCCGCCACGACTCACAGAAAGAACTCAGGAGAGGAGGGGCTGTCGCTGGTGGAGCCCGCCTCCCTGAAGCCGGAGTTGGCGAGTTTCTCGCACTTGACCTTGTAGGCGTCTCTCTCGCGGGCCAGCCGGGACACCTCCTGCTTAAGCTGCTCCACCTGCTGAATGAGCTGCGTCTTCTCGTTCTCCAGGTGATGTTTCTGCTGGACGCGTTTATACCTGCACGACTGGGCGTAGCCCCGGTTCTTCAGGGTCCGTCGCTTCTGCTTCAGGCGGATCACCTCGTCCTTGGTGAAGCCCCGCAGGTGGCGGTTCAGCTCACGCACCGACATGGACACCAGCTGGTCGTCGGAGAAGCGGTCCTCCACGCTCCCGCCGCCCCCCGCAGCCGTCGCCGCGGCCGCCGCGTGCGGTCCCGGCCCCGGGTGGCTGGTGGGTAGCTGTTGCGCCGGACTTGCGGCGCTGGACGGCGGAGGCGACGCCTGGTGATGGTGGTGATGGTGCGGGTGAGCGTGCGGGCCCAGCTCGTCGTGAGCCACGCCGGCTCCCGGGTAGCCGTGGTGCGGGTGGGGGTGGTGGTGGTGGTGGTGGTGGTGCGCGCCGCGGAAGCCGTCGAAGCTCTGCAATGGCTGGGGCACCGGGTGCGAGCCGATGAGCGCCTCCACCGCGTCCTCGGGCGTCAGGTTGAGGGCTTCGGGGTTCATCTGCTGGTAGTTGCTCGCCATCCAGTACAGGTCCTCGAGGTGGGTCTTCTGCTCGGTCGGGCTGAAGCTGGGCGAGGAAGGCACCGAGCTGCACGGCGTGCTGAGCGGGGTGGACGACACCGAGCCGGCCGGCTGCAGGCGGGTGCAGGGCCGGCCGGGACGCTCCGCGCGCCCCAGCGGCTCCTTCTTCACGTCGAACTTGAGAAGGTCGAAGTCGTTGACGTACTCCATGGCCAGCGGGCTGGTGGGCAGCTCTGGCCCCATGCTCAGCTCCGCGGCCATCGCTAAAAAGCGAGGCTCGGCCGCCGCTGCCGCCAGAGGTGGGGGGGGAGGGAGGAAACTTTGCGGCCGGCCGGGACGCGCCGAGCCAAACGCGGGGGCGAAGAGCGGCAAGCCGGGGAGGGAGGCGGGGAGCCGAGGGCTCAGCGGGCCGGGGCCGCCGGCCAAGCCTTTGTCTGGGGACGCGGCGGTGGCGCGCCGGAGAGTCCTCCCGAGGCTGCCTGAGCTGCCCCGGAGTTCCGGGCTGCGGCCGCTCCGGGAGCGAGTCAGGGTCGAGCCGGGGCGGGGTGGAGAGGCCGACGGGGTGCGCGCCGGGGCTGAGGGGAGGCGCGGGCCAGAGCGCCCTCCGCTCGCTCTCCTCCGGCTCTCTGGCCCTAGGGCTTTCCCGCTCGCAGCCGCTCGCAGCCCGGCGGTGCAGCTGTGCAGGAGCTGGCGCCGCCGCTGCCTTTTTATCGCTTCCTGATGTCACCGGAGCGCTGGGCCCCCGGCCGCCCGGCGCGTCGGCCAATGGCTGCGCGGCCCCCGCGCCCCGGCGACGCTGGGCGGGGCGTGCCTGACAGCTCCCCCGCCCCCCGCGTCAGCTGACTGGAGACCGGAGGAGCCCCGAAGCCGCCGAGGCCTGGAGGAGGGCCGGAGCCGAGCGGGACGGCCGGCCTGGGCCCAACCCTCCCCCACACCCTCCGGGCCGAGGTCCCTCCCCCGCCCCCTCCCCCAGGCTCGCCTTCGCTGCGCTCCCCACTTCTGGACCAAACCGCCCTTCCCATCCCTCCGCCCGCGCTCGCGCCCCCTCCCCACCTCCCCAGATACTCTTTACACTCCCACCCTCGGCCCGTGTCGCCCTCGAGTGGGCTCAGCGCGAGCGGCGGCGGGAGGAAGCTTCCCCGGCCCTTTGTTCCCAAGCGGCCCCCGCCCAGTGGGCGACGCTCCATGTGTCCCCGGCTCCACGGGCCGAGCGAATGTGTGCGGTGCGTGCCTGTGTTTCCGGAGGTCTGCACTAACGTCTGCGGTGTGGGGAGGGGGGCGGGGGGGGGACACCGGGTTGGAGCTCTAAGAGTTCTGTTCAGACCTAACTCTTAACCTCTAGGAAGGGTCCTCGGGGCAAGAGACACCGTTCCTGTCCGGGCAGGCTTGGTGACCCAGCTCGGAGGCAGAGAGCTCCGGTGCATTCACCCCCTACCCGCAAAATACTTCCAAAGAAGGTAAACAACAACAACAACAACAAAGAGTCGGCCCAAAGGCTCTGAATACCTTTTCACTCGCAACCGTAGGGAAGCCTGACAACTCCGAGGCTCGGAGCCGAGACCGACACGGGTCCGTGCACGGAGTGGCTCTGGGCTGCTGGCGAACCGGGCCCTGTTTTTGTCTGAGCGTTTTGTAAGGATTAAGCTGATCCAAGCTTCTGACGGCCGCACGGAGCTTCAAACAGGCATAAAGTGCGACCCCAAGCGGCCGCGGTGCGCAAAGGCGCCCTGGACTGGTTGGTTCGGTGCGGGAAGGTTTGGACGGCGCCTCGGACCCCTGCAAGTCCTACTAATTGACATGACCAAGTCAGTCCTGAACGTGGGCTGTGTGCGCCCCGGAACCCTGGACAGACTCCTCTGGAATTACGCACAGGTCCTCCGATCCCATCTTTGGACCCAACCGTGAGCCCTTCCCTGGTCGCCCTCCCTGAAATTTCATATGCAAGCCTTGGAGGTGTGCTTGTGGCCTACTCCCCTCCAGGGAAGGTCCTGAGCTGGGAAGATCGGTGTTCTAAAATGAAAAGGCGGAGCGGAGAGGGTCCAGGGCTAGCGGGTGAGAAAACTCCCCGGGACGCAGACGGGGTGGCGGAAGCAGCGCACCGGGCTTTCAGAGAGGGCTGTAGAGCGCAGACAGACACTCCCTGCCTCGGGCCAGAAGGGCAGGAAATGTGGGGCTTTCCTCAGACCCCGACCCTGACCCTAAAAGCGAACAGACGTGGAATTCGCTGGATCCGGAGATCCGACCCGCCTCCCGCGTCGCTTTCGGCTTCCCAGCTCAGGATGCGGAAGGCTAAGCCGCCGAGAGCGCGCTGGGTGAGTTTGTCCTGACTGCCGACTGTCCAGGACGTCGTACACGGGTGTCCAGTGGCCGGCAGCCAGGACAACAAGACCGGGGTTTTGGATTTGTTTTTGTTTTTTTTTTTTTTTCTCTCCCTAACAGAAGAAAAAGATTTGCTTCCGATAAATAAGAAAACCCCTTTTTCCTCTTGGGGCCTTAAAAAAGATGGGGCAGAGAGTGGTCTCGGGAGCCCATTTTTAACAAAATGGGTGTATTTTAACTAAAACTTCACCCAGAAGGCTGAGATTCGTGAACTGCTGAGGAAAATCTCCTCAACCCCTTGGAGAAGTGCGCTCTCGGCAGAAATGGTCCGGCTGCCCGAGGCAGAGAGTCTGGGCAGTTGGGCTGAACCTCCCGCAGATGGGGAGGGGCGCTGGGGACACCTGGTCGCCTCACAAGAGTCCCAGCTGCGGTGGCGGGGAGAGCGCACGCTCGGACTTCGGCTCAGCCGTGCACTTTTTGAGGCCGTTTCGGGTTGAGAGTTCCGGGTTTCTGCGAACCAGGGTTCCAGCCTCACCACCGCGGGACTCACTGAGCACCCACGGGGCGCAGGGGCGGCGTGTTCAGCGTTAGCTCCCCCTCCTCCCGCATCTGAGACCCAGCGCTTCCCGAGTGCACGCCTCTCCTACACACCCTCCCGGGAGCACCAGGGAGGACAGGAGAGCTGTGCTCGCTCCCGCTCCCCCGTGTCTCGCTCGCCACCGAGGGCTGAAACCGACTTCTTAAGAATGTGGCCCCAGACCAGTGAGTTGTAAAAGCCCAGAAGTCGCGCTGCCCTCTCGGGGTCTGAAGGACTGAGCCTTGGTCCTGCCAGTCTGGCTTCTCTTTGTCCTCCTGACTATCTCAGTCGGAGCCACTCTCTTTCCTGGCTAAATCAGTGTGTCCTGTGCTCGGTCCTACGCTAAGTTCTCCTCCCCCAACCCGTTTCCTGGCTGCTTCTGTTCTGGGGTAGCCCCTCCTTCCTGAGAGAGAGAGAGAGAGAGAGAGAGAGAGAGAGAGACAGAGACAGAGAGACAGAGAGAGACAGACAGACAGACAGAGAGACAGAGAGAGAGAGAGACAGAGAGACAGAGAGACAGAGAGAGACAGAGACACAGAGACAGAGAGAGACAGAGACAGACAGAGACAGACAGAGAGAGAGACAGAGACAGAGAACTACTTTTGGAGGCCCGAGAAGGAGGCAGGAAGGTTGCCCCAATTGAAGGCCTTTGCTCACAGCCTATCCCATTTCGTGGCCCAGCTTCCCGCATTCTGATTCCCGTGCGCTCTACTGCAGTCTTGGAGCTCCTGGGCTAACGACCTTTTTCCTCTCCAGACTGCCACTGCAGTCTCCGTTTTCGTGTGCGGGTTTCTCCCGGTCCTGGGTGTCACAGCAGGACGGGACAAAGGACTGCTCCCCAACCCTGAAAGACGTGGGATATCGAGACGGCGCTGCGACGCCTCTTGACTGAGAGCCCCGACGCTCCCTAAGAGTTTGGTGGGATGTTGGAAGGAGAGGAGAGTCAGAAGCCAGGCGAGGGAGGCAGGAGGCCCAGGCACCAAGGAAAGTCGGGATCGCTAGCAGCCAGAGCCCCTGTACGAACAGTTTCTATTTGGCGCCTAAACTCATATTTGAGATTTTTTTTCCAACTCCCGAAGCGAGGCCGGCTGCATCATCTTGGGATTCTTTAACTACACCACAGTGATGGGGGTCTCTGAAGGATCCTAGACACCCGGCCTCGATGCACTCCCGATCTAGGAGCAAAAGTTACTCTCCAAGACCTCGAATGGCACCTCTGCCTTGCCGCCAGGGTAACCTTAGAGATACCCGGTGGCGCGCCTTTCTGCCTGCGCCTTCAGACTAGGGCGGCGCCAGGCACCTGCGCTGAGGTGCTGGGTTCATCCAGGCTTCCCGGAGGGCTGCAGGTGCTTAGTGAGCGAGGAGGCGGATCTGCAAGAGTAGGAGTGAGATTTATGGCACACGGGAGGAGTGTGCGTGCGTGCGTGTGTATGTGTGTGTGTGCTGGGTGGGGAACCGCAGCTCCCTGCTTGTTGAGAATGGGGACTCGCAGCTTCGCAGCCTCCTAGATAGCAGGGTCCTATTAGCCCAGGTCGCCAAGGAGAAGCCCTTGGGCCCCAGGGTCCCAGGGCCTGAGTTCTACAGGGGAGGGCCTAGCGTTTGGAAAACAAAAACTACAAAAGCCTGCCTTTGGACAGCGTGTCACCTACATTTCTCTTACAAGCAGCGCTGAGGTCTGTGCTACCTTCCCAACACCCCAAGGGAAGATGCCCTGTTGCCAGCGTTCCCTGAAAATCTCCGGAAGTCTGCGGCTTCTAAAAGGGTGTTGAGGGCAGTCTGCCCTTCCTCTTCCGACATTTGCCATCACTTCCACTTAGCCCCACCTAGCATAACCGCCATCAGAATCCAAAACAGCACTTCGCAAAAGGTTTTGTGCTACAGTAGATCCTTGTACCTCTGGCCCTGGGTAGCAACCATGGTTACACCATCTGCTCATTGAGGGTGGAGAACCTCTCCAGCCCAGCAGAGGAGCGGGGGAGGGGGGATTTGTACTACTGCAGAAATGTCCGTTTCTTTTTTGCTTTGTTTTAGTGTGTATGAGAGAAGATTTTAGAATGTGCTCCAGGTTCACACATTCCGTAACCACTGGGCAGTATGGCTTCGAAGAGATGGGCCGTTTCTCTATACCATTCTCTTCCGCCCACACAGGAATTTGAAAGGCCTTTTATTCTTCACTCTGCCATTGGATTCTGAGCCTCACATCTCTCATAGGCAGCATCTATCATCATTCCTACTTTGCATAGATTGGTAGGCAATTGTTTCATATTCCTGGATCATCCCACACAAAAAGGAGCCCAAGATCATCAGCTCACCCAAAGACAGAGGGAACCTCTCAGAGCTTAAGTGATTTATTTCAATTTGCACAGAGGTAATAAACCAGAACTTCTGACTTCAGGATCCTGTGCGGTGGAGGAAGGGTTCCTCTACCTTGACTGGGCAGGGACCCCAGGACCCAAGTGTCTGTCTGTACAGGTCTTTTCCAGCTGCTGTTTGGATTGGGATTTCCAACTCCCTTCCAGACTATTGACTGTTCTTGTCATGGTTGAGCCTTTCTCCATTCTAAGGGAAGTGTTTGTCTGCCTATTTGAGATGTCACAAACATCCCTGGGTTCCTTCCCTTCCCTGTTTGTGTGGGACCAGCAAGAAACCAAAGCCAAGTGTAAACCAAAGGATGGAAGGTTTGCAGTCTTCCCATTCTGTCCCTTACCCTTGGCCTTCGACCACTGATGTTGGCTCTGAATCTCAGCCCTGACCATGATGGTCTTGCCTGTGCTCAGAGTTAGAATATCTCTTAAATATCTGGCGGGGGTGGGAGGAGATGAAAATAAGAAGGGAGAGGTTTGGAAGATAGAAGGAAAAAGGGAAGGAGAAAAAGGGGAAGAGAGGGGATAGAGAAAGAGGGGGGAGAAGAAAGAGGGGAAAGAGGTGGGATGTGGCTTGTGGTCCTGGGAGGAGCTGACACTGCTGAAAGCCACAGCTGAGTGAGGGATAGCCAGCGCCTCTCCCTTCTCACCACACCTGATTACGGCATGACCCAAAGCCCAGCGCCTCTCCCTTCTCGCCACACCTGATTACGGCATGACCCAAAGCCACCATTAGAGTCTGAAACCACATCCTGGCTTTCACCTCTCATAGCCTAACCGGACTAGCTGTTTCCCTCCACCC
Source organism: Pachyuromys duprasi (assembly GCA_028658305.1). Lineage (NCBI taxonomy): Eukaryota > Metazoa > Chordata > Mammalia > Rodentia > Muridae > Pachyuromys > Pachyuromys duprasi. The sequence goes on along the minus strand of CM053766.1, from coordinate 133,527,335 downwards.
CAAGAGCTCTCTAGCTCTCCATCTGGTTCCCCATCCAAGCCACTCTTATCCATGGCTTGAAAGACACCACAGGCTTTGGCTATGGACTGTTGAGTTTTGCTTTCCCATGGAGCGATAGAGCTAGTTAGTCTATGAAACTGAGCATTCTATTCTATCTCGATCTCTCTGCTCCCTCAAGGAACTGAATGTGTTTTCTCCCACACTAACTCCAATTGTACTTCCTTCCCTCCACCCACCCCCCCAATAATGTTCCAGGCTTCCAGATCCTTTAAGTTCCTCCACAGACTAAGCTGTTTTCAACCACAGGGTCTTTGTGCATGACACTACTCTCTACCCAGAATGACTTGGTTGCTTGCCTCTGAAGGAGTTTGAAAAGGTAGGATGTGGATCTTTCCAGGCCTTAGGAGGGCTTAGGTTGTAGCTGGGTGTGTGGGCCAGAAGAGGTCATTAGCATTCTCTGACATAATAGTCTCAGAGAGCAAATGATTTTTGACTTGAGAAAATGCACTATAAACGCAGATTGTTGAACCACACAGATTATTGAAACACACTTGGAGAAACAACATAGGACTTGATCTTCTGTGTTCCCAGTAACCAGCATAACACCTAAAGCAGGAGAGATTCACTCACAGTTATAGAATAACTGAATGAGCAGGTGAATGGATGAATGAATGAAATAAAGAACTAAGCAAACTCAGAGAATTGCTTACTGTTCAATGTCTCCGAACCCTCAGACCTCTTCTGCATGCCCCAGTTACTTCCTGTCCCTTATTAGCATTAGTTCCTGAATCAAGCCTCAACTCCTCCGAATATCCAAGGACTAACCCAAGGAATGGGGGCAATTTGGTTCCCCTAATCCACTGGCCTTCTTGATTTCCCCTTCTTTGCCTGGATTCCCTTCCTGTTGGAGAGCTGGTTTCTAGCTACTGAGGAAGTAAATAGCGTCCTTCCCTTGCAAAAGGCTGATAGAATGGTGCTGACGCTGTGCTGTGGCGAAGCCAACCTCAGGCCAGGCAGGAACTGCTGTGGCCACTCCGGCTCTTTTCCCCTTTCTTCACTTTAAGATGAAATGTACAAGGTAAACGCACAGACCAGTTTTCTATGTCTATGTCTCCAGCTTCAGCCAGCTTATTTGACTCAGGAACCTTCATGTCAATATACTCACATCTGCGTCTTTCTTTTTAATGTATGTGCAGCATTCTACCCAATGGATGTGTTGTCATTTTTCTTTTTTTTTTAAGCAAGTCCCATATTGATGGGCATTTAAGGCATTTCTAAGCTTCTCTGCTGCAAACGGTGCTGCAACTAACAGCTTTTGTACATGTTCCTTTTAACACACGTGCAAAGCATTTCTCTTCAAAGCAAGAAAAGGATTGCTAGATTGAAAGATAGGCGTATTATCGATGTTAATATTGTCAAATTAGCCTCCAACAAGATTGCACCTATTTAATTTCCCATCTGAAGCTAGGATGGTAATCCATCAGCAATGGATTTTTATCAAGGTTTTTCATTTTTATGTCACTTCTGTAAGCATTGCTGGGAGATGAGGGCTCCTCCATCCAGGAAATTGCAGACCTTGCCACTGCAGCTGGGAAGGTGCTGCTGGGAAGGTGGTGTGGTGACAGTGGTGCATTCACAGGTGCTCTCAGGGCCCCAGCAAATGATGGCTGGAGGAAAGAAGCATGGTAGTGGTGGAGAAGGCTCCGGAGAAGGGGAGATACTTGCCTGAGGCTTTGGAGGCTGAGTAGAAACTTATCAAACACAAAAGCAAGAGTACTTGGCAGGAAGAGTTGTCCAAGCAAGGGCCCTGTCTTCTGGGCACTTGGGGAAAGCTGCTCCAGGGAAGCTGGAGACAGAGCCACAGACCTCTGCAAGCCAGCTCTCCAGGGGTCAAAGAACTGCAGTTCTGTCCCAGGAGCAAGCAAATCATCTCCACACAGGCAGGCATCCTTATGATGTGAAGCCCACAGTAGGTGGCTTAATAGATGATTATGGAAAGACAAAGGAGGGCCTAAGCAGTATTTAAACAGCGTACTTGATTCTCTTCCATCTCTCAGTGCCAGAACTGAGAAGCTGCTTGCCTTCTGAATGCTGGAAAGACAGTACCTACAAACCCAGCCTAGGAACCCCCTCCTGGGTCTCAGCCCCCATCCAGGCCTTGTGCCAGATCCTCTCACCCCTGCCTGTTAGAGATTGCTTTTGGTTTCTGTGTTGACAACTCTTGTTTCTGTGTTTGGAGCGGCTGTTCAGTGCCATTTCCTGATTTAATATCGGTCCCGGCACAGAGCGAGGATGCACAGTTAGCAGATTTTGCTCCAAGTATTTTTCAAGCTCCCTTTTGATGTAAGGGTTGGGCTTTCAGCTTCCCTGATCTCAACAAGCGGGGGGGGGGGGGGAGGGGGGAGGGGGAAAG
>CM053766.1:133494869-133518599 GCA_028658305.1 Pachyuromys duprasi | reverse complement strand
GCAAAGAGGACCATTAGCTACCATGAAGCTACCAAATAGTTAAGTTTTAAAATTTGAAGGAAAGCAGGTCCAGGCTCCCCTCATGTTCTGTTTTGCAGCCAGCTCCAGTCAAAGACAAGACATCCTAGCCAACATCAGGGCCACAGGACCAGTGATTTATAGCCCTGAGACAAAGGCTTCTAAGAAAAAGACCCAGCACAAGTCAGATGTGTTGCTGCAACTATTATAGCCCATCCATCTATCTGAATCATCCTAGCATCTGGAAAGTGGACCAGGCTGGCATGGGCTGAATATGCCTTCACATACATCTTCATTCATGGCAAATGGGCACATGGTAAATGGGCTGGGAATAGAAGCCCCATTTTTCAGAAGAGGGAAATGAAGGTGCTGAAAAGTAGACTCCAAGGTCAACAGCTAGGAGTGCCAACCTCACCTCTGTTTGAGTCCCAAGGTTGCATATTTTTGTGCTGTATGTGAATGGCTCCCTGGGAGTTTCTGCCTGGTATGGTTGGCTCCTTGGGGCTCTTTCTCCAGTGTTCCAAGATTAGAATGCTGATGTCCCTGTAGAGAAATAAGTGGCTTTCAATCCCCAATCCAGTCTTAGAAGAAGAAGGAAAAGGAGGAGGAAGAGGAGAACGAGGAGGAAGTTTTGGAGGAGGAGGAGAGAAAGCAAGCAAGCAAGCAAGCTGGCATATCCAGCAGACTTTTTCCACTCAGAACCAAACTTTTGATTCCTTCTTCCAGAAGAAATATGCTTCTACAGAGATCTACAGGAGGTCAGGGATGACAAGCCCCCACAGCCTCCAAACCATGCAAAACGTTCTGGACCCCTGTGAGAGATGCATGAGGCGGCACTCCACAGAGTGTGCGTGTCCCCAAGAGGGTCCTAGACCCTTGGCTTCAGGAGCACTATGCCTGACTCAGCTCTGTGGTCCCAGCAGGCTGGCTGAGAGGTGGACAATGACGACTGTCTGCTGGAGAACAGGACAGACCTTTGGCATTGTAGATTTTACAACAAACCCAACTTGAAAAGGAGAAATGAAAAGTCCCGGGGGGTGGGGGCGGGAGGGAAGCTGAAGGGATAATATTCATTGTCAAAAGCAGGCTACAAAATCATATTTCACAAACACACATAAATGCAGCATTCATTTAATCGTATATGAGAGCATGCAAACATACGAGCACAGCAAACGTTCTAGATAAAAATACAAGCCAAATGTTGGTAGTCATATTTCTGTGTGGTTGGCTTCTGTGTGATCATATTTATTATTATTTTGATTTTTCTCTCCAAAGTTTTATTAAAAAGAACATATGGAATTTCAACTAATAGGACAAGTCCACCACTATTTCATTTGATAACTGTCTTGAATAAATATCCAAGTTTGGGGTATTGCCTGCTTTCCTAAACCCAGATAGCTGCTGAGTGCCAGCTAGGGCCCTGACAGTCTGTGAGCATGGTGGAGCAGCCATGATGTTGCAGACCCCAGAGCTCACCAGATTCACACCAGAAGCCTCCAGCCAGTTCCCTGCCCAGGATGCAGAGAGCGGATGCCAGGTCTAACAGCCATCCGCCAAGTCCCCCGGCATCACCAAGTACATTTCCATGACTCTGCTCTCCATCGTGCGTCAGTAAATCAAAGCCCATCTCATACACAAGGTGGGCCTTTTCTGGTAAAACACAAAAAAACTTAATCTTTGGTCCAGAAGCAGTAGATTGCGGCAGCAAGCCGGCAGCCAAAACCATTAATCTTTGCCGCGTTCCCCAACTGGCCCGAGCAGTAAAGAAGATAATACCCCAGCAGAATCAGTGACCCACTACAAATTGGTCCTGAAAGGTCCACCAGCATAAATAGACTTTTGCTGATCCAACACTTGTTAGGAACCCCAACAAAGAGACTATTGGCTCATCTGATGAGCCGCCTGCAATGGGCCCTTGCAATGGCTTGTGATGGATGACCACCCTCCCTTGAAGGGGAAGATGCAGCTCCTGGTATGGGGCCCTTTCTCATCTTAAATTTGTCCTCAATAAATCACAGGTGCAGAGAAGCCAGCATCAGTTTCATTACACCTACATGCTCCGGTATCAATCACGCCACTATGGCGGCCTGTCTAGGCGCCGTTCATTTCAAGTGGCTTTTTCTGTCCTGATTCTGTTCCCAGCATGATGCACGCCTTAAACGGGCTGCAACCCAGTGGGAAAGAGGAAGGTGTTTCCTTCCAAAGGCCTTGCTCCCTTGGCTTCCACCTCTATTCCCCCTCTCCTTCTCCACTCGACAGTCCCCAGATGGGTGTCTGTCTGAACTCAGCACCCAGTTCCTGTGCGGACAACTGAAACTTTAGAATCAGAAAGGTTTATCTTTAGAGAATGGCTCCTGACATTTACCAATCCAGAAAACATTATTTTGTTTCTGAATCTGCAAGATGGGATTATAACACTTCCCTGTGTATCTCAAATGCAGTATCGTGGGGAAAGAGCCCAGCACAGGACAGAGGGCAGAGCTGGTCCTGGCCCTGAGTGTTTTTGCTCATGGATTCAGGCTGAAGAGAAAGGATTGCAGAGGTTGCTGATCTCCCTGCTCAGACCCTGTGATAAAAGAGACTCCACTCTTCCTCTGCCCCAAACCCAGGACCACACCTAGTGCCAGCACAGGTGTGTCAGTTACAGCCCATAATTTATGAGAATTGCTGCTGCAGTTCATTTTTTTTTTGTCCTGTTCCTTTCATTGTAGGTAAAATATACTTAAAACTAAAGGCACTAGCAAGCTCTCAGACTTCCTCTTAATGTACATAATCAAACACTTTAGTGTCATTAAATGCATGCATAAGACTCATCATAAAAACTGTGAAGCAAAAAAAAAAATCAAAATTTGAACAAATAGTGTCTTTTCAGACAGACAAGTCCTGAGCCAGCCTTCCTACAGCCTCCAGAGGCAGGACCAGCACACTGTCCTGCCACAGGCCTTCTGGGGAGGGCACAGCCCCCACTACCTCTGCTGTGGGATGGATCACTCAGGGCATTCCTGCTAATCATTAACCCAAGGAGCATGTCTCTAAACAGAGCAGGGAGCGCAAAGGAGCCTCAGACAGAACAAGCGGCTCAAAAAGACACTTCCACTCACTCTAAACCTACAAGAGAGCTGGAGTGACAGGGCCATTTGTTTGCAGAAAGGTTGGGGAGGGGGTATGAAGGAGAGGCGGAGAAACAGGAAGAGAAAGGAGATAGGTAAAGCAGGGGGAGGGGAGGAACATAGGGAGAGGGGAATGCAGAGAAGAAGGGCAGACCTTACTCCAGGGCACAGCGGCTCATCAGTGATGCACATTGGCTCAGAATCTGAAGACAGATCCCACAGAGCCACAGATGGATGCTTCATATCGTGAAGAATGGACCTGAATAGCAATGGTGACGAGACCTACACACTCAGCCTGACCATCTCCAGTTTTTCTAATCATGACTACTTAATCTCCTGTGCACTCTATAAGGTAGTTACTATGTTTTATCTGACCAAAGATACACACTTTCAATTGCCCATTTTAACATCTCTGAGACAATCGAGCAGAGAGTGGTTTCGGTGTCATTGTCATATCTGGGAATCAACCCTTGAAGTTGGATGACAACTTTCAGAGTGAGGATTTTTGGCTTAAAATCCTCAGGATGGTAGAGGAGTGTTGAAGAACATGGACATCAACAATACTGGGTCAGTTTCTGACTGGGTAGTTTTAGGACTTCCTTAAATGAATTGTTTTGCTTGCATTCCCCTTTTTAGATGTAGGCACAAAGTCCTTGTGGTATAAACTAAATAAAGCCAAGGGTTATTTTCCTAAGGATAAAAATTAACATTGCAAGTAGGAAAAAAACATTATATGACAATTTCATTGACAAGGGTTCTGTATTCCTTAGCATTCTGTGAAATCATGGCGAAACACAACAAGCACAGTGGGCCCCATCCTCTGTCACAGTGGTCCTCAACCTCCCTGAAGCTGTGACCTTTAATAAAATTCCTCATGCTCTGCTGACCCCCAACCGAAAAGCTATTTCTATTGCTACTTCATAACTGTAATTTTGCTACTGTTATGAATTGTAATGTAAACATCTGTGTTTTCTGACCACTGGGGTCATGACCCACAGGTTGGAACTGTTGCTCTAGATGAGCAAAACAGGGGTCTTCATTGCTCCCCCAAAGCCACATAGAAATCCAAAGCCCCCGGGTCTTTCTGATCTCAGAACTCACACTCTTGGCCATTAGTGCTAATCCTCTTTGGTGCCTCTGGAGTCAGAACAAGAGAGGTTCCAATGCCAGTTTTATCACTGAGTGCTTTGCAACCCAGGACAGTGATTTCCAGTCTCATACTCACAACACAGAGATGCTCCAAAAACATGCTTCTCAAAGTGGTGGGTAAGAAAGTCTATATATGAAGAGGCTCAGCAAGGAACTTGGGCCTACAGCACATCAGTGGCACACCCCCTTTACCTCTGGACTAGCTAATGAAAGACGTGAATGGCGCCAGGAGCCCTGGGCTAGCATTGGTACATAGCAGAATCAGATGCCTTCAGCCCTGACTCAAAACAAACCAGTTCTGTATTCACCCCGGCCTCAGTCCTGAGCCTGGTGAATACTCTGCCTTCCCACCCACTAACAAAAGGAAAGCCAAAGGAACTGTAACCATAAGGGGCCTGTAGTTGTTACTATTATACTATTTGTATCTAAAGAAGACCAGGAGAGCAGAGCAGCATATGAGATTGTCTTGGGGTGATCTGGGCCCACCCAAAGAACAAATAGGCTCAGTGCTTTAAGTTAATTTGTTATTATTTATTGCAGGAGGTGTTAACTGATCAGTCCCTATTCAGTCTCAGATGTAAAAAGTTCATTTTTAAGTCCCCACCTTAGTGATAACTAGAACATATTTACTATAGAAAGTTGGAAGAGTATTAAGAAGACTTAGCTACATCTAACCCCACTGATACGGGTTAGATATGGTTTCAATACATGTCCCCCAAAGTTTAATGCTGGATACTCACACTGGCAATGATGACTGGGAACCTTAAAGAGATGGGCATTACTGAGAGTTCCTTAAGACAATTGGGGCCATGGCTTTTAAAATGGAATATGGGGCTCCAGTCTATTGGAAGATTCCTGATGTGTGTATGTCCTGCCACGGATGCTCACTGGGTCCAGCACAGTGCCCTCCCAAATTAGGAGCTGATAAACCTCTTTTTCTTTGCCTTTGGCATTTTGTTATATCAACAAAAGCAGACTAATAAACCTTCTTGGTCATGTTTTGTTTCTTTCCATTCTTTTTCCTACCTACATTTTATATAGTTGACTTATGCAATTCTATATCTTGATGTGTGGTTTTTTTGTTTTGTTTTTGGTTATGTTTGTTTGTTTGTTTGTTTTGGCTTAGCATAAGCATTTCTCCTTATTAGGAACTCTCTGATAGCTTAATTTTATTGTTACTCATTTCATTATTAAATGAGTGGATCATAATGTGCCAAATGTTCTTCTAAGTGTGGGATTCGCTGTTTCCAATGCCCTGGTGGAGAGCCGTGTGCCTAAAACTTTGCTTACATTTGTATTTCCTTGAGATAAATTATTTACAGTAGCATTACCGAGTCAAATGACTTGTACATTTTCAAGACTCTCTGCTGTTATTAAATAGCAATTTATATTTAAGAACGTTTGCATCTATCCTTCCCAACATTAAGTGTTAACACACTTAAATTCTCTATAAATTGGTTAAGTGAAATGTTTATGATTATTAACAAAGTTTTGTTTACTAGTCTGCCTGGGCTCTTTTCTTTTAACTTTATTCATAATTATATCTATAAGCTTTAAGACAATAGCCAAGTGGTGGTGGCACACACCTTTAATCCTAGCACTCAAGAGGCAGAGGGAAGCAGATGAGTTCGAGGCCAGCCCAGTCTACAGAGCAAGTTCCAGGACATCCAGGCTACATGGAGAAACCCTATCTTGAAAAACAAAAAACAAAAACAAAAACAAAAAACAAGAATAGTGATATGATTAAGAGTTACTGCTAGTCAGTGAGACCCGGGATAAACAGGATGTCTTTATCAGATGCCTCCCTTCAAAGCTCAGGTCCTATGCAGGAAAAGAAAGATGGTAAGCGGCAGAGGTGGTGGACAACTTCAAAACAACAGCCTCTTCCAGACAAGAGAAGGCTGGTGTACATGTGGACTCACAGAGACTGTAACAGCATGAACAAGATCTGTACAAGTTCAAATGAGACAAAAATCCTAGCACTGAGAAGGAGTGTTTGCACACTCCTAACCAAGTGGGACAATTTGTCATTGGTAGCTATTAGGAAAGGGAAAATCAGCTTTCTTCAATGGAGTGTCATTGGGTATACCAACCATACAGGCCAAGCTACATGCTCAGGAGAAGCCACCAACACAAAGAAGATTCCATGGAATGTGTGTGTGTATATACTTGTTTTGTTTTGTTTTTTTTAAGATAAATTAAGAAGTTGAGTGGGTTAGGGAAGTGGAAGAGAATCTGGGAGGAGTCAGGAGAGCAGAAAGAATATGATCAGAACATATATGAAATTCTCAAAGAATAAGTAAAATCATAAAAAAGAGTCTCTGCTAAACCAAGCTATCTTACTTTGAATCCTTGCTTTCCACATACATGTATATACAAATATGAGCATGTGTGTATATAGGATGTATATACTATAATCATCCTGAGACAGGAAATCACCCTCCCCGATTCTCAAAGCCTTACCTTTCCTCATATTTTAATAGAGATGAGACTGATAACACAAAGTGTCTTGGTAAAGTATATGACAGATCAGAAATAATATTGCATATAGCAAAGCTCAATGAATATTAGCTACCTGATTTTATTCTTTTGTAAATTCTCTTCCCATATGTTCCTCACTTTTTCTATTGAGATACTGAAAAGGTTTTCATTTGTTTGTTTCTTTTGTTGTTGTTGTTTTGTTTTGTTTTTAATTAGTATTGGGGATTGAACTCAGAGCCTCACACATGCTAGGCACGCGCTCTACCACCCAACTACATCTCCAGCCCTTTCTGTTCAGATTTAAATTGCTTCATTATTCATATATGAATATGTCATATATATATATATATATGACTTTCTTATATGAAAGACAATAGTCACTTGTCAATTGTGACTGGTTTTTAATTGGCTTTTAAAACTACAGTTCTCTCTACACTGATAGTCCTGTGAGATTATTTTGTGAGCTATCCATGGCTGGTAAGGCTGCAGGGAGGGACCATATCTATAGGCAGATTTAGGAAAAGCAAAGCATTGAGATCCCCAGTGATGGACTCAGAATGCATGCCTTCCATCTAGGAGGAGCCTGCCTTGCAAGTGAGGTGGTAACATAAGAGGAAGCCCTCATGAGGACACACAGGCAGTGTGGTCATGGCTGACGCACATCTGTGGCACTTTGAGTTGGGGAAGAAAACCGTGGAGCCCCCTGAAGTCACTCTTCCCTGGTTTATAAAGATATTGTAGTAAAACAACAACAAAAGCAAAACAAAAAAACAAACAAACAAGAGCATGGCTGCAAGGAGCTCCATTTTACATCTTCACTTCTGTATATGAGATGCTTTTCTGTCAACAAGGATTCCAAGGAGTGAGAAAGCCCCTGTTTTTGTTTTCATTTTTTATGTCTATTAAAAATAAACATGCTGAGAAGCTGCCTTTTAGCTCTTTATCAAGCCTCAAATGACATGTAGCCCTTGTCAAATCAGCGTTGACGAAAGCCGCCAGCACAATTTGCAAGACATGGCGAATAAACCTGGTACTGGGCGGGTTTCCCCTCCATTGATCAAAACGGGCTTGGCTGAAGTGATGGGCAGTCACAATCCTCCATGCAGGGAGGCAGAAAACTGCTCCAATACTGCCTGCCTGGGTTCAACTCATGGGGCCCCAGGCAGGATATTTGTTAGGAAAACCTGGGAAGCCCACCTCTTCGAGGTCAGCACAGATGGGCACATCTCATGCTGAGTCAATTTAATCAATACTTCCCTTGCTTTGGAAACTCAGAACATTTATAGAGAGCAGAGCCATGCTACACAGTCAAGGAGCTTTAAATTCTAATGAGCTTCTCTGTGCTAATTAGTGACTTCGCTAACTGGAAGCTTTCTTTGTTAGGAAACACACCCAGGCCTTGGAGTGGCACAGAGTGCCAGCTTTCTCTTCTCTGGTAATCTCCTTTCATCTTTTCTCATCCAGCCTACAAGGAAAAGATTTCTTTCCTCTTGCCTTCCTAGAAGAAATAGACTTTTTGCTCGGTTTTATTATTTTTTTTTCTTTCTACCTTTTTGTCTTTAATTGATTAGCATTGCATTTTATTTGCAAGAACCAGAGAGTACAAGAGATGAATTTCTCCTAAGCCCTACCTGTCACCAGCCTGACAGGAAAGCAGAGCTGTGGAGGGTAAACACAGCCTCTCAGGAAGAGACCAGGACCGTCGTCTCCCGACTCCCCTCCTGTCACAAGGCAAAGTTTGGTAATTATAAATCAAGCAAATCTGAGGTGCAAGCAGGGTTCCCACCCTTGGCTCGGAGAACGAGGCCCAATCATTTGTCTCTGCAAAACGCACAAACTCTAAAAGCCTTGGTAAGCCTCTGCCATAAAGCTGATTACTGACGGGAACGGTTGTAGAGGAAAATCTTTTCCGTCTGAGGAGGGGACACGGTGAAGGGAAAGATGGAAGAGCAGGGCGGAGATGGCCACAGCTGGGAAGTTTCTGCGCATCCGAATTAGAAGTTGGCTACGAGGTGAATTTCTCTCCCTCCCACTCTTCTGCCTTGATGTCACCCTTCTCATCTGGGTCTCTCTGTCACTAGCTCCATCTCCTGTCCCCTCTGAGTACTTCATGAAGACACCCTGCCTGGAAGTCATTGCATTCAGACCCCTAAGTTGCACTTAAAAGTCTTCGGGACCAATCGAGATAAATCCCAGCAGGCTTTTGTTTCCACTCGAAGTGCCCCCTGTCATTTATTAGACGAATTAAAGTATCAATTTCTGTTTAAACATTAACAGGGTGATGCCAAATATTAGTCAGTTCCTAATAATTTTGAGGGATTAAAAAGATAATAAAAGTAATAGTCCATTACATTACCTACTTCAGCAAGATTGTAATGAATGTAATAAATTCTGGATCAGGGTTATAACAACTTCCATCTATTTAAAATGAATTTGTAGGGTTACTTTCATTAACTATGTATATGGGGAAAATGATCTGACATATTACTTTAAAAGAGCTGTTAAACCGATTAGGAGAAAATATGCTTTCCAGACAGGGATGCTGGCCACAGGGGACAACCACATTTTTTGTGTGAACAGGGATCGAAGCAGCAGAGCAGGTCAGACGGTGTGCTTCCGTTGCTACCTGCCCTCTGCTCTGTACAAACCCTAGCAGCAGCAGCTCCCGGCAAACGACGGTGGAAGAAGAGCCTCGCTTTTCCCTTTCTCTGTTTTTCTCCCCTCCCTAGATGCTTTCCCACTAATGAACCATGGCCAGCTCTGGGAACTTGTAGAAGGAATCAGCCCTGCGCCTGCGGCCCAGCCTGTCCTTTGAGCCCCCCAGGGAAAGCCGCCATATTAAAGGGGCCCATGCCCTCATTGCTAGAGGAGACAAGGGAGCGAGCACTTGACTGCGCCACAGAAATTACTGCTGTACCTCGAATGCCCGCTTCATTTATCAATTTCATCGCAGAAAAACCCATATGACTGCCTTGTTCAGTCGTACGCTAAATCGAGTCACAGAAAGCTCCCCACCACCAGTCAAGTGTGTTATGCATGGGCCTGGATAAAGTAACTTGAAACACCAGTAATGATTTATACTTAATTGAACTCCTAAGTGATTAAAGTGGCAGTAATGAATGAAGAACACCCTCACTCTGGCCCACTCTGCACAGCCTCTCCAAGCATCATAGCACTGGCCGTGCCTTGGGAAGTCAGCAAGGATGGCTGGCTGAAGCCTGTTCATTCCCTGGACTCCCCCAAGCTGCCCATCTGGGTCCTGGCTAAATTGCTCTCGCTTGCAGTAAATGACTCCATAAGCACCGAATCAGACCATTGATCCTTTTTATTAGATTACCCAATTGGAAGGTTAATGCATTTGCATTTGGCAAACGGAGTCGGTCAGCCCGAATCCCACACAGGGATGGGTGTTTCAATGGACACACGCAGAGAACGACTCTGTCAACATATTGATTCTTTGGCAGCAGAAACCAGATCTGATGTTCTCCTGACTTTGAGGAAGGCACTCTGAAAATGCACTGGAGAGGGAGGGGTCTTCCTCAGCAGGAGGCCAAGTCCTCCCCACCTCCAACCTCCGCATCCTGCAAGAGCTACCACTACCCCCGACCCTCAGGAAAGGACAAAGGTGGATAACGTGTGTACCTTGGAGCAGGAGCCTTCTCTAAGTGAAGAAGGTAAATAATTAATAATAATAAACAGTATTTAAATCAGTAACAATGACACAGACCAGACCTCAGAACTCTGCCTCTCCTCAACCCCCCCCCCCCACACACACTCACAAAATCAGGGCAGTTACAAAATCAGTCTAGGGCAGCCATTCCTACCCAGGCTTCTCTATCCCAGGTGAACTTATCCTTAGGTATTCTCAACGCAGTCACCAAATGCTGCCTCTGGAGTCAGCTTTGTGAGGATTTTCTGCTAAGGAAATTCATTATTGATCTCACAAGTTTTTTACCAGACAATGTAGCCACAGAGGGAGTTAGAAGTTACACTGTTATCCCAGCCCACCCAACCCTCAACACAGTAGAAGAAGCCTTCTTATAGATGGGGACACTAGGGCTCTGAGGGAGAGGGGGACTTACCGGAGAACCCCACCCCCACCCCGGGGAGCTCATGGAAAATTCTCCAGTCTTCTGTCTTCTAGATCAGCCTCATGTTTCATCCCGGGGATGAAGGCAGGCCTCCAACAGAGGTGGCTGCGGGGCTGTGACGGTAAAGAAATAGTCTTTTTATACAAATGTTCTGGGACACAAGTCATATTTCTTATTCAGCCTGAAAACCTGGGGCTTTGACTAAAGTGTTCTGGGAAGTAAGAGACGCTGTAAACATTGCTTGCAGGATGGATTTGTTCAGCATCTTGCCTCTGAGGACCAGGGGTTGGCTTCATCATTCCAAATCATTTCCCTTTTTTTCTACTTCACTCTCCAGGTAGCCAGAAACCTGGGACACAGAAGGTTTGCAATTCCCTGCCTAGATTCTCAGAGCAGGGTTATCTTTCTGCGCCTCGGCATCTTCCATTTATTGTCTTGATACAACGTGAGATAATGTGTGTGACAATAACCAGCATGAATGTGTCCCTTACCCAAGTCCATGAATCTTCCTTCCCTCTAGGTTCACATGAAAAGCATATCCCCAGGTACTTACAGGTAGTAATGGACTACTATCAGGTAACCTAGGATAGCCCACAAAAGACCTCCTGGGATGCTTCTTACCCAGCTCTCCCTGTTTTGCAGGAGAGGCCCCAGGCTCCCATCCAGTCTCTCCATTCTCTCCCTGGCTGAGCCACCTTTGAGTCTCCATTCAGACCCTGCCTGAGTGTCAAAGTCCTAGCAGGAAGGGCCTAAGAGACCACAGGTATTAAAGACCTATGCTTCTATGATGCCGACTCTATCCACGAATATTCCTTTTAAATTTTATACATCTGTTTAACCCCTTCTAATCCTCCAACAGTGCTATAAAGTTCAAATACCTATTTCCAATCAAAGGAGCAAGAACTGAAGCCAGCAGCGGCCAGTGATGGACCAAACCGACCCCACTGGAAAAGGGTTGTTAATTCAGAGCCTCTTAAACTCTAAGGTGCATGTTCATCAGCATGGCCCTTCCTAAGACTCATGAGATTTCTGTGACAGGAATCCTGGGGCCTCCTTTCCCTTTCAGTTTGCTAATCCACAGGATCATCAGCTCCCGGGCAGACAAGGACAAGGATGTATCTTTCAGGGAGAAGCAGAGCATCATGGGTAAAAGAGAAAAAGTGCTGAGTGAGCAACAGTTGACCCTAAGAAGTCATTGAAAAAGTGTCGAGGTGGCATGGTGTGGTGTGACAGGGGCCCCGGGACCCACAGGAGGAGTTCCTATCTGATGGAGAGTGCAAAGTGGGCAGATTCTTCCTCGTGATAGTCACAGCTGGGTGGTGTGAAGATGAAAAAGCGGTGAAGGACTCCAGGTAGAGTAGTTATTCATACAAAAAGAAGTGTTGGTGCCAAAACACTCCAAGCCTAAGCAGCCCATATTCTCAGAGGTTTAGAGAGGACACACAGTGACTGAGGTGGGTAAGGCACTCATCCCAAAAGACATTATGTGGGTGTCCACAGACATGAGCACTCTTTCTCATTGTCTCTGGAGGGTCTGTTCTTACCTGCAGACTGTGTGTGTGTGTGTGTGTGTGTGAGAGAGAGAGAGAGAGAGAGAGAGAGAGAGAGAGAGAAGCTGTGTCTGTGAATAGTGCCCAGCACAAATCTCTACGTAGCTTGTGTCTCTCTAATGATGAGAGTGGGTCAGCAAGTGTAAGTGACAGTCCCTGGACATGCGACTGTCCACACATCTACACACAGGTGTAGGTACTCTCCTTTCCTAAAGGATACTGGAGCAATGGGTGGGTTCAATCAGTAAAGATGTGGTTCGTGGGCCAAGAAAATAGAACCTGCTTTGCCTTGTAAAGGTGGGAAAGCCCACTCTCAAGGAGTGAACATTTGCAAAATAAGACCTGATAGGCCTGAACCAGAATTTGGGTAACAATCCATCCTATCTGGTTTGTCAACCCCAGAGCCATGTTAAGTAGGCCAAAGTGCAGGCTAAGCTAAGCTAAGCTAAGATAGTTAACCAGCTCTCTCCTCTGGAATATAAACATGAGTTTCCTGCCAATGAGACCGAATACAGCCAGGACACTCCTGGGCCACCTCTGACTTCCAGACTTTGGGGCCCTCCAGCACATTTTTATTTTCCTGCTCAGACTAATCTGACTCTTCATGCATGACCCAAGACAGGCTCCTGTCCATTGCTGGGCCCTGTCCCAGCAGGGCTGCTGTGGGCCAACGAGTTCGGCTGTACATCTCTGCCCTGGACACAACAAAAGCTGAATCCCACTTCATGGCCTTATGCTTTGGAAGAAACCCTTGCAGCGGCTAGAGCCCAGTTTCCTCATCTGTCAGATAAAGGGGATCATCTCTCCCGTACCTTAAATGTGGAGACTTGAGCTCTGACCCTTGGCAGCCATGCTCCCTCGAGCAAATCACCTCATCCTCTGCAGTCCGATTCACCCATCTATTAACCAGGAACGATAATGGCAAATAAACTCATACAGAAGTTAGCACTTTAAAGTTTTCAAAATTGGGAATATTTGAGAACAGTCACCTGGGAACTTGAAGGCCTCAGCTACATCCTTGGTTCTTGGCTTCATCTGCATCTTCTGGCTGGACATTTCTCAGAAGCCTGAGTCTTGGCTCTGGGGTAGGGGAGAACTGAGAGGGGGGTGCAAAAAAAAAAGTCAGACAAGGAGTCTCAGGACTCAAAGGAAAGAAAGGCCCAGGGACAGCACCTGCTGGTCAGTAAGCACTGGCCCGTGCCTTTCTGGAGCTGTGCGGCAATGATTCAGGAAAAGGCTGACAAGGATATTAGCAATGTGGGTTTTTTTTTTTTTAATCCTGAGTCCAGAGAAAATGCACGGTCAGGAATAAAGGCACCCAAGAGAGCACAGAGAAAGAGAAATAATCAGAATTAGCCAGCGGGCTGGCAGCAGGAGCTGGGGCAACACAGCCTAGAGAGGGCTGAAAGCCCCTCCAGGACCCCAGGCTAAGGAGGTGGCTAGGACGTGGCAGGGCCAGGACAGGAGGACAAGGAAACCTGTTCCCCCTGAAGCCTGGTGAGCATGCCGAATGGAAAGTGGAAAAGAAGCCATCTCCAGGTGAGTCCAGCAGCCCCCGGGGCTGCTGTGCATCCCCTGAGCCCCTCCAGTCAGGAAGGAGTGGAAAAGGTGCTAGGCTATCATTTCTCTGCTCTACATTGCCCACAGGGCTCTGGATGCGGGCACCAGGGCTGGGGGGAGGCCAAGAGGCTGTTCAGCTACTGCAGAAAGGCTGCTCTGCAGGCAGGAGGCCTCCACATGCCCCTTCAAGGCTGAAGCGAGGCAAGGATGACAGAAACTATGACCGGGGATTTGCCTGGGCTCTTTCGGAGGAAATCGCACAGGGCGTATCAGGGTGTTCCCAGAGGTGATCCCAGGACCTGCCGGATGAGCATATTTTGATGAACTAGGAGAGGGATATCCATTCACAGAGGCAATGGCATTGATAAACTTCTTGCCCGATGTCTGCTTTTTACAAATCGTTTATCCTAAGAAGCAACCCTGGTTCCAAGTATGTGTGTGTGTGTGTGTGTGTGTGTGTATACATTTGTACATGCTTGAGGGCATGTGTATGTGTTGGGGGAGGACAGAATTAATACATCAGCTCGTGATTCCACTGCACAGTCCAAATTAATGGAGTATAAATTAATGACAAGCAAAATGTGTGCGGTGCCTTGGAAGCCCAGTGCATCGCCCGAGTCCCTGACTCTGGGTCCTTAGGCAAAGTGTTCCCCTGAACTGCTGTGCTATGAATTGAATATAAAAGAAGGAGTCTAGGATCACCAGCTCCCGCTTACTGTGCAGCTTTTGCCTCCTGAAAGGCCTTATATGGAAGCTTTGGGAGTGTCAGTGTAAATGGTACAATCGTACAGAATTCCGCTTTGCATGTCTTCCAGCTTTCACTTGCTGATTGCAATATTTATTTTAACATAATCTTGGTGATCCCATTTTAGTCTCTTTTTAGTCCTCCATGTTTTGGAAGCTCCCCAGTAAAGTCACTGGAGCCTCTCTTGCTCTCTGACCTCTGGATTTTAACTCCAGTCTCCATCATATAGGTTCTTCTCAACGGAGGTAAATTGATGTTTACAATTAAGATGAGGTAAGCAAGGGGAAGAGGTCTTCCCCCACACACTGTTGCTTATCCTAACTCCTCTGTGAAAGGCTCTACGCTACAGCTACTGATACAGAGACCCTAGCAGAGGAGTCCCAAGAACCACCATGCTCCTTCCCAGTTCCTCTCTCCCAAAACTGCAGAGTCGGGGTCAGTGTCTGCACTCCACCCTGAGGTACAAATTTAAGGCAAGAACCACCTGGACCTCTCAGCTCCCCAGCTCACACTCTCTGTGGGCCACCTATGTAAACATCAAACCCAAATCACAGCCCCCCAAATTTAATTTATTTCTACCTAAACAAGTTCTTTTATCATAAAGCAATAAATTTGTCTTCGTGCTAGCAATTTGTTGCGGGTGACATAACATTGCAAATTGATTAATCGCTACTGTACGCAGCAAAATGAGAAAAGCAAGGAATTATTATGAATTGCGTCCGTCTTTTACGGGCGAGAGTCATTATTCAAAAGTGTTCGCTGGTGCTTACATGTGCCCTCGGTGCAGATTACATCCATTTACAGACTTCCCACATCATCCTTACACAAATCAACAAATGTGCATTTATTAAGACATAGAATGAAAGCTATTTAAAAGTGAAAAATGGCCTTTTGCATTACTTTTCTCCGAAGAAGGCAAATCCGGGTGGGGTGTTCCTGGGAAGCGGCTCCACACTGTCATGTGGGCACCTCTGAGTTTGGTATGTGCTGGTACACACAGGCTCTACCAGATCTGCCTGCCTTGGCTTTGACAGCCCAGGAGCACAAATCCCCTTCCTGGTGGTTCTGGAACCTTTACTCTGTCTGCCTCTGAAGACGTAAGCCATCAGCAGCCACTACTAGCCAGAGAGAGAGATGTACGACAGATGAGCATCGATAGTTCTCTGATGGTGGGCCTCCTGGGAAGCAGGAAGGAACCAGCATTAACTAGCAGCTGCCTTGAGCCACTCACAATCCTGAACGCCTTCCTCCCATTTGGTAGGCAAGTCCATGTGTCTCCTAGAACCTCCTAAGCCAGATGTAAACATTAGAAGACACCCTAATGCATGTAGAACACACAGTAAATGCTCAATGCATGCCAGCCAGTGTCACTGCTGTAATTACTCTCAAGCTCAGGATACTGTTGGCACCCATGTGACGAATGAGAACACTGAAGTTTGGTAAGGCAGCAAGGGCTCTCAAATTGCACAGCAAGTAAGTGAGTGCTTGAGTAAGCTCAGCCCCACTTAGTTTTAAACTTTTCATGCTTCTTTTCACTAAATTGGCCTCAGAGCAACTTAATCATCAAAAGAGAGTACACCTGCTTCCTCTAATCGGACACAGGATACCACACACCACGAGTGCCCTCAGGTATGTTCAACGGGGCATTTGCAAGAACTTAGAGACCTGCCCTTGCCTGTTGTCACAATTAAAGCCCAGTGCCTCTAACCTGGCCCCCTCCATCCACTTGTTCCAAGAGCTCTTCCCCAAAGAAGCCAGTCATGCCCAGCCCTGGGGAAGCTGACGGGCAGCTGACACTCCGGTATTGATTACTCCCAATGAACTCATGCTTTGTGTAAAAATAGACAGAGATCTCAATTTTCATATTCTAATTAGATTTCAAAGAAACTTTCATGGAACGAGAAGGCCTTCATGATGTCACGGCTGCACTCAGAGCCATTAACTACTCCACAGCCAGTATACAATCCCTTCCAGTGTTCACAGCCCACCACAAGGCAGGGAGAGCAATTCATCATCTTCCAAGAAAGCTGAGCCACAGGCTTTTCTTCAGGTGCCCAGAAGCCAGGGATGGTCAGGTGACAAGCCTGCGCCAGGACCCTTCAAGCACACCTTGCAAGACAGCATTTGTTAATGGGTGTTCACCAGAGCTGCCAGCACTGACATCATCCTGGGATTGGTGTGCTATGCAAATCCTGGGCCTTTCCCAGACCTGCCAAAGAATCATTTGTAGGTGCAGCCTGGCATATAGATATCTGATAAGCTCCCTGTGTGATGTTTCTTTGAGCACTGAAATTTGTGAACTATTGTCCCAAATCTTTCTCACACTCCCTACCCAGTTGGAAACCACAAGATTGAATCGCTGTTTACTGCAAGCCCTGGTTGACTCACTGGCATGCCTCACCTAATCAAAAGGTGACGTTTGCTTCCTTGAGACCTAGTTAACTCCCCTTCCCATAAGCTGCCCCAACTCTCAAGGTCCCAAGGGCATCTCTGGGCTTTCAGCAATACCAAGGTACCCCAACAGAGCTAGGCTGTGGGGTTACTCACCAAATGCTCTATAGTGCTTCTCAGTGTGAGGAAGACAGCAGGCTCCCAGAGTGGAAGGGACCAGGACATCGCCATACAGTCTTGGGCTGTTTATCACTATTATAGGCATTGTTGTCAAGCACCTGTCGCTGACCATTGTCACAACCCATTGTTATTTTATGTGCCCTCGAGTGTAGTCATTCTGAAACTTCAGCATGCATCAGAACAACCAGGAAAGCTCGCTAATGCCCACACTGCTGGACCTCCCCTCCCAGACTTTCTGATTTGTGAAGCCTGTGTGGAGACTTTTTGCTATTAGTCTGGAGACAGAATTTTGAAGGTCTGTGCTATAGCTCTGAGCTCTGTGCTATAGCCCCAATGTCTGATACATACTAGGAGCTCAATTTGTACTTACAGAAGAGTGAATGAATGAGCAAATGACTGTAAGTTATGCAGACTGGTTTCTTAACCTCTGTCACTGAGAGTCCTCACTCCTCTCTGTGCGGTTTACACAGCACCAGCCAGACATCAGCAAGAAGACCCAGGAGGAGTGTGCCTCTGGGGACAGGACAGTGCTATAGCTGTCTATACCTTCAGAAACAGGTCTTTCCCACTTAGGATGTCTGCTCAGGGAACCAGGCACCCATCTGGCCCTTTGCAGGAGAAGAATGATACTTCCCTTCTCTAACCACTGGCCCACCATGTCCCAGCTGGGTGATCTCAGCACTAAGGCTCCAAAGAGTCTCAGTTTCCTCGTTTGTAATGCTGAGCATTGATAATTATCTCTAAAGGCACTGCCAGCATCTGAGTGAGGCTGTACATGAAAAGACTCACCACTATCTGGCACATGGTTGGGGGGGGGTTGTTCAATGTCTACTCCCCACATTCGTTCCCCACAACTCACAGTCTCTGTGCAGTAAGGATGTTTCAAGAGTAATGAATCCCCTCATTTCAGCTAAACCACCCGTGGTCCTGGTTTTGTGGAGATGTACAATGAAACATGATAAATTACTGTCTTAAGCAGAAGCTTCATTCAAATATCCATTTCCCTGTCAAGTTAATTTTGTTCCAATGTATTTTCTAGAGGGTTTTGACTGGGAGCATAGTTAGTACATAAACAGCAGAATGTATGTGTCTTGCCTATTCTATTGGGAAGCTGATGCAGGGGGAGGGAGTTTGAATGTTATTGTGGATAAGAACCCCCACCTCTAGATGTGTTTGGCCGGTGATGTCACTACGAGGGTCAATTCTCTTCTGGCCAGGACAGGAAAACACCTCATCTTGTCTCAGATGGCTGATTTTCCCCATCCAAGAATATAAAATCCTTTTGTTGAAATGTCTGGGAAAACATCCTTGTACTTAGTCTCCAGGCATGTCCTTTGTGTCATCTCATTTTGCCCTTGGCCTCTACAGACTTCAGCTTAATGTCCTAAAAAGAAACAACACATTTTTACATACTTTGGTTCAATGGTTAAGATCAGAAATCAACACGAATATGACAGAATCTGTTCATTATCCATGTTCAAAATGTGCAGTTTCTCCCAGTGACGCTCTTGATAACCGTTCGTTTTCTCAGCTCCGGGTGCAATTTAGAGACACACTTTGCACTGGCATGCCACCTGGAACTGTTCCCTATCCTGTCTTTGTTCTCCATAGCTATCTCTGTCACTTTTTGTCATTGTAACAAAATTTCTGAGCAAAACAACTACAAGGAGAAAAGGTTTATTTTGCCTCCTGGTTTGATTGGTTTCAGCTCATGGTCCTTTTGCTGTGGTTCTGTGGTAATGGAGAGAGCATCGCGGTAGGAGGGCAGAGCATATCCAAGCTGCTCACTTCACAGCAGTGAGGAAGCTATGAGAAAAATAACACTAAGTAGACAAAGAAAAGATACACCATCAAAGGCATAGCCCCAGTGACCTACCACCCCAATGAGGTCCCTTCTCCAGATATCCCATTCAGCTTGAACTTCATGCAAATGAGGTCGGCAGTCCCTCAGTAGTACTACACTGGGTGCCAAGCTTTCAATGCACACAGCTTTGGGGCCATTCTAGATCCAAACCATAGCAACAACCTTGTTGTATTTGAAGAATTCAAGCCAGTTGTTCTGCAGATGATAATGTCACTTGTGTTTATCCAGTGGCCTCATGATTAGGCTATGGTTATGCATTTTGGGATGCCCCAAGTTCCCGTGTGTTTTTCTCAGTCTCGCTTATCTGTACCATGTAGGTGATGTTGACTTCACCCATTTGGTTGACAGTCATCCAGATTTCTCTACCATAAAGACGTTATTCTCCCTTAGTAATCTGTAATTAACTGCAGGGAAAGAACTTACAGGTCACAAATGTCTTTGTACTCCTCACTTTTGCCTCTTTCAATGACTCTCACCTGTATCAGTTATTATTGTGAGGGCTGCAAAATGGTGATTTCCCAACCCCTGAAATACCAGGCTCTGTTCTGGAAATGCTGGTTTCCCCATAGCACTGGGAGGCCACAACGTCTCTGCTGGGAGAAGAGGAGCTCCCATGTAAGAGCAGAAAGCCCCAGGAAGATGGGCCTAAAGGCTGGATGGAAGCATAGCTTTCCCAAAATCCTCTTGCTCTTTCTGGGGCATCTCATTCTGTAAGCTGGAGGCCAGTTCCATAGTCTAAAAAGTGGGTCATTTCGTTGTGGTATCTATCAGTATAATGCCTCTAGGAACAGTGTGTATTGGACGATTTGATAATCAGTGGGACTAACCAAGTGAGCTTGGCTAATCTTGAGCTCATTCTTCAACAAATATTAGCTGACTGTGTATTGTATATCAGGCGTTGGGCTAGTCTAAAGAAAGGTCAGTGAGCAAGTCCATCAGGGTTCTTGTTCTTGGAGTTCAGGATCAAGTGGACGAGATTGGAAGCAAATTTTTCCTCAAATAAGGACCCGACTCCACCCCAAGATCATGTGGACGAAGCTTATGGGAGGGAACATTGTGATGAACGTCTCAGGTAGGGAGAATTGCCCTTGTCTTGAAAGTCAGAAAAATGATTTTAAAACAAATGATTTGTAGCACATGTCCTTTGGTGCCACTGAAAGCTGAAAAGAGAAAGCAGAGGCTCTGAGTGATGAGATATCTTTCCCAGGACGCACAGTGGTGATTCCATACTAAAATTCAGGTCTGCTGACTCTCCATCCTGGCCGCAGGGCAGCTCCTCTGTTAGCGGCTCCCTAAGGGTGGTTCTGGGCTTATGGCCTATGTCCATCTGTTCAATTTAGCTCATTTTGTTCCTACTGTGACACTGCAGGGCACTGCTAAATTCAGCAAAGGAGAAGCGACTCTCTGATAGGCCCAAATATTCTCCAAATCAGTTGTGAGCTCTTTAAGAGGTAAAACTAAGAAAACAGAACAAGCCTGAGTATGGAGGCTAAGGAAATGGCTCAGTCAGTGGGTAAAGAGTTCATGTCAGTAGTGTGAGGACCCAATTTCAGATCCCCAGCACCAGTACAAACAGCCAGGCATGACACATAAACCTGTGCTCCCATTACTAGAGAGTGGAGATGGGAACATCTCTGGAATTCACTAGCCAGCCAGCAAGTTCCAGGCCCAGTGAGGGCCTGTCTCAAAAATTAAGGTGAATACCACAGGGAGTAAATATAAGTCACATAAGAGTTCTGTAGATATTTACAAAGCTGTAAGCTGAACATAGTGGTTAGTTCCAACTAGGAAATTCAAAGGTACAGACTATGTCCTTAATCATAGCACTGGCTTACCTCTGGGGTTGCTTATCTAAGAGGCTTCAGGCAAGCCCTCAGCCCTGGGAGCAACCAGGCAAATTCCAAGGGAGAAACACAATTGTCCAAGCCTACCCCTATTACTCAAGACAGTCAAAATTCATACCCGCACCCAAGTGCCAGCCCACACCAACACCCCCATCCTCCAGGTCTCCTCTAGCTGGCCTTGGCTACCCCTGGCTTGATACCTGATCTCCGTGGAAATTGATACCTCAGCATGAGAGGGATCAGGGCAGACACCGCAGCCTAACTTCAGGGAGAGACTCTGAGGTCATTGTCCTGAGGGCTGTCTCCCAGCCTCCTCCTCTGACACCGCATCCAGGGAGATGTGTGTATAGGGTCTCACAGATAACAATCACAGCAAGAAAAGAAAAACGACTCAGGGTAAGGGACTGGCTGCCTTGACATAGCTGGGAAATGGGTTCAAGACCCATGGCATGTGTCTCTGGAGATTACACAATTAACCTCTTCAATAAACCGCCCTTCTTAACCCCTGCTCGGATGTGGCCCATGGTAGCTCAGTATCCAACTGGGTACCCTAGTAACCGGAACAGGGACTATTTCTGTCATGAACTCAATGGCTGGCTCTCCGACCCTCCTCACACCCCGAAGGAGGAACAGCCTAGCTAGATCCCAGAAGAGAACATTGCAGCCAGCCCTGAAGAGACCTGATAAGCTGGGGTCAGATGGAAGGGGGGGAGGTCCTCCCCTATCAGTGGACTTGGAGGGGGGCAGGGAGAAGATGAGGGAGAAATGGGGAGAGTGGGAGGGAATGAGGGAGGGGGCTACAGCTGGGATACAAAGTACATAACCTGTGATTAATATAAAAATAATAAATTACTTTAAAAAAAACCCACCCTTCTCCATGTGATCAGAGTAAACGAGCCTCCAGTGCCTGGTACAGCATTTTGCTTCCATAAAAATCTCACTAAATGCAAATATGTGTATATCCATACCTGTGTGTGACAGTGTTTGTGCACATATGTGAGTGACATGGGAGGCAGGGGTCATGAGTCAGTAAGGTCAATAGTGACGCTGCATAATAATCTCTCTTCTCCTTGCCTTCTGGGGTCAGAAGAGGGCATAAACATTGTTCAGTTCATTTTCAAGCACGATGATTTGAGCAAACTGAAATAGCACAGACTTTGGAGGCAGACAGACCTGCTTCATCTCCCATACCCTCCACATGAGTGGGTCTAAGTGACCCTAGGGCAGTCCCTTTGCTCTTCTGAGTGGCTGGTGAAGTGAAATGAAATGCTGAGACTTCTCTATATGCCAGGCCCTCCCCTCTCCTCACAGACATCACCAGAGCAGTTATCTAAGCCTGTGCCACGGTAATAAATACCGGAGACCCGATCATCAATAAAGAATACGGTTATTTCCCCACAGTCTGGAAGCCGGGAAAATGAAAGTTCAAGGCTCCAGTGAGTTCACTTGTCTGGTGAGGACAGCTCTCTCATTCCAAGATGGCACCTGGTTTGCTGTTGCTCGTCCTCAATAGCTATCAGAGAAATGCAAGTTAAAACGTTAAGGAGTCCAGCAGGGAAAGGCACCTGCTGCCAAACCTGATGGCCTGAGTTTAATCCCTAGAACCCTCACAGTGGAAGATTACAGGCTCACGAGTATCCTCTGACCTACATGCATGAACTATGGCACAGACATACACACATCATAGATGGGAGAGAGAGATTCTATCTTGCCCCAGTCTGACAACCATTATAAAAAATAAATAATAGCAAACTGTGGTGAGAATAAAAAAGAAACCCTTGTAGACTGCTAGTAGGAATGAAAACCAGTTTAGCTGCTATGGAGATCAGTATGGAGATTTCAAAAAAATATATTAAAATTCGATCTACCATGTGACCAGAAAGACCACTCCTGTGTATTTACCTGATTGATTGAGTCAACATATCACAGAGATACTTTCACATCGGTGCTTATAGCAACATTAACTATCTGCAATAGCTAAGTTACAAAGTATATATTGTTGCTGTATTGCATTTGTTTGTTTGTTAATTGAGGCAGAATCTCACTATTTAACCCTGACTGGCTTGGAACTTGCCATGTAGACCATGCTAGCCTTGAACTCACAGAGATCTGCCTGCCTTTACCTCCCAAGTGCTGAAATGCCCAGCCACAGAGAATTTTATTCAGCCATAAACAAGAAAAAATTTATGTCACTTGCAGGAAATGGAAGCAATGGGAATAATTACATTAAGCAAGTTAAGTCAGTCTTAGGAAAATGTCTCATGTTTTTTCTCATTTGTAGTTCTTAGACAGATATAAAAATTATGTACATGTGACATGAAAGTAGAAGCTAAGCTGTCTAGGAGAACAAAGGAGACTAATGAGAGGGAGAAGGAGAAATAGAGAGACAGGCATGGGGCAGGTATGGGTTGGGAGAATACTCTCAAAGTGCATTGTATGCTTGTATGAAAGTGACCTTTTGTGTTGGGTGTTATGGTGCACACATTTACTCCCAGCACTTGGGAGATAGAGGTAGTTAGATCTCTGTGAGTTTGAGGCCCTCTGGTCTACATGGTGAGTTCCAGGACAGCAAGAGCAACATAGAGAGACTCTGTTTCAAAACACAAACACAAAAGAGGAGAGGAGAGGAGAAGAGAGGAGAGGAGAGGAGAGGAGAGGAGAGGAGAGGAGAGGAGAGGAGAGGAGAGGAGAGGAGAGGAGAGGAGAGGAGAGGAGAGGAGAGGAGAGGAGAGGAGAGGAGAGGAGAG
>CM053766.1:133454975-133494769 GCA_028658305.1 Pachyuromys duprasi | reverse complement strand
GAGAGGGAAAAGATTAACCTTCAGGACACTTGGCATAACTTTTTAGAAATGCTGTGTCTATTGATGTACAAGGTGTTTTAGGAGAGAAGGATGTTCTAAGTATACATTTAGCCAAATGACTTTGCTAAAAATAAGTCACCCCAGACAAACTAGTGTTTATTACCCACTGTGTACAGACAGACACGTTTCCTCTAACTCATTCTCAATCATCATCCTTACAGCTCTCTCTGAGTGGACTAGGACCTCTAACCATAGTGATGGGGAATGTGGGATGATCTTTTCAGACTTAAACTCCTGGTCTCTCATACCTAGGCCTTTCTTGGATTTCTGAGATGTTTCGGAATTTGCATGTGAAATAAAAGCTTCCTACATAATTGAAATTATGGCCAATTGACCGTGAAATAGAACTGTCCGTGACCAATGAGGTGTTGGGTAGTGTGGGGAGGCTGCTGTGCTCAGAAATGGGGTCTCTGGAGCCTCAGGGCTAGTTCTCTGGCTTTGAGAGAGAAACCCACCTAGAATCCTTCTCGCTGGCTCCTAGCAACCTTTTCCCCACTGCCTCTCCCTGGCGAGAAGCACTTGATGTACATGTAGAGGAATGCCTTCTGCTATGCTCTTTCTCTTGGATGCAAACCCTTGCAGCTGAACATTAAGCCAAAATATCCTTTCTCTGGCCATGGCTCTGTAAGCCAAGGTGTTGCTGAGACAGACTGGGGCATGGGACACCCAGAGGGAGGGAGTAGGTGATAGCAGGAAGAGAGACACTGTGCTCCAACTGCAGAAAGAAGGTTTAAATTGGGGGAATACAGTAAAGAATCATCAATGTATTGAAAGGGGAGCCATTCATAGAAAGTGTTTTCTATCACCTTGCAAAGAAGAAAGCATTGGGGGCAGAAAATTCAACCACTCGGCTTCAGCAATAGTCTAGGCAATGTTGGCACAGACAGGGCTGAGCAAGGGGAAAGATGGTAGGGGACACATGCTATATAGAAGCTAATAACACAACCCTATGAGAAAGCTCTCATGTTCCCATCCTGTTGAAGGCAAAATTTAGGCTCAATGAGATTTTGTTCATAATAATAAATGGTGCAGGGTGCTGTCACTTGGTGTGGTCTTCTCCCTCCATCTTACTAAATCTTTTTTTCACTAAATCTCTCATTGCTTGCTAAAGTGAGCCATCATCACTTGATCATATTTAAAATTAAATTAAAAGTCCCCCTGCATTTCTATGCTAATAAATAGATAAATAAGATACTAAGAGAAGGGAGATAGCAAAACTTTCCTCCAGACAGACCTCCTGCAGGGCACCACACCCAGTTCTCTACCCAATAACTAAGGGGAGCCTTAGGCAGTCTGATGAAATGTGAGTCGAGGAGACTTATGTTGTAGGGATGGAGCTGCAACCACTCTATGTAAGATGAGCATTCTGGGGAGTGCATGCGATGGCATATCCAAGAATCCTGGGTTAAGCATAACCCAGAAAGGAGCAAGATACAAAGAACAGTGTGTGTCAACAAAAGCCAAAGACAGAAGGTTGTAGATTTACTCAAAGGCAGCAGGAAATAGGACACAGGTCAACTTCTTAAAAGGTCACTCTAGATTTGGGTCTAAAAGTGTTGCTTTCTTGTAGTTGTACGTTTCCTTCCTATGTATTTCAGTACAGGTCTTGGTAATTTTATTGCTCAAGACTTTCTGTTCTGTTGTTATTGCAATAAAAATGTCTCTTCTATTATATTTTGTAACTAGTTGTTGACATTTTGCATAGGATTTTTTGCACATTTATTTCATAGTCCTGCACTTGAATAAACCCTCTGCCCCATTTCTCAGTAAGTTCATCAGTTCTCTGAAGTTTTCTAGAATGATGAACACATCTTCTGAAAATAATGGCAACTTTCTCTTTTGATACCCAACAGTTACTAGATCTTCTAGAATGGTGCTTCTCAGCCAGGGCTGGTTTTGCACCATAAAGCACATACAGCAATGTCTGGAGATATTTCTGATTGTCACAATAACAGGAATGTTACTGTTACTGACATCATCTATTAAATACAGGGATATTCTTATCTTACTACTTTTTAAATTTTTTATTGATTCTCTGTGAGTTTCACATCATGCACCCCAGTCTCACTCATCTCCCTGGCCCCTCATATATGCCCATTGCTCTTGAAACCCCCTCCCAAATAAAACACCACACACACACCAAAAAGCAAAGCATAAAAAATATCTCATCATGAAAGCTTTAGTGTGTCACAGTGTGTCCCACAGAATACCCTTCTGTCCACGTACCTTCACTTGCAAATATTCATTGCAATGAGTCATTAGTCTGGTTTGATGTCTCTGGCTTTTATGACACCATCAATATTGGCTCCTTACTGGAATATCTCCTGGTTATTCTGTTGTTGCCTTCTGTCATAGAGATCCTGCAGTTTTGGATCAGCAGGACTGGTTCTTTCATAGGTCCCAACAGTTTACAAATGATATGGATTTTGGAGTGGGCCAACTCAGAGCCCTGGATCTGGGTCAGGGTGATAGCTGAGCTGGTCAGTGCACTGGTTTCCCTTTATCAACCCTGTCAGGGAGAACTCCACAGAATTGCTTTTGATAGGCCACCATCAGCAGGAAGCAGGGTCATCCCCCTGGGGCTGGCTCACCATCACCCATGCCGCCAGAACCAGCTCCACTGTGTTGCCTAGTCAAGGCACAGGGCAGCCTGTGAGGGGCTGGGACAGCAATCCTGCTCTCACGCCTTGCGGCTGGCTCACCTGTGCCTTTGCCTTCAGAGCCAGCTCCACTGTGCTGCCCAGGCAAGGTGCAGGGCCTGCTCTCCCAAGAGCTACAGCCAATGAGTGGACAGGGCCAGCTCTCCTGTTCTTATGCCATCAGAGCCAGCTCTCCCAAGGGGCTCTCTCCGAAACCCATGCCACCCCACAGAAGAGAAGAGGTGGGGCCAGCTCTCCCTTGTTTGCACCATTGGGGCTAGTTCACCTGGGCTCTCACCACCAGGGTCAGCTTTGCTGTGTGGTCCAGGTGATGTTCAGAACCTGCTCTCCTGAGTGCTGCAGCTGGTGAGGCACAGGGATAGCTGTACTGTGCTCATGACCTTGTGGGCAGCTTTGCCAGCTGCCAGAATCAGCTCTGCCACTGTGTAGCCACAAACCCAGATAAGGTTCTCACCACGGCCCAAGGTGGTAGGACTGGCCACTAATCCTCTCTATCTTTGAGTCTCCAGTTCCGTCTCTCTTCACAATGCTCACACTGTCCCACTTCTCTTTCTTTCCCATCTGTCCACAACATACTTAGACGTTGTGGTGGCTACCACTGCAGGCTAGCAGACACTCGGGGGCCAGTGTCATCCTTCAACTGGGCTGCTCAGCATAGCTGCAAGCAGGTGTCTACACCCGCCTGTACTGAGCACTGTACCATTTGCTGTGCCAGAGGACAGGTCTGTGGTTGACATGGCGGTCCACAGGTCTATGGCTATTTTCATCTTCCTTCACTGCTCTGCATGCTGGTAGGCAGGGCTCTGTGTGTCTATGGCCCACCTGTTCTGTGGGGGTGGAAAGCAGGGCTATTGCTCTTTTCCCCCACCCACACCATAAAGCATGGCAGAGGGCAGGTCTCTGTCTTCCTCCTCTTGTACTGTGCCACCTGGATTTGAGTTGAGTTGAGTTGAGTTGAGTTGAGTTGAGTTGAGTTGAGTTGAGTTGAGTTGAGTTGAGTTGAGTTGAGTTGAGGGAGTTGAGTTGATTTTTATGCATCCTAGGGATAAAAGAGCTTTGGCTACCAAGCCAGGCATCAAGCTAGGATGGACAAAGGACTGCTGTTCACTTTGCCCCTGAGTGATATAAGAACAACAAGATGTCTCTTTGCCCATTGCCTGGGAGCTTATCTTACTATTGATGTCAATGGAAATGCCTTTTATGGTTCACTATTATGTATGAATTGGCTGTTAGTTTCAGGTAGACTTTTTGAAGAATGGAGAATATTTAATTGCATCCTAACTAAGATTATTGTTTGTTTTATTTTTTGTTTTTCTCAAGACAGGGTTTCTCTGTCATGGACTCACTTTGTAGATCAGGTTGGCCTCAAACTCACAGAGATCTGCCTGCATCTGCCTCCTGAGTGCTGGAATTAAAGAAATGCACCACCATGCCTGTCTTAACTAAGATTTTTTAAAATGATTTATATACAGTATTCTGTCTGCATGTACACTTGCAGGCAAGAAGAGGGCACCAGATCTCATTACAGAGGGTTATGAGCCACCATGCAGTTGCTGGGAATTGAACTCTGGACCTTTGGAAGAGCAGCCAGTGCTCTTAACCTCTGAGCCACCTCTCCAGTCCCCTTAAGTAAGATTTTTTAAGGCTCAGTAATATGTCAAATTCTTCCACAGTCTTCATCCTGATGGCACTATTCCTTTTGATATTTTCCCTACCTGTCTTACCCTTACATTATAACAGTTGTGTTTATCCTGTTCTTACATCATGGCAATTGACTTCTTGATTCTGCTGACTCTACCGCAGAAAGCTATTGACCATTGTTAAGTAAGCATATCCCCACTGCTTCCTTTGCTATAGCTCACTATAAGGAATTGCCCATGTGAGAAGCATCTTGATTACAAATCAATGCCAGCAATTTGGAGAGTCTGCCCTTGTGGCTTTCAACAGGGACTCATATACGAAGCCACCATTTGTCTCCTCTGAGTTATCCAAGCTATACATGGACGGCCTGTGCCCCCACGGCCCTCCACTGCTCTGAAGAATGGCTTCTAACCTCCTGGAGACCATACAGGACTCTGAGGGACATAGAGAGATGGACATATTGGTGCAAACAGTCTTAAATACACATTTCAAGTCATGTGACACATTAATAGACAGAAATGTCCTTTTTCTGCTGAGGGCACTTACTATGAAGCTATCCCTATCATCCTAACATGATCGTGGGCTCACAGTACATTTTTCTCTTAAGATTAGATGTGTTAGGGTTGTTGTTTTTCTTTAATCATTACTACATTCAAAAGTAAGTCTGACCTTGAGTTTCCTGTCTTTATATAATTTTGTTTTCCACTTAAGCTCTTAATCAGTATCATGAGATAAAAACGTAGATTATAAATCAGAAAAGATACACCCATGAGCCACTTCGGCATGGTCACTGACTTGTCATCCTTAAACGCTAGCTCTATAAGGCTGTCACTCCTTTCCACACCTAAAGGTTTTAGCCATATTTTGACCATCTTATAAATTATGCAAAGGATTTTATTGACATGTCTCCTTGGATTTAGTTGTCACCTTTGCTGCTTTCCTAATCAGTTATTCCTTTCTGTTTTAAAGGAATAGCATCTATTATCTATTTTCAAGACTAAGTACTTACCCATCATTTCTAGAGTAAGATGCCCCTTTGGTTTTTGAGTAGTTATTTTAACAGTTGATTTACTTAAGGAAATGTGTTTGACTTTGATTACTGTTCCGGCCACGTTCCATAACTTGATAAATGTTCTCATTTTGTTTTA
Source organism: Pachyuromys duprasi (assembly GCA_028658305.1). NCBI lineage: Eukaryota > Metazoa > Chordata > Mammalia > Rodentia > Muridae > Pachyuromys > Pachyuromys duprasi. The sequence continues at coordinate 133,489,260 of CM053766.1, read as the reverse complement.
TCTGTCTTGATTGCTAATTTAGGTTCTCCCTAACCCAAAAGTATTGGATTCCTTTCCACCAATTAAATACTTTCCCTTCAGTTTCCTACTTGTATTATCTACTATATCCATAGAATTTGACATATACTTTCATTTGGATTTCTTTATGGCTAATAAAAGAACAACTATTTTTAAGAAACAAGTCTTACTATATAGATCAGGTTGAACGCTTGCCTCTGCCTCCTGAATGTTGGGATTAAAGATGTGTGCCATTATGCCCAACTATGTTAGAATAATTTGTTTTAATATTTCCTCTTTGTACAAGATTTTCTGATTGATAGAGGAAAATTAGAATCTATGTTTAATATCAAGTTTTTTCTAACATCTATTTTGCATGTTCCATGTATCTTGTATAGTACCACAAATGATTGTTACTATTAATTATATTCACATATTTGGAAAATTACTTGAAAAGATTTTAAACTTTAAGGACATAGCTAAAAGAATACAAAAAATCCATCTGAGAAGAGCAGAGTTTCCGCATCTGAGTACAATGATGTATATGTAATTAACCAAAGATGGCATACAGAAACTATATACTAAGAATGTCCTACAAACATTTTTCACCTTTTTTTTAAGTTTGTGGATAGGATCACTATGGATTATAATCAATTTCCAAAGAGGTGGAATGTTATGTAATTCAAAGGAAAGCAGTAGGAAAAGAAATTGGGATTAATAGGGGCTGTGAGTCTGAAAAAAAAATCCTCATCCAGCAGTGAATCTAGCCCCACTTTCCAAGGTCATCTGATCTGTTGGGAGCATGGGCCAAAGGTAAGAGGGGTGGACACATCAAGAGGGGAGATGGGCAGAGCAGTGAACAATGATGGGAGGACTCTTCCATAGGACACCTCCCCCCCCCCATCTTTTATTTAGTTTCTAAATCCACAAATATTTGGCTTAGGTGCATTTTTATAGAAACTATATTTTAAAAAATCAAACCACACAGATCCAGGAAAAGGAAGTCAGAGGAAATAGAAGGACGTGAGGTTCAGATCTCAATGAGTGCTTCATGACCCTGGCACTAAAAGTGGGAAAGGCTGGAAATGTTACTAAAATCTTGGGGACCAAGGAAGCCCTCAAAATGATATAAAAAAAAAAAGTTTGTATTGCTTAACTCATAATAATCTCCATGATTTAATTTGTAGTAACCTCTTCTATTTCTCGCTTCCCTTAGCTTGCTAACAGTATTTTATAAGTTTGAATAATTATGTTCTTTAACACGATTACGTTCCCAACTATGGTTCTTGTCATTATAGATTTCTTATTTCTCAAACTAAACTACCTTCTTGAAATATCTTCTGTATTGAGTCTATCCTGTCTTTCTGGGTCATTTTGATTTTGGTTTAAATCTTGCATAGGTAGTTTCTGTCTGATTACTTGCTTGAATCTAACCTGGATGTCTTAAAGTTTATCCCATTTAAAGACCCAAAGTTGTGCATTAGACTACATTTTCACTTTATACTATTCAGAGAAACCCTGTCTCAAACAAAAACAAAGCAACAACAAAAATATTGGAAACATAGAAAGCACAAGAAATAGTATCCAAAATTACCTGCACAGATTGCTCCTTTGCTTCATTTCTCCTCAAGCTGAGTGAAGAGCACTTGTCCTAACGTCCTCTAGGAAGCCGTTTTTCTTTGTGGAAACTGCTTGAACCTATCTGCTCATTGGTATATTTCAGTTGACACCTCTAATAGGGACACGGACACACACACAAATATGTCTTCTTACACAATCCTTAATCCCTTCCTAAACCACTTTCAAGATTTTATTAACCTAGATTTTATAGGCCCAGATTACTGTTCAACTTTATATTTGCTTTTCTTATGCTTGTCTTGCCTCGGAACCTCTGATAGGTCATTGCAATTGATATGTAACTGTATTTATGATTACTAAAATAAAATAACCAGTCCCATCTTCATCTGGTTTTTGTTTCCTCTTGTTTTATTCCTTCTTTCTTCCCACGCAGCTCAAGCTAACTTCTAATTTGCAATCCTTTTGCCTCAGCCTCCCTCGTGCTGGGATTACAAGTATGTGCCCGCATGTCTGACCTCCTAGTTAAATGACTCTCTCAATTTATATCATGATCTACCAATTCCTGCATTCTAAACTTTGTTTATATCATTCACGTGGAATCTACCTTCAAGAATATTATTTGAGAAGGCTGGAGACATGGCTCAGAGTTTAAGAGCGCTTCCTGCTCTTGCAGCACACCCAGGTTTGATTCTCAGCGCTCACAAGGCAACTCACAACCATCCATAGCTCCAGTTTCAGGGGCTCTGGTGCCCCCTTCTGGCCACAGGTACTAGGCAAACACATGGTGCACAGACATACATGCAGGCAAAGCACTCAGCACACTCATAAACATAAAATAAATAAATCTAAAAAAAAAACTTTAAGAAGAACCTTGTTTGCATTCTTTTTACACTCGAGGATGTTACACTTTGAGTGTACAGTGGGCTTTGATCGTTACAGTTGAACAACTTGACATAAATCATTTGGCTTCCTGTAAACCGTGTTCTTTCCCCCTCAACATTCCATTTGATGGTACCAGAAGCTCCAGAGTTATTGATGGTTGTCACTGTGTATGGGAAAGTAGACATTATTTCCCCTATTTTTTTTATTACGTTCATTTATTTATCTATATACCATGGTATATGTGAGGAGGTCAGAGTCAGTATTCTCCTACTATTGGGCCCTGGGAAATGAACTCAGGTCATTGGATTTGGCAACAAGCCCCTTTATTTGTTGAGCTGTCTTACCAGCCCTTTTATTTTCTCTAACCACAGTATCAGACTTGGAATCAACATTTTCCACCTCTCCTCTCCCCTTCCATTCCAAGCTTCTGGGAAGCACTATTCTCTCTATGTCCACAAGAGAGAATTTGACTTTCTCTGTCTGGCTTACTTCACTTGATGTCATCCAGGCTCATCCATGTTTCTGTAAATGACAGGATTAAAAAAAAAAAAAGACAGTCTCAGCTGTGCCTGTTTACACACATCTTTAATCCCAGCACTTGGAATCCCTGTGCGTTCTAGGCCGGCCAGTTCTACCTGGTGAGTTCATGGACAGCCAAAGCTACATAGTGAGACCATGTCTCAAATGAAAAAAATAAATAAAAGAGGGGTCGGGGAAGGAAGGACAGGCGGTCCTATAGCCAGCTGGCTTCCAGGTTACCATGTGGCTGAAGATAGCCTTGAACTTGACCCCTGCCTCCACCTCCTACGTGCTGAGACTACAGGTATGCATAACTACGTCCAGTTTTACACACTGTTGAGAACACGGATGTCATGTATTCGAGACAAGCACTCTACCAGTGAAACCACGTCCTCAGCCCACAATTTCACTGTTTTATGAATCTGAAAAATACGTCTCCCAACACTGTCTTTTTAAAGAGCAACTGTGGCTATGTTTCAGCCCATGCTGTGTTCTCTGTACACTTACTCCTGTACTTTTTTAATTCCTGCATTTTGCTAGAGTTTTTCAAGTCTATCCAAGATTTCTGATCCCAAGTTCAGTGTCTGCCTCGTCAGTCATTAGTTCAAATTAGCAAATGTATAAATTATTTTTGAGCTATTTCTTTTTTAACTGTTTTACTACTTTATTATCCTGCTGGTTTGGGTGCTAGAAATTGAAGTCAGAGCCATGTATATAGTGAGTATACACTTTCACACAGCACTATGCCCTCCCACCAGCTCAAATATATAAATATATTATATATACTCATATATTAAATATTAGGATATATATTCGGTTTGGTGATTTTGTTTTGATTGATTGGTTGTGTGTGTGTGTGTGTGTGTGTATGTGTGTGTATACATGCCGACAAGGTATCTATGAGTACCATGTGCATGCAGTGCCTGTGGAGGCCAGAAGGGGCATCAGATCCCCTAGAACTAAAGCTACAGGCAGTTGTGAGCCACCAGGTGCAGATGATGGGAACTAAACCCAGGTCTTCTAGAAGAGCAGCCAGTGCCCTTAATCACTGAGGTCTTACCCACTCTAACCACCCCAGCCCTTTTGCGGGTTTTTAATTACAAAAATAATAGCTGATATCTGTTAGAAGTAAGCTTCAACCCAGGTCATCTGCTAGGAGCTTCACAGATTTTATTTCATTTGTGGTGTGACCTCCATTGAACCGAAGTAAGCATTGAGGCATAAGAGATCTTTCACTCTGTTTTCTGCTTTGTCGGTGCTGTTCTGTGCTGCTTCTAATGTTGGTTTGTTTGAGACAGGGTCTCACTAGGTAGCTGTGGCTGGCCCCCCAGAGATCCACCTGCCTTTCACATACCATAACTGAAGGCTTGTACCACCCCGCCTGGCTTCTAATGTTGGTTTTAATGTTGCTTTTTATGGTTCATATTTAAATTTCTTTTCTCTTTTTAAAATTTCCAACCCTTTCTAACTGTTCCCTTCATGTCCTATGTTGGTGTACCACCTCCTGTACAAATTTCCCCAAGTTTTGCTGAAGGGGTAAGTCTGAAGTTCCTAAATGTTCTTCAAGTTACTATGATCTGTTTCAAACTCAGTTCTCCTGCAGCGTGAGAGCTGTTTTATGATGTCGAGTTTCCTAGAGGCCTAGGCACTCCTCTTTTTTCATGTTTATCTATGCTTCTCCAAGGAAGATAGGAGGAAGGGAGAGAGCAAGGGAGGGAGAGCTGACAGAAATAGTACTTTCCCGGCAAAGAAAATGGGATTTTTCTTTGGCTGCTCTTTGCCACCCATAGCTCCTGTTTGAACCCCTAACTGCTGCCACAAAGCTGATCAGTAGGACACATCTAATCTTCTTTCCAACTCTCCAGCACTTTATCTAGCAATTCTGTCTGATGGCTTGTGAAAAACGGGGCCACCCAACTACAGCACTGAGACAACACTGCTTTCCCAAAGAATCCACAAGTACAGCCAGCTCATCTCCGGTCCCTGAGTTCCCACATGTGTCCCAGGATCCACCACATCGCAAAGCCAGTGCCTCCTCCCACATGTGCACCCCCTGCTCAGTGTGAACCCCCAGGCAGTGGTACTGCCAAGCTGCAGCCATGCTAGCAAAAGAGCATTTCTTGGGTGGTCAGAGTCTAGAACATAAGCCTTCTCAGGGTGGTGTACTTCCCTGAACAGGGAAGGCTCCACCTACTCTGGTGAAGGCTTCATTTGGAGGGGTAGATAACAGAGAAGGTGTGAGGCGGTGGAGGCTGCCTCTTGTCATTGTCTCTCCCCACTCCTGGCCCCACTATCTGCCTCAAGATTGCACCCAAACTTGGGTGTAGGGAATTGTATACATACCTATGATCGACATTCCAGCTTCTTGTGCAGTTGAACATGGCAATATTTGTGTGTTTCCCCTTTACGTGGAAAGGTGGAGAAGAAGAAAAGGAAGAGACCAACTTAAATGGAAACAGAGAAGCAGGGTCACAAAGAGGTTGGGTAATTCTCCGCCTCAGTTTCGCCAGACCTGTGGCTCTGCCTTATAACTAAGTCCAACCTGACAGAGCTGGAAGTCTCTTTTTCCCACCAAAGACATGTGCTGCAGTTAGCAACAGAATGCAATGACTGTGAATGTAGATGAGGGAAGCTGGATGTCTGGGTTCAAGTCCCAGGTGCACCACTTCCTAAATGGGTGAGTTACTGAGCTCCTCTGTGTTTCAGTTTGTCTGTCTGTAGAATGGATGTGATTAAAGAACATTGCTCATAAGGTTATTTTAATGAGTAAATGATATAATATTTGGGAAGTGCTTCCCATCACCTTTACAAAATATGCTGATGATTGATGGATTGGTAGCTATTAATGTCTCCAGTACTCATAACCCATGAGCTTCTCTGGGCATGCACAGTCTATCCTCATTTCCTGTACTACTGACTGCTTTTGTTAGCATTTACACTCTACTCAAGTGCTACTTTTGACTTATCTGGACCCCTGGCCAGGCTCTAGCCTTCAGGTTTGAATGGAGTCATTATCACTGGGACTCCAGGACCCTTCTTGGGTCTATCCATGAAATAACAACACAAAGGCTTCCTGTGTGTCAGGCTACAGTCATTTGCCTGTACTAACACTAGCCCTCGAAACAATACAACAAACTCACCACTGTCAGTACCCGCCTTGCACAGGTGAACCCTACTAAGACCAACGTGGTTTCAAGCATTAAGCCACTGGACCACAAACTCCAACCACAAATCCTGAGAGGCAAGAGACACTGGGAATTCAGAGAGGCCCTCACTCTATGAAGTAGGTTCTAGAATACCCTAGCTGGCCTAAAACAGCACAGATGTTGCAAAACTGTGCTGAAAATTTACAGAGTGAAAAGCTTTGCCTGGGTCAGTCCATCCTCAGCTGCTGTGATGCTCTAGTTCAGCCTCAGCCAAAAGGACACTGGGCAGTGTCTGGAGGTATGCTAGGTCATCACAAATGATGGGCGTCCGTTACTGACATCTGCTACACAGAGGGCAGTGGTTCTACTACATGTCCTGCAAGATGGATCTTCCACAGTAAAGAACTACCCAGCCCTGTGTGCCGGTGGGGTTAAGTTGAAATGTGCAAGCTTTCAAAGTCAAGCAGGGCTATTTGTCTTCTTCTTGGGTCTATGACAGACAACAGGAACCAAACACTCAACAAAGCCTCAGGACTCTGCCTGACCACTGACTTCTGCAAATAGGGCTCTCTCTGTGCCTTTCACCCCAAGCCAGTCATGCCATTGTTCCGTATTCTGAGGGTAACCCCAGACCTACTCCCAAAGGCAAGAAAATGTAGATTTTGGAAATGTCTCTTGGAAAAGTTGAGCTGAGTAAAAAACTCAGCTCCCAGAGCTGACCCAGGATGAAGCATCAGAGGCTATCAGAGGGAGGCTACTCTCTCAATTCCTTCCACTCAGCCCATGCTCTGCACTTAAATGACAGGGGGCTTGCTGGGGAGAAGCCATGGCCGGTCCTCTGTGAGGAGGAAAGTTGTCGCCTCTCTGAAGTGGTTGCGTTAATGTCATGTCATTACACCGTATTGCTGCACAGGTTAATATAATTGGGTGTCTATGTGTGAGCAATGATCCGTGCCGTGTTACTGCTCTGAAACAAATGACATTTAACCAGCCAGCCTGTAAGGCTCCTTGTTATCTACATGGTGAGCAATTGGAACGGAGAAGGAGTCCTCTCCGTGAGCAACTGATGAATTAGTTGTTGGGTTTCCTCGACAGCCTGGATTTATAAGAGTGCAATTCTAACATAATTTATTAGATCTATAAACAGACAGATCCCATGTTTTCACCGAGATTACATCTTGTCACCTTCAGATATTGTGGCATTGACAGCCCTGTTATAATTTAATTTTATTATTCTGATAAGGTGTTGTTTCCAAGGGCTTGGCATGCATTTATTTATTTATTTATTTATTTATTTATTTATTTATTTATTACCTCCCTTCCCCCTCCAAGACATTTGCACATTTAACCAGAAAGGAAGCAGAGACTCTTGTGCCAGCTGAAATCCGGCAGCTGCCCAGACAGCTTTTCTGAGCTGTCACTCTCGGCACCTTATTAAAGGCAGGAACAAAACTAGAAGAGGAATTAGTGTGTGGCTCCTGGCCTGGGTGAGGCAAGAAAGGAACTCAAGGAAGTGAATGGAATGGAATGGAATGGAATGGAATGGAATGGAATGGAATGGAATGGAATGGAATGGAATGGAATGGAATGGAATGGAATGGAATGGCCTGGCCTGGCATGGCCTGGCCTGGCATGGCCTGGCCTGGCATGGCACTTTTGGGGGCTTTTTGTCACAGGAAGCTCAGACAAGGACTAGCCTCTTTACCCCATGGCTCACCCTACAGATTATGTGTCTCACTACAGACTACCAGCCCATGCCATGGGAGAGTTCACTCCAGGTCCCCCCTTTTTTATTATCATGGGGGCCTAAAATTAATACACAGTTATGGCTGTGTTCCATCTGGCAAAGGCACAGAAGGGAGGGCAGAATGAAATGCTTAGAGTCACAGTCACACAGAAGAACTTCATCCCCCAATCTACTGCCTATAAGTGGGAGCTTTCCACCGTCTTAGGCCCTCTTGGTTGGGCACAGAGCTCTAACACCATGGCTGTTGGGCAGCTCTTGGGACAGCTAGTGAAACTTCACTGACACATGTCAGTCAGCTGGGACCTGTAATGTTTTGGGAGGAGTTTGAGAGTCGGTGTGCACCCGTTTCTTTTTACATAACCAGGAGATTGAGGCTAACTCCAAAAGAGCCTCCGTAACCAGGCTCCTAGAGGCCCGGAGGAGTTCCCGTGCTCTGTAGAGAGAGCCCAGGACAGTGAGAAACTCCCAGCTAACAGGCAGCAGATCGGGATGAAGTCCCTCTGCGTGACCGTGACTCTAGGCATTCTATTCCCCATTTCTGTGCCACTGGCAGATGGGGCACAGCCATAACTGTATTTTCCCCTTAGGTCCCCATGAGAATAAAATGAGGCCATGAAAACACAAAGATGCTTTGTGAAGCTAAAGGAGTCAGCAAAGAAAGGGTGCATTGATTAGTATTAGCACAAGAGGTAAATTTTTTATAGGGAACATATATATATATATATTATTTTATAATAATGGAGATAATAGCTTTAGATTTTAAGTACTTACATATAATGTAACATTCCCTTTCTTAATAATCTAGTGAGGATGACTTTAATTTCCCTATTTCTGGACTAAGGAGATGGCTCAGTGGGCAAAATGCTTGCTGTGAAAGAATGAGGACCTGAGTTCAGATTCCCAGCACCCATGTAGAAGGCTATGCGCAGTGGCAAACATCTGTAAGCCCAGTGCTTGTGGGTGGAAACAGGTGGATCGCAGGGATTTGCTGGCCAGTCAGCTTGAGTTGAATAATGTGCTATAGTTTGAATCAGAGACTTGGGTCTCAAAAAATAATGACAACCAAGTTGAGCATGACAGAGAAAGATACCCACAATGGCCCCCTCCACACACATACGCACACTTCTCCATTTTATGGATGAAGAAACTGAGATTTCTCGTGGTTACTCAGAGCTGCTCAAACCGTTACAGAATTCTAACAACTGAGCATCCCTGTAAATATGATTTGCACTGATTTGAAAATACAGACTCATTCTTTCAGTCCACTGTTCTATGACCGGCCACAGCATGCTAAGGAGAAAAACACTTGGGATAGAGTCATTCAAAGTCTGTGGCACGGAGCTCTAAATATTTAACTCTTGTTTGCTTCCAGAGTCTACTTTCACCCACAAAGCCAAAGGCAGTTGTTGGAGTCATTCATAAAGCCTGTGCCTTGTGGGGAGAAAAGAAATGAACATCATCAGAGGCACCGCTGACTGGCAGGTCCATAACAGGCTTGAACCTCAACCTCTGAGCTGCAGCTGGGAACAGCTCAGCCAAGCACATCATTGACTCCTGGAGTCCAGGACCCCGAGATGTACACATGGGCTTGGAGGTCACACAGTCTGGCCCCTTATTTTACAGATGAGGAGGTTAATCCCAAAGAGCGATGGGAATTTCTCTGAGGTCACACAGTGGACCAGGGTAGGGGAAGAATCAGGACTGGTGCTGGGTCTCTTGGTTCAGAAGTTTTTCTGCCACTGGGCACCCCCTCAGGCATCCTTCTTATTGAATGCTTTTTTTTTTTTTTGAGATCCAATAAAACATGAGAACCATCAAAATACCAAGTGTACAATCCATGTCTCTGAAAAGGTTTGTGAAGTTTCTATGCCACATCAAGAGTGTCCCCCAAGAGCCAGACACATAACCTGTCACCCCTTATCACCTCAGCCTGAAACTCTCACCTCGGCCCACTGTAAATTTCATCCCAGTGCTCTCTCCAGCCATAGCCTAGTCTTGCTATGGAGACTTGATGCCAGAGATGTGCTGCTTTTCTGAATCCCTTTTCTCATTACAATTTTTCTCCAGACCGTTCTGCCAAAGGCTCATAAATGTTTCCTAGTCTCACCTGACCCTCAAGACCTTCCGCTAAGGATGTTGACCCCATTCTTTAAAGGGCATGGGATGAGAAGACAAGCAAATCTTGCAGAACTATGACGCTATCCATATTAACTTCCATTCTTAAGAGAAGCCTGCTAGTCTGAATCTATTCTGAAATGTCCCCTGCAACACATTTTGAACATTAGCTCTCCAGATGGTAACATTGTTCTAGAAGGCTAGAGACTTTTCAGCTTCAGGGGTCTGGCTGGTTGAAGCGGGGGGGGAGGGGGGGAAGGCGGGCAGCTAGGAGTAAGTCTTTTAAAATTATGCCTGGGTTTAGAGAGATGGCTCAGCGGTTAAGAGCACTGGCTGCTCTCCCTGGGGACCTGGATTTAATTCCTGGCACCCACGTGGCATCTCACAGCGGTCTAAAGCTCCAGTTCCAGAGGATCTGACACCCTCACACAAACATGAATTCAGGCAAAACACCAATGCACGTAACATTTAATTAAAGCTTTTAAAAAGTTACGTCTGTACCTACCTAGTTCTGCTTCATGGGGTGAGCTGCTGCAGCTTCATGCTTTCAGCACCATGCCTCCCCCAACCACGACAGACAGGAATGAAAACCATCAACCAAAATAAACCCTTCCCCACCTAAGCTGTATCTATTGCGTAATGGATCACGGCAACATAAAAGCAACCTACACCCCTTCCCTGGCCCTTGATCCCCCTCCACTGGAGTTGTGATCAGTTGCTGACACCCTTGACCAAGCAGCTCCTAAGCTTCGTAATGGGATGTTAATTGGCGCGTCTCTCTTGCTAGAAGGAGCTCTGACTTGGCCTCTGTGGCTGTACCACCAGGGCTCAGCAGAACGCCAGTCACACAGCCATAGGCACAACACATATCAAGTCAACTCGGGGAAGAACATGTTCTTAGCACATTTTCCCTTGTACACTCTGACCTAAGGTTGAGGTCACCATGGAAGACAGAAAATTCTGGGAGCCCTTAGGGGGTGAAGGGGGTGTAACTGTAAGTAAAAGGATAGGTCCATCTCACAGGGTTTATTTGGACAAAGATGCTGAGTAAAGATATTCTTACACAACAAGTTATATTTAGGAATGTGTGTATGTGTATATATACATATATATGTACATACATATGTATATATGTGTGTATATGCATGCAGAGATAATTGATTTTTTTTAAAAGAGGCCATAATTTAAAGGAGAGCAGGTAGGCGTTTATGAAAGAGCTTAGAGGAAGAAATGGGAAGGTAGAAATGCTGTAATTAAAATACAGTCCCAAAAATAAACAACAAAAAAGACAGTTTTCTGTTCACACTGCCTCACTAGCTCCAGAGAGATCTCCTGCTGACCACAGCTGAAACTGTGATAGGGGGCTGGAGAGAACTTGGGTTTAGCTGGCTGCAGCCAAATTCTCCACTCCCTCGCCTGCTTCCCAAGGCTTCTTCCCAGCGTGTGGGGCTCGTGCTTAGAATCTGGAAGCTGGTCAAGATGGAGATGGGAAGTGGCTGCTTTTCTCAACTCTGTGGCAAAAACAAAACAAAACAAACAAAGAAAAACCTGGAAGGACAACTTATAGGAGGAAAGAATTAGTTGGGCTTGCGGTCTTGGAGGATTTCAGCCCACCATGGCCTGGCAGTGGGAAAGACACTGAGAAATCAGACTGGAAGCTGAGGCTGATATAGCTTCAAACACCCACCCCCTAGGTGCTGAAGGGGTGGCTCAGAGGATAGGAGTACATTCTACTCTTCCAGAGGACCACTGTCTATTCTAACATCAGGTGGCCCACAACTGCCTGTAACGCCAGCTCTGGAACATCTGACACTTCGGGCCTCTTTGGGCAGCTATGCTCTTGTGCACATTCCCAAACATTAAAAAGAATAAAATTAAACGTTTAGAAAACCAGCCAGATCCTACCTCATAATGGCTCCACAGTGTCCCCAAACAGTCTTCATCTGGAGATCAAATGCATGAGACTGAAAGGGACATTTCAGAGTTAAACCAAAACAGAAAGGTAAGAGCAGTCAATGGAGAAGTACACCTGTAATCTCAGTGCTCAGGATCTGGAATTCAAAACCAACTTTGGCTACATTAGACCCCATCTAAAAACAAAGCAAAACAAACAAAGCAAAGCAAGAAGTCATATATGTCAGACAGGGGCAAAGCCAGCCACCATGAGTTGCAGAAAGAGAAGGCACTGGATGACTCAGGGTCTTTAGGTCTAGAGGGAATTGCTGTGAGCCTCAGGACATAGTGCAGGAGCGGGGCTGGGCTCTGAGACTGGCAGTTCAGGATTTGAAAGTGCTTCCGTGTAACCAAAGCAGCATCTGCAACCAGCCATGCTGTTCAGAAACTCTAAGGACCTACATTCACTCACATTCTGGTCTGAAGAAGAAGAAGAGATGGCCCGTGGCTCCAAGACCTGGCGTTTCTCTACAGAAAAGGTGTCTGGGAAATTTTCACTGGGGACAGACACAGTTTTACTTGAAGATGCTGCCTCAAGCTCTGCCCTCTAGAACACCACAGATTAAAAGAAATGGGGTTAGCTAGAGAGATGGCTCAGCAGTTAAGAGCACTGGCTGCTCTTACAGAGGACTGGAGTTCCGTTCCCAGGAACTTCAGGGGTCTCTCACCACCTGTAACTTCAGTTCCAGGGGATCCAGGACCTTGCTCTTGCCTCTGTAGATACCATACATGTATATGAATACATGTATATGAATACTCATGAAGATATAATAAAAATAAGTAAATCTTTTTAAAAATATATAAATAAATGTGTGGAATTAAAAAGAAAGAAATGGGGTGTAAGCCAGGGAGCTGGGTCCATGGGCAAGAGCACTGGCTCTACAAACATGGTGCTGAGTTCAGATTCCTAGCATCTAGGTAGAAGTTTAGTATGGTTGCACATGCTTTTAACGCCAACATTGATGAAAGGTGGGAGTAGAGGCAGACAGATTCCAAGATCTGAACAGCTACCAAACAGTGAACTTGCAGTTCAGTAAGAGACCTTGTATCAAGACAATAAAGTAGAGAGCAATAGGGGAAGATGGCTGAAGGCCTCCTCTGGCCTCTGAATGCACATACATAGGGACACATGCCTACACACTCATGTGCATACACACACATACAAACACACAAACACACATAAACAAACAGACGCACCTATGCACAGACAAGCACTAGAATGCAAGTCCTGTATCTCAATTTAAGTTTTCTAGTGACCAAATTAAAAAAAAAAAAAGCAAAAAGAAACAAGTAAAATTTCCCTGATAAATGTCTTTATAGTTGGAGCCAACCTCATCCTAAAACCCTCACACTTGCTCTGTACCTCTGGCTGGTGTCTACTCTATGGGAAGACATTGTTCTAGAATGCCAAGTCAGACTTCAGCTTGACAATCCCGCCTGACAAGCGGCGAGTCTGAAGGCATCAAGGGGGAAGTGAAGACGTACAAGGTCAGGCGCAGGGCAGATGGATTTCATAAGCCAGAGGGGGTTCATTTGGCTCCACAACTCCCCACCAAGAAAACAAGGCTTGGTGCAAGGTTCCGGTAAAGCATTCTCCAGCTGGAAGGACCCTGGAGCTGCTGGTTTAATGGCTGCCCTCTGGAAATGCTGTGCTTAGAGCCTAGAAAATGAAACAGTTTGAAATGAATCCAGATTTTCAGATGCCTGGTACCCCGCACCCCATCTGCCAAGCACCAGGAGCGAGGCAGATGCTGGAAACACATCTGTCAACCTGTTCCGATGCTTTCTGGCACTCCCCCACCCAGCCTCTTGGAGCCTCTGCTCCCACCCTGAAAGAGAAGTGTACTCTCTAGGGTTACAATTCCTGGTGCCCACTGGAGAGCATCCCGGTGGGTGCGTCCCTAGAGGTAGCTGCAGCAGCAGAAGGTGGCCAGTGGCCTCCCGTCCTCCAGGAATGATTGCTCTGTCCACTGACGATTCCCTGGGTTCCCCCACCCCCGCCCTCTGCCAAAGCCTTCTTCTGTAGTAGGAAGTGAGGAACAGATCCCAGTAGTGACCTGCTCTTTCTCCGAGGGTACTCAGGCTACAGTCAAGCAAGTTTCTAGGTCGGATGGCAAGCTTGATGGTGCCTCCTTTTGCTCTTGTGTGGCACACGTCTTCAGGGTGTACGAAGAATGTGTGCTGTTCCTGACAGGCAGCGCCTAACAGCTTTCCGGGTGGAGTCAGATGGAGAGCTGATGGGGAGAAGAGCACAGAGAGAGTGAGGCTGGCCTCCACATGGAAGTCCACTGCCAACTCTGGTTTCTGTGGGCATGTATCACGGGGGGTTCAATAAGATTATCAATGTATACAACATACGTGAATTAAGGAGGTTGTGCACGTACGGGGGCTTTTTATACGCCTGAACAACTACATGGAGTCACAAAGCTCATGGTATCTTATTCTCCTGCTTCTTAAAGCAGTGCCTCTGTCAGGCGATGCACCACCCCTATAGGGGCTGCTGAGTAGACAGAGTCAATCAAACCGGCAGGGGAAAGAAAAATCATAAGTTAATAGGTGAGGGGAAGCTACGAGGCGTCAGAGCAGATGAGGAAGTTGTGGCCCTGGGTCAGTCCATCTGGCTAGCTCCTCCCTTCAGCATCTCTGGCCCACTGGACAAGGTGTCAGGGGACTTGGGCTAAAAAAGCCTTTTGCCAATTCTCCATTTTCCTTCTTAAGCCATCAAAGAGTTTAAACATCAGCGAAACGTGGACAGCATATGTGGAAATATTCACTCTGATATTGATGTTTTCCTTGTAAAAGCACATTGTTTTATGTGTGGGTGGAGAAACTCTCTGTAAACTGTTAAATATGATGCAAATGCTAATTTCTCTGCAATGCCCTGGAAAGGAACTCTCCGGGAAGTGCATCTCAAGGAAGGCCATAAAAGAAAATGGTAAAAAATAAATTAGGGAGAAATGCGGATGGCAGCATACGGTGTGTATTTTGCCAACACACAGCCATGTGTGCCGTCTCCAAACCCTAGCTTCAACAGGAGTGGATCTGCATAACTGCATGACAGCTGCCACCGCTTCCCAGAGGCCACCCAGCTTTAATAATTTGCAGGAATCAGGATTCCAGAGTTTGCTTAAACACACACATATACACACACACACACACACACACACACACTCTCTCTCTCTCTCTCTCTCTCTCTCTCTCTCTCTCTCTCTCTCTCTCTCTCTCTCTCTTTGTAATTACCAAGCATTTTTTTTAATATACTTCGGAGTTAATCTTAAAGAGATGTGAAAAAAATGATAGAGGCTTGCCTTAAAACCCCATCCTTAGGCTGGAGAGAGAGCTCAGTCAGTGAATTACTTGCCTTGCAAGTTTAAGGACCTGAGTTCAACCCCCAGAATTCACACAAGAAAAGCCAGCGGGATTGTAGACACTAGTACCCTAGTACTAGGGAGGTGGAGACAGGCTAACCCTCACAACCAAAGCCTCCCTCGTTGTCAGTAGCTTTATCTACGCTGGTACTTCTTTAACCAATCTCAGCTTCAGATTTGAACCACAACTCGGATTCCATCATACACAAAGGAATTCAAATCTCAGGGTCATGAGGCTATTTGTGGAATGAATATTCCTATATTCTTTGCAAATGCATGATGTATGAACTGTATATATTTCTTTGATAAATTGTTTTTAAATATTTCCTCCTTTTTATTAATTGAAGAGGAGCCTCATGTATCAATGCCATTTCCCCCTGTTTTTCACATAAATTATTTTCTTGCAATGTTCGTTTGTGTTATTATTGCCGATATTAAGGCAGAGACTATTTTTGCCTTGTAAACAAGATTTTGCTTACAGCTAAATGAAAAGAAGTGAAGTTAATCACACTGAAATAATAGGTTTAAAAAGGTAATTCAGTGGTATCGGAATGAAGTTTAATCTTCAGCAATAGAGGCCGTGCTGAGAGAAATAGCAGAAAAGCTTGTTCCGTAATTAAATGGTATTTATCATTGGCAGGTCAGCCCTGCTGGGTGAGACGCTCAGGACTCCCAGAGGAGAAGGAACTCAGGCAGGCAGAAGTGGTCCAGAGCAGAGCAGGCATGGACTGGAAGGAAGAGGTAAGTGCAATGACCCCTCTTAGGACCGGGCTGTGGGACCCCGTACCTGTGCACGATCCAGCACATGAGAGGTAGAAACAGAGGGATCGGAAGTTCAAGGTTTTCCTTGGCTCCATAGTAAGTGTGAGGCTTGGGTTACACGAGACTCTGAAGAAGAGAAAGAAAGAGGAAAGAAAGAAAAGAAATACCATGGGGAAGGGACAGGGACAGAGAGAGAAAATATCTTTTGAGTCAGCAAGATGATTTAGTGAGGCGCGGGGGTTGGGGGGTGTACTTGAGCATAGGACTAAGGGCCTGAATCTAGCCCTGGGTCACACAAGATGGCAGGAGAGAAGCAACTCCCAAATGTCATCCTCTGACATTCGCACATGCATCATGGCTTTACACAGACACAGACACACACACACATACTAAAGCACATACACTTAAATACAGGGAGACTTGGGATCACACACTGCAGCAGTAGCTTCTCTCTTTTCACTTGAGAAGAAGGAATGGTGTACTCTCTCTTGGCATTAGTATGGTAACCAGTGACATAAGATGGAACATGCCACATACCAGGCCTAACATCATGGCAGCACTCAGTTCTAATTATAACCACTCTGGTGAACTTTCTGCCCTCAGGCAGGGCTAGCGCAGTGTGAAGATCTCTAACAGTGATGAGCACACTGACCTTCTGTCATGGATGGCCTTCAGCCAGCCTTCTGCAGGTGCAGCTTGCTCATCCTTTCACCATCAGG
This sequence comes from Pachyuromys duprasi, assembly GCA_028658305.1. Classification (NCBI taxonomy): domain Eukaryota; kingdom Metazoa; phylum Chordata; class Mammalia; order Rodentia; family Muridae; genus Pachyuromys; species Pachyuromys duprasi. Next base: position 133,472,474 of record CM053766.1, on the reverse strand, counting down.
TCTTTTGGAAGCTGAGGGCACTGGCCTCTTAGCAGCGGTGACCAAGTGGTGATTTAAAGAAGAATCACAATAGCTTTCTGCAAATGTGGTCAAGTCCAGGATAAAAGCAAGTCACTTAACCAAGTCCCATCCTGGACTTCTACCTTCAGATTTCTAGTGTCCACCTAGAACTGGGACCATCAATGACATGTCAGTCAGCTAGGCTAAGACCAGAAAGTCTGGTCTGACGCCTCTGATTTGGATCTTGGACTTACCGCTTAGATGAAAAGAAATACAGTTTTTGATAAGGGGGGGGGGATAGGAATGCAGAGGAAGTGCTAGTACATGCTGGAGATATGATTAAATTGATAGCTCAAGGAATCTCCAAGTTGACAGAGGCCAAGCCTTCTCCCTCATCCTATACCTTCTTGCCATCTAGAAACTGTTGCCCCTTCAAAGCACTTGATAGTTCTTTGAAGGGATCCACAATGACCCTGCCATGATGGACAACAAAAATATCCAGCAAAATATGGACTACACTGGAAAAGGACCTTTATATTTGACTCTGGCAATATCAGGCCATTTGCTAGCAGGGACTTCAAGCATCCCAGAGGTCCCTTCATTGAATTCTGTTACAGTAGCGCCTGCTTAACATTTACAGACTCAGGTTCTAACAGAGACTGGAAGACTCACCAGAACCAATATAGTCCTCCATTGGCCCAGGTACTAAAACATACCGGGGCATTCAGCAACGATAGGGACAGCTAAGCCTGGCATTATGCCAGCTTTCAGCTCTAGGAAGCTCAAACTGGGGCCTTTTATTAGCTTTCTCCTTTTATTAGTGTTCCGGAGCAAAGTGTCTGCAGCCGAAGTTATTGAATTTTCACTAAAATCTAAATACATGCATGACCCTTTTGTACTTTCATGTTCAAAAGGTAAAGGCTTCCAACTGGCATCCCCTGCATCTTTCCGTATCTCTGCTCATTATAGGGTGTGGTCCAAAACCAATATGAATTAAATAAATACCCCACCGAGAGCTCCACTTTAGAGAACTGTCTCCTCGCCATGCAAATGTGGGCTATCTCCCAACAGCACCAATGTCTTACATTTTATTTTATATTTTGGGTTGGGGAAGGAAAGAAGAAATTAAAATCCAAATAGTACCCAGGAAGGAAGTGTTTGCATGGGTGAATGTTTGATTTCATTTTTCTCCCAGCATGCCCTCTTCTTTCATCCTATAATGGCTCTCCTCAGCTAATCTGTCCTCCAACGCTGCAGGTAGAGATGTGCGTTGATACAGGCTGGCATGCTGCTCAGTTTCCACACACCGAAAGCACATAAATAGTAAATTTCACTTGATGGCTACTTATGAATGCAGTTCCACTCTGAGCATTTCTGCATAGAGAGGTTTTGCCAGATGGGAGATAAGTCTTAACGTTATGGATATATATGGAAGAAAACATTTGGTTTCTATTCTAAATGACTGATACAGGCTGTCTCAATGATTGCATTTTTTAGGGCAAATCACCAAATTGAGCATCAATTACTTTGCTTTTTAGCAGTTTAAAAAAGTTTGCTTTTCTTTAAAAAAAATCCACCAAGATCTCACAGAAACATTCCATCCCTCCTTTTCAGCAAAAACAAATTACTTTTGTAGTTTTCCAAAGGCTTGACCACAGTTCACACAGACTCACACTATGCCCTGAAACCACAAGCCCAACTTCCCAGCAGCTGGCAAGTTGGGGTCCCACAGACATTTGTTCCCTCCAGTCCACCCTGGAACTGAAATTATTGCTGGACAGAAAAGGGAGGGTGGGGACTTACATTCCCATTATGCAGATGATGGCGAGGAGATGCGCACTTCACGGCGTTTTATGTTCCATCCATGAAGCTGGAATAGGAAATCAATGCCTAAGTCCAGACTGGGGCACTGAATCCTTCCATGTAATTGGTTTTTTTCCCTTCCTCCGGTCCCCCACCCCTCCTCAATGGGAGCCTTTACATCGCCTTGCTCATTTAGAGCATAATTGAGACTCCACTTGTATTTTATCATCCTTCCCCTTTCATTGATCATTGCTAATTTTCTGGATCAGTGCCATCTGTGGAATTGGGCCCCCCAATCCTAACAGAGGGACAACTGGGATTGAGAAGGATTTGTGTTTTGGCTCATGAACCAAAGCTACTGTGAGGAGCTAGAATGGGATCCCTTCTATCTCTGTGTCAGCCCTCCAGATTTAAGAAACCATCTCCCCCATTTCTGGAGCCCTGCCTGCCACCTCTGAGAGCATGATCTAAATGTCTTCTCCGCTGCAGACAAAAATGTTGGCACCATAAAAAAGTGGCCCCTTCCCCCACAGGTGCAAAAAGAGTGGGTGGCCAACTGCAGCTGTGTCTCCAAGTAGCCAGATGTGACAGCAGTACGGCTGCCTGCAGTTTCTCTGTTCAGACTGAATCACTGACTCCTCGCTCACGCCTGAGAGCATGTGCCAAGGAGAAATTCAGAACCACAGAATCCGGTCTCCCTTGCTCCAGATGCACAAACTTGGGAAAGGGGCGACTGCATAACGTGAAGGAGTCAAAGCCTTGAACTCAGGGTAGTGTATCACCCTGGGGAAAAAAGCAGCCTAACAGAAAAAGGTCAGGGGGAAACATCCCCAACAGAGCATCTGTATCAAGGTCGGGGGAGTAGTAACTGTGCAAGGAATGTGACAGAACTGTCAAAACCATGTGAAATCAGCTTCATACATTGTGAGCTACAGATAACATCTCTGTTCAGTAGTAACAAAGAAAAATGTGACATTTTTCGGCAAGACGGAAAACAGAGACAATGGCAACACTTGGGGGGAAAAACACTTAGTTTTATTAAAGTAAGCTCCCCATTACTGGTATCCTCAACTAGAAAGCAAATGAGCACTTATATAGCCCTTTCTATAAAGCACTTACCACATATATCTTCATTTGTAAATGTATATACATGAACAAATCAAATCCAAAGAAAACAAACAGCTCACCAACCTTCAAGACTGTTAAATCTTAAATCAAATTCTCTGACTGTAGGGCTGGTCTCCTGACTCCACAGCCCAATGGAATCTGCCTTTCCTAAATCAAGGATTCTCCAAAGGAGTTATGTTGCATTGCCAAAGGTTCACAGGACATTTAAAAACCCTTCCGTCCTTAAATGTTTGTGCAGCCACTAAGGCTAAGGCTGGCCCAGTGGCCGGCCCTCCCCAGCGCCTAGATCCTACCAAGGAACTCCCACTTCCTGCGGCCTTCTCTCAGGAAGGAAATCCCAGTCATCATAAAAGGAAAATAAGGAAATAAAATCTTAATAGGATTTCATAGATGATATAAAATCTCTACAACTCTGGGTGACAGACACTAAAAAAGATCATTTAGAGAGAAAAAGCTTTCTAAGACTTCCTGTGGAATCGTCTGGCTGAAGATGCTCAGATGGGGGTCATATATAATGTCATCAACGGAAGCAATGACAGCCGGGCCTGGGCTCCTACAAGTGGCTGTGGGGTCCAGGGAGAGGAGCATGGCTCTCTGAGGGAACTCATGAAGTCATGAGAGAGCGCCAAGACATACAGCCCTGTCTGCCTCGTATGCCCCTCCACATCCCTCAAGCACTGCCTCAGCCGCAGCCCCTCTTGGAGCATTCTCCAACCTTCTCTCATATTTCTCTTACATAACAGTTCTTGGAATGTGTCCATGGGACCCCGGCTCTGTCAACAACTGTGAAAAGAGCCTCCGGAGGGCCAAGCCCAAACCTGCCATTTCAGAATTTCCATGGGTGGAGCCCAAGCACCTGCATCTGTAAATCTAAGTGAATATAGGTGACATTTCATCCGAGATGACAAGTCGAATAGCGTGATGTGCTGAGAACAGAAATGACACATGAGATGGTCCTGGGGTAGAAAAGGGATTTGGAAGCTGTCTGAGTTAGGGTTTCTACTGCTGTGACAAGACACCATTTTAACCAAAATCAACTTGGGGAGGAAAGGGTTTGTTTCACCTCAGAACTCTCAGGTCATGCTCCATCACAGACGGAAGTCAGGGCAGGCGTTGAAGCAGAGGACGTGCAGGAGCACTGCTTACTGACTTGCTTAGCCTACTTTCTTACACAACTCAGGAAAGTGTCACTAGGGTTGGTACTACCCACAGTGGACAGGGCCCTTCCCACATCAATCGCTAATGGAGAAAATGCTTGCCTCCCAAGGCCAATCTGGTGGAGGTATTTTCTCTATTGAAGCTCCTTCTTCTCAAATGACTCTAGTTTGTCTCATGCTGACAACAAGCTAACCATGACAGAAAGTCTAAGGAACAACCTAGAACACAGCACAGCTAAGGAGGGGTGTGTCAAAGAACAAACATGCTAGAAGTAAGATAGGCACCATCTCTCAGGAACCAGGTCCTAAAGATGGTTCAAAGTTCAATGCCATTAGACTATAACCCTTAAAGATTTTTCTTGAGGATTGAATTATTAGTCCCAATTCTCTATTCCACTACATTATATATATCCACAACTTTGCTATAGCCTCACGGCGACATACTGTACTTCCTTCCTCCTTGACTTTGAACTTGGCCATATCATTTCCTGTAAGCAATAGAATAGGAGTCAGTGTTAGGAGCTGAGACTTGAGAACAGTCTTATATAGATGGACTTGGCCCATAGGGCTCTGTTTTTTCATGATAAAAAGAAAATCATGCCTCAGTAACCACTAGTTCAAAGAGGATGAGAAATGTTCAAAAAAGATTTGGAATCAAGCTACAGGTTGGAGCCAAGTACTAAATCCCATCTAGATCAACCAAGCTTTAGGCAGCTATCGAAAACAAAAACATTTATTGCTAGATAGTAAGAGTTTTCTTGTTATATCAAAACATTGTTAAATTAACTGATAAAGGATTTAGGCAGGGGTATATTTAGATTTGACTTTTTCATAAAGACCGTTCCTGAAGCAGTCAGGAAACTAGTCTAGTCTCAGAGGAGACTAGCTGTGAAAGACTGACTTGGAAAAAGAAAAATGAGTCCCAAGCTCATTGTGGTTGTCTGATAGAAAACTCTACTCTGTAGCCAGTGACAGTGGCTCAGGTCTGTAATCGCAGAACTCAGAAGACAGAGCGGCAGAAGGATGGCCACAAGTCTGAGGCCAGTATGGCCTTAAACTAAGCCCTCCGGAAAGCCTGGGCCACAGAGTGAGATACCGTCTCCAAAAAACAAGAGCAACAAGATCCATGTAGTGACACACCCCTTTAATACCCAGCACTTGGGAGGTAGAGGTAGGAGGGGTAGGTGTTCAAGGTCATCCTCAGCTACAGGGCAAATCTGAGACCAGCCTGACCTATGTGAAGGCTTATCTTAAAAATCTGAAACAACAACACAACATGGTTTAGACTATAGGGTAGTGGTAGAGATGGAGACAGAAGCAAATGGGTTTTGGATACGGGTGGGATAGAAGTGGGTGAATGTGTTGCGAAGCTCAGTTTAAAAATTCGAAGTAAGGGTCCCAACACTGCAGAATCCCAGAGGGATGTCCACAAAGGTGCAACTCAGCACGCATGAGGGGGTGGGGGAGAGAAAAGAATAAGTCAAAGGTGGTGGGATTTCTTCTGTATTTGGGGTTTCTGGTGGTTTGGGCTGGTGCTGTTTGTCAAGACAGGAAGGACGTGGAATAAGAAGGCTGATGAGCAAGGGTGGAGAGACATGAGGAAATCAACACCTCTGTTTAAGCATGATGCATCTGTTGTGGCCATCAACATCCAGATGTGGGTAATGAGAGGCAGTTGGGTCCACTGGTTCATAGCTCAGCGGCACATGAGAACTATGAGTGAATGAACTAATATTTGACAGCCCGGCTTTCCTCAGGCTGCTCCCCGCATTCCCTCCGCACTGGTCCCTTAGTTCACACTTCTTCTCAAAGCCCAGTTCAACTGTCACCTCCAGGCGGTGATAGTCATTCTTGCCTCTGTGTTCACAGAGTTCACTTGTAGAAATCTCAAGTGTTATAAAACAGACTGCCTTCATCATCATACTGTAAGCTCCAGGCCTCTTTGCAACTCCAGCACATCAACGAATGCTCAACACAGCAGTGTCAACCTCCTTCCTTCAAGGCATTGGGTGGGGGTGGGGGGGCGCACAAAGCCATGCTCCATTTAAGCTTCTCAGCAGCTCAGTGGACATACTCATTCCATTTTAAAGTTGCTGGAATTGAGGCCCTTAGGGCTGGGGAAATGGCTCTGTTGGGGAAGTGTTTGCTACACAAGAATGAAGACCTGGGTTCAGGTCTCCAGCATCTGTGTAAAAAGCTGGGCATGTTGTATAAGCTTGGGTAGTGGAGACAAGCAGGTTTCCTGAGTTGGCTGGATAACCAGTCTAGCCAATCGATAAGTTCCAAATTCAGCAAGAGACCCTGTCTTGAAACATAAAGTGAAGAGAAACTGAGGGAGAAACCAGTTGGTGTCTGCCCTCCACATGTGTGTGCGTACACAGACACAGACAGATGGACTGACAGACACATACCCACACAAACTGAGGCCGTGAGGGGTTAAGGTCCTGTCTAAAAAGGTCCTGTCTGTCCATGGAAATGTCTGAGTCTTCCTGACTTCACAGCTAGGTTCTCTCTATGTTGCCTCTGCCCCAGTCTCCCTCCCCATTCCTCCCTCCTCCCGTCCCCTGGCAGCCCTCCTCCTCTCTGGCAGGGCTCCCACACTGGCTGCGCCTCCACACAGGATGTGCTTCCTGAAGCTCCTGGTCCAGATGGCCCACTGAAGCTGCTTCCCATAAATCACCAGGCCTCACAGCGCTGTGCTCAGCCACTTTCTCCTCTCAATCTCCCCAGGTCCCAGTGCGTGGGCCCTAACCACCCAGTCAGCAGAACTGGCTCCTCTAGTCAAGGGAACATATCTATAGCCCCCTTCTTCACCGGGGCCAGGAAGACTGGGCATATTTCCTGGGAGCCTAAGAGTATGCCAGTGAAGCACTTTGTTAGAGACCTGGAGATGATAGGCAGGAAACAGGAAGTGTAGAGCCCAAATAGAGGCACAGAGTCCTGTGTAATCCACCTGCCAGCTGTCTAGGCCCACACATATACCCTTCTGCCCCCTAAGCTTTCAGTACCTCTGGTGACAACCCACCTGAGGCCCAGAATACCTTCGTCAAGGCAATTCACTTCTCTAAATTTGACTCTTAAAAAAATCTGTACGTGACAGGGAAGCAAATAGTGCTTAAAGGAGATACATGAGGAATCTTCGGTATGTGAAAAAATAAACACAGGGCCCCTCAGAGTGTAGCATCCTTTAAAAACAGGACAGAAGTAGAGGCAGCAGGAACCTGGACCCTTCCTTTCCTTCACCAGTGTCATCCCCTTCATGCCTCTAGAGCATAGAATGACCCCTTCACTGCCTGAAAATCCTTCAGGGTTCCATGACTTCTGCAATGGGTTTCCACATGTTCTGATCCATAACTTTAAATATAATTTGGGCCAGCATACTTGGAAGGCATGACGTTGGTGAGTGATTTACCCACGATCAACACCCTCCTGCCTCATAGATCATGGTGTTGGACCCTGGCTACACAGGCAGGGTGACACTTTTCCAGCCCCTCTTGAGCTACATGGAACTACATAGCTACTCCTAGAAACTGGAAGGCAAGTGAGGATAATGTTCATCTTCCTTCCTGCCTGAGATATTTAGAAAGAGGTGATTTCTCTCCTCCTTCACTTTCCCTGTCTGCTAGCGGAAAGAAAGGATTCTAAGAGCCAAAGAGATGGTGAAGCCATAAGAAAGGTGTTCCCATCCATGAATGACCGTATGGACCAGCATCCCAGCACTGTCAATCAAGAACTCACATTTACGATTTTTACCTGAGGAATTTTTTAAGCCAATATTATTTTAAGAGTTTATTGGTTGAAGCAGGAATCATCACCCTAACTACATTTGAGGAGAGCCAAATTAGCATGAAATATTTCTACCATAATAACAATGCAACCACGACTACAATACACCAGCATTTCATAGTCTACAAAGCCACACACCATTGTCAAGAGGACGAGTGTCAATACACGCAGCAGCTCGACTAGGTTTCAGGCCCTGACCTTTCTTTCTCGGGCACTCATCAGGCCACAGTCTTGACAGTTCTGCTACATGCACTCCTCTTTGTCTTGTATGACCTATGCGCCCACTGGTAGCATCAGCCTTATTTCTACCTGTGCAGTCTCTGGGTTCCAACAGTGCAGAGGGTCAGGCGCAGAGGCACAGGAGCCATAAGATGGTACATGATCCACACAATTAGACTCATCCATTGTGATAAACGTCAAGGCCCGGTCAGAGTTTGGTAGGGGAAACACAACTATTGGAATTTTTGTTGTTGTTGTTATTTTTTGTTTCATTGTTGTTTTCTTTTAAAATTAGAACTCTTCCTCAAGACCCAGGGCATTCCCCAACACCTTCTGACTTCTTTTTCTTCATAGAACTTAGTTCTACTCCTAGAAAGATGCTGACAAATATCTTAGAGCCACAAGAAAAAAGAGCCCATGAAAGGAAATTGTCACATAGCAGAAGACAAGACTTAGACCCAGAGAAAGAGAACAAGTTGAGAGTGTTGAACTTTCCACACATGGGAATCGGGAAATTCCCTTTTCCTCTGACTCTAACTCAGAAAGGACTGACTGCATGATCCTTACAGCCAAACACTCCAGCCACCACCAGCAGGGCTGCCATTTGCCGGGGTTCCCTCCAAAGGACATGGCCCCCACAAACAGAGAACCTTAATCAAGATGCAACTTAAGTCACCACATGTACTAACTCTCTCTATAGATCCTTCTTTCTTCCCTCCATCGTTGTTGCCTGTACCCTCCTCTAAGTCAAACCAGCGACATTGACTTTCCAGAAAGCAATGAGTCTCTGCAGACCTTTTATCTCTCTCATTTGTTTCCTCACCCAACATCTTTGCCTGGCAATCCCCAGCTTCCTTTAAGCCTTACTCCTGTGATTTTTTTTTAACAATTCTTTTAAATTAACTCTGTGTGTGTATATGTCTCTGTCTCCCCCCGCCCCCAAATCTATATTACTTCCCTACTGAAATAGTTTTTTTTTTCCTGTTTTGTTTTGTTTTGTTTTAATGCCCAAAAAGGCCTGGCCCAGTTTCCCTGTGAGGTCTCATCGAAACCACTTCAGGAAGGGCGACACTACCACAGACTTCCTGGAAAGAGTACCCTGAACCCACCTCAGAAAACCATCGCAATAAAGAAAACGAGCCACTAACTGTTCCCAAGGTCTGAGCCTGAGAAAACTCAGGAGAGCCAGTTGCTGAAAAACAAAATAATATTTACAGAGAAGAGCCTTTTTCTTCAGCAGGAAACTCACTCAGACCCTCTGCTTCCCGTTCTCAGCCTCACAGCCACCACTCTGACCACTCCACCATCCATGCCTGAACATCCGTGTTGTTTACTGCCGTGTAGCAAATAACCCCAACTCTCAGCCACTTAAAACAAGAAAAATCAGACTGGAGACCCAGCATGTCAAGAATCTAGAAACAGCTTAGCTAGGTGGTTGAGCTGTGAGGTCTAGCATAAGGTTTCAGTTAAGGTGACAGTGTGAATCAAGCCATCTGAACCCTGAGGGCCTATCTCTGGGGTGACTCACTTGTAGATCTTAAGTTAGCCCTGCCTTTCTCAAGAGGCCTTAGTTCCCCACAGGCAGACCTCTCCAGAATGCTGCTTGAGTCTCCTCACAACATGGTGCTGGCTTCCACAACACAATGGCTGGCTTCCACATGATTTAAGGGACAGATATGAAGCCTCTTTTATATGCCTAGATACGGAACCCACATTTCCACAATATCCTCTTGGCTGCACAAGTTGCCCCGCTCAATACAGGAAAGCACCCACCTGCTATGACTATGGGGAGCACTGGAAGCCTTCTTAGAAGCTAAGTGTATCTGTCTCTTCGCTGTCATTTTCTCTAGTATTCCTTCTGCCAGCATCCATGGCTTCCTCTTCTACATCCTTCAAATCTTTGCTCAAAGGTCAATTTTTCAAAAGCTCAGTCTTCTCTTTGTTTGTTTGTTTGTTTGTTTGTTTTTCAAGAGAGGGTCTCATTATATAGCTCTGGCTGTCCCGGAACTCACTCTGTAGACCAGGCTGGCCTCAAACTCAGAGATCTGCCTACCCCAAGTGCTGAGATTAAAGGTGTTTGCCACCACTGCCCGGCCAGCCCAGAGTTCTTAATACTGCCATTCTCCCTCCTGACCCAGAACATCCCTGAATCCCCTTTTCCTGTTTTACTTTCTTACCTATCATTTGCCATAGAATATGCCTGTCTGTTTTTCCCAACCTTAATTTTAGATTTCCAGAAAAACAGCAAAGATAACAGAAAGTTCCCATAAGCATTTTGCCCAGCTTTCCCGGGTATTAATTCCAGTGGCCTCATTGTTTCTTTGTTATTTTCCACTAGAAAATAATCTCTAAAGCAACAGAGACTTTTGGCTCTTTTGCCTATGGATGTGTCGGCAGTGCTGATGACATCACTTTACTCACAGCAAATGGTTCCATGAATATTTGCTGAATGAATGAAACAACCCCCCCCAAAAAGCCATTCCTGGCCTACTCACCCTAAAACTCCTAACAGAACTGTAAAGGGTATTTAGCAGCCACTGTCTTGTGGGGCTTAGATGAATAAAAACTGAGGTAGGAAAGTTCATAGGTATGAAAAGGAAAGTCCAACTTGTTGTAAAACAATAAGCCACATTTGTTATTGTCCTTTATGGCATGGTTTGCTTCACTATCAAGAAAGTGAATTCTTTTTATGTTTCTGTCCATACGTCTACCCCCACTCAGTGATAGCCTAACACAGCTTCTCCATGCCCACATAGTGATAGCACTAGTACGGGATCACCCGCAACAGTTTTAAATGAACTAAGCAGAACATAGCAGGGTGGGAGTAACATCTGAAAAGCCCACAAGAATCCTACACCTGAAATCCCCGACCCAAATGAGATCTCAGTTCCCTCTGAACCCCTCCCTGTCGGGCTGCCCACCTCAAAAGCTCCTTCTTCATCTCTTTATTCACTTGGAAAATGATCCCAACAAAACCAGCCCTTGCTCTTATGGGTTACTTCCACCTGTGCTCAGTGAGCCTTGGTGAATTTTCACCGAGGAAGTGAGGCCTACCCAGTGGCTCTGAGACCCTCCAAGCCCTGTAAGACATGTCCTCAGCTCCCAGGCAGCTTCCTAACCCACCCAGTGCTGGGCAGAGTGAGAACTGACCAAGAGTCTGCTCTGTGCCTTACGCTGAGCTAAATGTTCTATAGACAGTTCCATGTGGCTAAGAGCCACAGTTAGACAAGGGAGAAGGCGGTCTTTCCATAACCCTGAAATAGCCTCATGTTGATGTTGCTCAAACAATGAATTGTATGTGAATCCCTGTTCCAGAATGTTGGGGTGGCAGGTCTGGGAAATGGGATGTCAGGGCCCATCACAGACCCATAGAATCATAAGTCCAAGCATCTGCATCTGCCTCCAGCAGCTCTGCAAATCCAACATGCCTGAAGCCAGAGATCTATCTCTCCTGGACCTCTCAGAAGCCAAGTCTGTGCTTTCTGTCCTTCTATCAATTTAAGTTCAAATCATGAAGCACCCTCTTCAGCTTTCTGAAACAGGTGTCACTCTACACCACACACACACACACACACACACCATGGGTCAGCCACTCTGAGGACACTTCTTGAGGACACAAAATTAAATCAAGTCTCAAGGAAAGTAGCTTCAGACTGTAGAAAGGCCAAGGAATGAGAGAAAGAAAAATCCCACCCACAAATCCACACAGGGCTTGCTGGCTGTCCAGGAATATCCCATCATGAACAGTGAAACAGGAAGCCTCTGTGCCAGAGAAATGGGTTTCTCAAGATGCCTTAGAATTTCCCGGAGATTCCTGTGATGTGTCTCTCAACAGGATAACAGACAGAGCCAAGTGTGGGACAGCAAACATGTGAGCCTTGGGATGGGCCTGGAATAATATCTGGGGAATTTGTTCAAGGATCCTAAATGGCCAGCCGGCTGAAGGCTAGATCACTTTTTCTGTACCAGTGGTCCGTGAGGCACCACCAGAAGCTCAGCATCCCTCAGAACCAGGAATTATCCAGGCATTTCACCCACAAGACCTCACCTGACCAAAATGCATGCTGAGATACAGCCGTAACCTACTGGGCAGCAGAAACTCAAAGGCTCGGGGAGATGAGGCTGCAGGTTCAAAGCAACACAGCTAAGGTGGTAGAGATGGGATACAAGTCAAGCCTTAAATGGCATCATTCCTACACAGGGAACTCTAAGCCACACACCCTGAAAAGAAAGAGATGCCTTTCTGGCATCTCCTGTGTGCCTGTTCTACAGGCCAGGGAGCTGTCCATCACGTAGCTGGCATTTTAGTTCCTGAACTCCAGGTTTAAGGATCACAAAGACCCACTCTGCTTTTGGAGCTGGTTGGAAATGGGTCTTCATGTCACAGCAAGGCCCCGTGGAAATGAAATTTATGCCCCTGTTTTAAAATTGCTGTTTTAAAGAGAGGTTTCCTAGGATGTGATAACAGATTCCCACAGATCAGGTGGTTTAAAAGGAACATGGATTTATTATCTTACAGTTCTGGGAGTCGAAGGCCCAAAATGGGTTCTTCTAGGCTCAAATCAAGATTATCAGCAAAACTATGACCCTTAAGTCACTAAATCAGAATCCATGCCCTTGACTTCTACAGCCCTGAGGTCTACCAGTACTCCTTGGCTCACAGTCTCGTGTGTTAAATATTTCATCACTGTGACCATTACCTGAGAGAAACAGTTGAAACAATAAAGATTTATCTTGCCTCAAAGTTTCAGAGGTTTCTGTCTGTGCTCAGCTAGCTCTGTGGCTTTGGGTACAAGGTAAATTTGGCTATGGGGCATCAGGAATATGCGGCTGGAAAGGGAGGCTGCTCACTTCATAGTAGCCAAGAAGCAGAGAAGAGTGACAGGAAGGAAGGGGCAGGGGATAAGATACGTCCCTTAAACGCATGCCCACGCTCAGCAACCTATTCCCTTCCAGCCAGTTCCTCTTACTAACATTTCCATCACTTCTGTCATTTTCCCTGTGATGCCCTCACAATTTGAATCCTATCAACAGAGTGACCCATTCATGAAGTCTGTGATTCTGTGATCTAGTCACTGTCCTGATGTTCCAGCTGTGAGCACAACTGTCAACCAAACTGTCAACACACAAGCCTTTGGGGAGACACTTCACATACACCAAAACTGCCCCCCATGTCCAGCCTACACTTCATGCTGAGGCTTTCCCCTGCCACCTTCTTATATCTTTTAGTGGCTCTCTCTATAACAGAGGGCCCCTCAGATAATTCCTTAATTTGGGTCCATGGTTTAAACAGTCTGAATGCCCCCCCTTTTATGTGCATCTAACATAGGAGCAGGGCTTAGGTTAGAGACTGATAACTGTCACAGTGTTATTCTACCTGCCACACTCACAACCCTCTGTTCGCTACCATCCCCCTGTGCTTGAGGTGGGAAGCAGGGGCTCACCCAGCCACAGGTAAAAGAAACTTTTCCCACCACAAGCTCAATCCTACCTGTGTTTCTGTTCCCGGGTTCTCCATTCAGGCTCAGCTCTCAGTTCCCGCTCTCCCAGGTTCCTTCACTTCTCCTACTCAGTACTTGACTGAGTAAGGTTTTACACAACTCTGGAGATACCCAGGGTTTTCCTGTGTGTTCCATCCTTTCCCCACCTCTAAAGTCCAGTCATAGAGTGAAAATCCCATTAGTGCTGATAAGCCCACATTGATATACCGGTAGGTTTTTATAGTGGGTTTTTCTCTTGTTTGGCCTATGGATTTTTGACAAGTGTTAAATGACTTATTTTTACAATTGTAGTACCATAGAGTAGTTTCACTGCCCTAAAATCCCTCTCAGTCTTCCATGTATTTGTTTATCTTTACACTCATCTTGACCCCAACCCTGCCCTGTCTCTTAACTGTTTATACGGTTTTGCCTGTTTTAGAATGTCGACGAATTGGAATCATGAACCACATAACTTTTTGGTTTGTCTTCTTTTACTGAATAGTGTTTATTTACAATACCTCCATGTGTTTTCCTGACTTGAGCTCATTTTTAGTGCAGCATAGTATCCCACATCCATTGCCCAGATGTGCTGTGGCTTATTGATCCAGTTATCTGCTAAAGAGCATGTGACTTACACCCAGGGTCTTAGCGACTAGAAAGAAAAAAAAAATGCTTTTCATATATTTTTTTCTATCATTGTCATTGTTCTTGCTGTTCTCCATTTATGCAAGTTAACAATATTAACTAAATAAAGGTTCTTAATCACTGCTAGCCCTAGAATTACATCTTTTTTTCTAAAAGGGAGACCCTCACACAGCCTCCACAGGGCTCCCATAGGCCAGCCCAGTCTCCTGCCTCCCTGAATCACTGCTCATTCAAGCACGCACGGTCCCAGTGCCTCACACCCCTCTGGGTCTCCCTAGGAAAGCCTGTACATAGTTTCTGCCATTCCCTTGTCACAGACAAGCAGTGGAGGCTGCAACACACACACACAAATACATACACACAAATACACACATATAGCGAGAGAGTTTTAGAGCTGATGTACCACGTAGCCAAGTTCAAACCCAAAACTTTGGGCCTAGGGCCAAGAGTTAGATCAGTGGCCCACTGAGTCTCCTACCCACCAGAGTTCTCAGGGATACTAGTAGCATCTGAGTTTTGTATGTGTTTGATTTGGAGATTTGGGGGTTTGATGTTTTGATACGCTCTCTCTTTCTCTCTCTCTCTAACTTTCTCTGTCTCCCTTTATCTCTCTGTCTCTCTATCTCTCTGTCTCTCTCTGTCTGTCTATCTCTCTCTTCATCTCCCTCTCTGTGAGGGACACATGCACAATGCATATGTGAAGGGCAAAGAACAACCTCAGATGTCCTCACCTTCCTGTTTGTAGAACACAGTATCTTCTCGTTGTTTTCTGCTGTGCAGAGCAGGCTGGCTGGCCTGCGAGCTTCTGGGGATCTTCCTGTCTCCAACGCTTTCCACAGGATCACTGGGGTCACAGACACATGCTACGGTAACCAGCTTCACATGGATCCTGAGGATCTGAACTGGGGGCTTCCTACCTGTATGGCTTTAGCCACTGAGACCTCTCCCTGGCCGTGTGCTGCTATGGTTTGGTTTGGTTTGGTTTGGTTTGGTTTGGTTTGGTTTGGTTTGGTTTGGTTTGGTTTGGTTTGGTTTGGTTTGGCTTGGCTTGGCTTGGCTTGGTTTTGTTTTGAGACATACCCTGACTGGTTTAAGATGTACTATGTAGAACAGGCTGGCCTTAAATTCACAGAGATCCACCTGCCTCTGCCTCCTATGTACCCTGTAACATTTTAAAATTTTAAAATAATACATACCAGCTTATGATTTTTAAATCCATTGAAACAGGGATGGGGGGAAAAACCAACAGACTACCCACTGCTGACATGTGCAGTTTCTGGGGTTGTCAAATACGCTTGTTTTTTATCCTGTGTCTGTGAGTGTCGTTGCCCACACTCATGTACATACCTGCACATAGGAACCGACCTGCACCCTCCTCTGTGCAGCAGATACTCTCAGACACTTGTTGCATTGATCCTAGGATTTAGACCAAGTGCAACCCTCTCTACTTAACAGATAAGGAAACTGAGGCTTGGAGAGGCCAAGCCACCATCCCAGCATCACACAGCTGGAAGGGAGCAAGACTGGAATTGAAGGACATGCTTTTCTCAGCACTCTGCTTACAAAGCATAGCTGAAGAAAACATCTCTGTAAAAACAAATGCCCAGGATGAAAGACACAAAGCCACCCTTAACAAGCAAATGAAGCACCTACTGTATGCCTGGCAGCATGCCCCCCTGGGCATCTCAAGGCCATCCCTGAGCAAGTCATGCTGGGGCCTCCCTTCATCCTTGGAAGGGAGAAGAGACAGTGGTGGGGGTGAGGAACTGGAGCCCACCCCAGGATACTGCAAGCTGCAAGCTCTGGCTCCCTTTCCGTTAATTTCTCCTTTCAAGCGCTAGAGACAGTGCCTGGTGCAGAGCTATCTGGGCCACAGGATGGAAATAAACATAATTTGAATAATCCTAGGCTGGCAGCCCAGGAAGACAGACAGGAAAATTATCCCCTTGGAAAAGGCACATCTAAGCATGTCACCAGAGGCATCAGTGTATATCAGTGCCTCAGTGAGCCCTGGGAGTGCTCACCCTCACCCAGGCCCTGGCTTCAGAGCTGGGAAGATGCCGACAGCAACGTAAAAATGACAGAAGTCAGGGACACAAGCCAAACATGAAAGTGGCTTCACCCAGGTTTCCCCATTCCTTCCCCGTCCCCCCATTTCTCCCTAAGAGAGCCACCTAGAGTTGGGTGGCCCACTTCAAAGGGAACGCGCTAGTTTACTTGGCATTTCTATGGCAACCAGAGACTCCCATCTCCGGTAACTGGATGGCTCACTGAAGCCAGGCACACTCTGACCAACAGTTTGCTTAGCTGGCATCAAACCACAGGACATTTTCTGACTCCTAAAGGTACCCAGCAAGGTGCCCTGAAGAGGGCAGCCTCCAGGCCAGATGTCTAGAGCGGAGACCTTTGCAACTTTTCAGTTGAAGCCTTCTCTGAGTGTGTGCCCTCTGCCAGGCTGCAGGCTTGGTGCACTAGCATTTCCTGGTAACACCACAGATGAATAGGCACCATAATAGGCACCATTATTTCTTCAATTTTAAAGGTGAGAAAATTGGGCCTCAAAGAAAGGAAAGGGGGAAAAGAGCCTGAGGCTACAGCCAGGAAAAAGGAAAACCTAGACATAAGCTTAGCCCTCTGCCTGCGGTACTCATGCCAGGAGCTTGTCACCATTAGCCTATATTGCTGCTAGATAAATACCCTGAAGGATGTCCAGTACCAAGCTCCAGCCTCAGTCCTTCCCATGTCTGCCCCAGAAAAATGACCGTCATCGAAGAGCCTCTGTTTCCTCATCTGAAAACTGTATGAGAGTGATTCCCTGCCTCTTGGGCTGCCATGAGGGCAGATAGAACCTAAACGAGGTGATCACAGTAGCCACAAACTCCAGCACCTGCCAGTCCAGCCAACAAGCCTCTATTGTATCTCCATCGCCAGCATGGTGGACTCAGGGCTGTGCGAGCTGAGTGACCCAGGCTCCGCCCCTCTTGCTGAGCAACGCAGTTTGTGCCAAGTCTCCCTTCTCCGTGCAGGATTTCCGTGACCCTCTGCCAGCAGCTCTTTGCTGGGCGGCTGCCACCATTTACCCAGCACGAGAAAACTGCCTTTCTTCCCCCATTTAGGGTCTGGTTTTAATTTCTACAGTATTCTCTTTAATAACAATGCCTAATTAAAACATCTGTTAAAAAGTCTGTAACATTAACTTTACAGGGAGAATTTAATAGAATTATATTGGAATTGCAGGCATTTAACGGGCTTCCTAATTAGGCTTTTCTTTAAAAAAAAAA
>CM053766.1:133385253-133454475 GCA_028658305.1 Pachyuromys duprasi | reverse complement strand
AGCACGAGAAAACTGCCTTTCTTCCCCCATTTAGGGTCTGGTTTTAATTTCTACAGTATTCTCTTTAATAACAATGCCTAATTAAAACATCTGTTAAAAAGTCTGTAACATTAACTTTACAGGGAGAATTTAATAGAATTATATTGGAATTGCAGGCATTTAACGGGCTTCCTAATTAGGCTTTTCTTTAAAAAAAAAAGTGGAAAGAAGAAAGAAAGAAAGATTCCACAAATTAAAATGCAGCCTCTTTTTTATGATAACATAGGCTGATGGTCCAGTGGCTGGCAATGATAGAAATTGAGAGACAGCTACAGGGTGCAGAGGGCAGCTAAACAGCTAAGAAAAACTCTCCAAGACAGAGAAATACACGGGGCGGGAACTTGTGTGGAATGGCAAGTGTCATGCTGGGAGCCTGTCATTTGTATTCCCAATTGTAATCCAACAACCTTATTACCAGCCCTACTTGTCTAATGAGGAAACTGAGGCAGAGAGGGACATCATTAAGTCAACATCATGAATGCACAAAGCCAGACCAAGTGGCAGAGCAGGAAGGCATATGCTCTTTTTCCTACTCCTCACAGCCTGGATCCAAGCTGTGCTTCAGAAGCGTGCGCTAAAACCCTCTGCAGAGCTCCAGTTACGGATTCCATCTATCCTGAGGAGAACATCATGGCCACCTCCCATTTTCCAGGCTCTGCTCCAGTTTCCTCATTGGCAAGTCCTTGTCAGAAACTTGCTCTGCCCTGGGCCTGGCTGTCACTCCCCAGGTCATCAGCATCAAGCTGGGATGTTGTAGGGTAGGAGTTCACTCCAGTGCCAATAAGGGACACGGGTCAAGAGAGAAATGTCCAGAGACACCCTCAAAGGCTGGCCCTTGGGTCTGCCATGACAACAGCTCCCCGGTACTCATGGGAAGTTCCGGTGCTCAGGTTCCAGCCAGCCCTCAGAAGAAGGCTCTCTGAGGGTAGGGTCTGTGTGCTCTGTTTTCGTAAGACTTCCTTGTGGCTCTGATGCCTTTAAACTCTTAGAACCCTATCCAAAGACATTGGAGATCCCCTTTATCCTCTGATGGGTACTTCTCCCTCTCAAGGGAGATGCCGGAGCTTCAGCATTTAAGGGGAAGCCATGCCTTTGGTCCAGCTCCTGAGAACATGTCACAAGGTGAACACCAAGGAGAGTTCCAAACCAGAGGAGGCCTTGCTGTGTTCAAGAAATAGAAAAAAACAAGGCTTTTCTGACCCACTCCCTCTCGGCTGAATTTGAACTTCAATGGTGGTCCTCAGATGTGGAGGTAGAAACTAGAGACCAGAATGGACTACTCAGGACAAGGCTGAGATCCTCCAGGAAGGGGCTAAGTAGAAACTTCCAAATTCAAGAGATGGATTGCTTGTCCTCAGTTTTGATGAGCAGATACAGCAAGCCTATCTGTTCCAACCATTCTCCACCACCCACCAGCAGGCATCTACTCAATGCCGCCAAGCAGAGGAGAATGTGAAGATGGTTCAAATCAAACCCAGACCCTCTGAGTTTGCATAAGAGGTAGAGACACACATTCCCCACAGTGGCCTACAAGACCATCATACACAGCTGGGGTCATTCTGATGGTGGCATGAATGGCTTGTATTTGCTAGGATGAAAGAGATGGTGGGGTGCACAGGATAGAACAGGAGTGTAGCGAAACACAGAGATAGGTTTGAGACAATATTGGGCCAATGGCATGACCCTTTGTGCCTCAGTTTCCCCATTGACAAATGGCTGGAGCTTAAGTTTATCTGGCTGTAACTTACAAAGGAATCTGAAAAGATGAAGACAGAGGTGGCTTACTGTCCTTCTCTGCTTATAGGACCCAGAACTTCTAATGAGGTCATAGAGCAAACAGGTACCACACAAGCCTGATCTCAGAGCAGATACCATAGAAGGACAGGAGCAGGAGAGACCCCCAGTCCTGTGTCCTCCTCCCATTTCCTTTCCTAAACACCAAGGAAAGAAACAGAAAACAAGAAAAAGTGCCCTGAAGCTCAGTCATTTTGCTATTTCCTAGCTGGCATTCCTTAAATTCCAAACCCCCTTAAACAGTTAATTAATGTCTCTGAACCTCGGTTTCCTAGTCCATCAAGTGGGAACAGTATGGAGATGACTAACCTTGAGGTTGTAAAGGGCAGAAGAAGTTAATATTTGCAATCCTCTTAGAAGCATGGCCAGTGTACAAGAAACATTATGAAATTGTTTGTTCCATAAATAATATATGAAGATACCAATCCAGCTCCCAGGGCTGAAGCAGCTGCGTTTACAGGTTCACAGGCTTGAAGATGACACCTGGATCCTGTTTCCATCCCAGACCCAAGAAGCTGGTCTTACAGAAGCTGGTACTGTGTGCTATCTCTGGCTAGAGGCACCTTTTACCCCCAACCCCTCTCCACCACACACACACCTCAACATTTGAATGGGCCTGAGCCCATGGGTGGGCAATGGGACGCCCCCCCCCACCAGAGTCTGTCATGACAGCTCGGGGTGGGGGGCTGAAATTCACAGTTCATTGCGTGGGCAGATTCAGTGGGACTGGCTCCTGCGTGTCGCTTCCTCTGTGCAATTACTACTAAAATTCATCAAACGGAACTGAGAGGTTTTAACGCCGGTAATTGTGGTGCAAAGCGCTCTGTAATTGGTCTCACAAATGAAAGCTGGGGAACGCCACTGAAAATGCAGCCCTGCCCTACCCAGGAACAGTTGAGGAGTGATGCCCTGATGTGTCTCAGTGGATGGGCCCCTCCACTGAGACCCCTGTCTCTGCTGGGGACTGCAACTCCTGCATCCTGCCTGCAACTTACTCACCAGGACATCAGCTTGTGGAGAATGGAAGTCTGTAGGCCTCCTTGGGGGGACCTTTTCACATCCTGCTGCTGGGGTGCAAACCGTTTCTCACCTCCAGGCCTTCACTTTTCCCATTTCCTCCACTTCCAACCCTCACTCATATCTCATTTTATAATCTGCCTTCCCTCCCTGCCTCCCCTCCCCCAGGCAGAGACAGTAGATAGTGATTCCTGCCTATCTTAGTCTCCTCTATCACAGGAGATTTCTACGGCAGTTTATCCTATAACAAGAGGAGAATTTTAGTTTAAAAGCCAATAGCAGAGGACTTTGGGAATGTAGCTCAGTTAAAAAGTGCTTGTCTAGTATACACAGAGGTCTGAGTTCTACTCAGTTTGGGATTTATGGGGTACCGGAGAGATAGTTCAGCAGTCAAAATTTTGCTTTCTGCCAGGTGGTGGTTGAACATGGAGGCAGAAGCAGGCAGGTCTTTGAGCTTGAGCCCAGTCTGTTTTATAGAGTGAGTTCCAGGACAGCCAGGGCTACACAAAAAACCCTTGTCAAAACAACAACCTTTTTTTTTTTTTTTTTTTGCTTTTCTTCCAGAGGATTCAAAATTGGTTTCCATCATCCACATAAGTGCAGCTGATAGCCAACTGCCGGCAACTCCAGCTCCGGGGCATCTAAGGTTCTCCTGTCCCATCCTAGAGCGCCTGCATTCATGTACTTATGCTCCCACACAGACACACACTCATGACTAAAAACTAAAGTGCACACCTGTCACCCCAGCACACAGGAGGTAGAGGCAGGAGGATCAGAACTGCAAGGTCATTCTCAGCTTTCATGGAGTTCAAAGCCTCCCTGGGATACACGATTCCTGTCTCCGAAATGGCCAGCAGCAGAAGTCTTGTGGCTGTTTATTGTCACAGTTTCCCATTCTCACACACAACCTGCTTCTCTTCCTGCGGACTTCCCTGCCTTACGGAGTCTATCCTCTTGAGCTTAGGAATGGCTTAGACTTGTTTTGGTCAACAGAATTTGGTAGAAATGACACCAATCCCGGATTCCAGATTCACCTTTAAGAACTCCAGCTTCTTCTACCTTCTATTCTCAAGAAATCAGCTACAAAGCTGGGCTGGATGCCTGGCACTCATAGAAAAAGCCCTGGGTGGGTGAGGGGCAAAGCCATGTTTCATCTCCAACTAAGCTACCTGCAAGGTCTAACATATGTCACATAGAGAAGGGAAGCCACTCAGCCAAGTCCCACAACCCACACAATAGCCGGTTTTCCCCCCTCTCTGCAATAGCTCTTGAGGCTGCTGTCTCAATTACTTCTTACAACAGCCCTTAGTTTCATTTAACAAACTAGGAAATCAAGACCCAGGGAAGTTACTCAGTTTGCTTCAAACCACAGAGCCAAGTAGTGAAGGCAAGTGAAAGCAAAGATTTGAACCAGTTATCACAACCAGCCCTTCTAGTGTGCACTGAACTCAACAGGGGATCTTGCCTAAAAGCAGATCCAGATTAGCAGGTCTGCAATGAAGCTAGAAGGTCCACATTTCTGACAAGCTCCCAGGCCTGTCAAAAACCGTTCTTCCTGTTGTGTTCCTGTGAGATCACCTCAAAGGTAGGGACGAGTCTCACGCTGTACCACTTTGCCTGTGTTACATTTGTCAAAGATAGGCTCAGGATTCTGAAAGTACTAAGTGACGGTTGTTCAGTTGCTCACTGGCTCACTTGCTGGCCTGCTTGTTTGTTTTGTGAAAGTAACAATTGAACCCAGGGTCACCCACACACTAGGCAAGTGTGCTACCACAGAGCTACATCCCCCACCTCTCAGCAGCAATTTCACGGGTGGGAAACAAGAACTGGGAGTTGTTCCTTCTAGCACACCCCGCTGGTGGCTCAGGTGCTTCCTCACAGCACTCAAGAGATGCACATTTCCCACGCTGTCACCACTACTGACATAGCTGGAGGCAAGAATCTCAAAGAGGTTGGGTACCTGGCCAGAGGATGCAGGACATCTGTCTGGTACCCAGTCCCTCTCCCCAGCCATGCGGAAGCTGAGAACCTGATTCTCACCCTTTCCTTGGTCCTGAGCGGCAGCAAGATCGCTGTAAGGGACTGTCCAGGAAACAGGTAGTTTTCCGTCCCAGCCTCGTGTGTGCCCTGCCTGTGAACCACGGCCCTCCCTTCTCTTAGCTCCGAGGTCTTGACATCTCTCCACACACAGGACAACGCAGGTGGTCTGTGGTTACAAGGCTGAGCTGGCAGAGGAGCTCATGCCAGGTGAGGGCCCCACGACTACAGGAAGAGAACACACACACTTTCCCATGGGAACCCAGCTCAGCCATTGCCTGCTTCCATCTGGAACCACCCACTGCCAACTTTCTCAGGGAATCTAGACAGACCAAAGACTTGGGAATTGGTGTGAGAGCAGTGGGGGGGGGAGGGGTGCCCTCTGAGGTGGGAGAGAGGAAGAGCATGAGGCTTTTACTGACCCCAGCGAACTAAGTGCCTCTTGTCCCTTCATAGACTCAAGCAAGGAGCAGGCAGGAACTGAGGGCTGGGGACAAGACAGAAGCCAGAAAACCAGAGCCATAAGCAGACAACGATGCTAAGCCATGGAGAAGAATCAGAGGGACCAGCAGAAAGGAGTAAAGGAGCAGGCTGATGTAACAGTCCCGCCTCCTCCAGTAGCCAAACACCTGCCACTGCTGAGGGGAGACGAGGGAGGATCAATCCCTTTGGATGATTCCAGTCAAATGGACAAGAGCCCCACCAAGGAACAAGGTGTCAATTAGGTGACAATATTGATAGAGCCGGGGACATGGTGCCTAGCCCACTGAACCCTTAATGCCTGTGAGCTGTTGTTCTCGATACTGCTGATCATCTCACTACTATGTTTTAGGAGTGACAGGTAGTGACATCCAAAGGAGAATGAACTGCCAAGACACCCTGCGGGCCTGTGGCCAGCTAGCTCTGAAGAAGTACAGCCTAGAAATTGCTGGATCTACACCTCCAACAGCATCCTTCGCTCCTGCCCCAAGAACCCTAACCCCTTCCTTTCTCTGGGTGTCTGTCTTGTTCAGGCCACCTACGCTTAGGAATCTGGTGGCTACACTCTGGCCGGAGATGGGGGGGGGGGGACATGAGAGGGCTTCCTCAGGAACCATGGAAAGCAGGCACAGCAGAGTGCTTGCTCTGCAGGCCCCAGGGGCTTGTTCTCTGCCACTGAAAACACTTCATCATCAAAAGTGCTCGCCACACTTCCCCAGATGTCAGCCCAAATCGGCTCTTACTGCCAACTAGATACAGGCTCCCTCCGTTGAGCCTGTTTCTCCCTGCTCAGCTCTCAGTGCCCCCAGTCATTCCAGCTTGAGGACTTCTCTGGGAATTCTGAGAGCTCCGAAGGGGAAAGCGACCCACAGGAGAGCCCTGGCATGGGGGACAGACTCCGCATCAGCACTGAGGAAGGAGAGTTTGGGGAAACTCCTTAGAAAGACATGGCCTTGCCTATGCCCCTCTGACCTGATGGCATTCTTCCCTTACCCTAAGGGCTAAGACTTAGCAATGGCTTCACCATGAACTACTTTCCACTTACAGTCAGGTGAAGCACAAAGCCCCAGGAAGATCTGGAATGGCCTAATGCCATGCCAAAGATCAGCATCTCTTCCCTGCTACATACCCTCATGGGCCTCACCACCTCCACCATTGCTTATAATTACTATATGCCAGGCACGATGTCAAGTATTTTGCATGGATTAACCCCTGCCTTCTCATCCCCACAAGTACAATATGAGTAAGGAAAGGCCATTATCCCTATTGGGATCAGAAACTGAAGCACAGAGGGCCTAAGATATATGCCTATAGGCACACAGCAAACTAGTAGTAGAACCAGGATTTTAACCCAGCCAGTCCAAGATCAGAGCTCACCAATTCTAACACATCTCCATAACTGCACCAATTCATAATTCTTTACAGTTGATTCTCTAAATCTCGGGCCCATGATCCTGTGGTGTAGAAGTGGAGAAACTTAGAGAAATGCAGACCAACCAGCAGGGTGCTTGCCTTGATCTTCAGAACCCCAGTTGAAAGCAACCGGTTGTGGGGCCACAGGGAAGATGGCTCAGTGGCTAGAGCAACCTTGCCTTGCTGAGTTCAGCAACTTAGCACTTAGAGAAATGCCTGTAAATTCCAGAAGAAGGAAATGTGGAGTCCCTGAAGCAATCTGGCTAGGCAGACAACCATTTTAGTGAGTTTGGGGTTCACTTGAACCCGTCTGAATGAATGCAGTAGAGGAAAATGCCCTACATCAAGCTCAGCTCTATACACACACACACACGGAGAAAAAAGACAAGTATATGAGATACTAGACTCAGCACTGAGGAGGTAGAGACAAGCAAATCTCACAGGCCAGTCAGTCTGGCCTATTTAGTAAAGTCCAGACAAGCGACAGACCCTGTCTCAAAAAGCAAGGTGGGCAGCCCCTGAGCAGTAACAACTGGGGGTTGTCCTCTGGACACCTTACATACTTATACACAGGTATAACACACACTCACACACACATATACTCACACACAGATACAATGCACACATACACACAGGCGCAATGCACACATACACACAGGCGCAATACACACACCTGCACACTCATACATTCACACACACAGGCACATGCACATATGTATATTCACACACATAACACACACATTCACAAGAAATGCTGAGATACAGAGAGCAGTGAGAGACAGAGCTGAGGTTCGGTGCCAACCCATCCCTCTACCACGATGCCCCTGGGTCTTCTGGAGGTTCCTGCTTGGTTCAACACTCAGCAGACTAGAGACAGAGTGGGTGGACATTGCTCCAAAGTGGCCTCTTCCTACTCAAGTGTCCGGGAGCTTGGAAGGCTCATAGGGTGGGATATATTAAAAAAAAAAAAAGGAACTCTTTCTAACTGACCTGTTGAATAAGGGAAACCCCAAATGCACTATACACTAGGGCTTCAGTGACTTCAGTGTGGCCTGGATCAAGGATGGGCACAACAAACCTAGCAAAGGGTACAAGGGACCAGGGCTCAAAGGACTGCGGATACCACTGACAGTGGAGTGATAATACAAAGGGAACTGGAGCCTGAGAAACAGCGTTAGACCAAATCCCCTCTCACACCCAGGACTAACAGCAACAACGGGCAAAGCCTGTGCCCCTTCCTCAAAAGCAAAGACAGGGGGGGAGGGTAAGGCGATGGGGTGGGCCCAGGAACTTCCTTAGTAATAGCAGACATATTGCAGCCCCCTACCAAGATACTCACATTTCAAAAGAGTTTGTTGTTGCTACCTGAGATCTTTTTGGTAACCATTCATCTGTGTACAGTTTTCACTTGTCATAATGATCCAGAATTTTCTGGACGACCCAACCAAACTTCTCTAATACCCACTCGGGGAAAGGCTCCATGTTTTAGGTAACTTGGGTGGCCTGAGGGAAGCTTGTTGAAATAGTAAATACAATGTGAGCCTGCTTCCTGCCCAGTCTGTGACCGGCATTTCCCTAGAGAACTTGGCAAAAATGTTAAGTATTGGGGAAACCAGTAAATTAATAGGTAGTATGGGAAGATCCTCACAGTTAGTTCAGGTCCAGGGACTCCAGGTTCTTTGCTCCCCCTGAGATTTCTTCCTTAGACCCCAAAGAACCCCTGCCCCAGGCTAGAGGTAGAGGTGGGGTAGCTCAGTTGCTTAAGCATTTGCCCTGCTTGCATAAAGCCCTGTTTGGTCCCAGCACCACATAGACCAAATGTGGCGGTCCATGCTTTTAATCCCAGCACCGGGGATGTGGAGGATCAGCGTCATCCTCAGCTTCAAGGGAAGTTTGAAGCCAAATTGGGCTATGTGAGATGGGGGAGTGGTGGGTAAAAAGAATTCCCTATGCCTCATCCAGAGGCTTCAGTGAAGTCTGTTTGCAGTGCCATTTACTCTGCCCTGGCCACAGAGAGATAGACAACAGAGACACACACATGAAAGAAGCTTACACAAGACACACACACACAAACACACACACACACACACACACACACCAGCTGTTGCTGCTGATTAAAACTGGAGTGCAAAAAGAATTTATCTCCAAAAACCACAAGGCCACAGAAAGGTTACTGAAGAAGCATCTACCCTTGTTTATAAAAATATACCATTATGTATTAACTAATTGCACTTAGCAGTTGTTTTTAATCTTCTCGCTTTTAACCGTTTAGAGTAGAAAGGACACTGGACTGGGAGAAGAGGACAAGGTCACTGGAGAAACGCTTGCTCCTCGGTGCACTGCTGGAGTGTGGTAGCACCTCCAACCTCTCCACTGGCACCTGGAGTCTGGCCACAATCACCTGAGCAGACAGTAAACAGCAACCAAAAGACCGACCAGACTGCAAACAGTGGGTCCTCAGGATACCTGGTTAAGGGACAGATTTGTAAGGAAGGTCAAAGCACCAAAAGCAGTTCCTTGTGTGCTAGACCCCAAATGCCCTCAGTGGCCCCAGATTAAGATGTCCCCAAAAGGTGTTGTGGGGAGAGTCTAAAGTGTTGAGAGAAGCCTCCCCCCTCCCTCCAAAATAGCAAATCTAGTTAAGCCTGGGCCAGGTGGTTCTTTAAAAAGAAAAATCAATCGCTTCCTCCATAAACTGAAAATGTTACATTTCCTCTAACTCTCATTTCCTGGATCCTCACTTGGTTCGGTCTCTTTGGGGTGGGAGTAGAAGGGTCTCAGGAACTACCAAGTCACAGATTACAAAGAAGAATAAAAATTTGTCTCAAGCTTCTTAGGTTTTCTGGGCATTATGATCTATTATATCTACAAGCCTCAGGCTCCTCTTCTTTAAGATGCTGATGTAAAGGGACTTTATTCTTAGAGTCCCAGAAGTCAAATGAGAATCACACATGCACAGCCCTTACCTTACCCGCAGCTCAAGACCCAAGACTCACAGGACAAGTGTGCTGTGGTTATTAACGCGGTCCTCACAACAAAAGAAGTATGTAAGTTGGAGTTCAGTGTCGTTAAACAACCTGTCAGGGTCACACATCTGGCAAGTGGCAGATCTGGGATAGAAACACAGGCAGCCAAGTGGAAACCACCTTTTGTTACTTCCTTCGACCTCAGGAGTTACCCAAACTACCCACTTCCCATTTCAGTGCAGACCGAATGCCCCGAGCCCAGGCATGAAGTCGGCCAGCTGGGGTTGGGATTTTTCCGTGGGGTATGTCTGAAAGCTCGCAAACACCCATGAAAGGTTCGTGGTTATCTCATTAACGGGGACCCTGTTTCCCTGAGCAGAAATCTCCCAGTGGTCCACTTGCCCCCAAATCCCTTCAGTGAGCTCATGGCTGCCCCACAGAACTGGGGAGAGTCGGGCCAGCAGCTACCACGTGACAGCTGAACGCTCTCACAGGCCTTACTTGGCCCCTGCCTCTTTCTCTTTTCCCCATCTTGCCGCCCCGCCCCATTTCAGCGGCAAAGACCTTTTCTCTCCAGGCCCACGGCACAAACCCTGCACTTCCGATGGAAACAAGCGCTGAATAGATTTAGCAGGTTCTGATAAATGTCACGTTTATTTTGGTGCCAATAGAGTCGCTGCATCTTAATTAAGACCCCACCCCCACCCTGCCCCAGATGTTGGTACTGATGGGAACGCCACACGCCACAGATTCCACTGATACCCGGAAAATGAGGTTCCTGCAGGCCAGCGCTGGGAAGTGGTGCTGCGCTTGGCCCTGTCCACACAGGGACATTTTCCTAGGGGGCTGGTTCTTCCAAGCAAGTGTTTTGGATGCCTCTTTTTCAGCTTCAGTTTCCTCATCATAAAGGCGGACGAGGGGGCGGGGGGGGGGAGGGCTACTAAGGGGTTCAGAGCCACAGGACACTCTAAGCCTGTTTGCTGATTCTAATTGATTCCAAGCCGCAGGCCCCAAGGAATAGGTCACAGAGAGAGAGGTTGGCTGGGAGGGTAGAGCTGCTACATGGGCGGAGCTGAATTGGGTGGCTGAGCCAGCAACTTCTAGCCTGCCAGAGAGGAAACCCACAAAGATTCCAGCCCCTTGACCAGAAAGCTCCACCTAGGCTAGGAACCCAGGCCCTGGAGGGAGGAGGAGGTTGGAAGGGGCGGGGCCAGAGCATATGCTACCTTTTCATTTGGCTCCCAGAAACTGGAGTGAAAGACAAAAGACACAGACAGACCTGACTCTTAGCATGCTCCCTGCCATGCACCATGCAACCAGCCTCAAATGCATCTGGGCAGGAGAACACGAGGTGGTGAATGGGAGTGAGATGCCAGCCCCTTGTGCATCCCTCCTACTCACAGAAGACTAAAATTCACTCTCTCTGCATTTTGCTGAGCCGAGGTGTTCTCCCATGGTTCCTTCTATAGATTTCATGTTCTCGAAGCTTTTTTTTTTTTTTTTGGTCATAGTTATGAGCCAAAGCCTGCAACCGTATGGTTGGAGTAAGGAGAAGGTGGTAGGAAGAAGAAAATATCAAAGGGAGACTAGGGGAAAGGTCATCACATAACCCGAGATAAGGACTGGAGGGGTGGCTAGCGTGCTCAGAGGGTAGTCTCGGGAAACCTTAACAGAGAACAAAAAAGGTGAAGTCGGGAGGAGAAGGAAGCAGCTTAGGGATGTGTGGTCGAGAGCTGCCATTTTCAGCAGTAGACCCCTTCATGCTGAGCACCTCTGGGGTACTGATACTCCCACTCCCTCTGACCCACCCACCCTCAGGCGGATAATCACATGTCCGGAACCAGGAGGTGTCAAGGGAGAGACTTCAGCAGCATCTCCTACATAGGTGATCAAAAATTGGCCAGAAGATGCATCTGGGAGATAAATTGAAATACCTATTTCAGAAATTTGCTTAGACGAAAAGAAGCACTAATTCAATGGTTGCATGGCTGCTGCCACATGAACGCTCTGTTTGACTAGCTCAATCTCTTTGACTTAGATACTTAAGATTATTTCCATTTTTTTCTTTATATAACTTTTCTGTAGGGTAAATCTTTAGTCAGAACTGGGGCTATAGCTTAGTAGTAGACTATTTTTGTAGCATGTGTGAGGCCCTGAGATCAGCCCTCAACACCACACAGACACAAATATTACAGGGCTAAGATGGATGACTTTATAAACTCTATGAAGGAAATACATCTAAGTTGCCTTTCAGAGGATCCCACTCTCATGAAGCAGAGCCTTGAGTCTTGTGCTTCTCAATGTTGTATACATTGGCTACATGTGACTATTTAAATTTAAATAAAACCCAATCAAAAGCACAGCCCCTTTACTCACCAACCAGACACATTTCAAGTGTTCAACAACATACATGTGTGCCAACACAATAGGGCAGCACAAATCGGGCTTTCCATCACAGGAGAAAACTCTCCTGGAAGGAGCTATGGTGGACTAGAGAGAACACAGAAGTAAAATCCCCAAACCAAACCAACTTTACAGTATGTCAGAAGGTGATACACACCATCAAAAGTGACGGAGCAGAGTTAGAGAGTCCTAGGACTTTCACTTCACCTCTGAGAGTTAAAGAATGGGTGTCCAATTTTGACTAGAGAACTATTACATGATCATTTTCATTTTTGTTATTGTTGCTTTTATTTTTTTTAAAGCAAAGTCTCACTCTGTAGCCAGCAGCACTCTGGAACTTAAAGAGTCCCTCTTGCCTCAGTTCCCCAATGATTGACATTTTAAAGAAATACCTCATCTTTATTTGTAGAAGCCATAAAAGTTGACCATATAGAGATAGATTATAGAATACCAGACGCTGGCAAGAGCAGACAAGTGATGGAGTTTGGATAATGGGGACAAGAATGTTGGGGAGAGTAGGAAATAAGAGCAAGTTCTCATGCTAGAGCACAGTAGGGTGAATGTGATATATATATATACTTTATTATAAATTTCACAGTAGCTACAAGAGAGGATTCGAATGTTCCTAACATGAAGAAGGAATGAATCCTTGATGTGATACAAATGCTAATTATGCTGATCATTACAAAAGGCATGAACCAAACATTCTGCCAAGCCCAACTAATATGCCCAATCATTATCTGATGATCAGAATTTTTATTAGTATGTGTGTGCACATGTGTGCACACGCATGCACACCATGGCATGTATATGGAGGTCAAAGGACAACTCTCAGGAGTTGATTCTGTCCTTCCACCTTGTTGAGACCAGGTCTGTCATATTTGTGCCACTGTATATTTCAGGTGTGCTGGCCCCAAAACTTCCCAACAATTCCCTTATCTCCACCTCTCATCTCAAGGCAGGAGTGCTAAGATTGCAGGTGTAAACCACCACGTCAGACTTTTTGTGGGGTCCAGTGATCAAACTCAAGTTGTCAAGCTTGTGTACCAAATACCTGTACCTGCTGAGCCATCCTGCTGGTCCTCAACTCCATTATTTAAAAAAAAGATCCCAAATAGATTTTTATGGAACTGAAAAAAAAATTTTTTTTTGTCTACCAGATTGAGTTTAGATGGTTGAGGGACAAGGGAACAAAAGCTGAGAGATGAGGAAAGCGGTTCAATAATCCAAGGGCAAATGTTAGAGGCAGAGGTCCAAATGGCACAGGCAGTGAGAAATGTTGGGGTTCCAGCTCTAGTTACAGGGTGGAGCCCTGGGAGATGACAGGTGAAGAAGAGAATCATTCCAAGCACCACAAAGTACAGACTCAGGGAGAGTGTACCACTGTATCATCAAGAGAGGGCAACTAAGCTAGCTGCCTTGGAGCCAAAAACTAGGGTCTGAGTAGGAGATCATTTGGTCAAATTGGATAAGTTCTTTTCCGGTCACCTACAGCTTCCTGACAATGAGAGGAGGGAGAGGGGGTGGAGGAGGCTGTTTTCTCCAGAGACAGAGGGGAAACTTCACTACATAGGGCTGGAAAGAGCCCAAAGAGTCATATTTTGTTACACACTATCTGCACCTCAAACAGCTTTGTCGTGATGGGTCTGTTTGTCATAGATCAGTTAGTGGGTAGATTGCTTTGGTAGCAATGGAAATTCAGACAATGCCAGAGCCGATAATGGTGCCTGAATGCTGGCAGGCACTAATCAGGACTCAGCAATGACTCTGTCATGCAGATTGAAGTGCAAGCATTTGGAGTTATTACTCAAGGCTTGTCTCTGCAATTAGATGATTGCATAACCTTAATATGATCAATCCCGCCGGATGTGAATTGTGCAGCTGTAACCACAAAAGAAGGTGGCGTTTCTGTTTTCTTGTTGAACACAAACATTATATATGCGCAAGTCATAATTTTATAATGGCCGCTTTTGGCGAGAAAGAGCTTTGTCAGTCAGAAGATGCAGTTGAGAAAAAAAAGAATAAATGCAATAGGACTGCTTACAGAGACGGTCATAATGTCAGCCTTTGCCTTGGGAGACATTGCTTTGTGGCTCTCTCTCTCTCCCCCTCCCCTCTGTTATTTTTTTCTTTGTACACATCAATTTTGAGGCCAGGAAGTTGGGAAACTTAGAAGCCATCTTGAGCCCTCCCGGGACAACACGGTTTTGTGCTCACACATGCACCGTGGAGATTGTCGGAGGGAATCAGCTTGACATTCATCAGCAATTGCACATCACACCCCGTTCATCAAGCCTCATTGTTCTGAGGGGACGTGAGCTGCGACTCTGGCTCTTGAGATCCCAAATCCTTGCAGAAATCTTCACCCCCCTCTCCCCCAAGGCCCTGCTTGAGGGACTCCAAGGACACAGCCCTCAGATGCCTTCTGCCTTTGAGGCCCTGAGTCCTTGGGGGATGAAACAATAAGAAGACCACACTAAGGGTGCCAAGATTTCTTCTCTGTTTTCACCTCACTTCCAAGAAAGGCAGACACTGAGAATGGAAAACACCTGGAGGTGAGGGATTGCT
The DNA here is from genome assembly GCA_028658305.1 of Pachyuromys duprasi. NCBI lineage: Eukaryota > Metazoa > Chordata > Mammalia > Rodentia > Muridae > Pachyuromys > Pachyuromys duprasi. Next base: position 133,439,758 of record CM053766.1, on the reverse strand, counting down.
TTCATGGTCACCAAAAATTACACACATGAAAGAAAAGATAGAGTGAAGGAGAAGGGGGTGATGGGAAGGGAATGAAGAAACATATTTAAGAATAGCACATTCTTAAGGTTGTCCAAAGATGAGATTTGGTAGCCAAATCAATGAATGACTAAGATTGTGTGCATGTGCATATGTGCACACATGCCAATAACATCTGATCAGAGCTGAAATTTCAAACCGTTGTCAAAGCCCAGCAGCATGTGCTGTTTCCTAGGAGGCAGACATCTGACTCAGGATGCTGATTGGAAGATGGTGTTGTGGTCCACACCCACAGGAGGAAGAAAGACAGCAAGACTGGGCAGAGGGAGGCACAGACTGTGGTGCATCCATGACAGTGCAGTCTTCACTCACCCCAAGTGGAGCTCTGTAGGTGAGCGACCCTTCAGAATCGCTCCAATCTGAGGCAAGGAGGTCTGGCCTCTGTGCTCTTCATTGACCAGTCATTGGGTGTGAGATGGCCCAGCATAGGAGTACGGCACTGGATAATGGGATTCTCATCAGCCAGGGAAGTTTTGAGAGGGGGCTGACAGTTGAGCACTATCTGCTGCCCACCTCCTCAGCAGCTGGGAGAATCCATCCTTCTGTCTTGAAGTGAAGACATTGGATAGAGCAGAAGAGTTAGGAACTTGAGAGAAGGAATGAAGCACAGCTCAATAGTAGTGTTTGGCTAGCTTGTGCAACTCCCTGGTTTTTGATCCCCAATACTAAAAAAAAAAAAATAGAATTTGAGAGAAAAAAAAAGAATTAACATTGAATGGAAACTTCAAGTGTGAGGTTGGGACAGGTGTTCATGAGAGGTGAGTCCTTGAGTTTCAAGTTTGAGACAGAGGCAAGTTCAGCCTAGCCCTTGCTCCTTCTCTCCAGGGAGAGAGGGACCTAACCTGTCTTAAAACTTTGCCAAATGCCCAAGCTGGCTGACCAAAAACAAGAAGCTGGGACATAGGATCAGAACTGTAGAGACCTTACTTGAACAGACCTCCACCCAACCTCCATCTGGGCTTCAGAGCTGCTCAGAGTGTGGGCAGAGCTCTGTGCTCACACCAGAAGGATGCCAATCATCAAGATGAGAGGCAGAAACTGCAGAAAGGTCTATCAGAGTGAGAGGTAGGCTTGGGCTCCCCTAGAACATCCACTCCAGATCATGCTCTCCTCTTAACTCCAGGTCTATGAGCTCATTTCTTCTGCTTGAATGTGCATTCACAGGACTCCTAAACATGATGCCCTCTCTTCGTCTCCTGCTCTCAACCCCAGGCATCTGTTTCTGTTCACTGAGTGGTCCAGCATCCTCCACATTATATCAAGCAAAACACACCACCCTTGAATCTCGTTGCCCTCACACCACTAAAGGCATGTTTACCTTCTGTGTTCTACTTTCTTACAAGCCTGGAATCAACCCACTCCTTACTTCTTCCAAGTCTGGAATCAACCCATGCCCTCTCTCCATGCCCATTAGGTCCTGACCTCCAGAAAGCAATCCTCCAAACATACTTGCTCCTCCTGATACCTTCTCATTTGCATAACCAGAGGATCCTCCTAAAAGGTTACAACTCTCCTGTACTGAAATTCTTCCAGGCCTGCCCCACTGTCTTCAGTTTGAAGCTTCGCCTCTAGACTTCTCCTCCTATTCCTCCTTTTCCTCCTCTTCTCTCCTGCCTACACCCTTACCTTCATCTCTCTGTGTGCTGCCAGTCCATCAGCGATGTATAACTTCTGGGCAGTTCAGAATGCTTCCACTCTGGATTGAACTAGTAATACAAAAAATACACTGTAGTGCTCATTTTTAAAACTCCACTTTATCTGGGGTGTTTACCTCCTTTCCACCAACCCCCTAACCCTAAGTAGGACAGAGAGAAGGTTAGTGGAGAGATGGGGCACAGACCCCTTTACTTCTACCAGCTTTTTAGGGTCAGTGGGTTCTTTTAAGGGTATACCAATCTCCATCAAGAGCAAGTGCAGCAGTTTCTCTCTGTCTGTCTGATCCAAATGGTCACACCATCCATCTCTTTGTTCTCTCCAAACTGCTACACACCACACGCCAACACCACATGCCACACCTTCTCTTTCTCTGCTCTCCTCAATTTATACCCTCAGAGTCCTAGACCCTTCTCCACAGTCAGTTACCAGCTGACAAAAGCTACACCCCACATGAGACAATTAACAGCTGTGGACAAGCTCTAGCCCAACTAAAATCCCACACTTGGGATTAAAACAAAAACATATTTACATAACATAACTGAGTTTACAGGAAAAAACAAAACTTACACTGGGTTTTGAACACTGGATCTGAAGCCTTCCCATTCTAAGTGTGGACTGCATGGCCTGCACATTGCTGAAGAGCACCATCCCAGCCCCCTGCACCCAGGCTCCTGCTGGGCTCAAGCATCCAGGACTGTATCAGTCACCTTACCCAGCACTGTAACAAAATGCCTGACAGGAACAACTTCCAAGAGGAGAGAGCTTTGATTTGGCTCCTGGTGCCAAGAGGACAGCCCACTGTGGAAGCGGGAGTGTGTGTCAGCTGCTTCTCGTGTGATGGCTTGACTAGGAAGCAATACATTATCCAGGCAGGGTCCAAGAGCTCTGAAAGGCCTAACCCTAGTGTCCCTCCCTCCACGACCTAGGCCCCATGTCTCAAAAGTCCCACAACCTCACTACCTTGCTTTCCTTTCCCACTGCTGTGATAAAGTACTCTGACAACAGAGACCTAAGGGTTAATTTCAGCTCAAGGTTACAGGCCAGCATATTAGAGGAAGTCACAGGAGCAGGTGTTTGAGGCAGGTAGTGACATTGCTCCCAAAGTAAAGAGGAAGCAAGAAACTCATGAATGCATGCTTGTTAGCTCTCAATAACCTTTCTCCATTTGTACAGTCTGGGATCCCACTCAGGGAATGGTGTCTTACACATCATTTAACGTAAGCAAGACAATCCCTCAAAGGCACGCACAAAGATACATCTCCCAGGTGACTCTAGAGTTTGTCAAGTTAACAACTCTCATCATCAGTCCCCCAAAATAACTGCGAGCAGTATGCCAAGAGTTCAAGCTTCATGAGCCTGTAGTAGACAATTCAGCCACAAACCATGTAACAAGGAGCATGCCCCAGCTAAGCATGTCAACAGACCTGAAGGACACTATCTGAGCCCGTTTTTATTCTGTTAAGGAGTAGTGGACAGTGGGGTTTCTCTAAGTTCTGCATGGACAGACTGTATGTGAGAGGACTGTAGAGGTGCTGTAGAGCTCTGCAAAAGGGCAGCAAGGACTGCCCACTGTGAGCCACAATGGGAAAAAATGTCCCATCATTATTTGTTCAGAGAGACAGTGTTGTGTGAGTGTGGGCATGTGTTTTAAAGGGAGGGGTCAGAGCCATGGAGTAATGTGTTTGCCAGGATATGAATGCAGAGAGATGTAAAGAGAATAACTTTTGTCTTAGTCGATACTCTTTCTGGAACTCTGGACAGTCATGAAAAGCACTGCATTTTTTCCTAATACTGAAGTTCCTTTTAGGTACCATTAATACAATGATGCCTACCACACTCCAAGGGCTTTGTGTGATGGAGAGTGTAGAAGTGTGGAGGCAGGAAAAGGATGGACTCTCTCTGCCAGGATGGCACCAAGCTGCAGTCTCACCCAGACAGAGACCTCCCAGACTCTAGGCAGTAGCCAGAGGAGCGCACAGACACAAACCTGCAAGCTGATGGAAGGCTCAGGAGCTTCTGTCAGACCAAGCACTGCTTGCTAAGGCCACCCCACAGGGACATGGTCTGAGAGGAAACCCAGTCCTCCCATCCCATTGCCTATTCTGCTCAAGCTGCACTTCCCTCTCACTCGTCTTCATGGCTGAGGTCAGGCACCACCTCCTCTAAGAAGCTGCTGCCACACAGACCTCCATCCCTGACTCCACTGTCAATCACTGCCCCACAGTGGACACTAAGACGGTAAATGTGCTGTTGTTACTTATCTACGTGTTTTAGTTACTTTTCTATTGCCGTGAAGAGACATCATGACAAAGTCAACTTATTTTGACTATTTTTCAAGCATTTAACTGGGGGCTTGCTTACAGTTTCAGAGGGTGGATCCATGGCCCTCATGGTGGGAAGCATGGGAGCAGGTGGGCAGGCACAGCACTTGGAGCAGTAACTGAGAACTTATCGACAAATAGCAGGCAGAGAACCTCATCCCCCGCCAGTGATACACATCCTCCAACAAGACTATACCTCCCAATCCTTCCTAAATAATCCACCAACTAGGAACATAACATTCAAATACATGAGCCTACGGGGGCCATTCCCATTCAAACCACCACACTATGTTGAGCCCAGTGTCCAACACAGCAATAACAAATAGTGCACGTACAGTGAATGAATGCTGGGTAAATGAAAGCTAAATCTTAAGTATGTGGAGGCCCTTCTGAGGTTCAGCCCACTCTGCCTCCAAGAGATTTCTAGTTTCCAACCCATCTGTGTTCAGTAGCGAGCAATATTCCCGATCTGTCCAAGTTTCAGGACAGATGGAGGTGATGGGCAGATGTCTACTGCCTCTCCCACAAGTGGGGGTTTTCCTAATTCTTGTATCATTTAAACAAACTGGGATGCTGATTGATAGAGGAGCCATTTCTACAAAGACTGGGAAAAATGGCTTTTAATATCAGTTTTTAAGAAAGAAAGTATGGCCCCTATAAACTGTTAAACTTCACTTTATTGACCATAAATCTGTATTTTGCTCAATGCAAAAGTTTTTCATCTTGTACAGAAAACTGCTGAAGCAGCGGCCACGGCTGAAAACAAGAAGTTTTCTCTTACGGACAATTTATATGAAAAAGTTATTGAATTTCTGGTTAGGGAGGCCAGGCCAGGCATCTCGTGGCTCCCCCCAAGGGCCAGGCCAGCGGTGCCAGACGCGACCCGTTGCTGATCAATGTCAAGAGAAAATTAACCAATTGTAAGTCTATTAAGTTGTGGGCACCAGGGACTTCAGAGCCCAGAGCAAAGACATGCTTCTCCCCAGGGACCTTCTATCGAGGCATTCTTTGCTGAACGTGCAGCCAGTCTCACTGCCGTGGAAAGGACAGAAAGAGCCAACTTTGACAAGCACACCTGAGTTACTAGGTGCTGTCATAATCACCTTGATCCTTGTGACAGCCCCAGGAGGAAGCCTTCCTCAGCCATGCTTCACAACTGAGCAGCTGAAAAATGAGAGGGAGGCCTCAGAGCCTGGAAGTATCTAGAATGTCCCTGAGCCTCAGTTTCCCCCATGCATAAAATGCAGGTGGACTTGGCACTGAGCCCATGCATGGCACAGTATAGATGCTCAGGAAGTGTTTGCTCCTTCCATCAAGTCAGACCCATGAACATCCAAATTCTGAAGTCAAGCCTAGTGATTCAAAGACTTTTCAAAAAGAAATGTCACCATGCCATCGAGAACGTAAATTTTGACGGGGACAAGGCATGTTCCTTCAAAGTCCCTTCCTCCTACCACTGCCCACAACAGAAATGTCACCATAAGAGCAACATATTGTTGAGTTAAAGCATCTTCCTACATCAAAATAAAACTATTACTGGTTAACACAAGGTGTGTGTGTGTGTGTGTGTGTAGGTGCATGTGTGTGAACATGTTAAGGCCAGAGGTCAACTGTCTTTCTCAGTTCTCTCCACCTTCACTTTAGAGCTTATCAGTTCAGCTGGGCTGTCTGAGCAGCAAGCTCTAGCGATCCTCCTGTTCCTGCCTCCCGTTGAGACCACAGGTGTATACTGCCACGCCTGGAGCATCTTACCTTGGGTCCTCATGTTTGTGACGTACTTTCCTGCCTGGGCCATTTACCCAATCCCAAGATAATGTACGTAGTTTTTAAAACTGTCATGGCAGATTTAGAAAAGTTTCTAGTCTGGGATAAGCATTCTGGCTACATCCAGCAAAATGAGCCCCAATAATTGGTTATACCTGTGCTGAGAGGGATTCTAAGAGACAGTCAAGGACAATGGTTTTCAACCTGTGGGTCATGACCTTCAAAAGGTAATCAGAAAACATAGATATTCACATTTATACTTATATAACAATAGAAAAATTTCAGTTATGAAGTAGCACTGAAATAAGGGGGTCACCTCAACATGAGGAACCTATTAAAGGGGCACAGCATTCGGAAGGTTGAGAGCTGCTGCCCTAGATCAATGAGGAAAATTGTGCACTTGAGTATATGGCTTTCAGCAGGAAAGTAACGTGTCAGTAAGGCATATAAAAACCTCTGCAGCGGTCACCTATGTTCCTCTACATTCTCCCTGCTGGCCACATCTCCCATCATTCACCCTCAGGCAACACTCCAGAGAACTGAACTCATCTAATTTCTCCTGAGAACATATGTTTTCTCATGATAACACACATGGTCATAGTACAGCTTCTCAGACTACCAAAACAGTAAGCTCCTATTCATCCTTCAAAACCTCACTGGGGTCTATGCTCTAAAACCTTCCTTTACTCTCCCATAGACCTAGGGGCTCCCTGTCCAATGCCCTCCTGAACATTGCATTCCTCTCCCAAACCCTTATCTCATCCATGTACTGTGTGCCCACACTTTGCTCATTGTTGGAACCCAAATGCTGGAGATGGAGGCATTGGCAAGAGGAAGCTCTAAGAAAGATGAATCAACAGGTAAAAGTTTGGGCTCTAAGAGGGATGAATTAAAAGACAAAAAGGAAAAAATTGAATTGACCATATGTGGGATGGCCTAAACTCAGAAAAGATTTTAGGTCTAGTTTTTATGTTGGAGGCTTTCTAAGTTGCTATGGTCACCATTTTGTCATTATCTTCCATAACTTGGATACAATATATTCACTTGCATTCTTGAATATTTTATTGAATATTGTATCGAAAAATAGGAGGAAAGCTAACTCCTAAGATAACAAGATAAAACTCCTCCTAGCCATTAAATGGCTGATGAGCAAATAACGTAAAAATTTGAAGCAACTTTTCATTGTCAGAGGACAGTTAAGAGAGAAGATTCAGATTAGAAGCTAAACAATTGTTGTATTTCCTCTTAATTAGTACACTTATTCATTCAATAGACATGAGCTGATGGGTGCTTTGTGCAAGAAAATGGACAGGTATCAGCAGTACAGGAAACCACGGTGGTCAATGCTGACTAAACCCTGTTCTTCACCAGCCAGTGGGGAACACGGAGGGTTTCTAGAGCAGTTGACAGGAACCCTGACTTTATAAACTAGACTAGAGATTTTCAAGCAGACAAAACTGTGGTGAGCTTGAGAGAGCCAGCTATGTGTATCTGTGCAACTTCTCTTGAGGGGCATAATTTGGCAAGTGCTGTAAACAAGAGTTAGCCTGTTTGTTTGTTTGTTTGTCTCCAGCACACCATTCAGTGTAAGCATTGTTAGGTCCAGGGAAGACTTGTACACAATGTAGAGCATTGAAGAAGGTGAAGAGAATGCCAAAAATCCCAGGACACATTCCTGGATCTTTTAGTAACAGGAAGTCTAGACTCCAACTGATCTACTTGAATCACTGTGTGGATAAAGCAAATAGAAATGGACACACATCCAGCCAGTAGACCAGAAAATACCACCACTATTCCCACCCAAAGAAACGGCAGACAATACTATTCAGCTGTGGCTTCCATATCACTCAACCCAGAGGCTACCTTAGCTTGTCTCTGTGCGGCATTGTAGACAGTCTCTACCAACTGAACATAGAAAGAGAAACGCGCTTTCCTTACCAGTTCTAACTTCCTAGAATGCCATTTTTGTGTCAGTTTTGATGGCTTGGTGGTAGGAAAAGAAATGTAATTATAAGTCTCTAGGTAATCAAGCATAAATATGTATATTCTTCAATACTTAATCATACACATAGTATTTGCATAATTTTGCATAAATATTTACTTACACATACATAATATTTTTATAATTAAAAAACCTGTTTAGGATCAAATTAGGTAAGAGGTGAGATAATACCCTGGAAGGTACAGGGTTCTGTACTCAGGAAGACAGCAGGTGGATATCTGCTGGATCCAGAAAATTTGTGATCTCCTGGAGACATTTGGTGTCTTTTCTACTGCTAATCTCACATTCAACTGTATGCAACATGATCAACGATTCTGTGTTGCCCACAGTGAAGAGTCGTGGGACCTGTGACTTCAAGTACATAACTGGGAGAGTCCTAGGTCAACTTGGCTGTAACGGTCAGGCACACCTGGCAGTTCTCAGGTCTCTGGGATACAGGCCAGAAAAGAACTGGGATCTGCATGGGTACTAACCAGTCTGTAAACACCTCACCCCAGCTCATGGACACCAAATCCCCAGAAGTGCATTCTTTCCAAACTCACACCAGCATTTCACCAACTGAGCTGTCTACGTGGGCCCATTGAGTAGGGAATTCACTCAGTAGACAAGAGGAGGCATCAGAGGACATTGGCTTATGAATGAACTCCCAGTATTCATAGTATGAGTGATTTTCTAACATGATGATCTTAGTAAAGATGCCCGTTGGGATGGCTTCACTATAGGATCATGTGGGAAGGGGACGGAAGTCAGACAGTGAATATTATATTGACACAGCCCTTCCACATGACCCTAGAAGCCATGCAGGCTTGTAGTCAGGACAGTCTACATCTCTGAGTCTGTTCTTTGGGTTTGGAGTTTTAGAAAACTCACAATGGATGTAATAGATCCCAGAGAAGCAGCTGGTGACCTAAAGGCTCAAACAATTATCCACAATCCAGGGGAAGCAGAAAAAAAGCTAAGGCCCAGTGAAGCAAATAAGAGTTTGTAGATTCAGAGATTTTTGTAAGCCAGTTGGGTCAAGCCTGGTGTTTGACTGGACTTAGAGAACAAGAGACAGAAGAGATAGAAAGGTAGAATGCAGAGAGAAAGATAATTCCTACCTTGGGAAAATAAATGGAGGACAGTGCCATTTGCTTTGAGAAAAACAGAAGAAGAAAAGGAAGCCTGGAGAGAACGGTGGCTGTGGCTTGAGGTCTCTGTAGTGCATCCTCCTGGCAACAGAGCAGAGCCTGGGAGAGAAGGGAGATCTGAAATGTTTCCCTAGGTTAAAGGGGACAGAGGAACAATTTAAGTAGCACGCGTGCATGTCTTCCTGAAAATGTCCTTCCATAAAGTAGCACACGCCCCACCAGAAGCTGTTTCCATCTCCACATGTTTCTTATCCTCCCAGACACCCAAAGGGTATCCCTAAAGTTGTAAAAATCTTTAAAAAAAATTTTAAAAGCCAGATATTGTAGAGGCAATATCTGCGGTGCCTTCGCTTTCTTGTATATTCACGTATATTTACAGTAACTTTAAGAACAAAAACCTACTTCATTTCCATGGATGCAATCATCACATGTATAGGGCCATTCTAGGCATTTAATAAGAGCAAGCCTTGTTTGTGTCTTGTTCTTACAGGAGTCACACTGTTTCACTTTCTCCTAAGAGGTGGCTTGGCTCCCAAAAATCACAAAGCAGATGAACGGGTCAAGGATGTTTTGAACCAAAATCTTTCTAGTCCCCACACTTTGGCCATGATGTCATGACTTCCAAACAGGCTATAAGTAGGTGACAACATTTTGTTGTCCCACAGTGAAATGAACCAAATGCTTTACCCTATTGCATGTGTGTTAAGGACCCTTCCCAGAAACAGATTCTACTTTGAAATCATACCCTCTGTACCGGAAGTATTAAGATGATTCTGCAACAGATTCCGGTTTTCCCATTTTGGGTCCTGGCTTGGCAAAATAAAACATTGTCATCCCTGAGTTGGTCCTCAAAATAGTTTTAAAGCAAAATATTGGAAGTCAAAACTTTAGCATTTTAAAAGGAAAGGACAGTAGTATGACCACCCTCCCCATCCCCCATTGCCCTGTTCCCACCCCCACCATAATAATGACTGCCCAGAGATGCATCAAAGACATATGGAGATCTTGATCTGACAAGAGCCACCTTGCACCTGCCCTTCCAGGATAAGCATAAGTCTTCCATAGGCAGCAGCCTCTCCTCTGTCTCCCTGAAAGCCAGAAAAACTTGTCTACCAAAGATCACTTGGTCAACTCCATCCCTGGTGGTTAAAACAGGAAGCAGGGAATCTGGAGAGGAGCATTAACAAAAGAACCTGACAATGGACCTTTTACATCCTCACTTCCCTAGGCAAGTGCTCTGCCCAGAGCCCAGGGGAGGAGAGGTTTTTTTTCTTAAAATCGTTGAGGTCAACAAACAGGCCTATTTTGGGATTCCAGGAATGAAGGCTTCTTTTCTCCTTCCCTAGCCCGCCAGGCAGGAGCCCATGGAGCTCTGATTTCTTCTGCTTTGTCTGCCTGCGGCTTTCTGAGCAGAGAGAGAGAGAGAGAGAGGGGTGGGGGAGACAGTAACCCATCAAATGTCAAATGCTGGGCTAAGCAATTCCAAGGACACCATTTTCGTCTTATCTTTTGAATTTATTTTGATTGTTTCTCTGATATCAAAAGTAGTAGGTATCCATTGAAATAAATAATAAGCCCTAAGAAATTCCCTGTTATTGATGTTTGTTATTATTAAGATTTTGTACAAAAGTTCAACCACATTATATGATTGCTTTGTGGCTTGCTTCTCTGAGGACTCTTCAAACGTAAATGTATGTATATGTTGAGCTGGGGTGGTGGTTCCACTTGTAGTCCCCAAACCTGGGATGTAGAGGCAAGAGGATCAGAAACTTAAGGCCAGCTTGAAATACATAACAAGTCTGAGGTCAGCCTAGGCTACAAAAAGAAAAACGGTGACATCAGTGAGCAAAGATGCTTGCCACCAAGTTTGATGACCTGAGTTCAATTCCCAGGACTCACATGATAGAAAGAGATTGATTCTAATCTCCACATGTACTCTCTTTCTCATACTCTCTCTGCCCATATATATATATATGTGATTAAAATGTTTGACGTTAAAGCACATGTATATAAGACTAAGCATAAAGTTTTATAAACCAATTGATAAACGAGGAGAATAAAGATCACTAAGATTAAACAATGCCCTCTAAGTCCAGAGAGTATAAGATGATAGAGGTAAAATTCAGCCATTTGGTTAGGACCTCGGTTTCCTAGAAAACAAATCAGAAAAGGAAGAAGGCTCATAACTAGGAGAAACCCAAGAAGCAAATCATTATCGTCTAGAATATTTCACATGAGAACGGCAAGCTCTAGAATGTCCATAGTGGAGTCAGAAAACCTGGTGTCCTTACTGACTCACAATAATTCATGACACCAGACTGAGCAACCTCTCTGCCCTATAGGACTCTGGTACATCAGAAATCTCTACACTGGAATAGTCAGAATTTCTAGACATGGCCCCTAGGACTCCCAGTGCCATGACCACAAGCAGACATCACACACATTTCTGTTTTACTGTTGATCGTGAAAGGAAAATTATCCAAGGGGCCCTCATCTAGTCCTCCACACAAGAGGCTCAGTCTCTGTATGTCTCTATATCTTTCTCCTGCTGGGGGTAGAAAGGGAAATCAGATGTAAATGTGTCAGGGGTTTAAAAATGGGAAAGACTGTAAGAGAATGAATGTGAGGCAGATCTTAGAGGCAGAGAAAAGATTCTGCCCTGCAGCCAACAAGCAAGTAGGAGCTTCAAACTTAGAGCAGCAGAGGGGGCTGAACTCCGTAGACAGCATGAAAGGGCTTGGCAACAGATTCCTTCTCAGAGCATCCAGAATCTTACCTGGCCCAATCCAGTTCAACAGACACCTTTATTTCAGCCTTGCGATGGCCTGGGCACAGAACCCTGTCAAGGTTATGAAACAAGGGATAGTCATTTCTGTTTCCCCATGCATCATCCATGCCAGCTCTTTTGGTACACAATGCATTCTCTTACATGTGTATGAAGCTTTGGATATATATTCTAGGTGGAACTCCCATTCCTAGTTAAAGCATTTATAAAATCCAAATTTCACATTACCACTAGACATAGTCATCAGAAATACATTTATTCTGCCTACAGTGCTCTGTTGTGTTATTTTACCAATTCCACCCACAGTCAACCTCTGCAGATCAAATGCACACCTAACAAAGGTAAGCACTGAAATCCAAATTCCAGGCATCATCTAAGCCTCAAAGTTGCTGGTAAATGTTAATTTATTAAACCTGTGTGTCCTGTCACTAGCCTCAAAACTCATATTTTTCCACTTACTCATAGAAAATAACAAAACTACAGGAATGTGTGAGTAATCATGTAGACACTGTTTCATGAACCAAGATGCTATAGTTGATGGAACCGGCCTCTCAGAGAAGGCAGTGCCCACATGCTAGAGCCAGGGGCACTTTGTAAACTGCAGCTCAAAGGGTCTCACTCTTCTGTCCTAAGTTTCAGGTACTATTTCTCAGAAGAAAACTCAGATTCATCAACCTGACTTCCATGGTCCCATGGTCCAACCCTTCCATGGTTCCTATTGCCCCAAGACCCATTCTCTCCCTCTCCCTCTCCCTCTCCCTCTCCCTCTCCCTCTCCCTTTCTTTCCCTCACCACACTCCTATTACATCTAAGAACAGGGAACATGGCATTCCCTGGTTGTTCTGTAGAGGAAGGGGACTCAGCAATACCCTGTAACCAAGTGGATAATTGAACAGATGACGGAAATACAGAAGCAGTGTAGGTATTTCTGGCTTCATGGTTCTCCCACTGTGGAGAACTCTTAGCTCCAGACCTAAGAGTCCTGACATCTATATCTCTGGATTTCCTAGATCCTTAGAGTCTTCTCAGGAAGTAGATGAGGAAACAGAGAGTGGAGCCCCATATGGGAGGCTGGAGGGCCTGGAATCTGTGGACATCCCTAGCAGAGCAGACCACCAGCTAGAAGCAGACCCAGCTCACTGCCACACCTCAGAGATAAAGGATGTACAGATTCCCCCAAGACTCCACACCAAACTCGCAAACATCCTCAACATCCCACTATAGCATACTCTTCTTTTCTCCCTCATCCCTACCCTGATCTCTTTAAATCATTTTCTTGGCATCGGGACCTCTCCAGCACAAAGCTATTCCTTCTGTGAATTCAGAGGTGGAAGGACAGAAAGGGACAATTGCACCCTTTCACTAGGGGGCAGAATCTAAGTACCTCCCTCTGCTCCCTTCCAATACTCACCCCCAGTGAAGGTCCACTCAGGCTGCCATGATAAAACACCACAAATTTGGTGGCTTATAAATGACAGAAATTTCATTTCCACATTCCTAGAGGTAGGGAAGCCATGACCAAGACACCGTCAAATCTGGCAAGTCCAGCATTTAATGAAAGCCCGCTTTCTTATACACAGCACTTCTTGATGTCTCCTCTCATGGTAGAAGGAAAGGACTGACTCTGAGACCCCTTTTTATAAGAGAACTCTGCCCTGGTGACCTAATCACTACCCAGAGGTCCCACCTCCTAATGATGTTACCCCCACTGAGGGTTTAATGACCACAGCAGCTGCCAAGATGGCTGGCCACAGAGTTCCCTAGCTTTACTCACCCCCAAAGACCAGATGGGATACAGCAGCATAGCCAGGGTTTACACAAGAATCCCATTTTGTACCAAGAAGCCTAAGAAGTCAGCTGCCACCCCCTCAGCATGTCCTGATAGCCTAGCCGGGGGAAGCAAGGGGACTGGAATTTCACGTTCTTAAAAATGGCAGATTCAGCAACTGTGGCTGCTACAGGAGACAGAGATCTGCCCCAGCTTAATTTCTCCCTGCCTTTATCACCATACACGAAGCAAGAACCATTACGCCCTGTCGGGCAGCCAAGGACTCACCTCGTCTGGCATTGGTGAAATGATACCCTTGCTCCAGAATGGCCAGACAGCTCCTTCCCGCAAAATTCACTGAGTTAGGACCTGCGCTGCCCTGGGGAAGCTCTTTCCACCCAGTGTCCTTGTCATTCAAAGCTCAGGTAACACCTTCCAGATTTGGACTCTGTGGGTAAATTACATCAGGGGCTAGCTTGTTCTGGGGACCAAAAACCCACATCCACATATGGCTGGGCCCTGAGAAGGAAAGAGGTCTCTTTTCTGGGAGCATCTGGGATAGCTGCCCAGGACTTGGAAGAAGTAGTTGCATTTGGGATTAAAGAGAGCACCTGTCTCCAGACAGAATTCTTGGGTCTGTGTTTAAAATGCCATCCTCAGCCCAGGAGGTGTTTGCTTTACATACATGAGGACCCAGGTGTGATATCCAGAAACCATATTGAAAAAAAAAAACAACTAGGATATGTTGTTACATGCTTAGAACCCCAGCCCTGAGGGATATCCCCCTATCTCACTAACTAGGGGGCTCATTGGCTAGATAGTGTATCCTATGCGGCAAGTTCCAGGGCAATGAGAAATCCCATCTCAAAAGAATATTATGGATGGCACCTGAGGAACAGACACCTGAGGTTGTCCTGTGGCCTCCACATGCATTCACACACACACACACACACGTACATATCAACACACACACTCATACACATACATGTACACACATACAATGTTAAGCTTCGGTCAGAACCTCCCAGACCCTGCCTGGCAGACCACATAGGAAAAGGAAACTAGAGAAGAGGTGGGGAGGAGGTGCTTGCCATTCTCCCCTCCCCACAGCTGACCTCCTACCCTCAGGACCCCATCTTCAGCTGAGGCTTGGTCTCTACTTCCTGCTGACAAGATTCCATAGACTGTCCATGTGTGTGTTCTGCATACCCTAGTCCCAGTTCTTCCTCACTCCTGGATATTATTTGGTTGGTCTTTTTTTTTTTTTTGTCTTCTCCCTAATTTGTTCAGAGACTCACACTCAGCTCTGAAAGGAAACGTTAGCCAGCACCTACCCAGTGAACTTCACCAGAGAAATGAAGCAAACACAAAAATAATGCCGATGATGGCTCAGTACGAAGCATTTCCCATGCCTACTGCCTGTCACAGCCCCACCCTGGAGATGTGTGGCACAGATCAATACAGCCTAGACCTCAGAAGACAGAAAGACAGCCATATATAATTTCCTGCTCTGCTACAAGTTTACCCAAAGAGTCCCTGGGCGCCAAGACCCTATTGCATTCCCACCCTATCCCAGCACCTTCACAAACTCCTGGCCAGTGCTTCCTGGAGGCCGTCTCTCAAGCAAGATACCTACACCACATCTCTTCAAGAGCCACTTTGGAGAAACCCTACCCAAGGCAGCATCCAAAAACTTCTCCAAACCTGGTATGCTCCCACAAGCACCTATGTCCAGAAGCCTTGTTCTCATCCTTAGCCTCACTGAGACCATGACCCACCTTGACCTCTGCTGAGGCTCTGACACAGAACTCCACCCCACCTTCTCCCCAGACCACTCCCCAAAGTGCTCCGGGAATCCTTTGTCTCTTCATAAGCAAGTCCAAGGTTAATCTCTCCCACAAAGCCCTTCCCACATTCCTGTCCTGCATCAGTTAGCACAGCTGACTTCTTATATCCGTGTGCGCTCTTTGTCTCTTCTGCCTGTCCAGGGGAATAATTATCTGTGCCAAGGGCAGACTAAGTTAAAGCATGGCAGTGGACAACTGAAAATGGACACCAAGAAACATGTGGTTTCTTCACTTTTGAAGTCAATTGAGTGTGTCTATGTATCTGCCTTTTTATTTGTATATCTTTGTATGTGTTTGTGTGTCTCTCTGTATGTCCATATATCTGTGTGTGTCTATCTCCGTGTGCATCTGTATGCATACCTGTGTATGTCTCTCTCTCTCTCTCTCTCTCTGTGTATTTATATATTTCTGTCTTTGTGTGTATGTACATGTCTGTGCGGGTCTCCATGTATGTGCATGTTTCTATCTGTGTGTGCACACACACATGTAATTGTATGTATCTGTCTGCCTGTGTCTGAGGGGAAGGGAGAGTGAGAGAAATACTGAGCTAGGTTAGGTGCTCAACCACTGAGCTACATTTTTAAACACGGAATCTCACTGTGTTGCCCTGGTGGCCTTGAACTCATTCCCTCAGTAGCCTAAACTCTTGATCCTACTGCCTCAGACTCCCGAGTAGCTGGTATTGCCAGCCTGTGCCTCCATTCCCAACTTGAAATATCTTCTTCAGAAGGAAGAACGAAAAACAGAGATTAGGGTAAAGGGAAAAGGAGGCAAGAGCCAGCAAGGATTCTGAGAGACTGGGGAGGAGGTAGGCTCTGTGTGAGAGAGACAGACAGGGGGAGGGAAAGGGAGAGATGGAGGAAGAGGAAGAAAATTGAGAAAGCACTCTCAGCCAGATGTTTTTAATTTAAGCCTTGCCACCTTACTTTGTTATTTTTTTTTGAGGCTTCCATAAAAAAATAATTCTTGTTATTTGCAGACATCGATAATGCAGTGGCCACAGAGCACATCAGCTTTATGCTCCTTCGTACCACCTCAGTTTCGAACCTTAACATGCGGTGTGTTGGCTTAGTGTTCTAGTTTAACTAGAAGCAGAGGACCGTCATCCCTAAAGACTGGGACATCCTGCTGTCACCCAGGCCCCTCAGCTAAGGAAGGAGAGGACAGTAACATCCTGCTCCTACCTCCACACTCCTCCAGCCAGAGCTGGTGGAACCCCAACACTGCCGCCCATGGTCCCCGTCCTCTCCCACCCCTCCCTCAGCCTGACAAGCCACTCTAATGGATTGACCGTGGCCTTTGCTGGAGGGGCTAAATATAAAACTTTGCTGTGTTCCTCTTGTCAAAGTTAAAAGCTTTTCATGTCTGTGTTAATGTTTTTCTCTGTCTGCTGGCTCCAGTGACAGATGCGGCATCTCGTGCTGAGTAACTGGAGAGTGAGTGGCTGGCAGGGAATGGGGAGGTAAAGCGATTTATCTCCGAGAGTTTAAGCAGGATGACATGGCTGGGAACAGAATGGGGGTGAGACTGTCACCTGATTACTGATTCCAAGATTTCTACTCCGTGAGGGAGAAGGAGTGAGCAAGGATGAAGGGTACAAAAAGCAAATCAATAAACAGGTTAGCGTCCGCGTCATTATTAACTCTCGGCCTGTCAACGCCCCATTGAAGCGGTCGCTCGAGGCGGCCTCGGATTTAATGGTCAGTGCAATAGATTTACTGTAAATGTTATCAGAGGCAGGGGCGGGGGCAGAGGGCGAGAGCAGCCTTCATTGACAAATCATTGCCTTGTGCCTCTGTGTAGAAGCCATTTTGGAGCATGCATAAATAATCCAGAGAGTGGGCCCTGGGTGGCATCTCCTATTTCGGATGCTACAGCCCTCCTTTTCCTGCATCCTCCATTTCCAAAAGCTTCTAGCAACCAGGTTCCCCTAAAATCTTCCCAAAGACCTCCTGATTTAGACTGCCGTCACTTTTGAAAAAGTCAGGCAGCAGGTTTACATCAAAAGTAAACAGAGGGTCTGCGAGGCAACCGGGTACCAAGGTCTCAGAGAGGTGGCCACAGGTTAGCCCAGCAGCAGGTGAGATGCCTCCTAAAGGAAGTGCCCCACCCCCACCAGGCATGCATTCTGGACTCCACTCACCCTCCGATGCTTGCTGACAGAAAATTCTGGAGAAACACTTCCGCATCCAAACTTCAGAATGCATGTTGCCGACATACTCGACAGCACAGCAAAAGTCCAGGAAAAAGTAGAGACAGGACCCAGAGATCATGGGAACAGTCCATTGTTCCCAAGGACAGGGCTGCCGTACATAGTTGGGCAGGGTGTACGCGACACAACCCTGACATCGTTCACATCATGATTTGTGTGGCTAATTCTATCTGGAGTTGTGAAGCATGAAGACTTCGTAGGTACATTCAGCTCGCTCGACAAAAGGCAGGTCAAGATGGACAATGGAAGGAAGCAGCCAACCATACAAGTGAGCTCTGAAAATCCTTCCAGAAGATTCCAACCAGACTCAGAAAGGGCTGTCAAGCAGCTAGCCAGGAACTGTCTAGACAGTTGAGAAGGGTTTTAGAGTTCAGTAGGAATTTGCACCCCTAAGAACTATTTCTCCTAGCATTTGAATTAAAAAAAAAAAAAGCCCAACAGGGATGTCCAGAGATATAAATTCTGTCTTAGCTACACCAGTTGTCTTTTTGTTTGTTTAGTTTTTACAAGCTAAGCTAAAGGTCTAACAAAGGGGTTTTGTTCCACTAATGGAAATAAAAAACATAGATGCCAAAATTTTTTTTCTACTGTCCCTAGCACTGAGATTGTTCTTAGGGTCAGAAGCAAAACACTTGGCTCTCAGGCTCTAGAAAACAACCCAAGAAAATGGAACCAAAAAAAGGACACATTCAAGACCCCATTTTCATCACCTTAGGCAGATGAGGTGTGTCCTAACTAGGCCTCTCTCAAATGTAATACCTAACATGAGAGCTTGAAAAGAAGTCTTTTTAAGCAGGAAGTAAAAACAAAAAGCAAAAGTGACAGGGTAGAAAGCCAGCTGCTAATGGCCCATTTTTCACTAAGTTACTACAGTAGGCAGATGGACTGCAATCCAGTGATGACTCACGGTCACCCTTCAAATGGGCAGAGTGGGGATGTTCTGAACATCATTCTCCTACACACTTCCCAGTGGCCTCTGGTGGAAGCTAACCCAGTCCTTGTGGGAGCAAGGGGCATGAGGCTCAGGAGACAATGGGAACTATCTACAGGCTGCAGGTGGACCACATGGGCCTTGAGCATCTGGTTTGAGATGTTAGCAACCTGTCTTAAGATCCAGCCTCAGCGCTGCAGGCCTGCCTGTCACCTGCCTGTCTCCTCCCCTGAAGAACTAAATGCTCAGAACCATCATTCTGGAGAACGAACCTCCAGCACCACTGGCAAGAGCCAGCTATTCTTCCTCAAGACAGTGTGGAGAAGGGTCCTTGCTCCAGGATGAACTTGGGGGAGCGGGTTTGGGTATTTCACCAAGCTGGAGCCACCTGCCCTGCTTAAATCAGAGTTCCTGAAGGTTGGGCTTTATTTTATTGAGCTGGGAGGACAGATCCTACCCGCCTTACAAAACTGCACCCCTTGCTGCCATTATGCTCCACAGACATCAAGAAAAAGCAGCATGAGTCACATTTTCCTTTAAAAGGACACTCTTCTGGCTTAATTTCTCTATGTGATGTTCTTTATTTTCAAGAGGTTTTATATATATATATATATATATATATATATATATATATATATATATATATATATAATAAAGTTACTTTTTGGGTGGAGTAAGGAGCAGCAAGATGGCAGCCAAGACAGTGTTGCTCCACAAGCTGAAGATTGCTGAACTAAAGCAAGAATGTCTTGCTCATGGTTTAGAGACCAAGGGAATAAAGCAAGATCTTATCAATAGGCTCCAGGCATATCTTGAAGAGGAAGCAAGTGAAGAAGATGTGCTGGGAGATGAAACTGAGGAAGAAGAACTAAAGCCCATAGAGTTGCCTGTTAAAGAAGAAGAACCTCCTGAAAAAGCTGTTGATATGGCATTAGAAAAGAAGGTGGTAAAAATCACATCTGGAATACCTCAGACCGAGAGAATGCAGAAAAGGGCTGAACGATTCAATTACCTGTGAGTTGGAGAGCAAGAAGGCTGCTCGGGCAGCTCGATTTGGAATTTCTTCAGTTCCAACAAAAGGTCTGTCATCTGACAACAAGCCTATGGATATCCTGGATAAACTGAAGGAAAGAGCACAGAGATTTGGTTTGAATGTCTCTTC
Source organism: Pachyuromys duprasi (assembly GCA_028658305.1). Lineage (NCBI taxonomy): Eukaryota > Metazoa > Chordata > Mammalia > Rodentia > Muridae > Pachyuromys > Pachyuromys duprasi. The sequence goes on along the minus strand of CM053766.1, from coordinate 133,420,102 downwards.
CATCTCTAAAAAGTCTGAAGATGATGAGAAGCTGAAAAAGCGGAAGGAGAGATTTGGGATTGTGACAAGTTCAGCTGGAACTGGAACCACAGAGGATACAGAGGCAAAGAAAGGAAAAGAACAGAACATTTTGGGATTGCATAATGAAAAGTTCATGCTCTCTGCCCCATCGTGGTTTCCATTTCTCAAATTCTTGGGTTTATACACACATACACATGCACACACAGTTGTTTGCCTCACAGTGAGAAAGCCTGTACCCTAGGTACATCCTTGAATTCCAGTAGCAGTTTGATTTAATTGCTGCTCTACATTTAAGGTTGTTGTGGGTTTTTGTTCTGTTTTGTTTTTAATTATTTTGCTTATTAATAAAAGAAGAAAGAAAAGAAAAAAAGTTAATTTTTAAAAAATCAAGACAACCAAAAGAGTGAGGTAACATGTGTCAGGGCTTGCCCTAGGGCTTTCAGTTGGGACTCAGTGGCTCCCTGAATGTCCCCAGGATGATGTCACCTGTGGCACAGCACCCACAAAAGCCCTTCAGTATAACCATAGTCTACACTGCAGCCCTTCATGCCCAGGGGTGCTGCTATTGACCTCTGTGGAGTCTCCTGTAACCTCATAATCGATGAGGCTGTCTTGCCTCATCCTGCGCTGGAACCAAGTTTATTTAAAGTCCTAGATGGGTTTTGAACATGTTCTTAGCCTTCCGAGAGTCCCTGTCCAAACTCCCTCCCCTACCTCAACTCTCTCAGCCCTGCCCCTTCCTTCTTTGCTCTCCTCAGTAGTTATCACTATCCAATACATTCAGTTTCTTACTGGCTTCCTTCATCTGGCTTCCGCACTAAAACAGGATGAGAGCTTTCTTCTCTTTTTTTCACTTCTATGTCCCTAGAGCATTGAGAAGCCCCCAGCTCATAGGAAACTTGTAAGGGGCTCCTGGGGATTCCAGAGATAACCCACTGCCCATCCTGACCACCAGCTGTCCCCAGTTTAAATCCCACGCCTAAGGTTGATAGGCTCCTCACCCAGCAAATCAGCGTGTGTGCCCAGCCAGGCTGGCTGCACAGCCAAAAGCCAGGTGTTTATAGGGGGATACCCAAGGAGATTTGCAGGGGATGCCAGTGACCTTTACTACCCGCCTTAAGCTGGGAGTGGACTTGAGTGCACAAATCTCCTGTGAGCTAAATGGATGGGTGGCATTCGAAGCTCCCGTGGTGATGGCAGTAAGAGGAAGGCCTTTGGAAGGCCACAATTGGTATTAAGGGCTCTATCCGAAAAAACAGGATTTGTGACCTTAGGAAAGAAGCTGCAGGGAGCCAATAAATCTTCAACTTCCTCTCCCATCTGACAAACCAAAAGCATAGTGTCCCTGAGGAGCAGGCCTTCATCAACACCGCCTCTTCCAGCACCTTGATCCTGGGTATCACTGGTGTGTGAAACACATTTCTGTTGTTTGTAAGTTGCCTGGCCTAAGGTACTTCATTACCAGCAGCAAGAAGGGAGCAAACTGGGCCGGAGAGATGGCTCAGTGGTTAAGAGCACTGTCTGCTCTTCCAGAGGTCATGAGTTCAATTCCCAGCGACCACATGGTGGCTCACAACCATCTATAACGTGAACTGATTTCCCTCTTCTGACTAACGTAAATGCAGATAGAACACTCATATACATAAAATAAATAAATCTTTAAAAAAAAAAAAAAAGAAGGGAGTAAACTAACCACCAGCGTGCCTACATATTTACATGGGTGAGGAGGTACATACATGTATGCTTGTATGTGTATGCATGAGCATGAAGTTGTGTACATGTGTGTGCGTAAACATACATGTGCATGTGTACATGGTAATGTGTGCACACATGTGTACACACTCTCACAGACACATACACAACTACAGAAGCCCAGCGAGCTCTTTTCTCTCCACAGTCTAGCATTCCATTCTGTCCAGAGCTGCACTCTACTTGTTGCATGGCTTCTGTCTATCTGGAAACTCTCACGCTTCCTTTCCCAGCTGTCAGAAAGAGGGTTCCCCAGCCTTTCCTAAGCCACAGGCTCTGAAAATTGTAGGGAAGTCATCTCAAGAACTGACAAGAAGATGCCCATGGGGACCGCTGAGAGGCCATTCTTCAGGATGTTTGCAGACACAGCCCAGAGAGGACCTTGGCTTCTCCCTTATGCCCCTCCCCCTAATTCCTCTATGGATCCCAGCTCTTCAGGACAGAAAGTGGGCAACAACCCCAGGCCTCTCCAGTGGGGAAGGTGGGAGAGTTGACGATGGAGAAGAAGGCACAGTTGACAGTATGTACCTTGGAGAGATAGTGTCCAGAGAGAGCCACTTATCACAGAAGGGGCCAGCTCCGAGCTGGGAGGGGCAGGAAAACACCAGACATATGGGTAATTGACAAAATGACCATCAGAGCCAAAGCTTGGTGGGCTCTAGACACAAACACCGTCTTCCCCAGGGACAGTGAGCTAGATGGGTGTGCCAGAAGTATCAGGCAAGGTGACCTCCCCCGAGCAGGCACTGAGCATTTCAGGCTCATAACCCCCGCCAGCCACCTAGCCTGTTTGGGGATGGCCTGAGCCAGGCCATCCGTGGGGGATGCGCCAAACAATTACTTTCCTTATTGAATATCTGATTAATTATTCAGGAGCTGAATCAATTATTCATATCTCATTTAAGTGAGGGGGGAAAAGCCACTGCCCCTTGACAGGAGCTTCTCAGTGCTCCCAAGGCCCTGGGGATGGAGTCATCAGCGGGAGAAATTGTCACAGCAGGGATGCAGCACCGCCACCATGGCCACAGCCACCACGGCACTTCTGACAGCCGTCATTCGTGCATGCACACACCTGAGCATGACTGTCTATGCACACACGCATGGGCACATGAGCACATAGGCACCAGGTGCCAGTAAGGCCTGATGGCAGAAACATAAAGTGAAGACAGTCATAGGATTGCACAGATATGGAAAAGAGGAGATGAACACTCTCACACACAGCTCACTCAGTTGTGGGCTACCCTCCCAAGAGGTGACAAACTCTGAGTTAAGATCTATCAGAGGAAGAAGAGGAGGAGGTGGGAGGACATTTCAGGCACTGGGGACTCCAGGAGCAAAGGTGCAGAGGTGTGAAAACACCCCAGTGTGCCAGGCCCTGGGGGATGTGAGAGGGCGCTGCACTGAGCACAGAAAACCCAGCACGGAGCTTTGAGGTCACCTGTCAGGGAGCCATGCATTCAGAGCAGTGTCCAGTGACACCCTTGCTGAGTCAGGAATCATGACTTTGGAGGGCCTGGGGCACCACTGGATCTTTGGAGGCAAGGAGTCCCCTCCTGAGGACCATCTCAACTGACCTCAAACACCGAGACTGTTAACTAACACCCCTCTTTACCTGTTCCTTCACTGTTTCCCAGTCCAGGTGAGCAAAAGACAGGGTTACCCCAAAGAATCTCAGACTTGCAGTAGAGACTTAAAGATTGGGGTTTTTTACAGATGGAGAAATTGAGGCCCAGAGTAGAAGTTGGCTGATCCTTGACCACAAAGAATCAAAACTCAGGCCTGTAGCCTGTGACTCAGCAGTGCAAGGCAAGCTGGGAAATGTTATGGATGCCTGTCCTTGTCCCTCCATGAGCCCTGAGAGAGGGGATGGGGTGAGGGGACTTCCCCAAACGTCATTGCAGGAAGGTCTCAGCAGGAAACAAGCACGGCCACTCAGAAGGTGTCATTCTTGACTCCTGTGTCTATTCTTCCCCACTCTCTTTGTATTTCTCTCTCTCTCCCTCTTCTCACTTCCTTCTTTCTCCTTCTCCATCCCAAGACCTAACTATGGCAGGGCCCCAGCATCTTCCTCCTCTCAGCCCCTTCAGCCTGACCAGACCCCAGCTCCCCACACCCCCCTAATCAAATCTGCAACCTGATTCAATTACAGCCAGCAACAAACGCAGACGTGTAACCTTGTTAATATCACGTTTATTAGAGGGAGGGGAAGAGAAAATTAAGATAGACTTCGTGTTGCTGCTAATTAGAAAAATTGAGACTTTACATCTGCGTAGCACTAAGCAACATGTGGTGGTAACAGATGTGGCTCATTCCACAGCTGCATGTGGTGGGGGTGGGGGAGGGGTGCTCAGAAACACTCCCAAGCCAGCCTCCTTCCTGAGCTTCAGTCCCCTCCATGCAGCTAGCCAGGCCTGGTGCCACCCAACAGACATAGGAAGTCAGGACCCTGAAGGGAAGACAGAACAGTTGGAGAGCTCAGCCCTGGGACTAGTCAGACTGGTGCTTAGACCCCAGCTCTGCCCCCACAGTGGTTGTGTGACAGAGGCCAGATTTTGGCCTCTCTGTGCCTTGGTTTCCCTCATCTACAAAAAGATACGGGTCAGCACCAGTTCTGTGGACCACTGGGAGGTGAGATGGGATAAGACAGGCACTATGCACAGCGCTTGCGTATGCTGGGTTCAAATTGTGGTCCCACCAGCTGACACTGCATTATGGAAGGTCGTGGGCACTGTCACAGCCATAGGGTGGCCCCATTTCTCACACCTCTCTGTCCCTAACCCCGACAAAGGCCAGTGGGAGCCAGGACTTGGCCCACCTATCCCAGAAGATTTCTTGGATCTGAAACAGCCAGAGCTGTTTGAGTTTGGACCCTAGAGTCCTCTTATGAAGGAATCATGGAAGGACAAGAATAATATGAAAACCACTACTTTGAGGAGCCAGGGAGGAGGGTACATGTCAGGTGCTGGGGAGGAGCTGTCAGCTTAGAATTCAAATTAAAAAGGAGGAGGGGGAAGAAGAAAAATGGAGAGAGACATATATACATACAAGTACATATATGTGCATATATATGCGACCTATCTAAGTCTGGATTAAAGATAAATAGCCATTGCTTATTATAAATGTGCTCCATGTAACAGTCAGGGATATACTTAAGCTAAACAATGATTCCATGTTCATTTGAGATCCATGTCCAACAAAGCAGTATATCTCTGTTGTCTGGCCAACTTCACGACATGCTGACTCTGAGAGAGGGTCCTGGGCTCCTTTGGGCTTACTGGACACCAACCATGGATAGGGCAGGGAGAGGAATCTCCAACCCACCTTTCCCTGTATTAGTCCTAGAGGTTCAGTCCCTCAGCCTACAGCCTCTGCCAGAATCACTCAGAAAGGCCACTGACAAAGCTCACAGTGCAGCCAGGGTAAAGCCTCTGGCCCTGGGTCCCCTGATGGGCCCCACTAAAGGTACAGGGAAGTGCATGTCCCTATGAGAGTTAGGACTCACCACTCCATTTATCCTCAAGGGGCTCATGAAAGCCTCCTTCTTTGCATGTGGACTAAGTCAAACACCAGTGGGACTCTAACGGTAAGACAGGGGTTGGGCTAACCTTCCACCAGCAGGGACTTAAGGACAGCTGACCAGGTGTCGGGTCATGAGATGAAGGGCTAGAGGATGTAGAGCCAGGAGTGCCACTGATGACAGCACCCAGCCAGATCAGGGAGGCCCAGGTAAGGTTCCACCAGAGGTGAGGCCAGCGTGGCCCAAGTCCCACAGGTAGAACCAAGGTCACAGGCAGCCCAGCCCAGTCCTCCCAAGCTCCAGAAAGAGCAGCCTCCTACAGGCAATACTTGCAGAGGTTTATTTAGCATGCCTTGTCGCCCCCCCTCCCAGAGGCTAGCCCAGTTTCATTCATCAATACTATGCACAAACTCTGTCCTACGTACTTGGCAAATGTCCTTTTGTTTAACTGGACTAGTGGCTGCCACTTGCCTACCCCATCCCTTTCCCAGATCATTTCTCTGAACTTCTCTGTCACCTGCCAGGCAGGAAGCTCCACATCCTTGACTCCCTGGCTCCAGCTGTTGCTGGTTTTCCGAGAGCAGGAAGCACCTGCTGGTGAGAGCTCCTAACATGCCCTCGGCTCTGGCTGTACTCTCCATGGCTATAGACCTCTGAGTAAGGACAAGGGAGTCCAAGGCCCCGATTCTCACAGACTTCTAACAGGAGGCAGCGTCCCGTCCTCTAGTCCTACTCCCAACCCCTACAACTTGTCTAACACTTTCTGCAGTTTGGAGCCCAGGCATGCATGCCTCAGTCCCTTGCTGTTATTTTAGCCCTGCCCTGGCCATTTATTTCCCGCCAGGATTCTGGTTGATCTAAGTATCCTATGTGATAGGTTGCAAGATTCATCCCATTGTAAGGATGAGAAGAATGAGAAGACCAAAAAGGGTTAGCAACTCACCCAAGGGTTCACCAAGAGGGCCATCCTGGTCACCTAAGACCCAATGCCTTCCTTCAAGATCTTCTCCCCCAAAGCCTCCCTCTTCTCAAGACCCTGCACTTACCAACGCAGCCCCTGTCCCACTTGGTCCCTCTTTCATCCTATCGTCAGATTCAGAATCCAGATGTCAGAGTCAAACCTTATCTGACACTGAACACATGAGACGTCAAGCACTAGAGCAGGTAAATGCCTAGAGGACATGGCTCCACTGTCTCATAAATCAAGTGCAATGTAGATCTGTGCCCTAAGGATGACCAGGATCAAGTCCAAGTCTGTTTACTAAAAGTCCTGGGAAATCCTTGACTAGACAGCATGAGCCTTGCTCATTACCTTGAACCACTGGTTCACACCAGGGTCATTTTGCTTCCTAGAGGTATTTGGCAAGGCCAAGAGATGTATTTTACTATCAAAACTGGGATGGGGTGCTAGTGGACATCCTCTGGGAAGTAGAGGACAGCAAAGCTACTAAATGCCCAAGAGTGATAGTACAATCCCCAGAACTAAGAATTATCCAGGCTAAAATGTTGGCGGTGCCAAGGTTGTGAAACAGTCTTCCTTCTTAAAAAACAAAAACAAACAAACAAAAAAAAAAAAAAACAGAATCTCAGGACTCTTAGGGGACCTTGATCCTATTCAGATGAAGATACTGAGGATCTAAGAAGACCAAGTTAAAAGTAGGCAGTACCCAAATCCAAGTGAAAATGTTCCTGAAGAATCTGGCACAGCAGGGAGGGACCCTTATTGGTCAACCTCCAGATGCTTTTAGAGAAAGCCTGAGAGGTCCAAGGTGTATGCTTAGCATCCCTTCCCCCCAACCCCCCAGCCAGAGTGGGATAAGCTCTGGGGTGATGAATCCTAAAGAGGCCATCCTTCCCTGGAAGAGCAGGCTGAGTCTAGAAATGTTTCTTTGATGAGTAGCCATGTGCACACAAATGTCCGTGTACAGCCTGGGCCAGGTTCATTGTGGCTACTACCTAGCAGCTGACATGTTGAAGCCTAGAGTTGGCCTCAAGACAACCCTCTCAAAAGCCCCTCATAAACAAACACACTTTTCTGACAGTACTGTGGCTGGTGACCTGCGGAGCTTTGCAGAAAGCTTGTTCAAGCACTCACACGTTGTCTAAAAAGGAGGTGAGATTTGGAAGAAGGTGTGCCTCTTGGAGATCAGGCTGGATCAGGCCCATTGGCTAGAGTTACAAAAAGAAGCTGTCTGTGTAGGTAAAGGTTCATGAAGTGGCTCTGGAGGTACCTGGCAAGACAGGGTCATCTCTGGCTGGGATTATAGACATCAGATAGGCCAGAAGAATGGGAGCTTAGCTGAACAAGGCCATTGCCCTTCAGCCAAGAGGAAAGTGAGCTAAAGGCCCTGACCAATGCATTCAAGAGAAAACAGAGGGTGGATCCTTGGTACATAGTCAAGAATGGAAAGTAAAGGGCAGATGAAGTTTTGGAGGCCACAGGGCACCCACTGTCTTTGAACAGAGGCATCAGAGTGGCCATTCTAGGAACTGTAAAAACCTGGAACCAAAGTCTATGGCACAAAGGGGAAAGGAATCTTTAACAAAGAAACTGCTTGCAGAGGCAGCCAGAGTTAAGAAAAACAAACACCAGTACGGGAAGCATCCCTAAACTAACCCTGGTATGAAGTAATGACCATGTTTAGAGATTCGTGGAGGACTGGGGAAGGATTTTCCAAGTGGGTACCAGGTTCTACAGGGACAATGCCTGCTAGAGTTGGTACGGAGCCAAGCAAGGGAGGACTTATGAAGAAAGACTCTTTCTGTTTTCATTCTCTGGTCACCAGCCAACACCTCCTATTAACCAAAGAAAAAGACCAGGATGGGACTCGAAAGATGGAGACACAAACTGTTCCTGTGTCTTCCTTGACCAAGAGGGGAGTATTGGCCCTAGAAGAGGCTCATGAGACCTGTTTTCCTATGACTGTTAATTCTGACTAGAAAGAGTAAAGAATGGAGGATCCATTCGTTTCCTCGGTGGTACTCATACTGCAGTCACACCCAGGCACAGAAGGCCATCAGCCAAACACCCTCCTGCAGCCTCACCATCCTCCATCTTCAAGACTTCCAACAAGCAGAGGGCGTCTCTGAGCACCTCCCACTGATGGCTTTGTAATGGGTCACCTGGACGCCTTAAATCACTCCAGTGAACCATGAGAACCCCTGTGTGCGGTGTTGGCAGGAGACCACGCCATCCCTGTGGCCAGAGGGGAGACCTTTTAATTTCTTTCCCCGAGGAACTACTCGATAAATGCTTTTAGCATCTTTTTTTTTTTAAATTAAAAAAGGAGTGAAATATAAGGGCATATTAGCATTACTCCCATTTTCAATTAATCCAAATGGTCATGTTAAAAGCTATTAATAAACCAGCAGGAGCGGAGGTCACTGGTGGAGTATATCAGACAGGAGCTGCTGCCCATAGTGGAGTCTAGGGCCATTGCTGAGGCCTCTCCTCTCTTCCTTCTTCACATCTTGTCTTCAATGCCTCTGCTATGGACCCACCAGAAACCTCAGCTAAGGTCTAAGAAAAAGGAAAGGTTCTGTCTGTTCAAAGCTGGAAGGAAAGGAGGCCTTGGCTGACTTGGAGTTTTAAAGGAACTGGCAGGTTCTATGACCTTTAGGAAGAAAAACCAGATATTTGGACCCAGCCTATCCACGTGTGTATCCACACATAGTCTGAGCTGAAAATGCCTCTGGTGGTTTTGTTTGGTTTATTAATTGGCAAGAGCTTAGAGCAAGGTAACACATGCTGAGCTCACCATCCCGACCCTAACCCGGTTGGGAGATTAACTGTTTCCTTTGGTGCATTCACATGCTGGAGGCAGCTTCCTTCCTAACTGTGTGAGTCCGCTCCTGCTTTCCCCCTTTAGTCCTGAACTTTATTTCTGGAAATGGAGGCCCTTAGGATACAGGTTTCCTCTTTCTCAGTGCCCATGGCCTCAGCACAAGGCTGCAGCTTTGTGGTTCCAGGGCGTGCCAGAACACAGACGAGGGAGGGCCTTTTTTCTCTCTCTCTCTTGGCTTGCAAGCCAAGATTGGGACCCACCCTTTCCAGTCCTTGCTGGTAGCACAGTCCCTGACCCCTATCTCCATGGATTTATTCAAGGGCTTCCCCAGTGTGCTCCTGCCTCCCGCCTTCCACCCCTAGGAAGTACCTTCACGTTGCCTCAGAATGCGCAATGAGCTCCACAGAGCACAGCCTTGACCATGCACATCCCCCACCCCTTACTGAAAGTCCTTCGGTGGCTTCCTGTTGCTCCCAGCACAAAGCTCTGCCAACCTTACTCCCATTCTGCCCTGCACCCACAATGTTCTCCAACTTCTCTGAACACCCTGGCTCCCTGTCAAACCTTCTGTCTTCCCCTCCCCCCTGCCAAATAACCTTATTCTTGAAGGTTAAACTCAAAGGTCACTGCCCCCCCCACCTTACCCACTCCTAGTACCCACAGTGATGTGCTGAATCAGAGAAAAGCTGCAGCTGTGGGAGTCCAGACCTGTGTTTCTGGGTCATCTGTGTCTGTAAGTCTGTCTTCCCACAACACTGCAGCTAATGACATGAACAAACCAACCAAGGTCCAGTGCAAAAAAATAAAATAATTTAAAAAAAAACATTTCCCTATCCAGACCCCCCAGAATGAGGCCTGCACTGATCTTTACCCTGTGGTCTTGCTGATCAGGTTACAAAGCTCAGACTTCCACATCCTTTCAGGCAGAGTCCCAACTAGAAGGGATACCAAAAGAACCCCACAGCCCAATGGGAGGTTTCAGGGACCTCTCCCAGGTAATGGAGGCATATCACTGTTGTCTTTGGGCTATCCCCCTAAGAAGTATGACGTGGCCCCTGTAATTTGGACTCAGGTCCCACATTCCGCCCCTCTTATTCTCTGACCATCACTTTACTCCTTGCTCTGGAGAGTAGATCTCAAAGCCACAAGACGTGCTGAGCATGGGGCCAGGGCCAGGGGACTAGGATAGAATTAGGTGGTGGAGCAGTGTGATCCCGCAGGGTAGCCAAGCCACAGTGGAAAGAGCTCTTCCTGGTCCCTAAGACCTCCCCCACATCCTTGATTGATAGAGCAGGTGCACCAGACTCCCCCTTTTCTTCTCCCAAGGAATTTTTTTTTTGGTCGTTGTTGTTGTTAGGTTTTGCTAAAGCAACCTACAAATTAATTTAATATCCTCCTTTGGTTGGGAGCTATGAAGCTGGGCTCGAGGCTGATGATGCATGAACCATCGGTGGCAAGTATTTAATCTCTGGACAATGGATAGAGATGTTAGTGCACGCCACACTAAATTCTATTTACGCTGCCTATTAAGGGCAGTCAGGCTGAAGGGAATCGGTGCACATTACAGGCCCTAATGGGAGAGGAAGCTCCACAACAGTACATTAAAGGCGGAAAATGAATTAGGAGGGGCTGGCACAGGAGAAAGCAAGCAGTCCAAGAGCCTGTCTGGAGATAACTCTTCCCGACAGCCATCACATGCACCCACCCCTACTAGTCGGATACACGAAAAAGGGGAGCATGGATAGTCACCCCAAAGGCCTTAGCTGAGGGTACTGCCCTGCCCCTAGCCCAGGGTTATAGAGACCTACTATCCTGTGGATAAAGAAAGAACCACAGCGGGGATTTTCTTAGTCTGCCACACAGCCTCCCTGCCTACTCCAGGTGGATTCATCCGAAGAGCTGGGACATTCTCCAAGAGCTGGGACATTCTCCATCCCTCGAGGCTCACCACCATCTCCAGCCCTCTCCTTTTTCTATTGAAATGGTTTATCACAAAGACAGACATAGCCCCCGCATTATATTATAATGAGTATTGGGGAAAATGGTAAAACCTTGACTACAAACCGAAGATCCTACAAGCTGAGAGGAGGTAGAGGAGAAGAGAATGGATATCCAGCAAAGGATCCGAAACCAGATGTGGTGTGCATTTGTGTCGGTATCTATTGCTGTCAGACAAGTCAACTCAAAACAGTAGCTCAGAGTGGCAAGAAACATTCGTTTCTCACATAGTGTTTTCAGATCAGGCATTCAGGCCTGGCTGGCAGCTTTGGCCCAGGGTCTTCTTAGAGCACCAGCTACAGAGAGCCTTATGCAGCATGGCTGGATCTAAAGGAGCTACTGCTAAGATTTTTTCACCCCCATAGCTAGAAAACTGAGCTAGCTCTTGGCGAGGTGCTGTGGTTTTTCACCGTGGAATCTCTCCAAGAGGTTGCTTGTGTCCCTGTGATGCATCAGCAGGTTTCCCTCAGAACTGGTGATCAAGACAGAGCCACCTGTCCTCCTCAGCCATTGTTTCTAGAATATTCTATTGACAGCAGAAGTCATCCCTATTAAAGGGGGTAGGAGACTCTGCAGGTCAGAATGTCAAGCGACAAGAATTAACAGAAACAAAAGGGCTGATTTCCAAAGTGGAGACTTAAATTTAGAAATAAAACTAAATTCTAAAACAATGGACCAGCTGTAAGATTAAAATCCTGAAGGACGCTTTCAGACAATCAGAAATCTTCTGATTGTCTACCTCTTCCGTATCCCCCAGTTAAGACACAGTTAGGAATAGTCCTCCAAATGGAGGACTGTGTGTCCCCCAGAAAGAGGAATGTAAGATTTAGAAAATGAGAAATCCAAGCCAGGGCTAAGTGACAGAACCCCAAGATCATAGAAGAGCTGAGGAAGGCAACTGTGCATGCATTCTGGACCAGCAGGCCAGAAGAGAACAAGCCCTAGGAGGGCCACTCCCCGAGACACGCTTGACAGGAGAACTGGTACTTCTGAGTGCCTTTGAAGGTATCTCACACATCTAGCAAGGATAAGTGAAATGAACTATGTCTTTGAAACCCAAGCCACAAGGGCTGGAGGGATGGCTCAATGGATAAGTATTGCTACACAGCATGAGGACCAGCCAGGACAGACTCCTAGCCGCCAGGCAGGTGTGATGGTCCACCTGTGGTCTCAGCACTTGGGAGGCAGAGACAAAAGATCTCTGAGATGAGCTGGATTAACCAATCTGGCAAGCTCCAGGTTCAAAGGAGCTGTCTCAAAAAACAAAGTGGAGAATGGTCCCAGAAGACACCACTTATCAGTCTCTGCCTGCACAGGCACACACAAACATACAAACAAGCACACATGTGTGCATACCATACACACATACATTCCGTGCTTTAAAAAAAAAAAAAGGAAAGGAAAAATAACCCAAAATATAAATGTTAACTTCAAGGAAACTACAAGTTGCAAAGAAAAGTGATAATGGCTTTCCACCTGGCTCAATATGAAGAATATTTACAAAGCCATAAAAATACAGTTTTTAACAAAATTATGATATGATTACCATGGAAGATAAGTATGTGAGCAGACACTTATTGCATGAGGAAGGCAGGTAAGATAAGAAAACTAAGGCTCTACCAGGTGTGAAGGCTCATGCCTGCAATCCAATTTCAGCATTTGAGAAGCTGAGGCAGGAGGATGACCCATGAACCCAAGGCTAGCATGGGCACCATAGTTACTCCCAGACCTGCATCCTGGGCTACAGAATGTTAGCTACCCCTAAAAAACTAAATAGAAATAGAAATAAATGGCCTGATGAGATGGCTCAAAGGTTATGAGCATTCTATTCACAATCATGAGGTCAAGAGTTCTAACACTAGCCCCAATGTACAAGACAGGTGTCCCCCAAGTGCCTATAATCTCAGTTCTGAGGGGGTTGAGCAGAGACAGAAGGATTGCTGGGGCTTGCTGCATTAAAGATGGATGAAAGGCACAAGCCCCAGATTCAGGAGAGGACTGCATGTCTCAAAGGAATCGGTGGAGAAAGATCAGAGGATAACACCTGATATCCTCTCCTGGCTTCTTCATGCATGAACAGGCACTCACATACACATACACACACATACATGCACACACACCACCACCACCAGTAACAACAAATAAAAACATTTTTAAAAAGAGAGTGAACGAATGAGGAAGTAGAGGAGGAAGGAAGGGGAAGGGTTTGTCATCCATGACTTAATAACTAAACCTAAAAACCAGCAAGGACTATGCAAACATGCGTTACTGGAATGTAGGTAAATATCAAAATCTGCTAGAGGGAAGGAGGATGAGGAAAAAATTGCCAAAGGAGGCTAGAATAAATCACGTAGTGTTTCTGACCCTTTAAACAAGACTCAAACAGCAAGAAAAAAAATTTTTTTAAGTGGAGGAGAAAATGGCGATATCTTTTAGAATGACAATAAACCATACCAGAGCAGATTCTTATACAAAAAATAAAATTTATTCATGGTCTCCTCCTCTTCGCAGGCTCTCTGCCCTAACAGTTCCTTATTCCTCCCCCATCAACTAGTCTTTGGGAGTAAAACAGACTGGTTGTCTTAGGACATTTTGGTTAGTAATTAGCTTGGGGAGTAGGCAGTTCTACACCTTAGTTTCTGATACTTTCTCTATTCAGGTGTGGAGAAAGGCATGGGGTACAGGGAGAATGCGAATATCCTGTTGGAGAGGATTCATGGGACAGCGTGTATGAATGGGCCCAGCGTGCAACGTGTCCTCCATAAATAGGTGCCTTTTTTAATCCTCATGTTCATCAGGGAAATGAAGGTGAAGTAGCTGAAGAAAAATCAACAGCAGAAGAATCTGGAGGAGGGCAATTACAATGACTTTTAGGTGATGACCGTGGTATCAGGAGAGGTAGGGTTGGAAGTGATAAAAACAGCAAGCTGAGGTTGTTTTCTTTTAAATTATATCATCTCATTTAACCCCACGGACCTGCTATGATGAAACAAGCACTGTCATTATGGCCATTTGACAGATGAGAAAACAAAGCATATGGAGGTGGAATGAGCTACCCAAGGATGCAAAGGGCAACGCAGAACCACGATGCAACCTCAAGCAAGCAAAGTTCAGAACGGAGGATCCAGTCTCTTCAGCCTGGTTTGCTGTAGCACAATGCCTGGGTGGATTTCACTGCTGCTATTGCCAGAAACTCAACACCCCAGAAAGACAGATAGCCACCAGGGTCACTAGTAAAGGACTGGTTAGTATAATCTGGTAAAACAGGTTTGATGAATGGTGGAAACAGTGTAGTGTAACCTTACTATGTACCTCAGCAACAGCCTTGTAGGGAATAAATCATGCAGGCACATAGAAAGTGTTCCTGGTGTAAGGGGCACTTTGCTCAAAGCCCTCTGGCAACTGAGAGTTTTAAGAGAGGGGGCCTCCTAGCTCAATGGGGTCTTACAGACCTTGGATGGGCTTGTTGTTATCTGGGGAAAGGGAAGCTCCAGGAGAATTTGAAGCGGGGAAGTGACATGATTGGATGTACACTTGGGAAAGATCAAGCCAGATGTTGGGTGAAGAAAGAATTGTAGGGCCAAGAAGGACAGCAGGGAAAGTAGCAAGAGGATTTGGGGGGGGGGGGGGAAGGCTTCCAAGAGAGAAGTGGTGAATTGGAAAACCACTGGAGAAGAGGATAGATACCAGCAAAGCCAAAGAAAAGAATGCGTAAAGACACGCTGTATCTTACAGACAGTGCAGATGTTGAGAGCAGGGTTTGGAGGAGGCAAAATAGAGGACAGTAGACAGCTATGATGGATGCTTCTGGCTTGAGCCTCTTGGAGGATAGGCTGAGCTCCCAGAAACCTTCTTCAGGCATATTCTTGGCAACAAGCTGGGTTAGTCCTGAGAGCAGGGCCTAACCAATAGGCAGCAAAGAAGCAAAGGAAGAGGGCAGAGAGGGACACACCCACAGTCAGGTCCCTGCTTTGAACCGTTCTTCTCCCTCTCAGCCTCCCCTTGTCTGTCTGTAACCTGTTCCTTCAAGGGCAGCCCCTGCTGCGGTTGGCCAGCAGTGGCTACAGCTCTCTCCCACCCTCCGAAGCTCCACGAGTGGAAATTAAGCTGTAGTGTTTACAGGGCTTAATTAACGAAACCGCTCACCATCCCAGGAACTGATGGAGTCTCTGGACGTGACACCATTTGAAATGAATTAACCCGGTGCCCAGTGAAGTCATCCTCACTCTAATCTGAGGTCCCTGCTTGCTCTAGACCCCTGGCACCTTTGGAGCCTCCTTTTTTACCTCCAATTCCCAGAAGCCCTTACAATTAATAGCTAATTAACAAACAAAACAAACCTACCAGGTGGAACACCAGGAAGACATTCTTAGCCTACAAGGCAAGTAATTATTCAGTGTGGGCAGATCTGAAGAAAATCACTTATGAGATGAATCAATGGACTTCCCCTATCTCAGGGGTCTGTTCAACTGGAAGAAGACGCCTCAACATTAGAACAGCGGTTTAAAGGAAAAATTAAGCCTGGCCCATTTCTTCTACAGCTAATCACAAAGGAGGTAAGTCCAAACTCTTTGTCCAAGGCTTGCTATGTTCCACTGAGGATCTAGAGACAGTGCACAGCCTTAAAGAAAAATGTGAGCTGAAAAAAAAAAAACAAAACAAAACAAAAAACTGGCCCAGTGAGTAAGACCATTTGCTTTATAAACATGAGGACTGAGTTTTGACCCCACATGAGAAGCCCAGCATGGTCCCATGAGCCTGTAGCCCCAGCGCTTTGGAGAAAGCAGCTCTGGGTTCAGTAAAAGACTGTCTCAAGAACGAGGTGGAAAATGGACCACTTCTCTCTCTGGCCTCTGGGCACACACAGCCTTGTGCACCTGTGTATGTGCATATGCGCATCACACATGCACATTCGAGCATGCACACACATGTATGCACACACACACACATACACACACCTTATTATATCCACACCATGAAATGGGGATAAGGAATGGGGCAAGACAGGCATGACTCCCCCCTCTTCTAGGTCTTTATAGTCCAATGTTTTCCAGACAGACAATAAACAAGAACGTGTGAGATTTCAGGTAGTGATCAGAGGTATGAAGACAACTCTTAAACAGGTGTTGCAAGATCTGAGCTCAGAGCAAAAACATGGAGAGAGGGTCAGAGGATTTCCGAAGAAGGCTTTGAAGCACAGCAAGCTACACTCAGAGCCGAGGGGGAAACGTGGGTAATGAAAGAAATGGCTAGCATTAAGACCCTGGGGAAGACTAGACATTATTGGTTCGAGGAACAGCAGACTAGGGGCAGACTAGTCTAAGAGCAGACTGGTGTGGGTGGGGTAGTGTGGGAAAAGAGCAAAGTGAGAACGGAGAACCCTCATGGTTCTCCACACAGGCTCTATGTTCATCCTAAGTGAACCGGGGTCGTTTGGAGATGTTAGTCATGAGAAACATGGTAGAACTAACTATAAAGGGATGGATGGCGGGTGCTCAGAGCCTTTCCTCTACCTTCATGTTAGCTGCTGCCCTACCCCTGAGGCCCTCACACACCCCAGACACCAGCCTTTGTGAACCAAGCCAGAAGTACCCTTTCCAAGACATATCTCTTACCCCTCTACTCACATTTTACCTGTGAGATAGATAAAGAAATGGAGGGAAGACCTTTTAGTGCCCACCTACCTTGTCTGAGCCAGCCTTCCATACATAATCCCTTAGGTGCCTCTCAACACAGAGGGAAACTGAGGCAAAGAACACATAGGGAAACTGAGGCAAAGAGAATTTAGGTAACCCAGTTAGTCTCACTCCTACATCAACAACTTCCCTGATCTCTCCCAGCCCACCCACACCTGGTGCTTCAGCTTTCTTTGCATCCATCTGCACACACTTGTCTGAGATGAGGGTTCCCAGGTGTCAAGAATCCAACCCCAAAAGCTACAAAGTGTCTGTGAATGTGAAATTACCAGTGTCTGTGTGTGCTTGTATGGGATACCCTCTGTAAAGCTCAGCATGTAATAGGAACTCGGTTGGCTGTTTTAGAGAAACAGAAGCGCCTCATACTAAAGAAAAGCTCATTCCCTCTGAGAGAAGAAAGAGAACATAGGACAGCATTGTACCTCTGTCACTGAGGGCCTGAGAAACACTGTTACTCTAAGAAGCAGACTTTGCTTTTCACTAAACTTTAATTTTGTTTTCTTTTATAAGGTGGTCTCACTATACAGCCCAGGCTGGTCTTGAGCTTAAAGCCCTCCTGTCCCAGCCAATGAGTGCTGGAATTATAGGTTACCCTGGTTAATGTTCTAATGACTTACTTAACCTGTTTTTAGGCAAGCATGCCAAGTTTCTCATCTCTGTGGCTCAGATGGAAGCTGACGCTTCTTTTTAAAACCGTTAAATGATCCTTGATCTTGGGACTCCATGAAACAAGCGTGTCACTGCTCCAGGTGACTGCCCCTGGGTTAGCCTGGGTGTTTAGAGCAGGGCCCTAAGCAAGAGGCCAGGTGACTCTGTCATTCCCATCTAAGAGGTATGGCTGTCCTGTAACCTTTGAAAGGCCAAGGAGCAGAAAGAACAGCTCCCCCGACCCTGCTCAAAATGTCCTGGCTGAGAACCCAATGGCTTGATAAGACTCAGGCCACCAAAGTGGTCTTCTGGGACCAAGAGGTGGAGAGGAGGGGAAGGCAGTCCTCCAAGGTTCACTCCTTCAATCCGGGTAGTGCAATGGACTAGCTCTGAATGCCTTTGTCACGGCTTGCAGAAAACCAAAGAATCTTTCCTGGCAACCTGGCAAGATGAAAGATCTGCTTCTTCCCACCAGAGACTCTTGATCCTGTGATAAAATCACAATTAAGTTGCACATCCTCTGCTTTCCTCCCTTTGCTGCTTCCTCTGACTTCTTTTGCCTCCATCCCCAGGCTTCAAATCACCTTGCCATCTTGCCCCTACCTCAATGTCTCCATAAAAGATCCTCCATGGGTCAAGCCAGCAGTACCCGTGTCAGCATCATCAAGTACAAGCCGCTATCAGCCCAACTCCCCTACCTCCGGGACACTCGGGGCCCATCCCCGTATGCAAAACAGCAGGCGCCTGAATTCATAATTGGACGTTCCAAAATGTAATTATGAAAGATGAAATGCTCCTCTCAATGAGAAGGCTGTAAATAGAATAATTAATTTTGTGTTTGCTTGAACAATTCTGTATTATGGACCTTACAGTGGAACTGAAATTAATTAAGTGCACCAGGATTTATGGAGGAGGTGAAGAGAGAGGGAGAAAAAGAATTAATCCGGAATAAAAAGATAGATGAGTTTGGGGGTGTAATGATGTGTTAGCCTGGGGTATTCTTTAACAAATTTACCAGGCACGTTCTGGGCATAAAAGGCATGCGTTTACAGAATTATCCCAACTAATACAGCGGCTGTTCGCAAAGTAAGTGAAAAGGAAGAGAATGGATTGGACCAAGGCCTCAGGGGGGACCCATAGGGGCGATTTTTGAGCTGACCAACAGGGGGCGCTACCAGGAGGTAAGCCTGGCCAGGCTGAGAAGTGTCTTCTCCCACAGCAAAGCTGGAGACAGAGTGAAGGGATAGTTGGTGGAAACCGGGAGGTTCAGAATGTTAACAAGAAGTTCCTCGAGCCCATTAGGTTCATCCTTAGCCCCAGCCATATTTCCAGTCCCACACCCCTACTCCAGTCTATTTCCTGTTCTAAACTTAGACAGGAAGTGATGCTGCCTCACCTCCAGGGCCGGATGATAAAGGGTCCTGTGGCTTTTCAAGGGCACCATTGAACCCTAATCACTGTGCGGTTAGGAAACCCCAACTGGCTCCCACGGAGACCACATGGGAAGAACTGAGGCCACATACCCATAAGTCAACTGTGGCCACCAGAGCTTTACCTCTGACTTCTCAGATTTCAGCTGCAACCTTTAACTTTTTTCCAAGATTCATTACTGTAGAAGTTTCCTAACCCTCCACACTCCACCCCACCTGTGTTCTTGAGTTTCAAAAACTGCAAGAGGTGTAAGCGAGCTATGTTTAGGCTACCGCGTTTGAGGCAGTAGGACACTGAAACACAACGGCACCCTCCCAGATTTTTTTAGAAGGAAGTTGTGTGGCAGAAAGGTGTTGAAAACATACTATTCTGGCAGAAAATAGTAATAACAACACAGCTCTGGGGTCCCTCAGTCCTGTGCTGAGTCCCAGCTCTGAGCTTCCTGGATGTGCGGCCTTGCATGGCTCATGCTGCTACTCAGAGCTTCCCTCTGAATCTCACAACTTGGAAAACTTTAGAACTGTGAAAGCACCTGGCCCAGGAAGCCAGCAAAACATCCCCGTAAAGAGTGATGGACAGCCCTCCCTGGGGGGGGGGGGGGGGCAAGTGGCAGTTGGTGGGGTGGTCCATGCCCTTAATCCCAGCACTCAGGCAGAGGCAGTCAAATCACTGTAAGATAGAGGCCAGTTTGGTCTACAAAGTGAGTCCAGGACAGCCAAAGGCTACACAGAGAAACCCTGCTTCAAAACACCCCACCCAAAAGATAGACCAACAAACAAAGAAAAAAAAATAGAGAGTGACTGACAGTGCAGAGTCTGGAGGCCTGTGTTCCCTGGCTTTATGATCGATCACAGGTGGACAACGGCTCCTGACCTCCTTCTTTCCAACTCCACAGTGGGGATAGTAGTTTGTAGAGATAAAAGTACACATAACAAGATGCCTGTAGTTGGACTGAAACACACCAGCCGGGCGCACTCCAGTGCATCCGTTCTAATTGTGTGCTGTGTTGTAGGAACGCAGCCTCCTATATGGGTTGCTCTTGTGGAGATTCAAGGCAGCTGGGCTAAGGGAGCGTCTGGGCTGGGCTCACATCTGGACATCGGCAAACCCCCAGACCGGGTTTCTCCCACCCCAGTATCCTGGCCGGGTGAGCACTCCCAGCGCAGACCCCACTCCCCAGGGCGGTATTAAGCAGGCATTGAGATACCTGGCACGGAGCACGTGATGGATGGCTTTATTAACCCGCTGAGGCGAAGCTGCTGACAGTGAAGGACTCCCCTGTCAGAGAAGCCTCCTTGCCTGTAGGCTCCTCACCAGCCTTCCTGACAGTCTGAGTTTCTGACAGATGGGCAGAATAGGGACAGGCCAGCATCCCTCCAAATGCCAAGCCTTCTTCCAGGCCCCATTTCCATAAGGCTGCTTACCACCAGTGTCACCTGACCCTAATAGCCAACATGCCTCATAATCCACCCTCATGCCTGCTGTGGATTGTGCAACCCAGAAGGCAGCGCTCACCTTGCACTATGTACAAACTGTTCTCTAG
The DNA here is from genome assembly GCA_028658305.1 of Pachyuromys duprasi. Classification (NCBI taxonomy): domain Eukaryota; kingdom Metazoa; phylum Chordata; class Mammalia; order Rodentia; family Muridae; genus Pachyuromys; species Pachyuromys duprasi. Next base: position 133,399,714 of record CM053766.1, on the reverse strand, counting down.
CCGAAGCATCTGTCCTGCTAGTGTTCCCCTAACAGCAGCCGCTGCCCTGGCTCTGACCAGAATTCACACGTTTCATCCTAGCAGCCTTACTGCACAGCCTTGGAAAATGAGAAATACTATTGTAAGTACGTACTTCATATAGGAAGACACTCAAGCTCAGAGAGCAGAAATGACTAGGCCAAGACCACACACCTGGGTTTCAGGCCTTTCCCCACCCTTGATGTCCCCATTTGTTTCCATGGGTCTCCTCGCTCCTCCCATACACGCTTCTCATCACCTCCCTCTCACCTCTATACTGTCATAGGCTACACAGGCAAACTCCTCTGCTTCCTGGATCTTCAGCTTTCTGAGGTTGAGGCCAGAAAGAAGACATCAAGAATGAAGGAAGGTCTGTCTTCCCCCATTACTCTAGAGTCCGCTCTCCCCAGAGTGCTTCAGACCTCTACAGACTGTCTCATCACCCCTATACTCCTGTACCGCTGCTCCTGTTTGGGTCTCCTTCACACTTCTCTAGACCATCTGCTTCCTAGATCCAACCACACATTAATGTGATCTACCATGAACCCCAAATTTCAATCTGCCTGACCCTCAGCATCCAGTCATGGCCCAGCTTACCCTATCAAACCCTCCTGTCTCCTTTCTTCAGCCCCACCATGGCCCAGACACACACACAATACCAAAGCACCTTTAGCACCTCACAGCCCTGCTTCTCTTTCTGACCCTGATGTGTCTTGGGTTTTGGAGTTACCCCTTTATTTGTTTCTGTGACTTCACATCACCTGCTGCTCCCCCACTTTTCCACGAGCCTTTTGAGGGCTCCCCCGCTCCCTCACCCAGTCATCATACATACTCTATAAACCTAAGCCCTTGTGTTTCCTCTGCTCCTGCAGGTCTTGCTCTGCAGTGAGCTTGGGCTGGCCTCTGCTCTCCTCATCTAAACCAGTGAGTTTAGATGATTCCAGTTCCACTTCTCAGAGCTCAAACAGCACATGTTCTCAGCCTGGAATGTTCCTCAACAACCTCAGACAGGCTTCCTGAAACCATTTATTTGAAATCGAGTATCTCAGCGTTCCCCATCTGGTCATAATGTAATACTCTCATACCCCGGTGCTTCTTCTGCCCCAGCCCTCCTTAGCCTGATGATGACAGCCCCTCCTACACAGGAGGTTGAGTCCAGCTTCCCACCACTGAAACCTAGGCTGGCCCCAAGACTTGCCTGAGCCAACAAAATGAGCCAAGTGGAGATGTGCTCTCTAGAGTGAGCACTGACAAATCCTTGACCAAGTGTCCCACAGCCAGCTCTGAGAGCTCCAGAAAGGGAGAAAAGGGGGTGTGTTTTGCAGTGTTTGTAGATCTTACGTCACTCCACCAGCCATCTTCCCTCATGTGCCCACCTCAGCCACACCATTTACACCCGGCTTGATGGTTGACATCCTGACACCCACTAGAGCTGGAGAAATGGAGTGACTGCCAGGTCTGGGACAGTAGCTAACCCCTTCGAAACCTGTGTAGCTCATCTGGAATGTCCTGGCATCAGAGAGGGCTCCTACAGCTTGCAGAAGAAATGTTATACTTTCATTAACACTTGCTTCTTCACTTTCACCTGGAGAATATTCCAGGCTGCAGAAAAAGACATATGAATAGTAAGATATGTCGGGGAAAGCCATTTTGGCCAGTCATCCTACCCCAAACCACCAGATATGAGGAATCCAGACAAGGCAAGAAGAGCCACCACACAGATCTCAACCTGAAAGGCTGATTTAATTAAACAGTATTTGAGATGAGACATTTGGGAATGATTTGATATACAACATTCTCTGACAACTAAGAACTGATATATACCTGAAATTTCCCTTTATAGTAGGTCACAATGGTGATTATAGTGTGTATGTGTGAATGTGTGCACACACACATTAGTTCTTGTGGGTAGTTTTCTTCCATTAGACTCTAAGCTTCATGTTGGCAGACACCATGTCTGTCCTTCGCATGATTAAATTAATTGTCTGACATGTAAGTTAATGTGTAGAAGCTGCTTTCACAAAACTGATTGAACAAATTAATTAATGGAGTGGCTCTCTACCTCCTACAACAACCAGGCTGGGAGACTTTTTCCGGGAGAAACCACAACAGAGAGAGAGATTAAGTCAAATGCAGCTGTAAAGGCGCTGAGCCCCTTTGAGCCAAGAAGCCTGTGACAAATAGGAACTTCTGCGATTCCCAATGCTGTGCACACCTGCAAGAGACTCTATGGCAGCTCCTGACCTGGTCCTAGCAGGTCCTGTTTCTCCAGCTCCAGTTCATGGTAGGAGGGGAGGTCAACCATCAGACCATAAAAAAAAGAGAGAGAGAAAGAAAGAAAGAAAGAAAGAAAGAAAGAAAGAAAGAAAGAAAGAAAGAAAGAAAGAAAGAAAGAAAGAAAGAAAGAAAGAAAGAAAGAAAGAACATAGCAATGTTATCTCCCTTTCTGGCTCAGAGCTGGATATAGGAATGCAGTCAGGGACACCTCAGCCATGTGCCAACTTTAAACCCTCTCATGCCTGGTTTCCAAGGCTCAGCTTCTTGCTAGTCTTTGCAGCTCAGATCAAGCAAGGCAGGGGAAGTGTGTTTTGCCGTGTTCATGGATCTTACGTCACTCCACCAGCTATCTCCTCTCATGTGTTCCCCTCAGACACGCCTACTCCCTCAGCTACAGTTTTAAGATGTTTGAACAAGCCATTCTGAAAGGAAGCTGTTCCAGTACTGATTCTCTGGCACCTACATGGATAAGCAGGGATCCAGAAAGGAAGCCATTCTATTTATTCTGCACATTGACTTGCTTACAAGGACATTCAACCAATGTTTTCTTGACCATTAACTATTTGCCAGGTCCTAACAATACAACAGTATGTGTGAAAGACATAGGGCATGAAAAAGTTTTGAATCCAGCAGAAGGATAGGCAAAGAGTAAACAAGTAAATGTTAAAAAGCCAGATAATAGAAGGATTAAAGTAACATCACAGAGAATGAATGAATATGGAGGAAATTTTTCAGGCATGCTGCAGAGAAAACAGCAAGCCACAAGCTAACCTGCATGGATGGTATATTTTTCACAGAATTATTTTCCTTATAGGCCAAAGAGATAGTGAATCATATCAGTAATCCCCCAAACAAGCTATTCTTTCACTTGGTGTATATTTGGAAAGTGCCTTCTGTATGTCTGGCTCCTCTGCAGTGTCCGTGGTAGAACATGACTCAATGTCTTCTGACTCTAGAAGAGGAGGGAAATGGGGAGAATGAAGGACAGTCACATGGGCTCCCCCTGCTCAAGCTGTGCAGTTTCCTGTCTGTCTGTTCATTCACTCCTCACATGGAGCAGGAAGTGCTAAAGCAGGTAATTCCTATTTTACTGCAGCTCAGGGAGGCATCCTCACACATCCAGAAAGTGGAGCCACTGGGGTTTAGCCCTGTGCACACAAGGCTTTCATCCCCACATCTGCTCCCTCTGCCATAAACTCTCAGGAACTGAGTCAAATAATCAGAAGTTAAATCTTTATTTGATAGTTGTGAGAATGTTAAGTCCAAGAAGAATCATTGACAATAATACTAGAGTCAATTTATCATAAGGATTTCATTTAAGGCACTCTCCATTCGTTTCTCAATTATCTAGTTGAACCATCCCAGGAGGGTTTCCCCTTCCTCTACCATACATGACCATCCTCAGCTGTGACTAGGTCTAGACCAGTTGCTATGTGTCCTCATCAAGCGGCTAAGAAACATCTCCATGACACCTCCCCAACCCATGCATTACTCTTGCATTAAGGGAAGTGTGATTAGAACAACTTTTACAAACTGCATTAATTCCTAGGCCAAGATAAAAATTCCATTTGACACAAATAGATTTTCCATGGTGAGTTAGCACTGCACTGAGGGTAATGGGTGGGGGGAGGGGGAGGCATCCAGCCCATAAATCAGCAGGGAGACAGGAAGGGGGAAAGGAGTTGATGGAGGGGAAGAAGAGACACGAGCAAAATTTCAACCTGTGAGAATGATGCCCCCTCCCTGCCCACCCCCATTCCCCAGTTCTTAATGATCTCATCAGGGGTCCAAGATCGATTCCCAGGATTGTTCATCTATCCCCTTCTGCATTCATTATTTTAATAGCATCCACGAAGGACCATTTGGCATTTGCATCAAGCAAGCATTAATAGGAAGTTTGTTTGGGAAGCTTAGAAATGGAAGAGAAGCAGGCAACTCCTGGCTGGACGCAGGGCAGTCTGAAAGGGAGAAAGGCAGAGATTATGGAAATATGGGAGGAGAGTAACAGTCAACGAACGAATGGTTCTGCCCAAATCAAACCAGAATGCTGAGTTTCCTTTTTTCCTTATAGAAAGCCCTTTACACTCCAGTACCCAGACCTCTCAGCAAACCAAGAAGTGCAGAACATGGGCATGGGGATTAAAAGAAAACAGATCTCAGAAGTAGATCAAATAGTGTATTATTCTAGTTCATCCCATCCACTTTCCCCAGATGCTCATCTGAGCTAAGGTTTGCGCTATAAATGAACCCCAGGCCCGTCCTCAAGGAGCTCCAGTCTGGATGAAGAAAACCATTATCAGCCCTATGAATAAGCAAGGGAGAAGGACATGACAAGGGCTTCCAGACTTGGAAATGCTTGAAACAAAATACAAAAGTATATAGCAGCTTTCCAAGCTCTTTCCTAACACTGAAAGCAGCATACACAAAAGGCAAGAAACAGGATGACGGGGCTGGACCAGAGTTTGTTTTCCAGCAGCCACATTGGACAGCTCACAACCACTTATAAATCTATCTCCATGGGATCCAACCCACCCTCTTCTGGCTTCCAAGAACACCCACTTACGTGGCAGACAAATACACACAGATAGATAGATAGATAGATAGATAGATAGATAGATAGATAGATAGATAGATAGATAGATGTAATATTAGAAAGAAAGAAACAGGATGGTGTCTTTCATAACTGCAGGACCTTACAAACTTTAAAGGACACAGAATCATCAAAGAAAGGTCCATTATTTACTACCAAATAGTTTAGAATTTTTTATTTATATGTGTATGCACACACACATAAACAAACAAACAAAAAAACACAATTCATCAACTTCGAGGAAACCTGGGGAGAGTATATAGCAATCCTTTTCAACTATCCATTCCTATAAATATGAGATCATAAATCTGACATAATGGCTCATACTTATAATTCTAGCATTTTGAGTCTAAAGCAGGTTTTTCCACAAGTTCAAGTTCAGCTTGGACTACATTGTGAATTCCAGGCCATTTGAAATATTCTGTCTCAAAATATATATACATATATGTATGTATATATATATATATGTGTGTGTGTATGTATATATGAAAAATAAATGAGTGGATAATAGTTCAGACTTTTGTTGTTTTATCTAATTCCACCTAGATTCATTTGCATCAGTTTTTAAAGGGTTAAGAAAATCCCAGCCCATTGCAAAGAGGGACAAAGAAAGAGCTACTCTCTCAAAGGTATTAAGCAGGTTGCTTTAGGAAAATTCTCACTGATGGTCTTACTCATCTGTGGGTCCTACTTGATACACTGATCACCCGCCAGGCAAAGATGTGGCCACCAGCACAATAGTGGCAGGTCTGTTGGGAGGATAACCAACCACCCTTTGCTTGGATTTGATTCCACTCCACAGGAGAGAATTCACAGCTGGTACTTTAAGCATGGTCCAAAGCTCCTGGCTAAGGATGTCATGGGGTCTAGTGGGGAAGCAATTGCTATTGTTTGGCTAAATAGACATGGCATACCCATCAAATTGCTTTCTGGTAAATTATATTCATGTCCACAGACTAGAGTTGCTGTCAGCTTTGGTCAGAGAACCTTCTCTTAGTAATGGGTATTTGTTATTGCTAATACTCAAATGACACATACCTGCTCAAAGCGGTGGGAATAGGTGACTATTAAATGTTCAGCCATGATTTGAGACATCTATATCACCACCCCCAACCTCAAGGCTCAAAGATTATTAAGGAAAGGGGAGCAAAAATGTAAAAGACGGAGAAAGGAGTGGAATACTGTCTTCTGGGCATAAGCAGATAGCTGTGGTCACCTGTGGAGAATCTGCACAAGATGGGGCCTCATCACAGAAGAAAGACCATTGAGAGGCCACACCCATCCATCCCTGTTGGACATGCCCAATGATGAGATACCTTTGCTTCTGGAAGCAAGCCTAATCTCTTGTGGGATACAAATGGGGACACACACGTATACACATATACACACACATACATATATACACTTACATACACATACATACACACATACACACACATAGATATATACACATACACACACAAACATACACACATACACAAACACACATACGTACAAACACATACATACACATACACACATACATACAAACACGTACATATATGCATACATTCATACACATGCACACAATTACATGAGAGTAGAAGTGTGACTAGTTACTGGAAAGAGAATGGGATGAGAGGAGACAAGAAAGGCTAATATTAAATGTGTGTATGTATACACATACATATACATTTATATATTCATATATATGGAAATGTCATAATGAAATCCAATACCATGTGTAATTAATATATGCTAATAAAAAGATAAAAGAAAAGGGCTACCTGTACAGGAAATGCCTTTAAGGAGTTATCCTAAAAACACTTTAGTCCTGAAGGGTTTCCTGGATCTTTTCTCCTCCCCAGGAACTTGAATTTCTTTAATAGCTGAGGCTGGAGATTCAGTGCCCAACAGCATCTCCCTGTGAGGGCAGGAAACAGCTTCCTCGTGCAGCAGCTACACTCTAGCCTGCTGGGCCTGCCCACGAGAAGGGATGCAGCATTCCAAAGTTTGTCTGCTGAATTTGGCCTCAAGGAGATTCCCCAGTTCAAAAGAATGATAACACTGGTGAGGGGCCAAGGGTCTCTAAGAGAGACATGAGGCCGTTCTTGCTGAAGGGTTCTAGCCCTGACCCCGCCACTGTCTCTCGTTTTCACTATCCAGGTCCATGACAAAAGGAGTCAAAACATCTACCTCACACGTTCATGCACCTGCTCACCCACAGTGCAGCCTTCTCTGAAGACCCTGTGTGAGCCTGGTGGTGAGTGGGTTGCCAGAGTGCAGGAACCAAGTAGAACAGATTGCCTCTTCCTTCCTGGGAGTACAGAAGCATAGACAGCAAAGGCAAGCAGTTGAGCAAGGGGTTGGTGGGGGGTGAGCCTCTGGATCAGTGGTAGGAAAGGATTTCCTTTCTGAGGAGGTGACTTTATTGGGACTAGAAGGCTTTGTTGTTGGAATCCGTAAGCAGGCACTTCTACAGCCAGCCATAGGGGTCCTGACAAACAGGTACCCCGAAGACCACCCGCTGATCACCTGGAACCACATGCACATGCTCTGGGTCACCTTATAAGAACTCGTAGAGCTCCTCCCCCTCTCTTTCTCTTTTCCACCTCGTCCGGAGACTGTCTCTGCGACCCCTTCCCTTTTCCTTTCCCTAATAAACCTCCCACGTGGAACCGGTCATGTGGCTGATTTGTGAACCCGCCGTGCAACCCTTATTCTGCACGATTTCTAACATTTGTCACCAGCTGGGTAAAAATGCATTCTTGGGATAATCAGAGATTTTCCATCATGATCATCATCATCCTTCCCACTTTTGCCCGATATAGGCAACACTCAACCAAAGGGCAAGAATCCCTTTGCCTGAAAGGTTAGCTGCCATCCCCCACAGTGGCCTCCACACCCCCACCTCATACCAATGCACAGAGGGACTGTGCCAGAATCCAGAGAAGAAAAACTTACCCCATCCAGATGGTCATAAGACAGTTGCTGGTTTCCCTCAGGTGATGCTGGGGACGATGCCAAGCCAACTGCCTTTGCCAGCATCTCCCCCACTCTGCAGCGAGGAAGCCTCTCTGCAGTGTCCCCCTCAGGCTGGGTGAATAACCCAGCTTCCTCCCCCTTTTAATGGGGTACCCCCCAAGTGAATTCAACTCTGTTTCTCATGAGGCTCTAGAGACTGAGCCCCAGTTGCTGTCCTAGCTCACACTTCCTACCGGGACTTCTTTCCCTTCTCTTCCCCAAATTCACAGCCCCAACACTCTTCTGACCTGGGGTTACCTCCAGGTAAACCATTTGCAGTCTACAGACTCAAACCTATGAGCAGCCAACTGCAGACGGCCCTCTGGTGTTCAGCAGTCCAATGGAAGATAACCTCCTTGAAGACCTCTTTGGGGCCACTGTTGTACCATCCCAACATCTTACCCAGACGCTCTGTAAATGTTTGCAGAGTGAGCTATGCCAGAACCTGAATGGGCAGATAGTGGAGCCAGGAGGTCCTGGTGTGTGACTAGCTCCTTCTGTCACCCAGCCTCAGCAGAAGGAGGCAGTGAGTGGTCCATGAAGGGGGTGTTGTCAACATGTGGGACTAGGAGGTGAATAGCAGGCAGGGCCTGCCTGTGTGATGCAGGTTCCACTCTGCTCCACGGAGGAGTCAGCTCCTCTGGGCACCGCTCACCACGGCTACAACACAGGCCGTTCCGGTTAGTTCGGGAAAGGTACGAGAGCATGACAAATATGTGTAATTTGTAAATTGGCCAGTCTTTTGCAATAATTTAGAGGCACTAGTTAGGAGCAATAGAAACCCCCCAATTACTGATGTTTAAGACTGGTACTGTTGCTGGCTGAATATTTCATGCATAAATGAACTTCCACTAGGCCACCCGCTGCTTCTGATGAGACTCTTGCGGGCTTTATTGCCCAGCGCCCAGCAGGGTCCCTCCAATGGGCCCCATGACGGATGATACATCGTTTTGCAGCTTAAATAATGCAGTGTGGGACAGGCTCGATGCTGGTGCACTTTATTTACATATCAATTGAGTGGCCACCCTGAATATGAAGAAATATGAGAGGAGAAGTCACCGCCACTGAATATTTCATGGCCATGAGCCCAGCAGGAAGTGAATGTCTCCAACCCAGAGCTGGGACTGGCCACCAGAGCTAAGGGGAACCTCCACTAATAGTCATGGGGATGCGGCAGGAAGGAGGCTGCTAACTGGAATTGATGAGCCCCCTAGCATCTGGAAGCAGTCCTTCGCTGCATTTACAAGTCAGCAAAATATCTGCATCCCGCCACTTGCTCCTGGATCTTGGGAACTTCTTTCTGCAGAGAAGGAAACCTGTTCAAGCCACCCCGTGGTCCCTTCCAAGTCACACAGAAAAAAACAGAAAGGCAGAGAATGAAGAACAGCATGGCCCTCTAAGGGAAGGCATGGCTCTTTCTAAGAAATCAAATCAGGGACCAGCCCAGCCCCTCCCTGTGAAGGGTCAGGAGACCCCCTTCTCTGGAATCAGGCAGGTAAAAATAATCTTCTTTCATCTGCCAGGTGCCAGGCCCCTTGCTAAATGATAAGGACAAGGCTGAGGAAAATGCACAGTCCCACCCTCAGGGAGCCCACAGACAAAAGAAAAAAGAAAAGTACTGAAAAGGGGATCTGTTCAGTATAGTCAGTGTCTATGACTGCCTAACAACTTGTTCCAAGCTTAGTGGCTTCAAACAATAAACACTTATTATGGAACACCGTTCCTGTGAGCCAGGAATTTAGAAGTGGTTTGGCTGGCTGAGGTTGCCCAGGATTTCTCATAAGGTGGCTGTCAAGATGTCAGCCTGGCCTGCAATGACTGGAAGGATGGACTGGGGCTAGAGGGCCTGATCCCAAGGCGGCCCACTTGTGTGTAGAAAACCAGTGCTGGCTGTCGCATCTTCTCTCCACACTGGCCTTCCAAAGAGCTAAGTGTCCTCCCAACGTGGCGGCTGGCTTTTCCCAAGCAAGGGATCCAAAAACAAGCAAAACAGAGCATCAGCGTCTTTAAAGAGCTACAGATGGCAGTCACAAACCATCACTTGGCTATATCCTGTTGATCACATAAACAAATGACTCAACATGGGGGTGTACAAGAAGGATGAGAGTATCAGGAAGATCACTAGGGGCCATCTTGGAAAGTGGTTACCACATGGAGGGTGTGAAAGCCAAAGGAGAGGCAGCTATTTTGCCTTCCTGGAATCTAGCAGAGACCTGAGGGAGAATGTTGCCACAGCAAAAAGGAAAGAGTGTTCAGGTGAGGAAAGAGCCTGAGCAGTAGCTCAATTTGGCTACAACTCATATTGCACTGTGGTTAGACCCCAGGCTTGTCTCTGAGAGGCATAGGGAGCAACTGCAGGGTGAAGGAAAAGGCTGCCCTAAGGATTCAGTGCTTCCAAATCTAAATCTATCACAAAGGGGGGTGTGGGGAGGTGGAACCTGACCCTGAGTCAGCCCTGGACAGACCATGGAGGAGTCGTGAAGGACTTGGCTTTAGTAGGAACCAGAGAAAGCAGGCCTGTCTCTAATGCCAGCCCCTCCCACACTCTCACTATGTAATCTTGTTTAAGCCACTTAACCTGAGTGGGTCTCAGCTTTCTCGTCAGTAAAATGGGAATAAGAGGAGGATGTGCCTGAACATGGTTGTGAGTGTTGACTGTGATAAAGCAGGCATCTGTGTTAAAGGTCTCCCTGGGAGCCAAACACCCGCCTTTCCTCACTATCCTCCCAAACTCCTTCAAATCTTCTTCTGAGACTATTATTGTGTGCTAGATTAGACATGCCCAACACTGAGAAAGTCAGGCTAATGCCTCTTTTTGAACCAACCATCCCTCCACTGCACAGCACTCAGTCAGGTATGTGTTTTGACGCCATCGTTGTCATAGCAACGTTCACATCCCGTAGAGTGTTTTGTTTAGAGCTGTATTCCGTTTACACTCTTTACCCTCAGAGTCAGTTTTGTATACGGTCAGAGTCTCCCTGCCTTCCTTACCTCCGAACCCCAAATGCAGACTCCATACTTTCCAATAAAGCCCAGAAGATGAAAACAGAATCTGGCCCCACCTGATTTTGCCTCTCTAAACATGCTCTCTTGCTGTACAACTCTGGACAAACCAGTGCCTCAGTTTTCCTGTCTGCAGAAGAGATGTGATACCTACCTCATAGGAGAACTACATAATACTATACATCCAAAGCACTCCAGAACAGTGCTTGGAAAAAGTGTATACTGTTAGAGGGTTTGTTTCATACACGGACCATTGTGGGTTGAATGTGAAATGCCCCCCATTGGCTCGTGTGTCTCAACATTTTGTTCCCAGCCGGAGGTGCTGTTGCCTCAGTGCAGATAGTGGATCCCTAGAACCAGGCCTTGAGATTTTATAGCTGCGCTCCACTTCCTTGTCATGTGACTGGACAGCTGCCCCTGTTACTGCTTCCACACCTCTCCCACCACAAACTGTAAACCAAAATAAACCCTCCCCTACTTAAGTTTTGTATCGTGTATTTTGATCACAGCAACAAAAAAACAGAATACATGGATGTGTGTGTACATATATATATATATATATATATATATCTCCATATATATATATGGAGATACAGTGATACATGCATAATGAATATGTCTTGAATGACATACTTATTTTGATAAAAGGGACAAGTCCTAACCACAGCAGAGCCCAGACAAGGGTGAAGACAGAGGGGCAAGTGTTTTAATCTGAACAAAAGGAAAGAGAGTCTTGAGCTTGAGAATCTTGGAAGCTGAAGATAGCAGAGGAGGGCAGATATAAGAGAATTAGTGGGAGAAGCCAGAGGCCAAAAGACCCTTCTGTGGACCCCCCACCTGGGATCGCCAGCCCGTGTACTAACACTCGCCGAACAGCTAAATCATACATTATTGATTTGTCAAGCGTATTTGCATATAAATAAGCATGATCATTCATAGAGGCCGAACAGTGCCGCCTCCCCTCAGTGCCATGATTGCAGATGGATGGCCCTAGTTAGACACGAACCGTGGACGCTGCCATCCCAGCCGCAAAGTCAGTGGCTGATTTAAAACTACATTTATTGGAGCATGTAAGTGTGACAGCCTAGTGGTGAGTTTGGGATAATTAGTCTAAAAGACAAGATAAACGACTCCTAAAACTGGTATTGTGACGAAGAACCCGCCCCCCAACAACCCCCTCCCCTCTGCCAGCTCAGCCCTGATGCCAAAAATACAGCCTATGATAATTAACTAGGAAATGTTAACAGGCAGGATTCCGTTCCGATCGCATTTTCCAAAGGACTTCAGAATTTTATACCCAAGTTGATTGAGCCTCCCCCACAACCCCCCCCCCCATGATTAGGCAGGAGAGAGCAATTCTCAGCTCCAAGCTGAAGCTGGGGGGAGGGCGGGTATAGGCCAACAGTCCTAGACAAAGTCTCTGCGGCCGGGCAAGCAGGTGGCTTCACTCAGCCTCCTCCGCACTAGAACGGAGATGGATCTGCAGGGTGAAGCATGCTGACCCAGGGAAATTATATCTGCCACGTTAATTCATTCTGCGTGGGAGATCAGCCGTGAGCTTGGAGGCTGGCATCGCATGCCTCTGATGGATCAAGGGACCCAGCTGCTCAGCCACACACAATACTAGAGAATCATCATCCATCGCAAGGGAAACATGCCGTGTGCTAACACTTCATTTTAATTGTCCTAAATTACACTTGAAGACTTACAGCCCAGCAGGCCAGGCAGCAAACATCAAGCACAACCTTGAGAACCAGCTTGGCCTAGAGGGAACCTCAGTGTGATGCTGATGTGGGGGCGGGGGGGGGGGCTTGATGCCATTATTTCCATCACTGCCTCCAGGTTCCCAAGGGAGGGATAAGGGCTTCCCTGTGACTTCCAACCCACCAGTCGGTGAGCTTTAAGGCTTCTTCTGAGGTTTAAATGTTATAGATGATATAGAAGAGTTGGGGACACCTGGCTGGGCAAGATGGTGCTTGCAATTAATCCTAGTGCTTGGGAGGCAGAGGCAGGTAGATCTATGAGTTCGAGGCCAGACTGGTCTACAGAACAAGTTCCAGGACAGCCAGGACTACACAGAGAAACCCTGTCTCAAACAAAAAAAAAAAAGGTGGGGGGAAGGGGGAATGTTATAGACCTCAATGGAGAGAAAGGCAGAGACTTAGAGGTTTGAGTTTTTCAAAGAGGAATCCAAAAAAGGCAGAACCCAGCAAGGAAGTCTGTGGTAGGCAGAATAATTCCCCCAAAGATGTCCACATCCAGACTACTAGCACCTGATATGATTGTGGAGACTTGGCAGATGATTGAGAGCATCAAGATGGGAGGAGTTTCCTCAATTACCCAGGGGGCTCAGTGCAAGCACAGGAAGGGTTTTGCTGGCTGGAGGGAGGGGGCTGCTGGTTTTGAAAATGGAAGAAGGGACTTCGAGGCAAGGAATGTGGGTCACCTCTAGAAGCTGGACACACACATTGCCCTTGAGCCTCCAGAAGGGACACATCCCTAGTACCCCATCAACCCCGTAGTATGCACGTCAGACTTCTGCCTTCAGAACTGCAGACGAATAAGCCTGTGTGCTCTGACGCACTACTGTATTGAAATTTTACTTGTGTCAGGCAGGGAGAAGTCTGCCTGAACTTCTGGAATCAGCTTGTGCTTCTGGGTTGCCTGGGGATGGGGGGAGGGGCACTTGGTGCAGGTGGCAGGTCTGTAGATACCCAGCAGATGAGACCTGGGAAATCAGAAAGGCTACAGTGACAGGTGCTCCAAACAGGAGGCGAGCTGGCCAAGCATGGCCCGTAGCTTTGAGGCATACCTGTCCTTCATGTGCCTGGCCCCTGTTTGACTCCACACAGGTGAGAAGTATTATCTGGTTCCTTGAGTTTGAGCCCTGCTCAGCATGAGAGGGGAGTAGGTGTCTTACCCTGGCGGAGGAGGTAGAGACAGGCAGATCCTCAGGGTTGCCAGCTTGATGAGTTCCAAGCCTAGAACAAACCAGCTTCAAAATCACTGTGTATGGCTCCTACATAATAACACCTAAGGTTGTTTTCTGGCTTCCACATACACTACATGTATGTGTGACAGCACATGCATGTGTGCACATGCACACACACATGCATTCACATACACAAGTCAGACAGCCACTTTGGACAGTACCCTAAAAACCCCAGGAGCATACCAAAAAAAAAAAAAAAAAACCACTTCTGGGCCTGTAGACATCTAGAATTTGACTGTTCTGTGTTACTATTAGACTGAACTCCAAGACAGAGATTGGTCCATGGCCAAAGCTAAGTCACAGAGTAAAAAGTATTAACCTATCCCCGTGAGTCCACACTGCAACACTAACTCATTGGAGCAAGCAATAGTGCCCACATGGACATGGAGGAGAAAGCCTTTTCCTGACCACTGTGCAAACCATGACAAATCTTTAAACCCTATCTTGGGTTAGTGGACTGCTTCTCTCTCCTTAGGAGAGGAGAGACCTAGGGCCTTTCCATCACCCTGTGCACAAGACGCTGACCCTCAAGTCTTAGGGTTTCTATCACCGCAATGAAACACCATGCCCAAAGCCAA
>CM053766.1:133294968-133384753 GCA_028658305.1 Pachyuromys duprasi | reverse complement strand
CATGGGCTGGGCTCCATCCCCCATCACTAATTAAGAAAATGCTCTACAGGCTTGCCCACACCCTCCCTAGCTTACGGAGATAACTTTCTTGGTTGAGGCTCCCTCCTCTTTGATGACTCTAGCTTGTATCAAGTTGACATAAAAGTAGCCATCAAAGGCAGTGAGGGTAGGAACTCAAGCAGGGCAGAACAGCTCAGATCTCTGTAGACTCCACCTGTATACAACTTTCTGTGTACCACCTAATCCCATGGTGACTTGCAGCAGCTCTGTTCCAAAGCTTCTAGTCAGTTTCTGTTTCCAGACTGGGTACTGAGAATATAACAGAACTATCTGATAAGTGGAGGAAGGGAGGAAGGCAGGAAGGGAAGGAGAGGCAGGGAGGCCCATACCACCTCAGGGACACCCCTGACTGGCCTTTCTGAAATCCTCTCTGAAAAGTCAACCTCACCTCCATTCCTGCTGTACAGGCAGCTTAGGCAGAGATACTGCAATGTATTCCAAACCCTACGCACCCAAACAATAACAGTACAGACCGTAGCCCATCTCCTTCTCAGCTCTGGAAACCATGACCACTTACAGACAATCCAAAACAGCCTCCAGTGTGTGGGCATCTAAGACAGTATCCCTGGAATGTTTTGTAAAAAAGTAAATATTGTGACAAACAGTTGGAAATGTGGCGCATTTATCTGCACTTTTGATAGCTGCTCATATGTTCGCATTAAAAACATTGAGATGTATAATTAAAAATCTGTTTCAAAATGTGGAGAACATGTAAAAAAAAATAACATCTCCATTTACACATGAAAAACAAAAGCAAATCAGTGTGAGCCACAGGGAGGAAAAAATAAGGCAACCTCAACAGATAAAGACCCAATGTAGGATGACAGCAACAAGCCTCAGATCACAAATGTATGCACTATCCTTGTCCCTCTGCATGGGTCC
The DNA here is from genome assembly GCA_028658305.1 of Pachyuromys duprasi. Taxonomy (NCBI): domain Eukaryota; kingdom Metazoa; phylum Chordata; class Mammalia; order Rodentia; family Muridae; genus Pachyuromys; species Pachyuromys duprasi. The sequence goes on along the minus strand of CM053766.1, from coordinate 133,383,811 downwards.
ACACACTCTAGGCTAAGCATGCACGTCCTATAATACACCTAATGAGATGCTTCCCTCTGTCTGAGGGAGAAGAGTGGGAGATTAACATGGGGCTTGAGGCCCAGGTAAATATCAGTGAAGACAAGAAAACAACACAGGAAGAAAAACTATGAAGTTAACAGCTGTTTGCACCCCCCAAAGCATGGGTTAACCTTCACCCTCTTTCTCTCCCGCCATCCCAGCAAGATCCCGAGTCACTGGGTAAATACCCATGATTTAGGTTTTAGCTTGCACTTGGGAGGAAAGGAAAACCATTTAGAAGGAAAGAAGTTGAGGGGAAGGGAGGAGAAAGAGCCAAGAAGTATGAGTGGTTTTTGTCCTGACAGAATTTTAGTGAATTATAAGGAGGAAAAAAAAAGCAAGTTCTAAGCAGAGATAGAGAAAAAGGGCAGAGGGATGAGGAAAGGAGATCGCAAGAAGCTCTGCTCTGAATTAATATTTAGATCTTTAACATTCTTTGAGAGATTTCAATAAATAATTTAAGTTGTTCTAAATTCCTTTGATCATGGGGCATTGGTTTTATGTGGGTTATGTAAATGAAGAACCATTCGCCCTCCCCTGAACGCACAACCAGCTTGCAAAGCAGTGTGGACACAGTACTTTGAGAAAATCAACAACAACACAGGAGTCCCAGATGAAAGAAAGACTTTCCACAGAAAGTAATGTTCTAGTTGAAACCAGGGAAGACACGTTAAGCTCATGGGTGGGAACTGCAATATCTCCTATCTCCAGATAGAAAACAAATGAATAAATAACTGCAAGGACACAGGTTATTCTGTGCAAAGGGGACACTCTGCTGGATAGAGAAAACAAGCAAGCAAACAAACAAAAACAAAACAAAGGGCTCAGGAGGATAGACAGGACCGTGTGTGGTAAGACACCTCCATGGCTTTAGGAGAAGCATTGCCTCAAAGTGTGATCAACAGAACCATGCATCTGAGTGTGCAAATGGCTCAACTTCTGGTCCATTTGATCCTCTGGCCAGCAGGCTGTGACCCCTAGGCAGCCCATGCTCTTCTGAAGTCCATCTCCAGAAGAATGACCAGGAGAAATGGAATCGGCCCTGAAGTTGCTCGAGTGAAACTTTCAAGAAATTCCCAGAGATAACAAGACATTCTGGAAAAGGAAGGGTCATTTGCAACCACCTGAATTCATGAGCTAGGAACACATTTGTTTCTAATGAGTTTGCTTCACAAACTTGTATGAATGGAAATGGACTTGATTTTTGTGATTTTTAGCTGCAATGCAGCCTTGGTAGCAATATGATGTTTTATTTCGTTGTCTGTAATTAGTGACCATCGAGGGAGCTATTAAAATCATGCCATATCACATGGGGTATGTGTTATCTGAGTACTTAGCCTTATGAGAAGGTGGGGCTGAATCTGTAGTCACAGCTAGAGAGCATCCTGAAGCTTGTGCAGTCTTGAGGCCCTTAACCAGGACAGTAGCATTGCCTAAAGTCAGGCTACGCTACTGAGACACAGCTATGAAACAGAGAAAAAAACAGGATATGCGAGGGATGAAGTCACCAAAGTGCTACCACTTGAACAAGAAGCTGCCCATGCTTGTGAAAGGCAGGCCTCCAACTTCACCATGCACTGCTATGAATGTTAAAGGGCCAGTGTCCACTGCCCAGGATTGCCTGGGGAACCTGACTTAGCCTCGGCCCTATAGACTCAGTAATTCTTTGTTTGAGATGCTCTGCTCTGCACTGAGTAATATTAGCATCTGAGGCCTCCACCCACTACATGTTAGAAACACTACTTACCAGTTTCAACAACTGAGAATATCTCTGAACACTGCCAAATGTTCACAAGGACACACATCACCCTCACTTGATTGCTACCTTCAGTTACATTCTGGACCTTGTTTGCATAGCAAGGAAGTCCAGAGAAAGCTTTACCTGGCTTGGGCAGGCTCCACTCTGACACATCATCAGCCAATTAGCAAAGTCTTCTGCTGCTGCCTTCTCATAACGGCCCCACGGAGCAGAGGGCACAGGATGCTTTTGTGCTGATCTGTGGGGACACCAAGAAAGACTGATGGAAAACTGATCAAATACATCAGGACCTAGAATGAGCTCTACAGGTGAGAGTGTTGTCCCAAGCTCATCTCTGGTCTGTCCTTTGCTGAGCTAGAAACTCCCCTGCTCCTCATGCATCGATGCAACTCTCACACTCAACGAACATGCGGCCACCTCTACCTACAGCCTGAGCTGTGTAGTAAGACATTGTCTCAAAAGAGAGAGAGAGAACTCAGTAATGACTGAAAGATCTTCCCTCATCATCTGATGTACAGTCATTTCGGCCCATTTCCCTCTGGCCTGAGACTAGACACTTCCAGTATCACTGAGCAATAATATCGTGTGTTGTTTCAACCTCACATGCTAAGGGCCATTGTGCTCCCATTGATAAAGGGGGAAAGTGAGCTTTAAAGAATGTATGCCGTTCTTAACTGGAGTAAAATCATCAGTGAGTCAGAATTCACATACAGGTACAGGAGGTACGGAGCCCGGACTTTGGTTACATGAACAGAATGAACTTGACCACCAGGAAAGGAGCTGACCTCCTGCTTGGCTCGTGCAGAAAGTCAACTTTCGGTAAAGATTTCCTGAATGAGCAGGACCAGAGGTGGGATTGACTTCGGGGAAACAGTCACCCAGTCTGCAGTGAAGCAGACAAAACCTCCCCCACCCGGCCCATCCTCCCACCACCCCGCCCCCACTCACTTATCACCATGTAATTGAAATAATGCTTATCGACAGAGACTCACAAACAACTGCTCAATTTTCCTCAAAATTCAATTAAACTTCGTTTATTCGGGGGATCGATCCAATTAAAAGAAGGAAAATTTCAAATGGTCTGAGCAACACCATCCATCTTCAAACACAGTGTCTACCCCAGTGATGTAATAATTCGCCCAATCAATGCTTTAAAAGCATTTAGCAGTCTTGATAATGAACTTTTGTCAAAACAGCCTTGCAGAGCAATAAGTGCCTGCAGATTAATATGAAGTCATAAAGGGCTAATGCCTTGGGGCAGATAGGGTAGGGGGGAGCCGGTGTGAATCAGTGGGAGTCGTGAGCTGGGGCTTCCTCTCTCTCCTCTCTCTCCACATCTCTCTCCTGGAAGGTGCCCCATGAACTTCCCTGCTTCTGCCGAATATGTAGGTTCCTAACTCCACCAGCCAGGGTCTGGGATGTCTCCAATCTGGAAAACACGCAGGACATTATATGCAGTCTTCCCTGCCGAGAAGGTATCCAAGTATGGAAGGACTTGCCTTCGAGAAGGACTCCTACTGGACCACCCGTGCTCACTAGCTCTGGCTTCAGACCGTCTTTGAGCCCTAAGAACCTCCATTTCTCCTCTAGATTATCCTGTTTCTCAGGCTATCCAATTTCCATGATGTGTGACCTCTAAAAACTTTACAGCCTCTGAGCTCTAGTCTCTTCGTCAGTAAAGCAAGAGTAACAGCACTTATTGAAGGTGGGAGAAGAAGGTTGGGTAACAAAAATGCAAAAAATCAGTAAGACCACTGGTCACTGGTGGCACACGCCTTTAATCCCAGCACTTGGGAGGCAGAGGCAAGGAGATCTCTGTGAGTTGGAGACCAGCCTGCTCTACATAGTGAATTCTGGGACAGTCAAAGCTACACAGAGAAACTCTGTCTTGAAAATAATAATAATTAATACTAATAACAACAACAATAATAGTTCCCAGGCTTTATCTCTATAAAGAATTAGAAAGAGTCAGACAAAGAACTGCATATCGAGAAGCTATCATATCTAAGACATATAAAACATATCTAAAGCCAATGTCAGAAGCTTAGCAGCTGATAGGTCAGGGAGGATTTGGTCAAACAGCAGGCATTTACCCGGCAAAGAAGAAAGGAGGAAGGAGACGGGAAAGCAGGTGCAGAGGTGTGAAGGAACAGCACAGGGAAGAGAGGAGGGAGGGCTGGCTGAAGACCTCACTTTCCAGTTTGAGGACACTTTATCCCAAAAGAAATGGGGAGCAGTGGGAGGTCGTATGTCAGGGACTGATATGTAGAGAAAGTCACTCAGAAAAGTTCAGTCAAAGCCAAAAAAGAAATGGAAGTGAAGAAGTGATCATTTCGACAGATGGTATCCTAGGTAATCAAGCCACAGGACTCCCGAGGAGCCCTCTAACCACACTAAACACACGTGGTCCAACCTCAAGGTTCTCAGAAAGTATCCCCTCATACACAGACAGGAAGTGTGTGAGTCCTTCCACGTGCAAGGATTGCCCTGTCTGGACGCTGGATCCTGTTTACAGGGGCATGGCATTCCTTTCCAGGAATTTAAGCCCATCGTTGACAGAGCAGTCCCCCTCAACCACGAAACACCAATCAGAACAGAGGAGAATGGGCAGAGCTGTCCTTGGTCCTAGTCGTTTTGCTCCAGTGAAAGGAAGGAGCCACATGCTCCTCAAAAGAAGAATTTAGCAAGTCATTGGAGATCTGGCCTGGGCCAAGGGGGGCCAAGGTCTATCAGCATATACTTCTCCATCTCACCCTCAAGTCCCTCTAGACCCTGAGTGCTCTGTTCTCTCTGAAGCAACCAGAGTGTAGGTCCAGCTTCCAGTACCAGCAGGCCTATGGGCACCTCCTCTGCCAGCCTGAACTATCCACTTTGAATGGCCCTGAAAGTGACAGGTGTTTTAGACGCGGGGGTGGGGCATCCATCTGCAGGAAGCTGCTACCCTTCCTGGAACACCATGTCCTGACCTGCCATCACAGGGGCCTGGGACTAGAAAAGAGGAAGATTAAGACTTAAAAGAAGTTATGGATAGAAGAGAACTTGTGTTGCTAGATCAGGAGGGGCATTAAATGATCCCAGGCCCAGAAATGCCTTTTCAAAGACTTCCCCCCCATTAAGACTTAATATCAAATTTATACTTTCTGTGCTCTAAAATACAGCTAATTTTTTTTTTCAAAAGGTAGTTTTGATGCCAAAGGTATAGCTTAGGCTAAAAGGCAACAGGCACATCAAACATCATCGCGGGGGAGGCGGGGTTTCAAAGGGTTGTTTCAGCAGGCTCCTTCCTGTTCTTTCAGTCTCCCCTCCTCGGCTGATGAAGTTTCTGAGCCCCCTGAAGTCAAATCTTGTGTTCTTGGCTATCAAAGGCCCAACCACACCGAGTCCGTCTGTCTGTCCATCCAGTGAAACTCTCGCAAAGAAAGCTTCCCTTTTACCCAAAGATCTGAGGGGAAAATAAAAAGGATGCTGATTTGCTGGGAAACAGGAGGGAAGCCCTGCTGGGCCGATAGAAATCTTCTGACTTAACTGAGACCAGATTTGAATACATTTGGGGGTGGGAAAAAAATCCATTACTTTGGAGAAAAGCCTCACAGGGGTTCAAAAGGAAATATGTTAATGTTGGGAGGAAATCATTTGTGCGAGCTTGTGTGTGAGTGTTTCAGGCGCACCCAAAGTTTAACATCTTCAACCCGAGCCAAAAGCAGAAGCAGGAATGGAGGAGCTGCTGCAGCTAGGGGGAGGCACAGCAGGGCTGGAGGGTTGGGAGCAGACTCTGCAGCCTCCAGGGTCACTCCTGACACTTTACCCACTGGCCCTGGTGGCTGAGACAAAAACAGCTGGGGATCCAAGCTCCTGCTCATGGGATACCCACACTCCTCCTCCCTCTCGTTTAGAGGGAAAGACTGAGGCCTGGCAGGGGGAAGTGCTTGCCTCTTAACTCCCCCATCTGCTTGGTTTCTCCCCAACAACCCCTATATTCAGGAGCACCTAATCTGCTCTCTGAACCAAGGTAAACTTCCACCCAGGCAGCCAGAAAACATACTACCCAAAACAGGCATTCCTATAGCCTGGCCATGTACTACCCTTCCTAGGAAGTGGAATAGTACTTCCAGGTAATTAGAAGTCTCCCCACAAGACTTTAAGAAATACAGTACAGTTCAGAAAATGGTTCAGCTTGTAGTGTGCTTACGGCAGAAGCGTGAGGGCCTAAGTTCAGGTCCGTTGCACCCACATAAACAGGCAGGTGTGGCAGCCTCAGTACTGGGGAGACAGACACAGGAAGATCCTGGGGGCCCTGCTAGCAGAACCAGTGAGCTCCAAGTTCAATGAGAGATCCTGTCTCAAATAGTGGATAACTGTAACTTTATACATTTTATGAGCATTTCTAGGATACCCTCAATACTGTGTGTGCATGTTTGTCAAGAAACATTCCTCGAACAAAATGCTACAGAGGAAAGCTAGCAACAACTCTGTGTTAGGACTGTAAGATGTTAGTAGGAGGAACTGATCGAAATTTTACTAAGAAAACAGCATCCAATTCTGCCTTACACTCTGTTTTGCAATTTGCTAAATTTTTGCATAATGTGTGTTCTGGAACATTTTTCCATTTTATCATACAAGTTTATACCACACTTCATAATACATGTAGAGGAATTCATTGTGCAATTCAACAATAATTATTAGACAGGCTTTTTCTGAAAAAAACATAAAGTGAAGAATTACTGAGGAAGACACCTAATATTGACCTCTGACCCCTGCATGCATGCACACATAGATGCATGTGCACCTGCACACAAATGCATACATCACACATGTGCAACACTGTGCATACACAAAGGGTACAGCATGGCTGTTTCTTCTGAGTTGTACCCCACCATCTCTGTCTTGAAGCAAGAAACCTCCCAGAAATTGGTCTGTAACATTCCCTTGTGGGAAGAGTAGGGAAACACATGAGACTCAAGAGGCTTCTCCCCTCCCTTCGGTTCCAGTCACCACTATGTAAACAACAGAGAGTTGACGGAGGTGAGACTTCTCAGTGCTGTAGCTGGTATAAGTCACAGCAAGGATTTCAACAATGCAGCTTTCTTGGAGTCTCCTGTAAGTAACCCCAATAAGCTCACTGCTTCACCAAGCTGGACTTGGACAGAACCTTTCTTTTCAGTGTCCTCTCTATACGGGGTGAATAGACGGGTGGGGTATGCAACAGGAGCTATCTGCTAAAGGCTCGGGTGCGTAGCTCAGTGGTAGAATGTTTTGCTAGCATACACAAGGCCCTGGGTTCTATGCCCAGGGCCATAGGAAAACAAGAGGCTGTGTCACAGGCTCAGTTCAGCCTTTCTTAGGGCCTCTCTCCCTTCCTCTGTAAAACGATGACAATTCCATCAGCTCTACCTTTATTTTGTAAGATGTTCCCCCTTGGGTCAAGAAGATAGGCTATAAAGGGGAGTTCACAGAACCCAGCCAGGGGAAGCACTCCCAGGCCTCAGGAGTCTCCAGCATGAGCAGGAAGATGGGAAGAGGTTGCTCTGAAGGCTGAATGATGTGGCTGTGACAAATGCAGCTGAGCTGGCAGGAAGCCTCACACCTTCACACGAGCACAGGACTGTTCATACCTGATTGGGGCTCTTCTTCATCAGGAAAAGGGCTGGTAGAATCCAGAAGTAGAAGACTCTAGGATATGTGTCAGGGTGGAGAGAAGAAGAAACAGGGTAAGAACTAGGAGCTGCAGTTGCCCATTTTGGAATCCCACTTAAGGGCTTATCATCCAAGAACAAAATTCAGAACTTGAATCTGAGAGTGTGTTCTTGCTGCAAGAGGGGAGAGGGAAAAGAGAGGCAATAGCTCATCATTAATGGGCTTGAATTAATATAAATTAGCTGAGTGCATCCCAGCTTTCCCAGGCAGGCCAAGTCGGGAGCACAGGGCTGCTGGGTAGTGTGGAGGTTCCTTTCGCTTTGCATTCCCTAGGCCATCCATAAAGAGCCTGCTGACCACGCACTCTTCTTCCTTCCCTACTCCCTCCCTCCTTCTCCCCAACTGCAGCTCCAAAGGTGTAAAACAGGATGGTAATAAAATATACCCAACTCCTAATAGGAGCATCCCCCCAGAATACAAGACCTTTGAAATGACCTTTGGAACACTGTGGTCAGAGCCGTCCTAACTTCAGGAGCTGGAGGAGCAGGCTCAGCTACAGGCTAGGCCTCACCTCTCCCTTCTCACCACTTCATCCTGGACCAAGAGCTGATCTAATAAAACAGCCATGCCTTGTAGTGGTTAGTGGAAGAACAGCAGGCCTAAGCATCTAGAAGTGTCCAGAACTGATCAGCACGGTGGGGCACAAGCCCTGGTATGTCTGTTGAGATACGTGGTATTGTGAGTTCTCCATTCACAGAACCTAAGTTGGCCTGGGCCCTACCATGTCCCATCAGTTCAGCTGTTATTCAAGGCATGTAAACCATTCAGCTGGAGGCTCGGGCTGAAGATCCTCTAGAAAGCAGAGGTCCACGAAGGCATGCTGATACCTTCTCTCAGGACTATCTCATGATGCTACTTCCTAGCTCAAGACTGTCACGCTGGAACCTCAGGCTTAGGCTCAGCCTACTAAACACAGTAGGGATTCTTTATTCACACATGAGTCCCAGAGTACACCATGGTTCCTAGGGCAAAACAGAATATTGGCTGCTTAGCTCTAAGCCCGAAAATCAAAGATCTCTGTCTGTATGTCTATCTGTCTCTTTCTCTCTCTTTCTCTCTCATCTCTGGGAGACCTGACTTTAATTCCAGTCATAAATAAGAAAACCAGTACTCAGAGGGGTCAAGCAGCTTGCTATAAGGCCACACATATCAGGTCCAAGTACTGACAAAGACTAACTCTTACCAGTGAAGAGAGGCAAAGCTTTGCCTGTGATTCCTCAGCTAAGCCCCACAATTTCCCTGAGACAAGCCCGGCACCAGCTCATCTTTGCATACACAGCAGCTGAACCTCACAGAAGTTGAGTCACACTGCCCTGTTGCACAGCTAATAGGTAACACAGCTGGACTCCAAACTCACAGTGTGCAGAGGCCCGACAGAGCTGGCAAGATGGCCGAGAACCAGCCTGCCTGGCTTCAGACACCACCTTTTCCTTTTGCTGTCAGTGTGAAGAGCTCTTTGCACACTGTCCCTTTCCTTATTTATATAGTAGAAATTGTCACTGTAACAAGAGTGAAGACTCTGTCACTGAAATCCATGGAACGCTTAGAGCAAAGCCTTGCAAGTACCAAGTTGTTTTTTTGTTTGTTTGTTTGTTTGTTTTGTGAGTTTGTTACATTGGTCTTTCTTGGGCATACCTATCACTCCTGCCATTCTGTAACCATAGGGTAAAAGCTAGCAAACTGGAGAACTTCCTCTCTAGCTGAAGTCTGGCCTCTCAGGCCTAAGGCTCAAGAGTGACACCCTCACGAAATACACCCCAGACACAACATCTATAACATTTCTGTCAGACAAAACAAGGCCATTAGCTGACGAGCCCCATGATAGAATTGTCCTGTGCAGTATTTATTATAAGGTCCTTTCCCTGACACCTCCCAGAGAGAGAATATTAAATATTTAATGCATGGGAGGCTTCTCATTTTTCATCCCCAGTTCAGCACTCAAGCAGACTCTCATTTGGGGAAGAGCCAAAGCCCAACCAGCCTGGCACCCTCACACCTTCCTTCTCCCTCCCACAGCCCTTTTCTGGAGGAGGGCTCAGGAGTTTGAGGCCAGACACAGCCTGGGATGAACCAGTGATGAGGACCTACCTGGAGGCCTTGGAGTTTGTCCCTCACACAGCTTTGATCAGCCACCCTCTGCTGGCAACCCAAAGACAGCTCACTTGGTCTAAAACCTTGAGTCTTTGGCCCCGGAGCCTTGTGTTTTTGCCTGTTTCCCCCATACACACTCTGACTCCTCTACCCAGCTACCCACTCGCAGAAAGTTGTCACTCACACCCACATCCACACCTCTGGTTGCAGGAGTATTGGGAGCAAAAAGCTCCGGAGAACAAACTGCCCAGAAGCAACAATGACAGTAATGAAAACCCCAGCTTCCTTGCCCCTCTGCCTTGATAACTAAGGGCACATGCTCTACTGTCTTCCCTGGGGCTCCAGTAAGACTGCACCCCACCTTCTCATAGCAGAGGCCCGCCAGTCAGCACACTCAGTTAGCTCCCTTCATTTCCGGTTCCCACCCCTTACTTGTACATCCTAACATTGTCTCCCAGATGTTCTGCTCTCAAAGCTTTGTCTGCAGAAGCCCCAAGTGGAAGACTCCTCTTGGATCAAGGTAGGGGATCCTGACTCCTTGAGCTCCTCCCTCCCAGATCTCTCACTTAACTCTGGGCTGCACTAGGCCAGCAGCTACCTGGCCTTGCAACACCTTTATATATATATATTTTTTCCATGACATGGCCCTCTTCTGGTTCTCCTTCTATTTCTCTGGCTGTTTCTTCTCACCCTTGCATCTCCCTCTCTCTTCCACTATGCAACTTCTAAGTGCTGGAGCCCACAGGGTTCACCTTGGGCCTTCTGTTTCTCTCCTTCTCTAAATAATCCCATCTAGTCCCAAGGTTGAAATGGCAACAATATGGGGGGTGTGTGAGTGTGTGTGTGTGTGTGTGTGTGTGTGTGTGTGTGAATGGGTGCATGTATAGTCAGGTGCACGTGGAAGCCAGAGAAGAAGGTTGGCTGCCATTCCTCAGGTACCACCCACATTGGTTTCTGAGGCAGGATCTGTTAGTAGTCTGAAACAGCCATGTAGTCTAGGCCAGCTGGCCATCATACCCCAGTAATTCATTTGTCTCTGCCTCTCCAGTGCTAGGATTACAACCCATGTCACCATGTCCAGCTTTTTATCATGGTTACTAGAAATCAAACTCAGGTACTCATGGTTGTATAGACAGCACTTTACTGACTGAGCCATCTCCCCTGCCACCAGAAGAAAACTTTCAGTGTCCATGACTCCTGTCTTGGTAAACAGTATCATCTAGATTGTCCATCCAGTTGCTTGGAGAAAATACCAAGGAACCCTTCTCTCTCTCGATATCTCTCTCTCCTCTCCTCTCCTCTCTTCTCTGTCCTCATCCTCACATCCACAAGTCTCCTCTTACCTTGAATCCTGCTGTTTCTGTTCCCATCACTTCCATCCTTGCTTATTTTCCTGCTTCCATTTCAGCTGCCACAAACTGACTCTCCATCACCAGCCTGAGCCATCTTCTAAAAGCACAGACTCTGCTGATGGCAGGAAAACATCAGTAGCTCTGAATGTTCACAAAACCACAGGGCCCTTCTGTTAACAGCCTCTGTGCAGGGCCTCCAAGAAGAATCCCACAGAAGCCAGAGCAGCCTGCCTCCTCCATACTTTTCAGGGCCGAAGCATCCTACCTTCTACTCTCCAATGAGCTTCCTTTCACTAATAACAATAACAACAATGCAATTCTTGACCTTCCAGGAAATTGTTACCTTAACTCCTGCAGCAACCCAGAAGAAGCAATATCATCATCCCCATCACAGTTAAAACTATTCATCTTAGATGCCCTCACCATGCATGCTGTCTCCTCACAACAAACACTTGGGTCATTTCCTTGAAGCACAATCTCACAATCCCATGTGGCACTTTCCAGTTGACTCAGGAACATGGCAGAAATTGTTGGTTGGCCACCAGGTCCCAGAAAGAAAAGTCTTAGTACCTCCGTGCATGGCAGGCCTGAACCCAACCACTCCATTCGGGAAGAGCCTCATCCAAACCAAAGCTTGACTAAGCTCTCTGGCAGAACCCCTGCTTCACAAGCTCATCCCTGCCATTCTCAACCTTGACTGCTCCTGAAAGCCTCCCAGGGAAGAGCCTGTTGGCCTGGAGTACAGAAAACTTTTTGACACTTTCTAATAAGCCCTCTGGGTGATTCTGTGATAGAAGACATGTTATTTGAAAACCACCAATAGTCAATCTGCAAACGCACATGGAGTGCTCACTGTTAAAGACCAGAAACTCTGTAAATAGACAAGCCTTCTAGATACTTCTACTTAAGGTGGAAAATAGAAGAGACAATTTCAGTGAGCTTTTTTCCAGGTTATCTTTGTTACCTTTTTAATTGAACAAACATTTCTAGACATTACACAAATTTCTAGACACTGCACAAATTTACCTCATTTAGCCTGAAAACTAGGTATTACTACCTAGTATTAAGTGGGATATTATTACCCCTATTTCCCAAATTAAAAAATCTGAGACAGCATGTAGGTCACTGGTATAAAGACACAAAGTGTGGTGAATGGCTGAACCATGACTCTAACCCAGAGAAATGAATCCCATTTTTCCAATGACCAGTCACTGAAAACAATGGTTCTCAAGAATCAGGAAGACTGGAACAGAAACACAAATTCCTGGCCATACTCACCTCCCTCTCAGCCCCACCACCATCTAACTTCTGGCTCAACCTGCCGAGGTGAGCCCTGACACCCGGAACATTTTTAACATGGCGTGAGTAAGTCACATGCAAGCCTGCTGCAGCCTATCCTTTGAGCGGCCATTTTGATGGTTTTAAACCGTTTCCACAAACATCCTTTCCTCTGAAGGTAGCAAATAACTTGAGTATGGATGGAACTTAGTGACTGGCTTCTAATAAACATACAGTCACACATCCCACGGAATTTCCACCAAAGAGTGACAGAGCCAGTATATTACTCAGGGAATACCCACTGGCACCAATCAGGATATAGGGGCACCCAGCCTCCTCCTTGCATCATTTTAGACCACTCATCCAAGGGAAAACTGACACACCGGTGGCCTCCTGCCAATAGCCAGCACTTTCTTGCCACCCCCAAAAGGACTCCATCTTGAAATATTATTCTCTAGCCTCAGACGCTAGATAACAAGAACCCTGCCACAGCCTCCTGATAGAGCCTGAGGCAGAACCATACAGTTAGCCCAAGCCCAAATCCTGATGCACAAAAACTGTCAGAACCTGTATCACTTTGTACCACTAGATCTTGAGATATTCATTAAGCACCAACAGAAAATATAGAAAAGGACAACTTTTAGGATCAATGGAGCCAGGAAAAAAATTGCAGAGATGACTACTCATCCAGGACTAGAAGGAAAGAACACTGGCCAAAACAGAGACAGAGAACATTTATTCCAGCTAGAGACGACAGTGTGTGCTAGGGCATAGGTGGATGAAATGATCCAGTTCTTGGGACTTGAAGAAGCAGGAAAGCCACTATGACAAGTGGCTCAATACAAGACAAAGGCCAGCCTGTGATGGATAGAATACCCACATATCCCACTTTTCCATCAAAGTCCTAATGTGTGCCTGTTGACTAGATGTGATGTTTAATGCCATCAACTTGAAAGAGTCACCAAGGAGGCAAGCCTATAACATAAGCAACTCTGTGAAGGGGTTTCTAGACCAGGTTACCTGATGGGAAGATTCACCTTGAATACTCCTGGCATCATTCTATTGGCTTAAGTCCTAAACTGTACAAAAAAAGAGAAAGCTGCATGAGCACAAGCCATCGTCTCTACATCCTGAGGAGGCAATGTGAACAGCTGCCTCAAGCTCCTGCCATTACCCCTTGCCCACCTTGATGGGCTTGTGCCCTTAAGCAGTGAGCCAGTATAAAGTCTTCCTTCTTTAAGTTGCTTTTGTCAGATATTCCATCAAAGCAACGAGGTAAGTAACTAACACACAGCCAACCATGCAATTCACAACTTCTCGTGGATAACATGTCCCTGTTTAGGAGAGATGTTATATGTTTGCCCCGTCTGTGAGCCTGCTGTGACAGTCTGCATGACAGACATGAGGCCCTGGGGAGCCAGACAGAGATTTTACCCAGAGGAATGAGTGGCCTGATTCAAGGGGTACCTCACTTGTTGATGACATTCCCATGTGCAGGATGAACTGGGTCAGAGCAAGGACTGGTTTGGAGAGAGACTATAGAGGTTCGGCCAGGGCTGAACAAAACAACAAGCAAGAAAAGAGAGGAGAGTGATGCTCTGCCAGAGCAGTCAGTGACCATGACAGCCTGTATGGAGGCCAGAACAGTGGGATGGGGTCAGGGGAAGTTTCGGAAGAGCTAGGCAATCGTAAACAAACTTGATTATAGTAAGAGATGGAGAAGTGGCAGCCAAGGGTGATCCTGAAGCTGTTAAGGGGGGGGGGGGTGCCCTGCCTCCTCCCACTGGTTAGAGACTGAGCTCTGTCTAAAAATAACTATCACATGAATCACCTCAGTTGTATCCAACAAAGATTTGGCTGGGTACTCAAGGAATGGCAAAGGACTTGGCCAAATAAACTGAAACCACTTGTCCTCTTGGCACAAGCAAGTCCTGTTGGATTCAGCCTCCTGCTGAGGCACATAGAATGTTAGTTCCCTCGACCCAACAAGTCTGCATCAGTGCTGAAATTACCTTTTCCCAACCCCATTGTACAGTTAAACAACCAAACTGCCAAATGTTTTCAGGAAGCGGATTCCATGGCCAGCACCACCAGAATTCAAACCCAGACTGGTTCAGATGCTCAGTACCTTATTAGAGGGAGGTTTGGAGGGAAAAAAATCGCTGGAAACTCACTTCTGCCCCTCCCTTCAGGGATACCTTAGCTGAACTTGAGTCACCCTCCTCATAAAAATTCCATGTTCCATCAGCACAATGTTTCCGTCCCAATTAGATCAATTCTCTCTAAGTAGCAATAAACGTGTTTTTCTTTCAGAGGCCAGCCCGACACATTAAGCAGGCTCAAGGCGGCCATTCCCCAGACCGCTGGCTCCGGGTGCGTGGGGTCAAGGGTCGCAATGCCGCTGCCTCCAGCTCATTAGTAGGAGCCATTCATCTTTGCTAGGGACACCAGCATTCAACATGGTGGCAGGGCTCTGGGTGGGGGTGTGCTGCCAATTCATCAGAGATCTGCCTCACTAGAGACAAGCGCAGAAAAGCTAGCCTGCTCCAAGCCTGCAGGAAGCCAAGACCCAGCAGCTGAAGACCGGAGCCCACTGGTTAAAAGTTAACCTGGACCAGGATGTCTGTCTGTAGGGACCATAGCCATCATGCAGGAAACAAGGGCCAGGGCAGGCCCCTTTCAGATGCACCTGGCTCCCACCCACCAGCAGAGCTTCCCCCCTGTCACCTCCCCAAATGAAAACCCTTGAAATCCATCCCAGCAAGACCTGTCCCTTTGGTTTGCAAATTTAGACTCTAGGAACAGAAAGGAATGATGGCCCCACCCTGTCTTTTTCTCCCTACGCTGCCAGTAGAAGCCTGACCAAAGGAAGATCACTCTGTGCACATCACACACCACACACACACACACACATGCACACACACCAGAGCCAGGCCGGGCCACTACCCTGAACACAAAATTCCCAGAAGGTAACAGTCTACAGATGCTGAAATGAAGTATCACATGCCGAGTAACTGAACAGACACTGACTCTCTCAATGTCTCTCAGTAACTCTCTCAGGACTAAAGGCTCTAAGTTGGAGATGGACTTCATGGTCACCCTGAAGGCTTGAGGGAAGGATGCAACTGGCATCCTTTCCTGGAAACGGGTAGGTTGGCTTGCTTGGGGGAGCATGGCCTCCATCTTGACATGGCAGCTCATGTTTCTTCTTACATGAAGACACCAGTTGTATTAGGTCAGGGAC
This sequence comes from Pachyuromys duprasi, assembly GCA_028658305.1. Taxonomy (NCBI): domain Eukaryota; kingdom Metazoa; phylum Chordata; class Mammalia; order Rodentia; family Muridae; genus Pachyuromys; species Pachyuromys duprasi. The sequence goes on along the minus strand of CM053766.1, from coordinate 133,368,333 downwards.
ACAACCCCCATACCTGTGTGACCCATGTGAACTCATTACATCTGCACCTGCCCTATTTCCAGTGTCAGGCCTGGGGGACTGGGACTTCAGCATTCAGACTTGAGTGATACACAGTCCGGCCTACAACATTCCAACCTCTTGGGCCACTTGAGTCGCACAATGTATACAGAACACCCACCAGGCCCAGTGGAACGTGCTGGAGAAGTGTGATGGACTGATATCTGTCCTGTCCATTCACAGGTAGCAGAGATGACAGGTGTAGGCCTGTCACCAGAGCAAAGACAGGATTACAGCCATACAGAGTCAGGTTCCACTCCGGGTAAGAAGTTAATAGCACGTCCATTTCTAGCTTCCCTAGGCCAATCAACCCCCACCCCAACTCCACCCACAGTTCAGCTCTGAACCTGCTGCTCTCCTCAGCAGACAGCTTCTACCTCAGATTCCAGGGCCCAGCAGCAATAAGCCACAGTTGGGTCCACTTGCAGGACCCAGGAGAGGATCCATATCGAGTTTGAGTCTAACCAGCTCCAGGCCCAAAACTCACTTTTTCTGTAACCTTTGCTGGTGTGACTGACATTTTCTCTGGCCCCAAGCATCTCTCACAACTGAAATTAAATAATGGAGAAGGAAATGAGCTGTTCCCTGTCTGTATTCCCCAGAGGCTGTATGCTTTGTAAGCTAACACAACTGTCAGGCTGCTCCAGACTCCAAAGCCCACCCTGTGCCTGTGGCATCGTTTACTTGACTTTCTACAAACATGAGCTGAGTCAATAAACAAAGTAATTGATCATTTAATCAACCTCTTATTTCTCCTCACCACAAATTGAGCCACAGGCTTGAGGCAAGCCTGTGTAAGCCCTGAGGGTTGCCATGGAAGAATAAAGATGAGAAAGAGGTGAGATCAGAGGGGCAAAGGAGAAAGAAAGCCTTAGACACCAGAGGACAGGGCATGGGGAGGAATGAGGTTTCAAGAAAGAGATGAGCATTTGGGTTTGACCCAAGCAAGGCTCAGCATGTTGAGAACCAGAAGTGTTTAGATGCCTGTCCCGGCATACAGACCCCTCCTTCCCAGTCATTCAACCTAGCACACACCAGCATTTCCAACCTCCACACCTGTGAGCGTTTGCAGCTGGGTGCCTCTTTGGTGTCCGAGTGCAGCACAAGAGTGTTTAGCAGCATCTCTGGGAACCAAAAATGTATGTCAAATGTTTGTCACCCCCAGCTGGGAACAACGCAGATGTGTAGCCCTCTCTCCAAGGAAGAATCAATGCTCTGTGCCTTCTACTGCCTCTTTCTCCTGGAGGAGAACCTGTGAGGTACTCAGTCAACAAGCATTCTTTGAGCACTCTGACACCAGCCGAGGGTAGGTTTCCATGAAAACACTGAATACACAGGGGATCCTGTTCTCAGAGATTTTACAGCTGATAGTAGCCAAGATACTGGCCTTAAGATGTCTATGTCTTCTGTGACCATGACCACACATGGTAAAAGGCATTCTGCCATGTGATTTAAATTAAGCATCTTGTGATAGGGATATGATCCGGGATTACCTAGATGGGTTCAGTTTATTAAAAGGGTCTTTATAAGTGAAAGATGAGGCAGGCATCAAGCAAAGAAGGTATGAAAATAAATCCACTTTCTTTTGTCAATTGGGACTTTGGTGCCAAAATGAAGGCCCATAAGCCAAGGAACACAAGTAGCTTCCAGGAGATGGAAAAGGCTAAACGGTGACGAGTGTGTGCTGTATTAAGTCACATGGCTCGTGATAGCGTGTCCTAGTTGTAAGAAGGAATTAAACTTTAATCTGAGAAGGAGCAAGGATACCATGCGGCATGGTCGAGGTTATACATTTCCCTAAAGTAGCCAAGCAAAGAGGTCAGTGGGATGAAAAGATGTGACTACGTACACTGGACAAATGGGCTCTTCTTAATTTGCACAGAGATGCTACACAGGTCACTGCGGCCCCAGCGAGAGACTTGAACTCTTCCTAGGGAAATCCAAGACGTTCAGATAGGGAATGATGCCTGAGCCAGAATTTAAACAACAAATTAGAAAGAGGGGAGTGGTCCCAAGTAAGGATGGTGGAGGAGCCTGGAAGGGCTGATGCGTTTGGAGGAAAGAAGACCTACCACTTGAGTTCCAGGTATGCCAGAGATGATCAGTAGAGAGTTCAGTTTGAGGGACCGCAGCTGAGGGACCAATGGGGTGTTCATGGTGAGATATATACCAAGTGCCTTAATGTCTACATTTAGAACTGTGGCAGAGGCCACACTGTTCTATTAGCCTCCCAAGGCCAGTTCTGCAGAAAACAATATGAGGCTCCTCCTTGGCCAACTTCAGACACTGCTGCTCCATGTCTCTGAGGGGTGCTTGGCTCTCCTACTGCTTCCTTTAGTGTATAGCAGTGAGTCTGTCCCCAAGTGGCTTCACTCCCCTGCACTTAACTCCAAGACAGGTATTGATGGTGCCTTGACCTTCCCTAATATATCTCCACAAGGTGACATGAACCAGCCCTGCAGCCTCAGGCAGGCCACAGCCCCTCCCTGGGCCTAAGCAAAGAACAAGAAAAAACCATCAAGCTGGGTGCAAGGTTTGAGATATAAATAGTAGTAAGCTGTTTTCCTGGAGGCAAATGGTCCCCTGTGGACTAATGGCCATTCCTGGCTCCTCCTACTGTGTCCCCACCCCAGCCCCAAAGCTAACCCAGTGGGAAGGCTGCAATGGCTCCGGCCACCCCCAGCCCAGCCCTTTTGCTGACAGTATAACCTTCAAGAACCTGAAATTCCTGAGTGGTCCCCAGAGCCCAATGCATCTTGAAAGAAAATTTGTGTAATGTCATTTCAAGCTGTCCCTAATCCAGAATTATTGAAGGGGGGTGGGACTGGGACCTGGGAATTGCCTCTGACACTTGACAAATACTTGGCTTTGTGTAAATGGACAGGCTCCTGAAATAACTGCCTTTAGATGTCACATGAAGAGAAATTAATTCTTTATTAACTTCCGCAATGATAATCTAATAAACCCATTGGGCCTGCAGGCCCCAGCATTTAAAGAGCTTGGTGGTTTGGATGCAAATGTTTCCCGACCCCATTTTGTCGGGAATACCCTAGTGGAGAAGAGGAATAATTGGCTCTGGAGGTCAGGTGTCTGCTCAGGGTCAAGGCAGTGACTTTCTTGGCTCCATACAGACCGAGGACACCGGGCAAGGCTGGCTCTGGGCCCACAACTGTTCTGGGTTTTCTGGGGTAATTGTTTCAAATAGGTCGTCCTAAAGCATGGCTGTCTCTAGTATTCACTCAGATGTACAAGGCTGCTGAGCTTCCCCAGCCTTGCTAAGAAACAGCCTCCCTGGTCCTTCTTTCCACTCCTCCATGCCCCCATGTGCTGACTCCAAAACCCCTGTCCTCATTTGTAGCTTACAGTCTAGTGGGCAGCAAAGAACAATGTCAGCCGTCATCATTAACTGAGAGAAATGCTCCAGCAACAAAGAGCGTCAGGAGAGGTGCACTTATAGTGTGGGGGTCTGCGGTATGGGAAGCCGTCCAGACAGGACTTCTGGATCTTTCCAGGAAGGCCAGGTTCACTCCCTGCGTTCCACACAGACAGAAACATCAATGTGAATGTCTACCCTGGAGGCAGGAAGAACAGAAAACAAGGTAGTGGAGGCTGCAGCGGCCTCCAGGGTAGGGAAATTCCCCAGGATGCCAAGGGAGGAAAGATTTCGGCCTGACCTCTCATCCATCCCTGCTTGCTTACCTCCCAAAACAGGGCACTCACTACTACCCAAGGAGGCCCCCAGGAAACCCGTAACTGTTCAGTCCCTTCAGAATGAGTGTGTAAGAGAGACTTGTTTATGCACATTCACACACCACATATAATTAAAGAATAATAAAGACATACCGAAGACTAGTAAAGAAATGAGTTGTTCAGTCCATGGTACTAGAGCAATGGTCCAACCATTAGGAATTCCCTAATGGATTTAAAGGCTAAATTAAAAAAAAAAAGAAAAGAAAAGAAAAAGAAGATCAGGAAAGGTTTTCTAAGCATAAAAACAAGGGGGAAATTCATGGAAAAGATAATAAATGTGACTACATTAAAATTTTTTAATTTTTCTGTGCTATAGACTCAGGCATGATAATCAATACCACTTCTTAAAAGGGGCAGATGTCAAGGCAGATCATTCATACAGGAGGAAATACAAACAGCTAATATGCATATGGAAGAACTGCTCTGTCGGATGTAAAATCATAGGAAAGTAGATTAAAGTGACTGTAAGATACCACTTTCACCTCTCACATTGATTTCTTTTTTAATTCAATGCTGAGGATGGGCAAGATGTGAGCTCTCTCGGATTGCTAGCAGAGGTCCCAATTGTTACATTCCCTCTGCAAAGCAGCCTTCCAACACGCATGGAGACTGTAAGGGGCTTTTATAATGGGCCCTCCATCACACGGAGTGAGTGATCCTAAAGAAGGGAGTGAGAGAGATCCCTGAGATGTACTAATCAAATACAAAATGTGGACTTCTGGTTGGGGGCCAGTTCAGGTCAACTGAAGGCAAGAAGACTTTTTTGTGATAATTAAAAAAAAAAAACACCTAATGTGACCAGATACAAGATGGCACTGAAGAAATTATTCTTCGAGTTTGCAGTGTGATGAAAGTGTTCTTTCTATCATTTGAAGAAGTTGTTTTACTGTCAAATTTAATCTGTGGGCTTTATTTTATACAGAACATTTTGCTGAAACAATATTTGTGCAGAGAGGTATTAGACGGGGCACTGTAAACTGAAAATAATTTTAGCGTGTTTATGGTGGGTCTTGCTCTTTGTAGTCTCAGTGGAATTTAGGCATTCTGGCTATAAAAACAAACTCAAAATCAATTATGAGCCAAATACCTCATATAAGTTATGGTACATAGTCCAAGAGTTGAATATTAGACCACCGGTGTGAACTCGGGTGTTAAAAAAAAATATATATATATATATATATATATATATAAGATTATATATAATATATGTATATATTATATATATATTAGTCTTTGAAAACTGCTTGTGGGTTAAGGAAAATAAAAGAGCAAGAAAAAATTGGATTTACCTTTGGAAATGAATATATCTGGACATCAAAGAAAATCTAGAATGCTAATCGTGGTCCTACATGGGAGGTTGGGGTTGGGGCAAGATGGATCTTTGAAGACCTGGCCGGGGAAGGGGGTGAGACACCAGTACAGAAATCTTGGTGCTCTGGCATTTTGAAGTATCAACTCTACAATCCAAAGAAATGTCTCTTTCTCATATTTTCACAAAGAACAGAGCCTCTCTTTCTCTCAAGCAGGAACCTGCCTTTCTGGAGTCCCCCACCAATACTGTCACCTACCGGGAATCACCCACAGCAATTCATCTCTACCTCTCACTCGGAAGGCATAGCTACCTTCTCTAGGTAGGCTCAAGGGGTCCTAGATCTTGTTTGGATTATAGGTCACACACCTGAACCCAACTGATCTGATCAGTCAAAGAAGCAGCCAGCTCCCTCGAAGTAGACTCCTAACAATCAGCTTTGAAGTATATCGGACGTCTATTAATGTATATTGTGTCCCTTACAAAACTGTTTTCTTCCAGCTTCAACCTGCTGTAACGTGCTCTGTTCTTTGATGGCAGGGCTGGGACTTTGTAAACCGTGTTCCTCCCTGGGCCAACGTTGCTGCCAATGTGAGCCTTAAAGGATGAGAAGAAAGAAAGCTTTCTGTTTTTCATTTTTTGTTCTGGATTGTGGCCTCTGAGAACACTACCTCATGCTGCCAGAAGCACACCATCCCAGTAAGTAACTGATTCCAATAGGCAGTGCTTTCCATCATAGGCCCAGCTCACTATGTACTCAGAAACATCAGTCCCTGTAAGCTAACATCTTCCCTGAGGCCTACATTCTAAACCCTTGGGGCTTCCCCCAGCTTCAGATTTTTAATACTCTAGCCTCTTCCCTGGGTTTCCTCTGCCCCAGACAGTTGCTTTCTGCATCAAACTCTTGAGTTCACTTTTTACCTTTTTAGTTTTCTATTGCTTGTGTGTGTGTTTACACTCTGTGCATTCCTGGTTCCTGGTGCCCTCAGATGCCAGCAGACATCAGGTCCCCTGGGATCTGGAGTTACTGACAACTGATGAATTGCCATGTGGGTTCTGGAAACCAAACCAGTCCAGTGCAAGAACAGCCAGTGCTCTCATATACTGAACTATCTCTTCAGCCTCGCTCGTTTTTAAAGTAGAATTCCTCCCATTGAAACCTGCTGTGGATTCAGTCTCCTGAGTGGACCCTAGAGAATGCACCACCTCCAAGTTCTATCTTCCTGAACTGGGCATCTAATCATCTAATGAGTCATTTCCTAGATTCAGTTTCTGTCCCTTCCTATTGGGTTTGAACACAGACCCAACTTGTACCTACCCAAGTAACTGACATATTCAGTCAAAACATCACCCAGGACAGAGGCCTGTATGAGCCATCTAAGACCTCCCTCATTTCCCTTAAAGCATTGGCAAGAGGCCCTTCCTCCTGTCTAGGTATGGGGACTTGTAAGTCACACCAGAGCTCAGACAGAGCTGAAAAGAAAGCCAAATGTGAACTGCTTGAAGAACAGGAGACAAAGCAAGGGAGGAGCCTGGCTGTCTCCGGGGAGGATGGCCCTCCACAGCAAGGACTCTTGTCACTTGGACAGAACCACCTTCCCTTGGAGCACTTAGGGAGTTAGCACTTAGCACTGAGCGTTTAGGGATTGCACACGGAAGCTGCAGCACAAATATCAGAGGTCTATTTTGTAAACTGCTTGTCAATTACATAATTTGCCCAGGAATAATTTTTACATCTAATTAGCACAAATTGTCTTGCATACACACCAAAAAAAAAAAAAAAAAAACAAACCACTAAGGAAGATGTATCTAAAAATAACACACAGGGCTTTGGATACCTTAATTAGAAACACTTCCTTAAAAGTGAAAACAAGCAAATTTGCAAATCAAAGAGGCTCCAAGGTCAGGCCCAGGGACCCCAGCTCCTGTCAGAGAATCTAGGAGGTGTCAGAAGGACCGATCTCACTGGGGGGGGGGGGGGGAGGGCAGGTTGTTTAGAAAACAAGGAGTTGCCCAGCTTATCTCTACCTGATCTTTGAAAGTGGGGACCCCAGAAGTCATAAAGAGTGAACGTGCTCTCTCTGACACACTCCCACCCTGGGTGCTGGGCCCATCTACATGGCTTATGTGCTCTTGTCCTCTACGTCTGTGACTAGATGCATGGTCCAGACCCGAAGATAACTCTTATACAGAAGGCATGTCATCACTGCTTGGGTGCTCTGGCTGTCGCAAAACCCTCATTTGCACATTGACAAAGATGACCCCCAGGTTGGTTCAGATAACACTGATCCCACCGTCAAGACACTCCAAAAAGCCAGGCTCCTGGTCCCCAGCCAATAGCTTTTTATTCCCTCTCTGTCCTACCTCCAACGCATCACTGTATTAGGGTTACCTGGTTACTATTATTTGGGTTACTTGATTACCTGCCATTGCTGTAACCAAGTCCTACATGTTGAAGACAGCAGATGCAATGCTCTGAAGTTCTTGAAATGAAAGTCCACGGTCAGAGTGTCTGGGTCCCTCTTAGGCAGTTGGTGAGGAGCTATCTCTCATCTTCTTGCTAAGTAAAAACCTTGGCTTAGAGAGGCTGCACCCCCCAAACCCCACCTTCAGCTTTCCAAGGCCTTCTCTCTGTACCACCTCTCCATCTCAACCTCTGTGAAAACTCCTCTTTCCATTAGGACATGGACCATATTTATGAGGGCCTGCCTACAGCCCTCAGTTTAACATGGTATTTTGGGAATTGCTGATTATTGATTGAGGCCCCATTCCCAGGTGGCAGGTGAGATCACCACAATGCCTGCTAAGGGTACAGTGAAATCCATAAGGCAGAGGAACATCTGGGGAAAACACGACTGACAGTTCTCCGATAACCCCGAGCAACACACCTACGTGTTAGAGAGCAGGGAGGTGCACCTTCCTGGCAGCAACACCCCTGCCTCCAGCCACCCAAGGCCTAGAATGTACAAGACTATGAGCAGCAGGCATGGGAGAAGAGAAATGGAAGTAGCTAGATCCAGAGTCCTGCAGCACAGGCAGCTTCATAACAATTAATAATTATTAATGAGTTATTAATAAAGATGAATCAGGACTCTTCCCGAGAGATGCCTACGAGTACTCTAGGCATCTGTAGCACTCACAGCTCTAAACAAGAAGGTAAAAGCAAAGAACTACGAGAAAACCTGGCCAGCAGCCTGGGGACCTCGTAACTCCCTCTTCCCTTCTGGAGCCCTGCTTTGTCTGAACCATCACACAGGAAAGTCCTCCCTTTCCTCCCGAATGGGACGAGCATCACAGAACAGCGCTCTGGAAGCTTCTGTTAAATCGTCCATAGAAAGCCTGAGGCTGGAGCCTAGCTGGAGCCTGAACCCCAAGTTATGGTTTCTCCAGGCCCAGGTCAGCCTAATCAGCTGAACAGAGGAAATGAGAACCAGAGTGGAAAGTAGGGGGACCTCCTCAGCTCCAAGCCCTCGGAGAATCAGCTAACAGAGACAGATACAGCAGTTAGTTGACAGCAGTTATGGCGGCGACAGCTCAGCTCTATCTTCAAAAGCTTCCTGTGTGTCAGGCAGTAGGTATCAGCATCCCGCCTCACCGGGAGGAAACTGAAGCTAAGAGAGGTTGTAAGAATTCTTTTAGAACACAGAGCTGCCAGGGCTTGGGACAGAACCCTAAGGTAGACCTAGCATGGCAGTGGAGTTGAAGAGGAGAGGAGCCAGGAGGAGTAGAAGAAGGGTAGAAAGTGAGAGTGAAGGGAAAACAAAAAAAAGGAAGAAAGACAAGACAGAGGATGGGGTGATGGGAGAAGGTAGGAAGGAGGAATGGAGGAACACATACACTGCCCAGGTTAGAGAGCACATTTAGGGCCCAGAATGGTTGGTCCCTCTATGCCCTGTGCCTTATGCCCTGTGCCCTATGCCCTATTGCACTTTTCTTTTGATGTTCTGGGCTTCCTCTTTTGAGATTCTCAGCGAGTTTGTATTTGGGAATAATTGTAACATAATTTGATGCATAATTAGGGCAGAATAGAAGACTGCGTTTTTAACTACCCATACATCCCCATCTCATTTAAATAATTCCTAATCTATCTCAGCAGACTGCCTGTGCTGCACTGGTGTGTATTGAACTGAGGATAATGAAATAAGAGATGGGACAGAGGAAATGCTATTTCAGAGTCTGAAGATCACCAATTAATGACATGAAAAACCGAGAGGGACCCCACTCCTTAATATCCCCTACGCAGGGCACAAATGCAGGCTCCTTGGTCAGCCCCCAAAGCAATTAGGACAAGACAGGGGACCAGGCAGGAAGAAGAAATGGTGTCTGACACATGGGGAGTGTTAAATAACATTTTTTTTAATTGAGCTTAGGGGCTGGGGAGGTGGCTCACTCAGGAAAGTACTTGCCACAGAAGCAAAGGGGGCTGAGTTCAGAACCCTAGGAGCCACACCAAAAGCCAGGAACACCAGTATAAACCTGAAATTCCAGAGCTGGGAAAGCCTATAGGCAGCTTCCTGGCCAGCTAACTTGGTTGAATCAGTGAGTTTGGGCTTCAGTTAAAAGTTGCTGACTCAAAATAATGTGGGCAGTGATTGAGGGATATATCCAGTGTTGAGAGAGAAAGACAGAGACAAGAGACAAAGAGACAGAGACAGAGAGACAGAGAGAATTGATCTGTATAGCAATAACACCCTTTCACAAAATATGCATCCCTGTCCCCACTTCACGCCCTCATCAGACTCACAAGATTGATTTGGGGACAGGCTAGCTCAGCGCTTGAGGCTGGCCTTCCCAAACCCACATGGGAGGCAGACTTCTATCCCAGCAGGTCTGAATGCCTGGAGGGAATCCCTGTACCCAGAAACATCCTGTCCCCCAGCCATTCCCTCATGTCAGGGTCTTTCTGCTCCAACAGATGGTTTCCTGTGGGCTGCCCCCGCAGCCGCAGAAGGGAGAGCTGCTGTTTAGCTAGACCCCAGCCCTTTCACAGGCAGGTAAAACTTTAACCAGAGCCCTTTGGCGGGGCGCTGGGCCCTGCGCTCCCATTCAGGATGTGATAAATGACTGCTGTCAGTGCGACATGAATGCTCATATTGAAAAGCCCTGCTTTCTGTCTCCCTCCCTTTCAGGCCGCCAACTTCTTCTCTCTCTTAAGTCACTGGGTGTCACTCACATGTCACCCTTATCTTGAATGCCTCCCAGTCAGGGACCCCTGCTCCTTCTGCCCCTCTCTACCCACCTGCCCCACCCCTGCCCCTGCTCTCAAGGTCCCTCTCTTCCCTCCTCTACCCTCCTCTTCCCCCTTCCCAAACCCTCCCGTCCCTAGCTCTTCCTCCTGCAGTCCTGATTTGCCCCATTCCTGTCTGCAGACCAGGGAAACCTTCCCCATCCCCTGTGCTGTCACCACCACTACTGTTGGTCCTAGGCACATGAATGCACTGATCCCACGTCCCCGTGTGGCCCTTCATGGTGAAGTATCCTGGCAATGGTATCATGTAGCTGTTCATGGTGGAGTGTATTGGCAATGGTACCACACAGGCCATCCGAAAGGGAAGGATAATAGCATTGAGCAGGAACCCCTGGATGCAAACAGAGAGAGTTGCCTCACACATCCTGAAGCTGCAAGTCCTCAGCCGGTACACCAGGCTGCATCGTCTACACTGTATTTCAATGGGGCAGAGACACCAAACGCTATCCATTCTGCAAATGGACATCGAAAATTGCTGCTCAGAGCCTCTGCTCATCGGCCTGGAAACCCTGCTGGCACCCCCAACTGGAGATCCCAGCATGGCTTCGCACTGTACAGCTCACAGCTAAGCTGAAAAGAGCCATGCTCTCTTGCTTCCCCCCAACCCTCCCCGCCCCCAGGCACCACGTCTGAGGCCTTAACCTGCTTGCTTCCTTTCTTTCCTCACTCACAGTTAATCAGCCGTAGGAAGTGGCAAAGACATGGAGTTAAAACCGCCTCAGGCAGGAATGCCACGCCATTCTTGGGAAGGCAGGACACATCTTTTCCTGGGAATGTAAATGGCAGTGAGAAAGCTTCACTTGTTCAGTGAGCTCTCCTACCCTCTACTCATCAGTCCAAAAAGGAGGGAAATACGAATGGCCTGAACAGTAAGGTAGGTAGGGGCTTATGTGCGTGCGTGTGGTGTGTGCGCACATAAAGCATGTGTGCAGGTACACATACAATATGGGAGTGTTCACGAATGCATGTGAGAGCCAGGATAACCTCAGATGTAATTTATAAAGCATAGTCTACCTTATTTTTTTGAGACAGGGTCTCTCATTGGTCTGTAACTCACCAAATAAGTCAGGCCAGCTAGCTAGCAAGCCCCAGGGAGTGCTTTGTCTCTGTCTCCCTTTTTCTTACATGAGTTTTTGGAATTGAACTATGTTCTCATGCTTGCAAGGCAAGCACTTTACCACCTAAAACTGCTGTTTCTTTACACACGGAAGTGAGTAGCTTGTGTTTTCTTAGCACTAGGTACATGCTGGCCTCATACTATGCTGGGCCCCTCAGGACTATCTTCATGTACATTGCTTCCCAGGACTGTCTATTTGCTAATTACAAAGCCTTAGCATTGTGGGAAACAGGTGAGGGCATACATTAGGCACTGCTAAGTCTTCTGTTTCCAACACACCATGAAGGAGGAAAGCAACGGCCTCACTCACTCTGCACAGGGTCTTCCCTCTGCCTCAAATACAAGCACTCCCATGGGCTAACAGGAGCCTCTGGTGTGGGTCTCCAAGGGACCTAGGTACCCACATCTGGATTCCTACAGCTGAGGCCATGGTCCTGTGAAATGCCCTCCAAAGTAGGATTCTTGGATCAAATATATTGAGGAAATATATACACCCTGTTTTGCCACAATGAATATCAGTCATGAGAGGTTATTCAGATCTCTGAGGGAGTCCACAGTAGACAAACCTCAGAACCCAGAGTTTCCCACCCATACTTGATAAGCAAGCAGCCATCAATGTGCTCCAGGGCACATCACCTGTATTACTCTACTGCACATGGCCATACATTGGGAAGCGGATACCATCCTTGTCCCATCAGAAAGGTAAAGGGAGAGAGATCCCACAAGGTTAATTCTGTCCTATAAGGTTCCATCTCTCTAGCAGAGCTGGGACTCTCTGAGTACTGAGCTGGTCACTGGCCATCTGATTCTTGAAGTATGAGAAGAAACTTAGGAAAATCAGACGCCAACTTACGGTTAGAAGGGAAAGAAGACAGTAGTGTTTTCTCAGCGTGGTGGCCTTTAGGCTACGAAAAAGACATAGAAAACAACCAGTATCGGGAAAGGTGAGGTGATGAAAGAGGAAGGGCGAGGGCACGCTGCCAGTCGGTCCTGAGTGGAGCCATACCTCCCTCAAAGAGTCCTCTATCTAACTGCCTCTAGCACAGTTGCTGCTTCTGTGCCTTCTCCAGGCTGACAGACCCTGGAGATCTGCCCAGCTTGCAATCTGTTTCACGAACTGGCTTATTTCTCTCCCTAGTCAGCAATCAGGGCATCCAGATAGAGACTAGCCTCCCTACCCTGGTTTGGAAGAAGCAAAAAGAAGTCATCAGATCTGAATCAAAAGGATCCCACTATAGAGATGCAGAAGGGCTGGGCTGGCCAACCCCTGGGATACTACAGCTGTCTCCTCAGGGTGTCATCCACTACCATCTCCAAAAGATGTTTAGGGGCTCCAGCCAATCCACATCCGTCAGTCCACTCATAGTTTTAACATAATGTTTGCATTAACTCTTTGTGAGAATTGCATAACATGCATACGATGTATTTTGATCATATTCACACATATTCACACACGCATACTCCTCCCAACTCCTTCGAAATTTACCATCCCTTACCCCTCCTCCCAACTTCATCCGTTCTCCTTTAAAAAAAAAAAAAATCCCATTGAATCACATTGTGCTGTCCATACATTCGTGGATGTGGTCCCATTTACCCAAACATGATCAACATACCAGGGATCACACCCCTAAAGAAAACTGTCTCTCCCTCCCTCTGTAGCCATTGACTGTCAGTAACTCCTCAGCCGGAGATAGAGACTAGGACACTATCTCTAATTGCATCCTGGAATGTTGACTGGCTGTATTTCCTGCATCTTATGCACTGATGCCATGAGTCTATGAGCACAGCAGCCCTGTCAGGTTCAGAAGACTGAGACCTCTGGCCACCCACAGCACAAAGAAGCATCTCTGATAGGGTCTGATAGCTGCATTGAGTATGGATAAAGATTCAAGACTCTACCTACTCACATGTTTAAACTGCTACCTTCTGTATTCCCTGTGCTGGTGTCCACTCGGTCTCAAAGATGGAGCTTAATTCCTTAAGCCTATTCATTCCCTGACAAAATTTATTTCCCTATAAAATGTTCTAGATTGAATGTGATTGTTGGTTACACACAGCAAAAGGCAGCTTGACACATAGATATTTTTTTAATACATTGTTGAGACACGACTCATAATGAGTTATAATAGGGCAAGTGTCATCATCAAAGAATGCAACAGAGTTTCTGCTAAGATGGCAAAATAGAAAATCAGCTACCTTAGTTTGGGGAGGGACAAGAGAGTGGGTGTGTAGAGAGAATCTCCAAAGGCTGTTCATCAAACAGCACAGTACAGGCATGAAAGAGAGAACAAAGCCTTGTGGGGCCACCCCTGAATGTGTTGTCCTGGTCCCTTCCCCTGCCGAGCAAACAGAGACGCTAAGTACTTGTCCCAGAGGACATCACTGTTAATTGGTATTGGCAATTTTTTTAACTGTGTATGTGTGTGCATGTGTATGTAATGTGTCTGTCTATCTCTCTGTGTGTATCTGCATGTGTACCTACACAGGGTGGGGGTATGGAGGTCCTAGAACAACCTCTAATAATGAGTTCCCTCCTTCCAGCATGTAGGTCCCAGTGAACAAACGCAGCTCCTCTTGGCAGCAAGCACCTTGACCTGCTGAGCCATCTTGCTAGCCTGGTACTAACAAAGCTTGAACATGAGTCTGCTTGACTTTGGTGCCTCAGTCCCTACCACCCCCCAGCACTGCCAGCAACCACCACCAAATGGATGCTGAGAATCTCTATGAATGAGAACCCCTTCCCTGGCCCCAACATGTGATTTGCCCTGGGCATCATCTGAGTTGAGAGCAAGGAGCTGGACCAAAGACACAGCTCTCAGGCCCCAGTGAGAGTGATGCTTGCAGGGAAAAGCAAGGATGCTTTCTCTGAGGCAAATCTCTTCTGCTGGTGACCTAGTGCTGAAGGATGATCCAATGCCAAGACTCACTCATGGGTAGGTGTTTTTGGCCTGCAACCAAAGCATGATCACCAAGCTACTGCTGCTTATTGTTATCAGTCTAGTTCTAGGCCATAGCCTTGAAATGAAGCTTGCAAACAACTATCACTATAAGCCGTTCTAGATTTCTATTACAAAAACAAATTTTGCATCATTAAGAAAAAAAAAATGTCAGTTGCAAGTTTTTCATACCACTTGCATTCTGGATCTTAGAAAAAAAATGCAAAAGAGGGAAACTTATAAGCTTGGGCCTAAAGTGAGAATCGCCTCATTATTATTAGTGAATAATCACTTTCATATTAATGAATTAACTTTAAAATATCAGGCTTAACTACTAATTAACCTCCAGTCGATGCTTTAAATAAATTTTATTATACTTACTTTCCAAAGTGAAAATATCATTAATAACATATGTTCAATGTTATATATCTTTCAAATGCTATAATTAATAGAAAGAATTTTATAATTTTCCAAGCTTGCTATTTTTAAGCAGTGTTTAAGGACAAGGCTGAGATCAGAGGGGAGTAGGTATCTAGTCAAGAGTGTCCAGCCAAGGTAGAGTGAGCAGCTGAGCACACAGTAACTCCACGGCCACATAAGGTGTAGAACCCATAAAGTGCCATGATTTCTTCCTCTTCCAGACCCAGCTGGCCATGTGAGTCCCAAATTCAGATCAAATGGAGCAAGGCACCAGGCTCACATCTGGGTACCAAGAGGCCTGAGCAATCTATTCTCTTTTATTCCCCAGAACCTTCTCCAAAGATTTCCAAGGACTGGGAAGATGGTCTCCCTCACAAGCACTCATCCTGGCCACTTAACATGTCCCTGAGACATGTAGAGACATGGGGGTCACTGTGAACTCTTGTCAAGTGCTGAGAGTCTAAGATGCACCTCCACCCGTTATTTTACTGCATCCCCATAACGTTCCTAAGGTAAACATGGCGGAGACTGTCAATGTGGCCAAACCTACCTGCCCTCCTAAACTTCCCAGCCTCCCTTGAAATGGGTCTATATCCATTCAGCAACTGGGTTGTTGTCAGTGGACTACAGGAGGAGGCAGTGGGTACAGCTTCCAGGCCTGACCTGAATGTGCCATATGCACTCACCGAACATTTTTCCATAAAAGAAACAACTTGTGAATACCTGAGGCTTTAGAGGCCATGTGGGCTTTCTCACAAGAACTCTGTGTGGCCATGTTAGTGTGCAAGCAGTTCTAAATAATACGGAAGCAAATGAACGTGCCTGTGTACCAATAAAACTTCACTTTAGCAAACCAAATGGAGGCTGACTGACATCGGAGTACAATTTGCAAACTTCTGTCACTAAAATATCCCACTAAAAATTCAGTCTTTTTTTTTTCAGATGGTCTAGCAGAAGACCCCTTGTGGAAGACAGAGCCTGGCTCCCATGTGTCAAGGGGGCAGAGGGCTGCCTAACCCACACTGTACTTGGATGAAAGCAGGAGGTAGCCAGGGACCTGGGGGTTGTTGGTTACAGCACCTTGTGGTACTTCTTTTATTATTTCTGGCAGCTTTTGAAAATGAAAGTCAGAGATGAAAGGGGTTAAAGCTGTTCACAAGGCTAAAAATAGTAAGCTCAGGGTTAAGGATGACTGACGGCCTCCTGTGCTGGTCCTACCCTGTTTTTAACACTGTGTTCGCATCCTCAGCCAACAAGTACCGTGAGGTCACGGAGGCCGAACTGGAATACAGGTTTCCAAAGCCCATCCTTGCAGCCGTGCTCAGACTACTTCCTGAGAAAACCCTGAGGAGTCCTCACACCCTGCTGTAGCCCCTGAGGCATTTCCTACGAGGTGAGCCTCCTCCAAGGCCCCAGTCCTCCTCCCACAGACATTGAGTCAGGTATGAATATATTTGGTGTTTTACTTACTAGTCAGAAGGGATGGTTTCATATGCAATGCCATGCCGTGTGTGTAGAGGTCAGAGGATAATTCTGTGAAGTTGGTTCTCTCCTTTCACCTTTGTATGCTCTCTACATGTTTGTGTGACAAGTGCTTTTTACCCACTAAGCCATCTCGCCGGCCCCCTAGACGCGGATTTTAAACATATACCAGCTTCAGTGTAGAAGTCAGCCCTGACATCTATAAAATGGCACTAAATCCTGCTTTTATGAGTTCTTGTTACATTCAGCTATGTGTTTTATCACAGTGGCTGGAAATGTACTAAAGGGAGTTAATAATCCAGCAGTGCTGGAACCCCAAGCCAAGGCTCCCCACAGGCAATTCTAGCAATCCTGCCTCTCAGCTCTCGATCCATTCCTGCGATGTACCCGTGCCCTCAGCCAAGTGAAGTGTTCAATGGTTGGCTCAGAGAGGCCATCCTTTGGCCTGAAACCCCAAAGGTTAAAAGGAAGCTGGTTGGGCCAGAAATGAAGGGAGGGTGTTCCAGAGAGAGGACACAGCAGCTCAGATGAGATGTGGGGACAGGTGGATCCCTAGACACTCTGGGTTAGCTAGCCTGGCCTACAGTGAGAATTTCCAAGCCAATGAGAGACCTTGTCTCAAGCAAAAGGTGGGAGGTACCTGAGGACAGATGACATTTGAGATTAACCTCTGACTTCTATACATGGCTATATATACAATACTCACATGTGTTTCATATACACAAGGTAAAATTAAACAAACATGTTAAAGAGAAAACCCAGCCCCTACCTCACTCTGTCTCACATCCCCATAATGTTTCTGAGATAAATATGGTAGAGACTGTCCATGTGGCCAAACCCACCTGTCCTCCTATACTTTCCAACTTCCCTTGAAATAGGTGTACATTCATTCAATATATGGGGTGTCGCCAGTGGACTGTAGGCAGAAGCGGTGGGTACAACTTCCAGGTTTTTGAGGTATGATCCCTTCCTCCTCACACACATGCCTGACTCAATGCCGTGAAGTCTTCACCAGAACCAAGAGGATGCTGGCCCCATCCTGTCAATCTCCAGAACTGAGAGCCATGCGAACCTCTTTACTTTATAAAGTCACCCTGCCCCCCAGTGACAGTAACAAAAAAAACGTGGCTAACGTACACACTGAGACTTTGCAGAGAGGAGGAAAAGTACTGCAAGAAGCCACAGGTGCTAAAAGAGAGAAACAGCATATCACAGTGTTCAGGGCCATCTGATGCTATGGAGGAGCTAAAAAGGCAAAGCTAAGGGTCCCTTGGCTTTGGTGACATGAAAGTCACAAATTCTCATGGGCCACACTGCATCAAACAAAAGGGAAGCAAAAATAGACTAACGTACAAGAGCATGGCTCATCAAGAAGACAGAAACACACAAACAACACTGTGTCTAGAGGAACCCAGAAGAAAGGATCAAGGGACATTCTTGACCTAGGAATCAAGGGGACTTCTAAGGGAAGGCTACACTTGAGTACAATGAATGGGAGTTTATTAGACTCATGTGGAGACAAAAGAAACATCACAAGCTAAAGTGTTGGAGTGATATAGTTCAGGAAAACAAGAGAATCTCTTCCTCCAGAAGAGCTGAAGAGATGATGCTGAGGTAAGAGGACAGAGGGCAAGAGGTCAAAGACCTTCAAGCCTATGTAGGAGTCTCAGTTGACTCTGAGGCAAAGAGATATGTGGAGGGTATCTCATTTGCACATTTAAAAAGGAAAGGATCATCCTGAGTGAACTATCCCAGAAGCAGAAAGACACACATGGTATATACTCACTCCTATAGATATATAATATAGGATAAACCTACTAAAATCTGTACACCTAAAGAAACTAATCAAGAGGGAGGACTCTGGCTAAAATGCTTAATCCCTAGCCAGAAAGGCAAAGCAGATGGATATCAGAGGAAGAAAACAGGAAACAAGCTAGGAGCCTGTCACAAAGGGCCTCTGAAAGGCTCTGCCCTGCAGAATATTAAAGCAGATGCTGAGACTAATGGCCAACTATTGGGCAGAGTGCATGGAATCTTATGAAAGAAGTGGGAAATAGTAAGATAGGGAGAAGACAGGAGCTCCTCAAGGAGAGCAACAGAACCAAAAAATCTGAGCACAAGTGTCTTTCCTGAGACTGATACTCCAACCAAATACCATGCGTGGAGAAAACCTAGAACCCCTGCACAGCTGTAGCCCATGGCAGTTCAGTGTCCAAGTGGGTTCCATATTAATGGGAACAAGGACTGTCTCTGACATGAACTTATTGGCCTGCTCTTTGATCACTTCACCCTGATGGGGGAGCAGCCTTAACAGGCCACAGAGGAAGACAATGCATCCACTCCGAATGACAGCTGATAGACTAGGATCAAAAGGAAGGAGAGGAAAACCTCCCCTATCAGTGGACTTGAGGAGGGGCATGTGTGGAGAAGGGGGAGGGAAGGTGGGATTGGGAGGGGAGGAGGGAGGGGTTTATGGGGGGTATAAAGTGAATAAAGTGTAATTAATAAAAATTTTTTTAAAAAAGAAAGCAGCTTTTCTAAATACAAAAAAAAAAAAAAGGTCACTAACCTTGGTTAGCTGGACACTAATCTGATGAGAAGCCTTGCACAGACATCTCCCATAGGCCTCAGTTCTACCCTTTGAAGTTAAAAAATAAGACATGCCTTCCCCCTTCTTACAACCCAAGCCTCCCTTAGATGTAAGAGTTGGTCCATTTGGAGCTGGGGTATAGTTGAGTCAGTAGCATGCTTGCCTAGCATGCAGAAGGGCTGGGCTCCATCTCCAGCACTTTGTAAGCTGGGTGTGTTGGCACACGCTGTAATCCCAACACTAAGGAGGCAGAGGCAGGTGAATTGATGTTTGAGTCCCATCCTCAGCTACATAGGAATTTTGAACCCAACCTGGGTTAAATGAGACCATCTCAAGACAGAAAATCAAGAATCTCAAACAAACAAAAGAGAGTTGATACATTTCGGAGAACTGTTTGTT
Organism: Pachyuromys duprasi; assembly: GCA_028658305.1. Taxonomy (NCBI): domain Eukaryota; kingdom Metazoa; phylum Chordata; class Mammalia; order Rodentia; family Muridae; genus Pachyuromys; species Pachyuromys duprasi. The sequence continues at coordinate 133,349,025 of CM053766.1, read as the reverse complement.
TGATACGAATGAACTCCCCTAGTAGGGTCTGGCTTTTGGAGCTATCATTTAGCTTAAGATTTTGCAAAGGCCAAGCCATGCCATCAACATGTGTAGGAGGCTTGTCCCCAAATCTCTGGTGAGGATGAGAATGGAAGACTCCGTTGTGGCCCAGGGGAAAGGCTGACATTGGTGAGATATCTGTGTTTATCTCCCACTGTTTGACATCTGTTTCCAATTAATTTGCCTGTGTTAAGAGGGATGCTACCCAGAGCACTTGATCCCAGCTCAGCTCTCCAGAGAGAGGATGCCTCAGAGGGGTAAGTTGAACCTGGTTTCCCCCTCCACAACTCCATTCCCCAACTCCCAGGGGCTCTTTTGACCTCCAGGAGCACCTGGCCTGAAAGGCACCCCAATACCTGTTCCACACCATCCTTTGCAGTCATGCTTCTGCAGCATTGGGATGTGTTAGAAGAAATGAAGACAAGCCCATATCCAAAGTCAATGGACAAACTGAGTACAGGGAGAGAAGGTGAGGGGTGTGGAAGAGGCAGGAAGGCAGGAGCTAGGCTGTGCAAGAACCTGGAGCTCCCACTAAGAGTTCATGTTTCCTCAGTTTGGGTTAGTTGGTTAGTTGGTTTTATTTGACTCTCTCTTTTATTTCTGTGGAGGGAGGGGGTAATGGGGATGAGAATGTTTTGAAACAAGTCTCATATAGCCCAGGCTAGCTACTTTTAGGTAGCCAAGGATAGTCATGAACTCCTGATGCTCCTGCCTCCTCCTTCTAAGTGCTGAGATTACAGGAATGTATCTCCACACTCATTTTACAAGGTAGTGGAGATAGAATCCAGGGCTTGCTGTATGCTAGGCAGACACTCTACCAACTAGCTATGCCCTCAGCTCCAGAAGTTCCTATTTCTACCTTAGGTCTATGGGACATGCTGTGATCCAGTTTACATGTTCTCTCCCTGCCTGTCTCTGTCTTTTGATTCCTTCTCTCTCTCTCTCTCTCTCTCTCTCTGTGTGTGTGTGTGTGTGTGTGTGTGTGTCTTTCTCCTTATAGAGAAGAGATGGACAGGGGCAAAAGGGGATCATTTAGAATTGTGCTTTCAAACACAGCCACCTCACCCACTCTTAGAAATGTAGTTAGTGAAACCAAGACACAAAAATCTTCTGCTTTCTAAATTAATTACATTTACACTCAAATACTACTTGACTCAGCTATTTGAAAACTTTCAGTAAGTTTAGAATAAGTTAGGAATGTGATTCCAACTGTCAAGCTTATAAAACCTAAACACAAATCAAGTGTTTGGGATGAAGATTTTGCAACCCCACTGAAATATGAAATAAGTGTAAAATGTGTGCTGGGTTTTAAAGATTTGCACACTACATGCACACACACACAACTTCAAGCATACATGTACATACCACACACAAAAAAAACTTCAAACACACATACACATACCACATACATACACATTACATACCATACACACACGCACATGTGAATACACATCACCTACATACACATCTTTAAGGGGATGTAAAGTTTATCAATAGTGTTTTATACCAATTATGTTAATATGACAACAATTTGAACATAATGAGTTGAATAAAGCAGAGCATTAAAATTATGGGGCAGGGGAGATGCCTCGGTCAGTGGCGTGCTCATGAGGACCTGCAGTTAAAATGAAAGCCAGGCATAGTGCCATGCATTTGGAATCCTAGCGGTGGGAGGCAGAGACAGGTAGATCTCTGGGACTCACTAGCCAGCCAGCTTGGCCTGCCTAACGAATTCTAGGCCAAACAGAGCTCATTCAAAGAGACAGGACAACACCTGAAAACACCCTGTGTGAATGGATACCAGAGACTGTCATCTAGCATCTCTTTGCATATGTACACGCACACACCATACCACACACACATACACACTACATATACACACCACCACATATACATGTAATACACACATACTACATATACACACTATACACACATGCACACATATATGTATACATGCCACCACATACATGCCACCTACACACCACACACACACATCCCATATACACACACCACACACATACATATACACCACCACATGCATACACACAGACACATACACATACCACACACACACAAATTAAAGTCATCTATTTTGTTTTACTTTTTCAGTGCAGTGCCAAGAAAATGTTGGCCTTTTCTCGGGTTATATTTTATGTTATATTTCCACAGGACAGCTCAGTTGGAAGGAACAATGGTGTTTCAACAAGGGTAGCAGTGGCAAATGCAAAGGCAGCAGATGACGTACATGAGGCAAATTTTGGAGAAGCTTTGGAGGTAACTTGGGGGACTGGCTGCAGGGAATTCGTGAAGAGAAGGGAAATCACAGACAGTGTGGGTTCCAGCTTTGGAGTGGGATTCTGGCTTGAGTCGAGTTGGTACCATGGCCATGAATAGAGAAAACTTTGGGAGCGTAAACATTGGCAGGGGATTCTGTGTTCTTTGGGGATGTGCCAAGTTTGAGATGCCTGCAAGATGTCTAGCAGGCAACTGGATGTGCAGGGCTCCTATGCAAAAGCAAAGCTGATGGCAGAGATCTCAAGGAAGCAAGCAGTTGGGAAAATAAGAACCCTCCTCTAGTTTTGACGGATGGACAGTCATAAGAAGGCCGTTCCTACTCTCAGTCAGGGCAAAACCTGAATAAGCAAACAGTCCCTCCACGACTGAAGCTCTCCTGTGTATCACCAGCTCTCTTCTTCATCACCCTCCTCCTACTCCAGAAGAGACCTTTACTTGGTTCTCCCACACGCCCACAAACTCACCGGGCCAGGCAGGCCTCACAGCAAGCTGTGGGTCAGAATGTTTGCATAGACGCCTCCTGGCATCATTTATCTTGAGGGATGTCAACTCGAAAAATGTTAGTTCATGTCACTGTCAGGGTAAATGCCAAAAATTAGCTTTCTTTCATCAGAAAGCAGAATAATTAACTTTGCAACTGTTTCCAAAACTGCTAATTAATGGGTTTTAGTCACTTGATTTGTCAGGCTGCATGGCGAGCTGAGCCGCAGCCGAGGCCCCTCGAGAATTCCAGTCCTCCCCTCCTCAGTACCTGCCGAACTTGGGAGAAGTTTCAAGTGAACTGGGAGAGCCCCAGGAAATCAGCCTGGATTGGAATGTCATCAGCCTTCTGTCACCTATCTTTTCTACATCGGTGTCCCAGGAAGTCTCAAAATTGTGCTTCTCAAGCTACTGTCTACATGTCCCCAAAACTGAGGGCAGATTAGATTCCAGACTGTCTCTCCCCCAACAAGGGAGGTCCCCACAGACCTCGTGGGAGAGGGTTGATGGCCAGCATGACACTTGCCTCTTACGACCTCAGTTTTCCCATCTATAAAAGGGGTATTTGTGGCTGGAGAGAAGGCTCGCGAATTAAAGAGAACTTGCTGCTTTTCCAGAGGACCCAGGTTTGGTTCCTTTGATCCATAATAGGCAGTTCACAATCTCCCATAAACTCCAGCTCCAGGTGAGCCAATACTCTCTTTTGGCCCCCATAAGCAACACACACAAATAAATAAATAAAATCTTTATTTTTCAAAAATAAAGAATTACAGTGTGGACTTTGTGGTGGAGCTACATGCCAAGTTTGCCAAAAACTTACAGGAGAACCCTCAAGCCGTGGATGTAGCTGTCAACTATAGCAAGCCCTCAACCAACACAGCTACAATCCTTCACTTACACTACACCTGGCTGGCCTCAGGCTCCTTCTCAGCCACACAATCACATCTCATCTCCCCTGAGAACCAGCTTTGAATCCACTGCAGTTACCAGAGAAATTTTCATACTGTGCAAATCTAAGCAAGAGCAAGATTGGAATATTGGTTCCTATTCTAATTCCACCATACTGAGATTTTACTTGCAACTTCTTTGCCTAGAAGCCTTCACAGGGCTTCTGATTACAGATGGAGTATACCTCCACTCCCAGTAGTGGGTGTGGTGTGTGTGTGTGTGTTTGACATCCACAATGGTATAATATTATATCCTCTGTTGTGTCTGGCTACTTGAATTCTGACTACAAATAGCTTCATTTCCTCTGCATGATTGCCATTGACTAACAGAGCTGTGTTCTTGTAGCCTGGGGTGGACTAACAGGAGAGATGTGTATCTAAAGACACTTGGGTGGGACCACAGCTGGGTTGCATATTTCCTCCAAAGTTTCCCCTTGGAGCCAAGCTGAAGCGAATGTCCTTCAGCTGCTTTGTCATGATTCCTCAGCTTCACTTCTCCGAGAGCAGTCCCCAGGTAAAACATTGTCACAAAACTCCCTCCAGGACTGGTAACAAATGGTTGTTGTCTTAGGCCACAGAGTTTTGAGGTATCCTGTTACATGCATTATGAGCTGATACAATTAGAATACTGAAAACCTGGAATATTATCCAGCCATTAAAAATGGTGGCCGCTCGATATATTGACTCTAAAGTATGCCAACAAAGCAATTTTGTTTGGAAAAAAAATTGGTCACCAACAAGTATGTTTAGCAACATTCTTTCTGTTAAAGCAAACAGATCCCTGTTCCCATATGGATTTTCCACTAAAGAGAAATGTCTGGCTCTCTCATAAGGCCTTCACTGTGTTTAGGCCTGTGTGCTAAGATGAAGGACAATCTCTCTCTCTCTCTCTCTCTCTCTCTCTCTCTCTCTCTCTCTCTCTCTCTCTCTCTCTCTCTCTCTCTCTCTGTATTTGTGTGAATGTGTGTGAAAATGAGTGTTTGTGCATGTGTGTGTGTGTGTGTGCATATGGTTTAAGGGAGAACATTTTTACTTTGTTTTTGGTTGCAGAGGTTTCTCTCCATCACAGCAGGGAGGTTGTGATGAATCACCTTGAATCATGGCAGACAGGACAGGAAGGAGAACAGAGCAGTGACGGGAAGGCATGAAGGCAAATACAGGCCCCAGTGAACTATCTCCTCCAGCGAGGCTCACCTTCAGCAATTTCACCACCTCCCAAAACAGTGCCCGCAGTGGGGACCAAGTGCCCTGTAGATTCCTCTCTCTGTGTGGACACAATGCCTGTCTGGAAGTGTGCGACAGCATGGTCAAACTCCTCACTCAGTAATTCAAGCTCCACTGTGACCAAAGTGTGAGCTTCTGGTCCTTTTATATTAATAAAAGAAAAATAAAAACAAAACAACAACAGAAAGTGGCCTGGCTTCATTTTTCCCATATTCTATTGTTGAAATGGTCACTGGCCATATGTGAAGAGAAACAGGCCACCCTCTTTTCATGAAAAGAACATTAAGCAATTTACAACCATCTCTATATTTTGGAGCAAGCCAGACGAGTTCAGCAGCAGAAAGATTCACCCAGCCTGGGAACAGACAACGTGACCCCCACAGCCCTGACAGCTGTACTGTAAGCTGTAACAAATAAATAAACACTAAGCAACAAACGAAAAACAATAAAAATAATGGTTGTTGTGTGCTGTTCTAAGTTACTCTTTAGTTTCGGGGTGACTTCTTCTACAGCAATAGATTACAAATCCACACACTTTTCCCCAACACTGTCCCTCTATCGCTGTCCAGAACCTCACACTGAGTGGGTGTGAGTCAAGGACTGAGCCTATGTTGTATTTCCTGAAGGGATCCTGAGCTTAGAGAATCCAAGAGATTTCTGAGACCAAATCTTCAACACCTGCTCTGAAACAGGCCTCTTGTATTCCTTGCACAAGCATTTTTAAGTTCCTGAGCTTTGGTGTATGTTAAACAAAACCCTGAGACAGAAAGATAAGTAAAAACAGCCAGGGTTCCCCAAATTACAGGAGTCTCTAAGGATACCTCTCTGCCTGGTCCTGTCCTGGGAGGTTTGCCCCAAGGCAGACACTGCCAGATGACCTGGGTTTGTGACCTTTGACTATTCATAGGATCTGTCCCAAAGCCATCCTGCATCCTATTCCTCATTCTTCTCCCTGGCTTCTGACCCCTGGGTTCATTTCCTGTTCTGAACTTTCAGGCCAACGCTTAGACCCAACTCTGACTACTGCTTTCCCTCATAAGCCACAGTTCTCTTTCACTCCGAAGTTTCACACCCAACAAGGTATTAATTGGGCCGTTCCTACTCATCAATGCTAAGAGCCAGAACCGGAAGTCGATATTGCAAACCCGGAAGTTGTTCGTGTCTCATTCTTCCCTCCACAGGCCCTTTCCTCCTCGGCTGATCTCTGAAAATCATCCCAGGCCGGGAGCCATTGTCCCCAGCCAGCCAGGCGCATCTCAGACACACCATCTCCTCGGGCTCTTTTCCTGCTCTGTCTGGATTGGGCTCATTTACTAAAAATTAGTTGGGAATGAAAAAAACCCCTAGTTTATTAGCGTGCTATTATTCCCTCCCGCCATCCCCCTGCAGCATGATGGATTGCCTAGTGAGGGGACGCAGCCCCAGTCGAGGAGCAAGCAAGCTCTGCTCGGTCCCCAGCGCAGACAGATGGGGAGGCCGAGTCCTGACCATGATTGATTAGCTCCGCAAAGCCTGTTGAGCGGAGTTCCATCAAGATTGATGCTTTCTCCTCATAACAGCATTTCCAAAAAGTTTCTATTACATTTTGATTATGTTTATAGAATCTCGCTGGTCCGGGGGAAGATGCAATCTCGTTCCTTCCCAGTGTGTGTCTGCGTGGGCCGCCACAGTGCCTCTCCTAGCCCGGCCTGCGTGGCCCCTTCACAGTGACCTTTGCCTGCTGGAGAGCAAAAGGACCCTGGTGGCTTCCTAAGAACAAGTTAGAGGAAACTAATGTCCACTTTCCTATGTCCAGCGTGGCAGCTCTGGTTTTGAAGGGCCAAAGGTCTAGAGGATTCTATGGCCTAGGCCTGAAGATAGAAGAAGCCTCCAAAGGAATTCCCCCAGATCTGCAGGTGGTGAGGGAAGAAACTGCATGGGCCTCATTTTTTCTGCCCGATTCCCAAGGACACGGCAAGGCCATGTCAAATGTAATAAGCATGATAAAATACATGTTTAAATATTTATATGAGTGTGTGTGTGTGTGTCCATCTTATCCCACAAGGGATTTTAGTGATGCTCAGGGCATGGTGAAGAATGAATAAGGGAGAAGAATTAGGAACAGAGAAATGCAAATTAGGTGAGAATGTCAAGACCAAAATGGGGGAAATTAATATATATGCAGGATATAAGCTACTACTCCATCTTTATGGTTAGACCTTTAATTTGGTCTGAGTTTCCTGACAGTCAAAGTGAAAAAGGAAATAAATCAACTGTTTTGTTGTTTTCTTGCTTTCATTAATAAGAAAAAAAAATTAAGTTCCTTGGGAAATTTGCAGGGTTTTATTGTTGTTGTTGTTTTGGTTTTTTTCCAAATGCTAGGGAGATTTTTACTAGATTTTGGGAGGAGAGGGGTTTACATTGTTTATTTGCTCGTTTATTTGTTTATTGGGGGGAGTTGTGTGTGTGCCAAGGGCACATGTGGAGGTCAGAGGGCAATTCCCACAGGTGCTGGTCTCTCCATCCACCACGTGGATCCAGGGATTGGACTCAGGTCGTGTTTGCTGGCAAATGCCTTTACCCACTGAGCCATCTCTCCGGCCCTGTCGGTTTGTCACCTTTACTGTTGTTTTCTGGTGCCAAGGAGCAAAGCCAGGGCCCTGCCCATGGCTTCTGTGTTGTATCATTCCTTGGCTGTAAATTTCACTGTGATATACCTTGAAAATAAACAATACACTTTTCAAAACATAAAAATTCAAAGCTCCAATTGAGAAGAACCACTGAATTAAACAATGTCCTCAAAATGCCCTTCAGGTGACATTTTATATGACCCAATGGAGGGAGCTGTCTCTTTCTCCCACAGAACCTAGAGATGGTGTTGAGAGCCTAACTTCACAACATATAGGCCATCATTGGGTGTCTATCTCTCCCCATTTTATCTTTCAAGATGGGAGCTCTCACGGAGCCTGGAGTTCATTTCCGCTTCCTGGCTAACCCGCAAGCCTCTAGGCTCCTCCTATGTCCACCGCCATCTCCTCTCCAGTGCTGGGGTCACACATGCCACTATGCCCAGCTCTGATATAAGTGCTGGGGATCTGAACTCGGCTTTTCATGTTCATGCTGCTACTGAAATTACCCACCGAGCCATTTTCTCATCCCCAAGGTTAACTTTCTAATAAATATTCTTTGGACTCTTTCTTTAAAAAAAAAAAATAGTGTGCTAATTTATCAGAATGAAACCAACATCTTCTATGGCAATGTCAAGAATATACAATGGAGGCTAGAGATTTGACTCAGCAGTGAAGATCACTGGCTGCTCTTCCAAAGGACTTAGGTTCAATTCCCAGCACCTACATAAACCACATAGCAGCTCACAACTTTCTGTAACTCCAGTTCTAGGGAATCTGATTCCCTCTTCTGAACTCCTCAAGCATGGATCCCGCGTGATCCACATACATGCAAGAAAAACAATCACGCACATAAAGTGAAATATTTTTTATTTTTATTGTAAAACACCCATGGTTAAGTGGCATATGAAAAAGTGTTCAGCATCACTAGTCATCAGAAAAATTCAAACAAAAACCACAAAGAGGCATCACTTAACATCTGTTAGGACAGCTATCATCAAAACTAAAAGGGTAACAAATGTTGGCAAGGTAGTGAAGAAATTGGGATCCTTATTTCTGATGTTCTTCTGATGTTAATAGCCATGTTCTCTGAGTCATGCTGTGACTCAGTGGTCTAAATGAGAATGACCTCCTCCCCACATAGACTCAGATGTTAGCATCTGTGATTCCCAGTTGGTGGAGCATTTAGAGAAGCTTAGGAGGTGTGGCCTTCTGGGGAAAAGTATGCCTCTGGAGGTGGGCTTTGGACATTTAAAGACTCCCGCTGTTCTTAGGTCTCTAAAAACGTGAGCCCTAAGCTTCCTGCTCCTGCTGCCTGCTTTCACTCTGTAATCATAGACTCTACCCTTCTGGAACCCTAAATTCAAATAAACTTTTTTTTTCTATAAGTTGCCATTGTGATGGTATTTTATCACAGCAATAGAAACATAACTAATGCACACATATTTGCAAAATATTTGAATTTTCTTCTTCATACTTGTAAATATATATGTGAATATGCATGTAATCCAGATTTCACATGAAAAAATACTGTTTCATAATTTTAGAGTATTAAATATTATATAAAAAAGAAATCAAATGCCATTGGTCCCATGCTAAAATGAATGTCAAGTTTCCTCAGCCCTAATTACTTGCAGTATTTCTAGGACCATCATTCAAGGTGTCCCCACCTCTCCTGATCACATGATCCCACTTGAGCCAATTAGGATCATTGTACTTAGATACAGTGTTTCAAGTAGCTGATGGAAGAACAGGAATAACAGAGTCCCCTGATCCCACTGATTATTAGAAATAAGACAATTGGACTCTACCTGAGCTATCTTGTTGACCACACAAGCTCCAAAATAATACTGATTTTGCTTCTTTGGGGGAAGAGTTTTCTCACAGCCTGCAGCAGGAGCTCACTGGTAGAACACTCATCTAGCATTTTCAATTCCCTGGGTTCAACCCACAGTTTAAACAAAACAGAGTTTGCTCAATTTAGCTTGCAACCAAAACAGCCTTCTGAACAGACTAGGAGCTATGACACACATACAAAAAGAGCTCTCAAACTTCAAGAATAAGACTCCAAAAAATCTAAGAAAAGTACAGCAAATTAAACTCAGCAGTTGGTGATCAAGAGATACCCACTCTATAAATGCAAGGTTGGCTTAGCACAGAAGTCAACCAGTGTAATACAGCATATTAATAGAATGAAGGACAAAAAAAATCACCAAAAATGAAAAAGCATGCAATCATCGCATCTGATAGAGGTCAAGTATTCAATAAGATATAATTCCATTTCATAACTTTTTCTAAATTAGCAAATCAGAAGTACAAGGAAACTGCCTCAACCTGATAAAGGCTACCTTTTTTTTTTTAATGGCCATCATCTTACCTAAGGAAGGAGACTCGGTGCTTTTCTTCTAAGACCAGACTTAGACATTTATAATGAACAACCAAAAAATGAAACTAGAAAAGCAGTTCAGTTTATAACAGTATGAAAAAAGAATAAAATATTTAAGTCAAAACGAAACAAAAAAGGTGGAAGATACTGAAAACAGCAAAACACCATATGACATTAAAGACAATCTAAGCCAGAGAGAAGATATTCGTAAAACAATACTGTTGCGATGACTTTACTCTTTGTATTGATTTGTGAAACCAGTGCAATCCCTATGAAGATTTCAATGCCTTTTTTCGCAAATAAACAACCTGGATGGAGAGACAGCTGAGTGGTTAAGAGCACTGGCTGTTCTTCTAGAAGCTCCAAGTTCAATTCCCAGCACCAACATGGCAGCTCACAACTGTTTGTAACTCCAGTTCCAGGGGTTCTGACACCCTCACACAGACATACCTTCAGGCGAAAGACCAATGCCCATAAAATAATAAACAAATCATTTTTTAAAATTAATTGAAAAAATGCTTATAGAAGAAATTCAAGGATATACAGTGAAGCATAGTAGATTCAGAAGGGGATGTAGCTCAGTTGATAGAGTTTTTGCCTAGCATGCAGGAAGCCTTGGGATCAATCTACATGAAACTGGGGTTGGTGGTACACACTTGTAATCCCAGCACTCAGAAAGTAGAGACAGGAGGATCAGTAGTGCATGTTCATCCTTTGCATAGTGAGTTCAAAGCCAGCCTGGGATATATGACACTTTGTCTCAGTAAAAGAAGGAGGAGGAAGAAGAGGAAGACAAGGAGGAGGAAGAAAAGGAGGAAGAAGCAGCAAAATAATCTTTAAAAGGAGGGCATATTAGTTTGTTTCCTTATTGCTGTGACATGGCAAAAGCAGCTTACAGGTTTATTTTGTCTCACAGACCAAAGAGGGGTATAGTCCACCATGGTGTGGGAAGCCTCCACAGCGGGAGCTTGTCTCCACGGCAGTACCACAGTCTGGAAGACGGAGCTTCGAACGCTGGTGCCCCCCTCACCTTCTCCTTTCATTCGGTCTAAGACCCCAGCCTGTGGACCAGTTTGACCCACAGTAAGCTGGGTCTTTTCTAGATACTCCCTCAAAGACACCCCAAGAGATTTGTTTCCATTGTGGTTCTAAACCTCATCAAGTTGACAGTCAAGATTCACCACCACAAAAGGACAAAAAAAATCAGAGGACTGACATGTCTCAACTGGACAACTTCCATCTGAGGTACAGTAACTGGGACTTCGTGGTTCTGTAGAAGGATAGAGGTTAAATAAATGGAATTAAATTCTAAACCCGGAAATAGAAACGTACATGGTGGTCAACATATTTTTCAAGACAATTCAATAGGAAAAGAACAGTCTTTTCCACAAATTGTGCCTAAACAGCTGGATCCAAGTACCCACGTAAAAAGCCAGCCGTGGCAATGTGCAAGCCTGTACTGCCAGTGCTGTATGGAGATAGAAGGATCTCTGGGTTGCCAGCTGCCAGCCGAAACCCAGGTTCTTTAAGAGACCCTGTCTCAAAGAAATAAAATGGACAGTGATAGACTGGAACACATGACATTCTGTTCTGGGCCACATGCCTGCACAGGTGGGCACATGTATGTATACACATACCATATACATATCATACACACACATAGAATCCAGTCATGATAGTTAGGCAGATGGACAGAAAGATGAGTTGAAAACAGAAACACATTAATGTAAATGCTTGTAGCAGCATTATTTTTTTAATTATGTTTCAGTGTGTGTCCACATGTGGATAGGTTCGCATGAGTGAAGATGCCCATGAAGCCCAGAGGTGTTTGGTCCCCTGAAGCTGCTGAGAGCCTCCTGATGTAGGTGCTGGGGACTGAACTGAAGTCCTGTGGAAGAGCAACAAGTGCTCTCAACTGCTTAGCTATCTCTCCAGCCTTGGTAACAGCATTACCAACAACAGCCCAAAAGTAAAGCAACTTAAATGTCCATCCATTGATGAATGGATGACAACATATGATATAACTGCGTGACAGAATACGGTAGAAACAGATGAATTTCTGAACAATGCTGCAATACAAAGAAAGCTCAGAAGCCTGGAAAGTGGGAAAGGCAAAACAAACAGCACCATGTATGACATAATCTCACTTGTATAAGTGTTCTGGGTCCAGAGACACTGCGCAGTAGCAGTACTGTGTACCCTTAGAGTACAGGAGACTCCGGGTTCAACCCCAATACTATAAAAAAAAATGAAATTTCTAGAACAGGCAAATTCATACCAACAGAAAAGACATTAGTAGCTTCCAGGAGCTGGGGAACTGGTAGAACTGGGATGTGACTGTCACAGGGCATGGGGTTTCATGATGAAGAGATGAAACACTCTGAAGCTATATTGTGGTGATGGACACGTGGCTCTGTGAACACACTAAAAGCCAGCCAGTTGTATACTTGTAAAGTATGAGCTTTATAGTTTGTGAATTATGCCCCAATAAAACTGCTATTTGGAAAAAAAAAAAGAGTGAGGAAGGAAACACAAAAAAATAAAAATCTCAACAGTAAAAAGGCAAACAACCCAATTAGAAAATCAGCAAAAACACATGAAAAAAGCCAGTCCATCAAACAGACATGAAAAGATGGTAAATATCATTAACCAGAAGGAAAAGAAGACACTAGGCATCTGAGGCAGGAGGATTGAGTTTGAGACAAGGTGAGCTACATAGTGAGAGACCCTACCTTGAAATAAATAAGAACTCAATAATGATTAAATCAGGTACCTGCAAGACGGCTCAGTGGTTAAAGACAATTGAGTTTGACTCCTGAAATCCCCAAAAAGTTGGAAGAAGAGAACCCACGGCACATAGTAGTTCTCTATACACACGTTCTGGTACATATGTGCATACATACACATCATGGACATACACATATAAAAAAACAAACTTTAAAAGAATAACTAAAAATTTCTTAACTGCCAATACCAAAAGCTGGCAAGAGTACAGAGAAGTTGGGTCACTGGTGCAGCCCAGTGGAGATATAAAGTAGCTCATCTACTTCAGAAAACAGTTCAGCGGTGTGATGTTGCTTATAAGCAGCCATCCAGTTACTTATACGATACCAGCAACCGTACTCCTCAATACTTATTCCACAAGGGGAGGGGGGAGGAAATACGTGTTCTTACGTGAAAAAAAAAACTGTGAGAATGTTTCAGTAGTAAAAGCAGCAAACTGAAAGCAGCCTACGTATACTCTGGTAGATGAATGGTTAAACCAATTCTGGTGTACCCATGCACAGAATAGAATTTAGCAGTAAAAAGGAATGAATCATTACTGTGTTCACTTTTGATGAACCTTCAGTGAATTATGTTGAGTAACGGAAGTCAATCCTGGGATTGGAAGGATAGCTCTGTGGTTAAGAGCACTGGCTACTCTCCTAGAGGAGCCTGGGTTCAATTCCCAGCACCCACACAGAGTTCACAACCCTCTATTATTCCAGTTCTAGGGGATCTGATGCCCTCTTCTGACCTCTGTGGGTACTGGACATGCACGTGGTGCATAGACATACATGTAGGCCAAACACACACACAGAGGAACATTTGAAAGGAAAAAGAATTGCAACTGTATGACTCCATTTGAGAAAATAAAAGTTTTAAAACAGAGATGAGCCAGGCAGTGGTGGCACACACCTTTAATCTCAGCACTTGAGAGGCACCCAAACTCTGTGAGTCTACCAGCGTGGTCTACGGAGTGAGTCCCAGGACAACCAGGACTACACAGAGAAACATTGTCTTGTAAAACAAACAAAAACAAAAACAAAACAGAGATGAATGGATGCCAGGGATTGGAGTAGGGGAGGGAGGGAGTCGGGGCTGGAATGCAAAAAGAAAATAGTGTCTTAGTTTGGGTTTCCATTGCTGTGAAGGGACACCATGACCAAGGCAACTCTTTTTTTTTTTTTAAGATTTTATTTATTTATTTATTTATTTTTATATCAATCACAGGTTAGGTACTCTTATAAAGGATGACATTTAACTGGGTATGGCTTACAATTTCAGAGGTTTAGTTCATTATTATCATGGCAAGAAGCATGGCAGCATCCAGGCAGTCATGGTGCTGGAAGAGCCAAAAATTCTACGTCTTGACCCAAAGGCAACCAAAAAGAAGCTCTGATTCCACACTGGCAGAGCTTGAGAATGAGAAGCCTCAAAGCCCACCCCCATAGTGACATACTTCCTTCAATAAAGCCACACCTACTCCAACCAGGACACACCTCCTAATAGCGCCACTCCCTACTGGACAAGCAATCAAACACATGAGTCTTTTCTGGACAAACCTATTCAAATCACCACATTCCACTCCCCCATTGTCTCCATTATGTTATGTTGCCATAACATAATGCAAAATACAGTTAGTCCAACTTCAAAAGTCCCCACAGTCTATCACAGTCTCAACAATGATTAAAAGTCCAAAGTTCAACATCTCTTCTGAGATTCATGCACTCTCTTAACTGTAACTACCTATAAAATCAAAATCAAAAAGCAGATCACATACTTCCAACATCACAGGATATACATTACCATTCCAAGACATCACAGTGAGGAAATACTGGACCAAAGCAAGACCAAAAACCAGCCGGACAAACTCCAAACTCTACATCTCCATGTCTGATGTCAAAGTGCCCTTCAGATCTCCAACTCCTTTCATGTTTGTTGACTGCAACACATTTCCTTCTCTTGGCTGCTTCCACCCCTGTTAGCAGCTTTCCTAGGCAGATATACCACAGCTCTGGCATCTCTAAAATCTTGGGGTCTCCAAGGCAACTTCAACTTCACAGCTTCTTGTTCCAGTGTCTGAGATCCACATATGATCTTCTTGGCTCCTCCAAAAAGCATGAGTCATTTCTCTAGCTCTACCCTCTATAGCACTCTAGGTTCTGGCTGACTCCACTCCACTGCTGCTGCTGTTCTTTGGTCCTCATCTCAGGGAATTAATGTCTCCAATATGCTGAGGTCTTCCACTGCAAGTAGGCTGCACTTTCACCAGTAGCCTCCCTCAGGCTGGTTTCATGGCACCAAGCATCAGCTTCAACCACCACTGAGGCTACACCTTCACCAATGGCCTTTCCTGGCCTCTCACAGTGCCAACCTTAGGCACTCTCCATGAACCCTTCATGCTTTCAAAACCAGTACCATCCGGGTAATTTTTACACATTACCAAGTCTGGCTGCTAGCACAATGTCTGTGGAACACAGCTTCTTTGTATTCTCAGAAAACATTTCCCACAAGATTTCACCTCAGTGATGTTGGTCTCTTCTTAATCACTGCTAATTTCTAAGCTCTAGCTAACCAAAATCAATTGTCCCAACAACCCCTTCTATTTCAGTGTCTCTAAAGCCAGAACCATGTGGCTGAAGCTACCAAGTTCCTCTGCTTACTGGGGCTGAAACATGGTCCCTTCATTCAATTATATCTTTATCAACTTTCTGTTTTCATTGGTTTCCTTCACTGCCTAAGCTTAGCTGTTTTGGAACTTGCTCTGTAGACAGAGCTTGAACTCAAAGATCTGAATGCCTGTCTCCTGGACACTGCCATTAAAGATGGGTACCACCACTCCTGGACCTAAGCTTTTCTTTAAGTCCAAATGAAAACAATAACCAGGTCATAACAACACCTAACATAACTTTTTCTCATACAACCACAAACACATAGTATGTTGCAGGATATGTGAGAGTGAACTAGAAAAACCTGTTTCTAGCTGTGGTTTGCTCAGCCCTAGCACACACCTTTAATCTAAGAACTACTGTCTAAGTAGTTATGGTGTGGTTCACTCAGCCCTCAAACACACCTTTAATACAAGAGCTTCCTGTAAAGAGGATTAAATAAAGTCAACCATAGGTCAAAAGGCAGAACAAGCAATCAGTTGACAGGAAATGAACGTGAGTTAAAAAACAACAACAACATAGAGGGACAAATCCAAGTCTTGAAGGTGAATTGAAAGACACAGGAAATAGAAGGGAGGGACATTCAGTTTGAAGGGTTTTTAAGACATCATAGAGAAGGAGGGGGGCTTTTCCTCGTGGAAGGTCAGCTGGGAGTTTCTCTGCCTCTCTGAGCTAGTAGGCTTTCACTGCAGCATCTGGCTCCTGAGTCATTTTTTGGTAAAAATAAAACGTTTGGGATTTTGTTTTAAAACAACTCATCGTAAATTTAGAATAGATGTCAATGTCCCCTTTTTCAATATCCTTTTCACAAGATGGAGGCTTAGTTGGGCGGGATTTTGCCTCACAGTCACCACTCCCTTAATCTGTTCATCTCCTTGAATATGGGGTTTATCTCCATTCTACCTCCTAGTGCCTCTTTAATACTTGAACTAATACTTAAATACTCTGTATTTTTTCCTTTCTAAGCTTGCTACGCTTGATCAAAAAGCTCTTCATAAGAGTGAACCACAGGACAAAGTCTATACTAGGCTTTTTTTGAGATTTCCTTTGTCGATGCAATTCGTCTAAATCTCTTCACCTTAGCCTCAGACAGACTCTTTAGACAAGGGCAAAAAGCAGCCACATTCTTCACCAAAATATCACAAGAATGATCTCTAGGCAACATACTGGAGTTCTTTTCTTTTGAAACCATTTAAGCCAGGCCCCCAAAGTTCATTCTGTTAAAGGACAGTATGAAGGCGCCTACTGCGCGAACGTTGACTGGTGGTGGACACACAACTCCACACATGATGTTAAATTACATATAACTAAATCCACACATCCAAGTGCAGGCAAAACTGGGGAAACGTAGCTGAGATTCACAGACCAAAGTTCACAATGTCCTGTTTGCGATGCTGTGAGTTATAAGACAGCACCAGTTGGGAGTTCAGAAAAGGACACATGAGATCTCCATTTTCATTACGACTCATGGGAATCAAATGTTCTTTCAAAGTTAAGTTTTTATTAAATTTATGCATGATATGATCAAGGAAAGAGGGAGAAAAGAGAGAGGGCAAGTGGGAAGACAGGAAGAGAAGAAGTCAATAGGGGTGAAGAGAGGAACTTTGACCATGGATATGCCGTGTTCAGAATCCACGCTCTCTACCATCTGACTAGAGATATTTTTCTTACATTTATTTATTGTATGTATGTGTGTTCACACATTCTCCCCTGTGCACACATCACACAGAGCATACATGGCCCAGTGACTGAACTCAGATCATCAGGCTTGGTGGCAAGTGCCTTTCCCTGCTGAGCATCTTGCAGCCTCTGAGATAAATATTTTATCCCCATTTTATAGATAAAGAAACTGAGTTCAGGGAGTCACTGCCCCATCCTCAAAGATACATTTCAAGGAGTCAGGATTCCGTTCCTATACTCCAGCTCTCCTGTCTGCTTCCATCCTTTAGCCAAACACAGACATCAATCAAATGTAGGCAATGGCTGCATTACTCAAGAGGAAATTGAAGCCAGACTGTAAGATGCAGTCCACAAAATTCATGATTTCTTCCTCCCACCCCAGCTCCTTCTGCTTGGTCCCTTTTTTCATATGGATCGGTTTTTATTTCTGCATTTATTGCATACGCAAATTACAGATGAAAGCATCGACTACACAAGTCATTACTCAGAGTAGTATCTCCCGAACTGCCCCCGGACGAGGACCGAACAGCTTGTGGTTAATCTGCTATATAATCACTGCCTGTGACGGGGGGCAGGGCCGTGCCTGTGCTAATATTAGGAAAAGGGAAACTGAGCAGAGAGGAGCCAAGGGGTGTAGGTAGAGAGGGTGGTATTGAACCAGAGAGAAGAGACCTGTAGGCAGGAGGCAGGCGGCCTGCCTCACTTAGAGCCTCCTGGAAGAGCTGGCTCCACATGCCAAATGACAAAGGGATTCATCCCATTTGCCACTGTGGAAGAGTAACCAGATACCCACTGTCCTAACCTTTGCCATTTCCCAGTCAGTGATGCCACTGTCAACCCTCAGAGCAGGGTGTCTGCACACTCAGGCTGCGAATGTCGGGACGGATAACTGCAGAATGGGCCATGGACAGGAAGAAAGTTACCAGCAAGCAGGCAGTATAGCTACCGGTATTAGTGCACTAACAATTCAGAAAGAAGAAAAGCCATCAACCAAACTTTCACAAATGAGAAAAGGCTGTGAACAAGCAGATGCTAAATCTGGAATAAGTATGAGCAGACAAAAGGATAGGGAAAAGGAATTCTCAATTCATACCACCTTTTCTTTCTTTTTCTCTCTTTCTTTCCTTTCTTTTCTTTTCTTTTCTTTTAACCTGTAGGATTGATCGAAATCCAACAAACTGTGCTAGCCAGGGTATGGGAGAGCCAGCACTGTAAAGGTTACAGAGAGTGTAAAGCAGCCGTTTGCATGGATGGCAATTCAGCACACTCCATCAAAAGTTTTGACTCACGTGCCCATTGACCCATAAATCCCACTGCTGTGGAATGGGTTCCATAGACATACTCGCATATATGTATGCAAAGTTGGATGTACAAGGCTATTCAATGCAGCACAGTTTATAATAACAGAAGATTGGAGACAGCCTGAATGTCCATCAAGAGGGGACTGCTCAGACAAATTGCAATACATCCTTAGGATGGAAATCTTTATGGCTGTTAAAAAAGAATGAGGCAGCTCTTTATGTACGGATATGAAACAATCTCCAAGATATATTGTTAAGTGAAGGAAAGCAAAGTGCTGAACGCTGTGATTAGAATGCCGCTGTTTGTGTGTAGCAGGGTGAGCTGATATATACACATGCATCTCTGCTTACATACGAGTGTGGAGGACGTGTGTTTCTGTAGCAGGGACAAGCTCCAGGTGGCTAGGGTCAAAGGAGAGAGGTTAGTCCTCATTCACCTCCTTTACCTTTTGGTTAATGGAGCCTATCTGCATATATCACCAGTTCTAAAGGATTGGTATGTTGCGGCAGTGGTGTTTCGTTTTATTACATTGTATGTGTCTGAAATATAGGTGTGGGCACACACATGCCATGGCATACATGGAGAGGTCAGAAGACATCGTGAGGGAGCTGGTTCTCTCCTTCCACCACGTGAGTGCTAGAAATCAAACTCAGGACATCAGCCTTAGTGGCATGTACCTTCACCTGCTGAGCCATCTCCCCAGCCTGTGACGTTTTTAGTCCTCTCTTGACTCACCTTGCTCAGGAATCAAACCTGGTTCTACACTCAAGAGCCTGCATATTTGACCTGAGTTTATCCATTATTTCCTCAGCACCACAATAAGGATGCCCCTCTCTGGGCAGACTGGATACCCGAGCCCCCAAAGGCACATGTGTGCTTTCCCACCTCTCAACCATTGCACCCACTGTCATCTAAGATATCCTCCCTACCCTCACTTGTTTTAGACACTCTTGCTCATCCTTCAAAGACCAGAACCAAAATGACCCCAGAGTGTGACCTTTCTCTTGCTCACCCTTCAAAGACCAGAACCAAAATGACCCCAGAGTGTGACCTTTCCTGACTTCTTCCCTGCTCTGCATCTCCACAGCACCCCAGAAAGTCCTCTGACCCACATTAACAAAGATGGTGCCTGGACAAGAAGCACCTGTGCCCGACCCACCTTCAAAGGACTCTTTCCAGCTTTCTCTCTCCCCTGGATACCAGCACCTGCCAGCAAGGGCTCACTCAGTATGTTCAATGTGCCGCTTTCCGAAGATAGCAAGTGTTAAACAGTGCAGAGTCCCAGAACACATGCAGGGATATGCCTTCTGCGTGGGCACCTCAAAGCATGTAGACACAGTGAAGACTCCGAGTGGGTGTCTTGAGTTGCTATAACCAAGTACCACAGATCGGATGGCAAACCAACAGCAACAATTTACTTCTCCAGCCATCAGGATTGCTCAGTGGGTAAAGGCACTTGCTGCTAAGCCTGATGGCCTGAGTTCAATCTCTAGAACCCATGTGAAGATGAAAAAGAAGAGTTGACTCCACAAAGCTCTCACCCCCAGAGACAGAGGGAGACAGAAAGAGAGAGAGAGAGAGAGAGAAGAGAGAGTTTAAAAGAACTAATAAGACTAAGTCCCAACAAGGATGGGAGCAGCTGGCACTCACACGAGGCTGATGGGAATACAAAGTAGTGCAGCAGGCTTGGGAAACAGCATATTAGCCTTTAATGAACTTGGATTATACTTGCCAATGTCTAGGAAATCCACAAGGGGTTTATCAAAAAGAAATGAGCCCACACTTCAAAAACAAAAATGACTTGTATACAGATATTCACCGTAGCTTTGTTTATGATAGCCAAACACTGGAGACACTACAAACTCCTAATGACAAGAAAGTGGAAGGACAAACTGTGATCTATTCAAATACCACACAATACCGAAACAAAGAATAAATATAAAATTTAAAAAACATAAAATACAGATGCATGAATATGTAAGTGTTTATACGATTCCTTTTACATGATATTCAAGAATAAGCAAAATTGAACTGCGGTGGTAGTAGAATGAGGAGACTCCCTACTGAGCTTCAGAGTCCCTTGCTTCTATGTAAACAGTGGAGGAGGAAAGAAGAGAGAAGGTAGACTCAACTCTTAATCTCCTCTGCCTATTTGTTTCTGTGCACAGTCCACACATGAGAAGCAGTCACATGGTCCCACACATACCTGCAAGGGAGTATGGGAAACGTGGTTCCTGTCTGGGTTACTGTTCCTATTTTATGACAGAGAACATATAAAACTTTGGAAGCCAAGTAGCCACCTGTGCCTCACCTGGCCATGCCTAGTGAAGATGATGATGACAGTGATGATGAAGATAAGACCTACAGTCCACCACAAACACTTCCTCCAGCATGAGCAGTGTGTTGAAGACTTTTCAAGCATCATGTAATCCAATCTCCCATCATCCCTATGAACTCACTTCCCCTGAAGTCACCCTCAATGCCATGGTCAACTCTCATACCTCCAACAGACAAGGCACGCCCTGAGAAAGAAGGGCAGAAGTCACTTAAGGGACCTAAAAGCCAAAGTGATAGGAAGACAGCTCCATTAGTAAAGCACTTCTATGGAAGCCTGAGACCCTGAGGACAGACCCCCAGAACCCACATTGAAAGCCAGACACGACTGTATGCACCTGCAGTCCCTCACTAGGAAGGCAGAGGCAGAGGGATACCAGGAACTGGTTGGCCGGCCAGCCTAGCCAGACCAGTGAGCTCCAGGTTCAGTGGGAGACCTTGTCTGAAAAAATAAACTGGAGGGAAAGCAAGGAACACATCTGACTTCTGCACATGCACACACACGTACATGTATCTGTACACACATGCACACATGCAAGTATATACACAGCACACAAAGAATTCAAAATATAATATAATTTCTCATAAGCAGCTGCACAATTATTATGTATCAGTTAAAATGAGAGAATGGGTTTTTTTTTAAATATCTGAGGCAAGCATGGTGACCCACACCTGTAATCCCAGCAACCAGGAGGCTAAGGTAGGATCGCCATGAGTTTGAGGCTAGCCTGAACTATATAGAAAGCACCATCTCAAATAAATGACAGAGAGAAAGAGAGAGAGAGGGGGGCATACAGAGATAGCTGAGAAGTATGTTTCGCTGATTTGTCTCAAGATGGTGGCTCCTTTCTACACAGGAAGTCTTGGGCTTCCTATTCAACAGCGTTGGCTCTGCCCTTCCTAGGATAACAGGAGCAGGCTGTGTGCTACACCTTAGAAGCAGCTGCTCCAGCTGGCAGATGCTAAGAGCTGCTTATCACATAGCTTTTCTTTTCATCCACATTAGAGTTTTGTTTTTTTTCTGGAAGCATGGGCTCTCCAGCAACTCAGGTAGATGGGTGCTTTTCAGAGGACCAGGTCATCAAACTGGCTACACCACATTGGATTCTGGATCCCGGATGCTATTCACTGGCCTGAGGACTGGGACTGAAGAGGTGCTTTGAGGCCTTCTGGGGCAGGTGGGAGATTCAGTCTGAACTAAACCTTGAACTACCAAATCCTACGAGCCTTCCAAACACTAACATCAGACTTGGTGGAGTCCCTCCCCAATGATCTGGTAATCAGAACTCTATGATCAGATTTCTTCATGAAGAAGGAATAAAGGTTAAACAGAAATGAAATAACCTATTTCATTCATTTAATTACTGCAATAGCAAACACCTAAAATGTGCCAAGCAGAGTACTAGGCACCGAGGAATAAAGAAGTAAACGGGAAGAGAAGCCAGTAGCAAAGAGGCAAATGAAAAAATACACTGATAATAATTGTTCGGCGTGGCCATGAGAAGAATGTGGACAGTAAATGAAGTGGGCAGTGTTCCACCCCTCTCTGTATCAAGCCTTTGCCACATAGTATTGCAGCCACACATGGATATTGGCCAACATGAGTGTTGCTTTAGCCAATGAGATGTGAGCAGACAACCAGAATTGTGCTTGCATAGTGAGCCCATCTTCTCACACTTGAGTCACAGCCGTGAGCCTTGAAATCCTGCTAAACCCAGGAGACTGGAAGGGGCAGAGATGACAAGCATATCAGTATAGCTGAGCCACCAACTCATAAATAAGATACGCATTATTGCTGAATGGCACTGAGACTCCGTCCTGTTATCATTACATAGCAATGGTACATCACTGAGCAATATGGAGGCTGGGAGTTAATGAATTAAGAAAGCAGGCAATAAAGACTGGATTTAGATGCAGGAGTGAGAAGGGTCATCTTCTTTGGAAAAGCACCATTGAAACAAATATAAGTGTCTCCTAGACATGAGGATACCCACGTGGGAAGGACAGGGAGCAGCATGTACAAAGGGTCTGAGGTGAGGGTAAGCAGAGAGCAGAATACATTCCTGCCACTTAGAAAAGGCCAAAGAGCAAGGAAAAGGAGCTGGCAGAAGATAGCAACGAGAGAAGTCAAGGAAAATATGTAAAAGTGGCAGTGGTAAAATTTGCCAGAAAGTGGTAGTTCATGCCTTTAATCCCATCACTCAGGAGGCAGAGGCAGGTGGATCTCTGAGTTTGAGGCCAGCCTGATCTACAGAGTGATTTCCAAGAGAGCCAGAGCTACACAAAGAAACCCTGCCTCGAAACACACAAATACATACATACATACATACATACATACATACATACATACATACATACATCCTATTTCAAAAGTAGTGGGAAGCTAGCAATGAACGTCGAATACAGAAGTGACCTGGGGGAAACCCCTTCTTGTTACTGAGTGGAGAACAAATTGGAGGAGCGAAAGAAAAGAGGGAGTCATGGGCAAGGCTGCAGCACGCATCCAAAGGCTGGTGGAGGGCCATACTGAGGTGCCTGCAGAGCCAGAGAAAGGAGACATATTGAAGAGGCACTTTGAAGGTAAATTCGTGAGACATAGCAGCCATGCTGGCACACACCTACAATCTTAGCACTCAGGAGGCCGAGGCAGGAAGACTGAGCGCTGGGGACAGCCTGGGCTATATGGAGCGATATATCCGTGGGTAAGAGTTCTTACTGTGCAGGCATGAGGATCTGAGTTCAAATCCCCAGCACCCACATAGAAGCCAAGCATTTGTATGTATCTATCATATATATCTATCACCCCAGCTTTGGGTGGGCCTTGGGAGCTGACTGGCTGCAGCCCACCAAAATGATGAACTCTGGTCCAATGAGAGATGCTGAATGTCAGCGCAATGAGATGTGTGATGTCTTCCTCTGGCCTCTGTGCACATGCATGGCACACACCATAAACATGCTTGCAACACCGTATGTCTCGTACACACACACAAACCACATATACAGAATTAACAGAACTTTTTTTAAAAAATAAATAAATATGTGTGTTCATTGATTTTCAGAAAACGTACCAAGTTCTGTGGAGAAAATAAATTTTAATATTTTTTTAAATCTTAATCTATATCGTGTACCATGATCAGACATCAACTCAAACCCGATCAAAGAATGAAGTTCATCAAAATTTAAAAACAAAAAAAAAATTCTACTTCAAAGAATTCTAGTAAGAAAGTAAAAAAGTATATCGGGCCACAGAGGAAGAGGATCCAGTCACTCCTGATGAGACTTGATAAACTATGAGCAGATGGCAGAGGAGGAGAACTCTCCATTTCAGTGGAATAGGGGAAGGGAGATGGGAGAAGAGGAAGGGAGGGTGATCCTGGGGGAAGTTGAGGGAGGGGGCTTCAATTGGAATATATTATGAAAAAAATGTGAAAAAAATTAAAATTAAAAAAAGAAAGTAAAAAAGTAGAAGCAGGCACTGATGAAGATTATCTGAATGTGAAACTGTGACTAAATTTTTTAAGTGGAATTTCATGTTTTTTAGGGACAACTGAGGTCAAACCCAAAGCATATGCTAGGTAGGTACCTCACCCTCAGCCCACAGCGTCTACTTAAAATGGGTAAACTGTAAAGTATGTGGATTTTACTTACATAGTTCTCCTACAGTTATTGGAGAAAGTCTTCATAACTTTGGGTTAGACACAGTCATGTGGGCATGACTCACTAGGCTATTATGAGGCCAAGGGCAGGTACAAGCCTTACCACCAAGCTTGACAACCTGAGTCTGACCTCTGACCCCACAGGGTGGAAGAAAAAAACCAGCTCTTCTGACCTCCACACACATGAGGCCCTAACCGCACACACACACTCTCACAGACAAATAAATAAATAACAGATAATTTCTATTTCGAAAAAAGAGAGAGAATAGTTTCTATAAGAAAAGCAATTGATGAGTTGGAGCTCATTAAAATTTACAACTTTTCCTTTTCGCAAGACACTTTAAGGAGAATGAAGAAGCAAGCCATAGAGCAGGGGAAATGCTTTCAGATGACATGTACTATACAATTTGGATCACAAATATGTAAAACAAGCCCAGACTCTGTCCTAAACAAATAATTTAAATTTTTTAAATAAGTAAATTGTGAACAAACACTTGCCAAATAAGGACTTGAAAATTTTTCCCATAACTGCTTAAGAATATACATCAAAACCATAATCAGGCCAGGCGAGGTGGCAAACACCCGTAATCCCAAATGGGGGTAGGGGGGACAGGGGAAGAGAGATTGGAGGAGAGGAGCAGAGGGCTGATCTAAAGGCCAGTTACCCAGAGAAACCCTGTCTCAAAGGATAAAAAAGAAAAAAAACATAATCAGAAATAATCATGGTCCTATCAGCATGGCCAAAATGTAGTAGATTCCACATAAAACACTGCCAAAGACAGAGAGTGTCTCTAATTTGCTTATGATGGTGAGCTTATCATATGGCAGCTAAGCAGCAAAATAATTATCAGGTTTGCTTTTGTGTTTTGTTTTTGTTTTTGAAGCAGGGCCTTACCTTGTAACCCTGGCTGGCCTGGAACTCTCTATGTAGACCAGACTGGCCTAAAACTCACAGATCTGCCTGTCTCTGCCTCCTGAGTGCTGTGATTAAAGGCATTCCCCACCATGCTCAGCTTGACAGGTTTTTACATGCTAAACATCCACCAACATATGATCCAGACATTCCGCTCCTGAAAAAATCAAATTAGATGTTCACACAAAGACTTGTACAGCCGATTTCCATAGCATCATTAATTGTAAGAATCCAAAGCCAGAGGAACCCAAACGTCCAGCAGCAGCTGAATGGGTAGACACATTGTGGTATATTCACACAGTGGAATATTATTCAACAACACAAAGGCCACACTGAGATAAAATGGATGAATATCAAAATCATTATGAGTGAGAGGTGCCACAGGGGAAAATCACACATAGTATATAATTTCCATATATATAAACTCTATAAAAAAGAAACCTACTCTTTTTATTTTTATTTTTTTTACATTTATTTAGCAAAGGGAGGGGGCATGCGGAGGTCAGAGGACAATTTTCAGGAGTCGGTTCTTTCCTTTCACTGTGTGGGTCCTGGGGATCGAACTTGGGTCATCAAGCTTGGCGGTAGTAAGTCTTTTAACCCAAAACTACTCTTCTGCGATAGAAAATGAGTCAGTGGTTGCCTGAGGACACATGGGGTCCTAAAGAAACTTTGGGAGCCGATGAAGTGTTCGTTATCTTCAGCGAGGTGAGGTCTACCAGACATAT
Source organism: Pachyuromys duprasi (assembly GCA_028658305.1). Lineage (NCBI taxonomy): Eukaryota > Metazoa > Chordata > Mammalia > Rodentia > Muridae > Pachyuromys > Pachyuromys duprasi. Next base: position 133,323,000 of record CM053766.1, on the reverse strand, counting down.
AAGATGTTAAAACCTTTAAATTCTTGTCAATCATATAAAGCTGTAAAAAAAAAAAAAGTTAATAGTGCTCAGATGTAGCAAATGAGGTGGGGGAGTGTTGCCAGGAGTGACCCCCCCAACACCGATGGATGGAGGTGCCATTTCCTGGCATGAGACTATGAGAGAGGATGGAGAGGATGTTGAGGAAAGGTGGGGAGCACTCAGAAGCTGACTGTTGATATGGGAAACTGGGCACCTCTGTAGAGGAATGGAGAAGGGAGACGTGCGTATGAGTTTATCAACTAAAGTGAGAATTGTGGTTCGGGGAGAGAGCATAGCCAAGGAAGGAGAGTGAGCAGTGTGGAGGAGGGGACAGGAAATGGGCATAGTCTGGGGTGATGATCTTCAGAATTCAGATGATGGGAGGAAGAAAGCCTGGAAGACCGATGGAGGGTACACAGAGCTCGGCAGGAGGCACATCAGGGAGGACTTCTTCAGGCCACCATGAGAGGGGAACTGAGAGGAGAACTTGCTGGGTTTGCTAAGACAGGAGGCCAGAAGTCAGGGACCTTAGAAAAGGTTGATGTTGAGACAGGAGAAATGAAGGAGTCGGCTTTAGAGTAACTAAACCATGAGGCAGACTTCACATAAGCCCCTACATCCCTGGACTATAAGATCAGGGAAGCATCTGGATGCAGAGGGGACCAGGGCCATCTCTGTCTCTCGTAGCAATGTATGTGTGGAAGACAGGCAGACAGAGAGACAGACAGACAAGCCCCAGGAGGGCATGTGAGGGTGGAGAACAAGTTGGGATAGAGGGAAATGAGGCAAGAACAAAACCCATGAAGTCTTTAGAACCTGCTAGAACATCACAAGCCATGAGCCCAGAGCAAGGTGCACCAGATCTGGGAAGGAAGATGTCTCCAGAAGCACACAAGAAAGAAGGGACACACTGCTCCTGGTGCACACACACACACATACACACCTCCTCACTGTGTGCTCACCACTCCAATAGAGACCAGAGTCATTACCTCCACTGGGCTCAGAAGAAACCACAAGTTAAAGGACTTCACCCGAGGTCATAGAGCTTTGCCCTAGTCCCTGTCTGGGGAGACTAGTGCTCTTCTTAGGGTCCTAGAACAAGGTCCCCAGGGGCCAGACATGACCCCAGAGTGTCTGTGTGCAGAGCTTCTGAGGCAGTTAGCATGAAGGAGGGAGCACAGCTAATTGCCTGTACAAATTAACTCTAATGTGCTCGGCATTGACATACTTATCTTTCTTTAATTACATTAATCAATTAATGAAGAAGATGGCTCCCTCTTATTATGACTTCCAAGGCCCATATGTTCTTGGAACTCCAGCTGGAGCTTGGCTCTCCTCTTCGCCCTTGGCTGGGAAGAGCAGGGGACAGGATGGACATCTTTCTAATCAATTACTCCCCAGTTTTTCTGCACCCTGAAGTTGAGGTCAATGGGGAAAGTAACTGGTAGGTGTTCAAATGTTGCTCATTCAAGACCCCTTCCCCACACTGTTCACAGATACTGCACCCACTGCTGTTAGCCTGGGCAGATGGACTTGACGCTGCCCATGCATGCTATAGCCCCATGACAGGGCTAAGGACACGGTTTTGAGATAGAGTGATTGTGTAACATGCAAAGACCTGGGTTCCATCCTCAGGAAAAAGAAGAGTGTCTATGACACACCTGTGCCATGCCCTCCTCCAGAAGGACCAGCTCCCACCAACAATGTCTAAGTCAGGCCAGTGGGTTCCGGCCACCTCCTGACCAGTAGACTTCTGAAGACCTTCCCTATAATAATCTCAATTCCTATTGAGGAATAATCAGCAAAAAAAAAAAAATGCTCACCTTTGGCTAGGCATGGAGGGCTCATGTCTTTAATCCCAGCACCTAGGAGGCAGAGACAGGTGGATATCTGTGAAGTCGAGGCCAGCCTGGTCTACATAGGGAGTTTCAGACAGACAGGGTTACACAGCAAGACCCTGTCCAAAAATAAGTTGTTTACATTTAAAATATACAACTTGGCACTCAAGCATGTGTATGTGTATGTATATGTGTGTATGTGTTGTTCTCGAACGTTGCTGCTGTTGCCAAAGCTGATGTAGAGAGCAACCTCTGCCCATCATCCCTGACATAAACCCTTTTAGTTAGGGGTAGAAGCTGTGATGGAGCATACATACCTCCTGTTGGTGTGTGGGTTTTCTTGTACTCAGCTACATTCATGAGTGTGGAGATCACGGTTGGACATCAGGCATTGTTCTGCATCTCATTTTTGGAAGCAAGTCCTCACTGGTCCTGGAGCTCACTGTTTTGGCTACACTGGCTGGCCAGTGAGCCCCGAGGCTCTGCCTGTCTCCACGCTGGCTTTTAGCACGCTCCTGTGTGCCTGCTCACCATTTCATGGACTAGGACCTTCAGACAGGCAGCCTCCCTTCCTTTCTTAACTGCCAATCTCATAACTGAGCAATCCTCCAGCACCAGAACCACCTGGGAAGGAGGCCCCAGGTCCTCTGCCTCGCCTCTGGGATGGGGCCCAGCCTCCTGGCGTCCAAGGAGCCACCCAAGAGATTTCAGTGATTTCTCAAACTGAGGGCAATGGCTTGAGGAATTGTGTTAACTGAGCCTCGGAATCCTTTGGGCTTCTACTCTAATCACTTCTGTTATCTTTTCATAAAAAGACAATTAACTTCCATTTGTCAAGCCATCCCATGTGGCGGGAACTGTGCTAAGCACATTTTATTGTGCTGAATGCTTGAGCCAACCCAACACTCAGCTGTCTGTTTTACAGAAACATAAAATAGAGCTAGAAAGGCTGCAGAATTTTGTCTACCTGTTAAGTGGGAAGGCCGGGGAAATGGGGCTCACAGCTTCACCCTGACCCCATGTTCTCCATACAGTACACCGGGCGCTGTCCCACCTGTATGGACACGGCATTTCTTGTTGTGGTTGCCACTTACAAATCCACTGCCCGCATTCATTTGTTTGCACACTTAGTCTCCAGCTGATGGCTCAGCTGGGGGAGATCATGGAAACCTCATGAGGTAAAGCCTTGCTGGAGGAAATAGGTCACTCGAGGGTAGGCCTCTCTTCCTGCCCAAACTCTCTGCTTTCTGGTCAGAGCAACACTAAAGGATCCCACAGCCACAAATCAGGGTGGCCTAGCTGCCATGCTTTCCCTGGCCTGAGGGACGGTTCCCTCTGAACCATGAGCCCAAACAATCCCTTCTTCCCTCGAGTGTCAGGCATTCTGTCACAGAAGCCGAAAACAGCAAGCCGAAAACTTCCAGTGTATTCCTCCCCATTAGTCACTAGCTCACCCTCACACCTCAGCCCTCTCCCACCTCAGTGTCTCGTTCTTAATCAGCTTGTTTTTTTTTAACTGCTTGAAAGCACCAAGCACCCTCAACAGACATCATAGGTTTTCATTTTATGAAAACTATATAGCTCAGTTCGCCTCTCAAAATGAAAAGATGGACACAAAAGCTTCCTTTTAGAATGAAATTTGGGTGGGAGTGGACCCTCACAGGGACAGCTTTCCTGCTCAAGAAGGGGGAAAGCCAACTAAAAAAAAGTGACTTCAAGCCCCAGTACTCTCTCCCAAATGTGATTTGTATAGGTGGTGGCAGCTGGGTTGTTGTTTCGTTTATCTTTTGTGCCTCAAAAAAAAAAAAAAAAAAGAAAAGAAAAGAAAAAGAAAACACACCTAGGATTTATTTAGGAAGTGTATTAAACAAGTTACACAAGTTAAAGAACACTTCATTTCTCACAGTTGAGTTGTAGTAAAGACACGTTTTTAAGGGTTTTTTTTTTAATTTCTTCCTTATATCTGACGTGTTTTAATCAGCCAATCAAACCATCTAAGCAGCTGAACTGCTCATGCTAAGTCCTCAGGAAATGTAAGATGGGTCCCGTGTTTTTCAAAGACAAGATGATAGGCAGCCAGTGTCTTTAGCAGAAACAATGCTCGTATCACACACAGAGAGCTTAGAGTGACCAAAACATGGTTTGCCCAGGTCCTCATTAAGGAGCTGAAAGTCCCAAATCCCAAAAAATAGTCAGTACCATCTGTGGCTTGCCTCAACATATATGAATCCTATTCCCTCCAGCCAGCCATGGCCTGAGTCCAGGGCTCCCATAGATCAGTGCACCCTGGCCAAAACCAAGGTCAAACAGAAGAAGAAATGCCTCTTGGCTCAGCCTACTGTAACAGAAATTCAAATCTCATCAGTGGCTCGAACACAAGATAAGTCTCTCTCCCAGTTCTGGAGGATGGAGATCAGAGATCAGTGTGCCCAGGTCTGGCCTAAGCAATCTTGACACATGGTAGAGAACTATGGTCTCTTCATCACCGTATGAGGGAGAGGAATCCTATTCATGAGACTCAGTCACTGCCCAAAGCCTTTATCTCCTATAACATTTCATTGTGAATGCAGTCTGCGTGAATTTGTGAGAACACAAACATTTCATCTAAAGCAGGCTACCTGGGGACAGGAGAGAAACAAGTCTGAAGAAGGACCATGTCTCCTCTATCGCCTCCCCCCCCCACCCCCGTTGATACCACTCTCCAGCAGCCCATGTCTTTCTCAGAGCCCAGGCAGATGAATACTCAAACTATTCCTGACCTGACCTCAGCTCTTCTGTGCTGGGGATGGTGGGAAGTATTCAGGGAGAGCCCAGCCAGCCTTACATCCTGGGCCTACAAGCTTGAAGGACCACCGAGGCACCTGGGCTCCTTGGTCCCCTTGAGAGCAGAGACTTGGGAATGGGGAAAGGGCTGACAAGATCCTTCCTGATGGCAGGTGCTTCATGCAATTTGGGCCAGGTAGAAGCACTCAAAGGTACTGGATTTTCCCAGATAGCTGCTGCCTGCTGTTTCCCAAGCCAGCACTCAGCACCGGCTCATGTGCCTTGCCCTCCCTTCCACCATCCCCATGGCACATCCTGCCTCCTCCACTGCTCTATGGCCTTGGCTGAGCAACCCCCTCTGAGCACTGGTTTTCTCACTTACAAAACCATGCCATGACTTCAGAGAACCACTGAGCAGGACCGGAAAGATGGCCTAGCAGGTAAAGGCATTTGCCACCAAGCCTGAAGACCTGAGTTTGGTCCCCAGAACCTTCACAGTAGGAAGAGAGAACCTATTCCCAAAAGTTACTCCATCTATGACCTCCATTTACTCACAATAATGCACTCACTAGTGTATTCATGTGCACACACACGCAATGACGCAATTACAAAGGGAATCACTGCCTAAACGCTTTGGGTGCAGTAAGTGCTGACATTGTCCTGGCACCCTGAAAGCAAGAGAGGCTTGGGGGCAAAGAGGTAGCAAAAAGCCCTATGCTATGTCCTCCTCCATCAGTCTCAAAGCCGAAGATCCAAACTCTAAAGCCTATCTGTTTTTTTTATTTTGTTTTGTTTTGTTTTCTCCAAAACAGTGCAGACTCTCCTTTGGGCAAAGGAGCAGAGCGGGGCCCTTGATATTTCAGAGACCCATGAAAATGTTTTGATTTCCTTCAAAATCCAGAAGAAATGAACCTTGAAGGTAAGCACACACACACACACAAAAAAAAAAAAAAAAAAAAAAAAAGGATTTTTTTTTTCTCATCAGAAACAAATGGAATGTTCGGAGCCCCCCGATGGTCTGTTCCCAGAGGAGCCACCAACATCCTAAGGCAGTCCTGACCCTGGAAGAGCTACCCCTACTGTTCATATCAGACAAAGGCCACTTCCACTTCTACCTGGCCGAAGGCAAGAGTCCCCCACTGGCTCTGTGGCCTGTTTTTTCAAGCCCTGCACAGAGCAGCCAGGGTACTCCATCAGGACAGCATCCCAGCACAGATACACAGACCTGGGGGAGGGATGTGTCACAGGCTCCTCCTCTACTCACTGCGCCTTCCCCTTCTCCCAAAACTCCTACCCATCCTTCAAATGCTGCGTCCTCTGAGAGAAACAGAGAGGGAAACTGAGGCACATGCCTGCATACCCAAACACTCATCACATTGCCAGCTGCAGTGAATGCCTCTCCCCGCCCCGGGTACTCCAACAACAACCGCAGAACAGTAACCCACAGTGCTTGTAACCCATTTTCAACCGCAGCCAGCATGGGGCCCTCCTCTGGCTCACCCCATCCCTTCCATTCCAAGCCCTGTGATTGTGCAGAGCCCCTCCTCTTCTGACAGGCTGGGAGTGCAGAAGTGGCCGAGGGCCCCAGCAGTGGGTTGAGCAATATCCCCCACAAGGAGTCAAACCCAGGGACGTGGTCCAGGGACCAAAAGAGCTTGTTCGGCCTTTGTCTGTGACTACACACCCGTCTCTGTAACTCAGTTTCCCCGTCTGTCAAGCTTGGGTCTTGCTAAGGTCTCTGAAAGGATTCTCCCACTTGAACCAGCGCAGGTGGGATTGCCAACGCAGTGGGAGAGCGCCACCTACTGGCTCCCAGGCCGCCTGCAGAACTGCACCACGATGGACCACAAAACCAACCTTCAAAGGCAGGGATACTTCTGTCTCCGCATAGGCACAACCTCCTCCTCCTTGCGAGCTAAAGAGGACTCTCTCCAGACCAGCCAAGCAGCTTCACCCGCACCATCCTCTGCCCCGAAGTACCCAGGAAAGCCATGAACCCCGTGGCATCCTGCCCCTGTGCCTTGCCAGTCACCAGGGCAGCCTCCCTCATGTTGGGCTGAGGGCTGGAAGGGGGGGAACAATGATCCCTATTGTGACTAAATTTCCCCCTGAAGATCTCATTCAAGATGTTAGAGTGAGCGATCATAAAAGGAATTAATAGTTGATTCGCTGTATAATTTCCTAGTTCAATATACTTTAGTGCAGAGACTAAATGAGCCGTCCCGGCCGTTCGGTGGGGCCAGATAGCGACTTTATCGCTGGGATCTCAGGCTGAGGAATAAAAGCAATTCTTCTGAAGTAATTGCGTCTAATTAAAAGAAACATTTAAAAAGTGTAACCAAAAGGAATTCATTTCAAATGGAAAATTAATGCTGAAAAATAGCCCTGAGCTCTCTTGTCGCAGCTAATAGCCAGGCAGCCGCAGAATAATTAAACTGTTTTGAAATGTCGATACTATCCTCCTCGGGAGAAGATGGGCACGACTGAGCATGCTGTGGGCATCAGCAAAGGGGGTGGCTTCCCCAGCAGTAGCCAGCCGGGGGACTTAGGTCAGCAGCTAGCTTCCGGGCAGGATGAGAAAGGGGCCACCAGGGACCAGGCTGGAAAAGGTGGGTGCTGTGACCCTTAAAGAGGAATAGCTACTCCCTGGGGACCTGAGTATCTCACTGAATATCCCAAACAGCCCTGCAAGTCTTGTTAATTACAATTATGATATCATAATTCAAAGGCAGATTCCTCAGGAAGAGACACCTAGCCCAAAATCACAGCAAATCTCGACAGACTCAATATTCAAACTCAATATTCAAAATAAGCCTGCCTGACTCTGCTCTCCACATCATTTCCAGGGCCCTGAAGTCAGCTGTCAAGATAGGCTGCATGCTTTCAGATGTTCCAGTTTCTGGTCCTGTCTTCCAGGAGCTTCACCTGATTCATTCTGCATGGCTTTGAAAATCCACCTCCCTGCTCTATTCCCAAAGATTCCAGCCTCGTGAGTCTAGACACTAGGCTGATGAAGCCATTCTCAACCTGTGGGTCATAACCCCTTCAGCAACCCTCTATTTCAAAAAAATTTTTTTTTAATTTAAATAATTACATTGCAATTCATAACAATAGCAAAATTACAGTTGGGAAGTAGCAACAAAAATTACTTATGGTTGGAGGTCACCACCACAGGAGGGACTATATTAAAGGGCTGCAGCATTAGGACAGCTGAGGACCACGGTACTAGAGGAAGCCTGGACAACGCAGGTGACTGACTCTTACAAGGCCAAGAAGCATGATCTTACTCCTACGCATCCCACCTCCCAAGCTGTACTGCCCACCCCCTCCTAATGAAATCAGAGGCAAATCCTACCTCACGTTACCTCAGTTAGGACTGAACAGACAAAGGGGGGGGGGGGGCTAGTGTGAAGCTGGTGTCTGCTCAGTACAGAATAAAGGTTAGCTTCCAGACGTGGACAACAGACTTCAGAAGCCAGGACAGCCATCCAGTCCGCCTGGGCTTCACCTTCAGGCTTGTAAAAGCTTAGCAATGGATACAGCCCTGGAAGAGGAGGACAGCTCAGTGGTTTAAAGGGTGAAAACCATCTCTCCAAAAGGGTGTTGCTCCAACCTGACTTCAGAAAAGGGGACATCACTGTCTTCAAAAGCAAACCTGTAATTGTTGAATAGACACCAAAAAAGACACTTTCCCCCCAAGTACCTAGTTATTCAAAGGAGGCTAAGATTTGCCTGTGATCCATGATTAAGGGACTTACTTTAAGGAAGCTGAATAATTTATAATCTGTAAGTGGTTTATGTGCTGAAGGGTATCGCTAAAGACCTCTAGAATGTTCCCCCCAAAATCTGTGCCCCTAAGTGAATTTAAGCATACCCGAAACCTAATTCACACCAGTACAGCTGTAGGAAAAGCTTTCGTTATACATATGCAAAGGCCCCCAACCTCCCTCCTTTCTGAATTACAAATCCTTCCCCGTTTCCAAAGATCATCACCCAGGCACCATCTGCTTTGCTGTGGCTAGCCCCCTAAGAGAGATGCAGAACCAGCAGAAGAAAACTACCTCCTGAGGACCCTGGCTTCCTGTGAGTCCAGAGGCTCAGGCACACTGTGAGGGATTTCTACAACACCCTTGGGGGAGGACTGTCACCAGCTGCTATCTTCTTGCCTGGGAGCTTTCTTTATCCACAGAATGCATTTCTGTCCACTTCTGTGGCAAGCCTGTGGCACAGGGTACACAGTGACAGTGCTCCAGTGAGGGATAAGTGAACACCCCAGCTCGCCACCACTTTGAATCTCACACTGTCCCCTTGACATTGAGTTCAGTGCCTCTCTATCAGCTACCACCTTCCACGGCCTCCCTCCCTTCCCTACACCGCCTTTGCCTCACAATGGGAGACTTGAGCTTGAATCCATGTCTGTGGAAACAGATGTAAGAATCATAGGACCATAGAGCCTTGGAAACCCACCCGAGCCTGGCCCTGTGTACTGATGCAGGGATTTCAAGCCACATGTTTTCCAGCTGTGTGACTTAAAAAAAAAAAATGCCACTAAAGCCATAAAGCAGCAGCCGCTGCACAGCGATCCTGAGAGAAATATTGACACCCTGCAGGTTAAGATCGTGGCATGAGGTGTTTATGCAACAAGCATTAGTAAAGGCCAGCGGGCCATGTGTGTGGCCAAAGGTGAGTGCAGACCCCCTACCCCTTCCTGGCCCTTCCAGGGAACTGAAATAGGCTGACAATGGGGGGTGGGGGTGTAGAGCAGAGGGCCCTCTGCTGCAAACTCTCTGAAGGTCGGCATACTGTCCAGCATGGTAGCCACTAGCCACAAGGCCTGTTTAAATTTACAATTCAAAGCCAGGGAAAGACCACATATGTGTAGTCCCTGTTATACCAGAAGCTCAGCCTGAGTCCAGTAGTCCAAAGCCAGCCTGGATAACATCATTTTAATGAGACATTATTTTAAAAGATAAACTACAATTCAAAAGTATCCAATGAATATATAGAAGTTACAGTTTTATTAAAAATAATTGTTGAAACATTGAGTGAAATATGAGATATTAATTTTACCCTAGAGTAAGTTTTATAAAACTGAGAATATTCAAGATGGAGAAATGATCTAATGGTTAAGAGCACTAATTGTTCTTACAGAGGACCCAGATTTGATTCCCAGCACCCATATGATAGTTCACAACTCCAGTTCTAGGAAACCTGGTGCCCTCTTCCAACTGCTGCTGGCACCAAGAATGTATGTGGTGCACATATGCAAAGACTCCCAACTCCCAACATGTAGAGGCAAAACACTCACACACAAAATGAATAAATCTAATAAATACAAAAAACAATGAGAACATTCAGGGCAGTGAGTGTTTAGGCATGATTCTTACTCAAGTAAAGACAGTGGGGATAGCAACCAGTGTGGCACTCTGAGCAAGTCCACAATGTGCTTGCAGATAGCTCCAAAACATAAAATGAAATTACGTTAACTAAAATCAAATACAACTAAATTTTCAGTTTCTCAAGCCCTCTAGCCACACCTCAAGTGTGGCCACATATGGTAGCTCGGAGTGTCGCTCTAGTCAAAGGGGCTAGAGAATATCCCCATTGCCACAGAAAGTCCCTGCTGGCCTACCATCAGGCACCCCTAGAGGGCAGACCAGCACTGCCTTTGCTTCTGTGAGGTTCAGATACCTGCCTGAGCTCTGAGTGCAGTTTCTCCTATCAAGTGGCCACACTATATTCCCTAGAAATGTGTGTGGAAGCACTAGACCAGCTCTTAGTCTGGAAAATTCTGAAAGCCAGCCAATGCCAGCTGAGTCACTTCTGTGTTTAGTTCTGCCCTGGGATCCTCTTAGGCCCATCCATCAGTTGCTAACTGTCCTATTTTTCTAACCAGGACTAACTGCACCCTTTGTGACTCATCCCACTCCCCGAGTGTGCATCTACCCAAAGATAATCATCAGGTAGGTGGTGGATGAGGGTTTGGGGCTGGCTGGACATGTACGGACAAAAGCAGAAACTGAGAGACATGTGACTGAGCCCAAGGCCTATCTGGGACAGCTCCATGCAGCCTGATTCCTACTGTTGAAGATCCAGTTGAAGATCAGTGGGAAGAAGGAGCCACGTGTTTTCCAGCTAGGACACAAAGCATCCGGAGGGCAGTAAAACTGCTATTTCTGATGCTACAAAGTGAGTCCAGGCTGTGGTGTGTTTGTGCAAACCCATGGAATGCACAGCACCAACTACCCATTCTGGAGAGAATGCTAGTTCACAGGCTACACCTGCTGAGGGATGCTGGGGTGGGGAGTTCCACTCAAGGTAAGGAAGGAAGGATGGAGGAACTGGGCCATCATTTGGGGGACAAATGAAGAAGATGCATTCCAAAGTTCAAACAACAAAAAAAAGGGGGTGGAGAAGACAGAAAAGGGAAGAGTAGAAAATGAAGGGAAGACATGAAGAAAGGAAAGATGTGAAAGAAGAGAGACCCAACACGATGGAAAGAAAGAAAGCCGGAAAGAAAGCAGGGCTTAGCTGGGGCACCCAAGGCCCTTTATCTTTAGCCATCACCAAGGGTCCCAGGGTGGACCATCCCAAATTTCACTCCACACTTTCCTTCCTCTGTTAGCACATTCTCTCCTCCAGTGCAGCCTGCTCAAATCATCCCAAACTGTCCCTTTATCATTGAGCCTCCCTAATTAAGCTAACATTATTAGAAGGTTGGGAGGGGGGAAAAACCTCCCAAATTCTCTTTGCGTTTCAGTAGCTCTTTAATATGTGAGGCGACGAGAGAGATGAGCAGCCCCTAATTGCCAGTCCCTGGAGTAGCCGGTCAGAAAATGAATTGATGCGGTTTTTTTTTCCTTATGAACAATGCATGTAGCACAAATTGCAGTAGCCGTCACCAGAGATTTAATTACCAAATATCATTACTTTCACACATCATTTCAGATTTGGCCTGATCAAATCAAAGTCCGGGAGAGAGGGATAGAAAACTGCACTCTTAGCAGGTCATTCGTTCAGGGATGGTGGCGTCAGAGTAGGCATTGGTAAGACTTCCTTCCGCCAGTGTGGGAGAGGCAGCTGCCAGAGGCATCCATGGCAAGAGAGATGTCCAAGGTTCCAGGCTTTGGAAGAGTGGAGGAAGCTGCTGCCAGATTCCCCCCAAAATGGGAAGCACCCTCTCCAGGAGATGACCTGGCTGTAGGGAGCCCTCAAACCCTGCAAGCAGAAGGTGCTGCAGCAATCTGTGTCTGTTGTCTACCATCCGTTCATTCCACAAATATTTGTGAAGCACCCAGTGTGTGTCAGACACTGAGCCCGACCCTGAGGATACAAAGTAACACAGCAAGTTTCACAGGTTTACACCCAGGTTGGAGAAACAGGTTTAATCAATTAACTTGATGCAGCGAGAACAAGGGAGACAGGAGAGACAAGCCTCCTGGGTTTGAATCCCTGCTCCGGTCCCTCACAGCTGGGTGACCTTGACTAACTCATCAACCTTGTGGTGTCTCTGTTTCTACATTTGTACAGGGATTCTAACAGTATTTATCTCATGGTCGTATGCAGAATTAGATGACTTGATATCTACGGACACTTGGCACGGTGCCTAGTACGTGGCACACTCCAAGGAAGTGATTGTCAAATGCAGGCAAGCATAAAGCAGAGCTGTAAGAAGACCCTGTGCAGTCCTCTGTCCGCCAAGGACATGGAGAGAGCAGAGAGGTTAGCAAATGCAAACTGCCTTGCAGAGGGAGGGAGCACTTACTTAAGGGAAGTGCTGAAGAAATGTGGTCTTAGCTTCGAAATCAATGCCTAAGACAAAACTCACTTGAAGAACAAGACACTGGAGAGAGGGGAAAGGCCAAGGTGGTTAGAATCCCAGGCATCCAAGGATGAGGAGGCTAGATTCTCTAGGATTGTAACCAAGAGTTCAGACTGTAAGCTCCAACCCGGAGCATCTGAGTCTTGGAAACACTCATCTCTCAGACAGCTTTGGTTGTGGTATGTTTATTACAAAAGTGCTCCCCATTTTCCTCACTCCCACAAGAGGCAGGTGCCAATCAAGTGGAGTTTAATTCTTTTAAGGGAGTGGGATACAGGAAGACCAAGCAGGAAGGTTGTTTCATGCCCAGGAAGAGCAGCAGTGAGAAGCCCCTCCCACACCAGGGCCTGAAGGGACAAGATAGAGAGGAAGATGAGATCCAGCAGCTACCTCACTGACTGAACCATCTAGACAGTGCTGGTAGAGGAGCTGACAGAAGACAGGGGTGGTAGTCACACAGAAGACTTAGCACCCCCTCCAGAGAGGATGTGTAGGCTCCTGAGGAGGTCAGAGGTAGAGGGCTGTCTGGGACCAGCTACTGCAAGAGACCCCCCTATGTCACTCTGTCTGCCTGTAGCTTCTGTTCAGCAATTCTCAGCAGCAACCATCCTTTAAGAAAGGCCACGAGTCGGGCACGGTGGCACATGCCTTCAATCCGAGCACTCGAGGAAACAGAGGCAGGTGGATCTCTGTGAGTTTGAGGCTAGCCTGGTCTACGGAGTGGATTCCAGGACAGCCAAAGCTATTACACAGAGAAACCCTGTCTTGAAAAACAAACAAACAAACAAACAGAAAGGACATAAGGTCAAAGCTATTCTTTTTAGTGCTAATAATGGGCCCAGCTTGTTATTCACCTTTTCATTCTCATTCTTTCATGAGTCTATAGGGAGGCTTTCCAGAGTCTGCCTGCTAGAATGCCAAGATAGTATGTAGAACAGGGAGCAGCTCTAGAGCCTGAGACAGGAAGATCACCTCAATCCGGGGATTTGAGGAAAACATGAACAACATATTTTCCTCCAGAAGGAAAATAGCATGAACCCATTTTTCTGGTTTTTCTCTATAGTTTTGACCTATAACAACTCACCACAGTGGACCCAGAATGATCACAAAAGCAAATACAAGGATCTAACAGTGTACTCAGACAGAAATGTAAAATATTCACAAAATGCAACATGGTACCAACTTTTCTCACTACAGTTGTTGTCTTGGAAATTAGTCTTTCTCTCTCTTTATCTCTTTTTCTGTGTGTGTGTGTGTGTGTGTGCTCACACATGCATGTTTGTATGTGCACATGTGTGGATGCCAAAGATTGATGTCAAGTGTCTTTCTCAACCATTCTCTACCTTCTTTTTCTGTCACTGAATCTGGAGTCCACTAATTCAGCTAGACTTGCCCCAGGGATACTCCTGTCTCTGTCTCCTCAACGCTGAGATTAGAGGCACATGCTGTAACTCTAGGTTTTTTTGTTTGTTTTTAATTTGTTTATTTAGACATGGTCGTCATGTTTGCACAGGAAGCACTTGCTGGGTGTGGTGGCACACACTTGTAATCCCAGCACGAAGGGAGGTAGAGGCAGGCAGATCTTTGTGAGTTCTAGGCCAGCCTGGTCTACAAAGCCAATCCAGAACAGCCAAGGCTACACAAAGAGACCCTGTCTTGAAAAACAAACATGCAAAGCACACAGGAAGCACTTTACCAAGTGAGCCACCCTTAGCTCTGTGTTTATTAAGAATATTGTTTATATTGTCTTGAAATAGATTTGTGGCTATTATTTTAAATAAACAAGTAAATTTTAAAACTTTAATTTCCAATGTAGTAAATATTGGTAGGCACAACTCACATGAACATAAAATTTGAAGAGATTTCAGCAATTTTTAAGTACATAAAGGGTCCTGGAAGCAAAAGATTTGGTTCCAAGATATTCAGAACAACTAACTGTCAGAGGAGAACCTACCCCTATTGTTTAAAAGATTTGTTTATATTTCACATATATGGGTGTTTTCCCTGCATCTGTCTGTGTACCACATGCACACAAGGCCCACAGAGGCCAGAAGAGGGCGTTGGTCCCCTTGGATCTGAATTACAGATAACTGTGTGCTGCCGTGTGGTTGCTGGGAATTGAACTCAGGTCCTCTGGAAGAGCAGCCAGTGCTCTCAACCACTGAGCCAGCACTGCAGTCCCCTGTGTTAAGGAAGAGAACACTTCAGCTCAGAGAGGGGTTGAGGACTCCTGGAGTGACACATTAGCTGGCTCTTGGCACAGCTCTCTGACACCAAGGCTCGTGTGCGCACAGACCGCTCCACTCATGCATCAAAAGGCCAGGTGCCTGGTGGGGCAGCACCTGGCTTCTGCCACCTCCTCCACAGAGGGACAAGTGACAGGGATGGATTGATCTCAGTGATCAGCTACAAATGGTCCCCCTATGTGGCCATGTTAATCAGCTTCCACTAGCCAGAATCTGACCAGTTTGAAAGGTTTATAGCAACAATGTGGGGTTGATTTATTTCTCCTTAATAAAAAAGTGATCAAGTGAGACCTGCGTCTATCATCCTGTTTATCACTCGGGATGATTTATTAACTAATTACACGTGCGTGGCCGCGGGTTCCAAGTGTGGACAATGGGAGGGAGGTGGGGTCAGATGTGGCCCTCGGGGCTGCCCTGGCCATGTCTGCTGCCGTCCCCTCAACCCTCACCACTCACACACAAGCAAGAACAAGCTTTCAGATCTGAGTGCCAAGGCTTTGGAGACAGAGTGGGGAAGGAGAGAGGAAAGATGGGCGGCTGTCTGGTCTCAGCCTTTCCTCATCTCTGAAGAAATCCAATCTGGTTGTGCGTTCTTCTGATCCCAGGATCTATCCCAGTGGCCCTGCCTCTTTCTGAGGCACCTGGCCCACCTGCTAAACCTAGGGACTTCCAGGGGAAATCTCAGAGAGGACATGGTTTCTCAAAGATGGTGGGCATGAGACACAGTCTTACCAGGAGGCATCTGTATGTGGGGCTCCCAGCCACCCCCTCTTTCTCCTGGATACAACAAGGACAGAGAGAGAAGAGGCCTCTCTCAGTTACCAACCAAATGCTCCCTTAAGGGCCCATGGTAGGTGGTTGATGTGGTTGGACCAAACACACCAGATGATGGTCAATTTCCTCTGGGCCCCTGAAAGAATAGGATCTCATCAAAACAAGTTAACTTCTTCCTTAAAACCTTAGGTTTAGGGTAGGAAGAGTCAGAGGTCCACTTGTATAAGAATACAACGCAGGAGCTATTGAAATTGAATGTAAGTGTTTAAGTGGTGTTTAAAGTAGAGAAGCATTTTATGAGGACTTGGGAAATCACGCAACTAATAACTTATCCCAGTAACTATGTCGTAATCCCAATATCTAACCAGAGAACATGAAGGCTTCCATTCATTCCCCCACCAGGACACAATTCAAAAAGCCACAGGAAGAGATACATAGACCAGGATGCTATCAAAGGAAGAGGCAGCTTGAATCTCACTTCAGATGGGGAAATAGAACAGACAGTGGAGGAGGAAGTAGAAAAGGTGTGGGGAGGAAAACAAGGGGCGGGGATCAGATCTGGGGAGGGTGGACAGGGGAGGAGAGGTTTGAGGGCCTGGAGAGAAAAGGGAAATCAAAGGTGGAGGTATCACTGAGATAAGCTGAAGACCAGTGACAGCGTGGGCTACAGGGAGGATATGGAGATCTCCACAAGATGTTCAGAGATAGAGAGTGAGTAGAGACTGACTGAACGACCAACCAATGCCTGACCCAGACTGACACCCATTCCATGAGAGAGAGCCAACCCCTAACACCATTAACCACCACTAACGATACTCTGCTGTGTTTACAAACAGGAGCCTAACTTAACCATTCTCTAAGAGGGCCTCCCCTCTCTGCCAGCAGCTGGTCGAATCAGATGCTGACACAGCCAAGTGGAGCTCTGAAGTCCTGTGGAAGAGTGGGGGTAGGGAGATAGGCCCTGGAGGGGACAAGCATGCAGCATGAAGACCAACAGACTGGACTCAACTAGAACCATGGTGGCTTACAGAGAAGCATAAACCAAAAAGTACACAGGGACTTGACCGAGGCCCCCTACCCATATTTAACCCATAAGCAGTTTGATTTTCATGTGGGTCCCCTGGCAAGCTGAATGGGTGCCGCTTCTGACATGGATTCCGTTGCCTGCTTTTGATCACTGTGCCCCAGCCAGGCTGCCTTGCTTGGCCTTTGTGGATGAGGGGAAGCTCAGTCGTGATGCGACTTGATGTGCTGGGATAGGTTGGAGGGGGAAGCTCCCCCATTCTGAAGACAAGGGGAGGGGAGATAGGGTGAAGAGGGTGGGAGGGAGGGACGAGGAAGAGGGAGGGGGCTAGGATCAGGGTAAAAATAAATTTACCAAAAAAGGGGCAGAAATGATGAGAATAAAGAGGATATCTGTTAACCTGCCAGGATTCTCTCAAGGTGGAGTTGGCGGTGATGATGATTGGGGAGCAGAACAAGTAGAGAACTTTCTAGACCTGGTTTTCTCAGCCTCAGCCAGCACTACGACTACTCAGGCAGGTCACTGTGCCAAGGGATCGGACTGTGTCACATAATGTATCCAGCAGCATCCTGGCCTCCACCTGCTGGGTGCCAGGAGCAGTCCTTCCCCAGCACAGGGATCGAAATGTCTCCACACCCACACTGCGTCATGCCGCCAGGGGTAAAATCGATCCCTGAATGCGGCTCACTGGTCTAGACAGCATGAGGGATGTCCAGACGAGCAGAACATCTAGGGTGCACAACTAAGTGTGTGAGTGCAGAAGAAACATCCGGAAGTGTGCCCAGCCTGACAGCTGCAGTTGCCTCTCGGGGAAGAGAGGGAGTGTGGGTGAAGAAGAGGGTGAGAGGGAGGCTTCCACTCCATGTGTGGTATCTGCACATCTGACAGTAAACATGCATACATGCACCTAGTACCTGTGAAACAGATAGATGGGAAGGGAAGGAGGGAGAGAGAGGAGGGAGGAAGGAAGTCCATGCCTAATCTGAGACCAGTCTTCAGTGGCTGAGTGCCCAGTGAGCCTCTTGCCTGCTGCCTTACCGTCTCTGGTCCACAGTGTTCAAAAAAGCCTCTGAAGACCATTCCTTCCCTGTCCTCAGTGAGGGAGTCCCAAGGTGACCTGGCCCCTCCCTCCAGGCCACCCTTCCCTCCCACACAGCCCAGTCTTTGCACAAAGGAAAGGCGAGCCCGGGGGTCTCCACTCCCTCTCTGCAGCTGATTACGCTCCAGAGGGGTTGGGGGAGGGGGTCTGGTCAGCTGCCCCAGCTCCGCTCACGCTGAGGACTTAGTTGAGTTGATTAAATAATTACACAGGGCACTGAGTAATCACCACTCAAGAAGCAGGAGCACCTTCAGAGGGAGGCCCCATTAGTGATTTGGGGGCGTGTGAGTTTGTCTGTCTTCTGCCTGGGATAAAATTATCATCTGAAGACCTTGCTTGCAGAAATGCATGCATGCCTCCCCCCACCCCCACCACACCCCCCACCCTGAACCCCCACACCCCCGACAGCTCCTTCCATGTGGACAGCAGCTTTTGTAGCTGTCGTTTAGAGAGGTTTGGTGCCTACTAAGGTCCTGGGGGGTCGGAGCAGGGAACAGGGGGATGTGGAGCCAAGTCCAGCGGGGATCTGTGGCAGAGGTGGCCCTGAGCCAGCAAATGCAAACAGGGCAAGGAGCAGACGAGGGCTAGAGAGTGTGTATTTGTTGTCACTCTTTGGCTTTTGTGACCCCACTGGAATTATTTCTGCTTTTCGTTTTGGAATACAAATCTGCGAACAGCCACAGGGGCTTTTCTAAGATCTTAGTCCGAGATCTTGCTCCCTCCCCCAGAGTCACCACGGCTCAAGGCCAGGGGCAATTCCAGGGAAGGGGCAAACCCAGATAGTCACCAGAGTGCCACCCAATCAAGGGCACATCTCCTAGAGGGTACCTAGCCTAAGACCAGAAGTAAATGGCCAAGACTGGGTGTCTCTAGAACCCTGTTCATCACAGTATTGGCTATCTACCCACTGGCTATTGGCTCACTCACACTGTGGCAGCCCAAATTTAGTCATATGAGTAAGTCTTTCCAACAGAAGAGGAGCAGCCAAAGGGCTGTTACATTTAAGTGCTGGGGCTGGCAAGATGGCTCAGTGGTTGCCAAGCCTCGTCACCTGAGCTCAGTCTCCCAAACCCACACTGCAGGAGAGGTCTGACTCCCACGAGTTGTGCTCTGACTTCCACCACATGCACATATTATTTAAATATTTAAATAAATATTTAAAAGGGTTAATTAAATGCTGGAGCAGGGAGGAGGGAAGGGTACCAGCAGAAATGATGTGCAGCCAGACGGTGGTAGAGGCAGGTGGATCTCTGTGAGTTTGAAAGCAGCCTGGTCTACCCAGAGAGTTCTAGAACGGCCAGGGTAGACACAGAGAAACCTTGTCTCAAAAACAAGAAAAAAAAGAAAAAGAAACTATGTCCATCCAGGCAGACCACACACACACACACACACACACCCTTCCCTCACACCTTATACTCAATCGTGGGGTATCCTATTTGAAGACCTGAAGAACTAGATGAGTTGCTATGGCCCTGTGTGATAATAGCATTCAGGAAGACGTGTGAGGTGACCCTAACAGGAAGCTCAGAGCACCCTGATTGGGAGGGGGGGTGGAAGTAGTTGAAAGTGAGTAGAACAATAGTGCCAGCACACTGAGCTAGGCCCCTGGGCAACCACTTCTCACCGTCCAGTTGCTCACCCTGGCAGGAAATGGATTATTCAGGGATGGGGGATGGGCGTTAAGGTTAAGCTCAGTCCCACTCCAACCTGACTGCTCTGTTTCCTGATCCTGCAGAATACCAGGAGACAGCCACACACACGATTCTGCCACAGGGACCATCTAGGAAGGTCACCAAACTTCTCGAACCCTGAGCCAAGATCAAGCCTTCCTCTCTTGTTTCCTTCAGGCAAGCAAAGAAATGGGGAAAGTAACCAACATGATACATAACTGCACCCTGACGGCCTCACCCAGCTCCTAGCCCCAAGCCATCTGTCAGCCGGTATCAGAAACAGACATAGCAGGAACATAGTGGATATGGGCGGGACAGGAAACAGGGCATCCTAGACCGGAGTAGACCACGTAGTGCGCTCTGGTCACCAGTGGGTGCCCCTCAGCCCTCAGCTCTCCCTGATGTCTGGATTCTCAGGAGGCTCAACCCACACCCATAACCCTCCAACTGTCCTGAGCAACAAGAAGGCAGGCTTAGCTCTCTGCTGGCCACCTGGAGCCCCATGCAGAGACAGCTGAGGGAAGCACTCTGTCTCCCTAAGAACACAGAAAGCACAGAAACAAAGAAAGAAAGTAAAAGGAGAGGAGCGAGGGAGGGGGAAGAGCTAAATCAGCAAAATGAGCATTCGGAGCTGAGTCTGCCCCCCAGCACCCACATAGAAAGCCCGGTGTGGCGGCATGCATTCGTAACCCCAGCTCTGGACAGACAGAGACACCCTCCCGTGGCTGGAAAGAGCCTTCTCTACGGCGACAGTGTAGTGACCTAGCTAATACTTCCCAAGATCCTCCTGTGCAGATTCTTTTTGGCCACTACTTCCTCGTGGGAACTCAAGGAAGTCAAGACTATCTCACTTACCTCATAAGGAGGACACTGCGGGAGAGCAAAGTTAAATACTTATCCAGAGTCAAAGAAGGAGGAGACAAAGCCAAGCTTGCTGCCTGGATGAGGCTGCAAGGATGGGTACTCATGCTGTTGGTGGGTGAGCATGGGACAGTCATACTAAAGCTCGGGATTTACCCACACCCCAGCCTGGGGGTGGTCAGACGGCGCACTTACACAAGACCTCCTCCAGTTCTGTACTCTGAGATCCTTTGCCTGTCTCTTCCAAGTTTCTCCCAGGCCTGGACTACCCATTGGATCACCCAGTCTTGTGAGTGTAGCTGTCCCAATTCAGAGGACAGAGTTTCCAGCCTGCAGTCCCTGAGCGGACAGGGCAGAGGCACACCGCCAGGTGGTAAACTGCAGACCTAAGAGGGAAGCTTTGTGTGAGTGGATGGGTTAAGAAAATCCCTTGCAAATGACCACAGCGCCACCTGGTGGTTACATGGTGTTTCTTGAACAAGTTATTAAGGTCTTGGGGCTGGAGAGATGGCTCAGCAGAGAACCAGGTTCGATTCCCAGTACCCACATGGCAGCTCACAACTGTCTGTAACTCCAGTTCCAGGGGATCCAATGCCTTCTTACATCCAAGGGCACCAGGCATACACACACCAAAAACATTCACACACATTACAAAATAAAAAAGAAATTCTAAATAAACAAACAGATGTCCAAATACCAACCTCTTTGTTAGGTTGTGTTCATCCATTGTATCTTTAATTCTAACAACTGTCTAAAGGAAGAATCAGGGGCTGGGGAGATGGCTGTTAGTGAAGCCTGTGCCTTCAGGGCAGAAGGAACTGAATTTAATCCTCAGAATTCACATTTGAAGTTAGTCACCAGGCATGGTGGCCCGTGTCTTTAACCAGCCCCAGGGAGACAGAGACAAGTGGATCTCTGTGAGTTCAAGGCCAACCTGATCTACATATTGAGTTACAAGTGAGCCATGGCTACACAGTGAGAGCCTGTCCCAGTAATAATGATAATAATAAGTATAACATTGTAATAGCAACAGTAATAGTAATAATAATACATAAAGCACCAGGCATCGTGGCAGGAGCTTAACAGCAGCTCTGCCAAGGCAGAGACAGGTGGGTTCCTGGGGCTTACCGGATTGCCAGCCTCACCTGTTTGATGAGCTCCAGGCCAAAGAGAGATCCTCACAATACAAGGTGGACATTCCTGAGAAGCAACAGCCAAGACTGACTCCACCTGAATGCATACCTTTGTACACCTGCACACACACACACCTACACATACACACACACTTTTTTTTTTCTGAGACAGGGTTTCTCTGTGTAGCCTTGGCTGTCCTGGACTCACTTTGTAGACCAGGCTGCTCTCAATCTCACAGTGATCCGCCTGCCTCTGCCTCCCTGAGTGTTGGGATTACAGGTGTGCGCCCTAATGCCTGGCTTGCTTTTTCTAATTAAAAAAAAAAACATAAAAAGAAATCATTTACAAACAAGAACCCCGAGCTCAAAGACTCAGGTACTCAGACGGCCATTCACGGGGCATCCAGCAAGTGGCAGGCACCAGGCCAGGAACCAGGATGTTTTGCTGAAAAAAGTGGCCAGAGTCTCAGGATAAATGAAGCTGGTGGAGAAGATGGACATTAACTAAATAATCAATCACACAACAGTCGCAGGGGACATGAGGGAAAGGTACATAAATGTACCTACCTGGCCCGGGGGTCAGGAAGGGGTTCCCCATAGGAGCCACACATTAAACTGAGATCTCATCGAGGACAGAGACTTACTCAATCAATGAGGCATTAATTTGCTCATTGATAAATGAAAGCAGTGCCCATCTTCCCCTTGTCCTGTTTTCATTTTTTTTCTCATACATATCTAAATTCCTAAAAAACCTGCTTTCCAATTCCACGTGATTTTTCAGCTCTTTGCATGTCAATGTGCTGAGGCCGGTTCACTTAACTAAGGAAGCTGTCAGCCTGCTGACAGCTCCCATCTGTACCACGATTTATTTTTCCAAGCCCCTGATATTGACACTTGGGCTGCTTCCAAATTCTCGTTCCTTTAGACAGTGCCACAGCCAACGTCCTCCGTGTTTGATTCTGACAAAGCACGGGTCCGTGAGAGTGCCCCTGCGGTGTCTGCCTGTGCTCACTTTCACTGCACACTGACATTGTGCAACACTAAAAGCTTATGAACATGGTGGAAGCCGTGTTAAAGTTCTTTTAAAAGGGGGTGTGGATAGCTTGTCAGGTAAGAACACTTGCTGCACAAGCATAAAGACTTGAGTTCAAACCCAATTACACCCACTTTAAGAACCCAGACGTGGCCATGTTCCCGCCTGCAACCCCAGAACTGTGGGCTGCAACCTTGCTCCATCATCAGTAGAGATTCTGTCTCAAGGAAATAAGACTGAGAGTAATAAAACAGAACAAAAGACTTCCTCTCTGGCTTCTATGTGTACTTTCATGAGCACAAGTGTTTGCACATACACACGTATAGACATGGATAGACACGTATAGACACATAGACATACACCACTCACAGAGAGACACTCTGACATACACAGAGACATATACCACACACACAGACATACACCACACACACAGACCCATGCTGACATACACAGACATACACCACACACACATAGATATAACACCACAGAGAGAGAGAGAGACATACAACACACAAACACACACAGACATACACATAGGAATACACCACAGAGAAAGAGAGAGAGAGAAACACACAGACATACACCACACACAGAGAGACACACACTGACACACACAGACATATACCACACAGAGAGAGACACACACAGACATACACTACATACACACAAACATATAACACACATACAAAGATACACACAGGCAGACACCACATACACAGATATACACCGAAATACACAGACATGCACCACACACACTCAGACATACACCATACACATACACACAGGCAGACACCACAGACAGAGAAACACACACAGAGTTCTACCCTCCTCACCTCAAGGTCCAGGGCTGCAGAGTCCCATCCCCCGTGTAAAGGCGACCAAACCACACGTTCTATGAACTAAGCCTGGGCATCTTTAGCCTGCCCGCCACAAGCAGATCTGGAAACCAGAAGATGAATCAACACCACCTTATTCTCTGGCAACCAGGGAAGCAGAGTTCAACCTCAAGTCTTAGCTACAGAATCCAAATCTCCCACCCCATTCCCCACCACTGTAAATAGCCAAGGTCTCTAGGGCTAGACGAGAAAAATACACATTATTTATGTTTTCTAAAAAGAAAAAGTGTAGCTAGGCATAGTAACACACACCTTTAATCTCAGCACTCAGGAGACAGAAGCAGATGAATCTCTTTAAGTTAGGACCAGCCTGGCCTACATAAGCAAGTTCCAGGACAGCCAAAGTTATGTAGAAGGACCCTGTCTCAGAAAAACCATGAACAAAGGTGCTCACATCTAGACAGTATAGAAACTCTTCATATCCTATTATTATCGCTATATTAACCTAAATACACCTTTCTGGATAGACGAATAAAAGATTAATCCACTTCCCTTGGCTGCAGCCCCCTCGTCTATGTAATTAAACATGTGGCCACCAGATGGCGGTGCAGGCTCACAGCAGGTGCTTCACAACCCAGGACTCTCTTTTTGTTAGGTAGTCCTTTAGGAGTCGGTTGGTCGTGCTTTCCTTCTGTTCTGCCTTAGGAGGAAATGACCCAGAGGGCTCAGCAAACATCAGACGTGGGGGACCCACCACATGTCTCTCTCCTGAGCAAGGTACAAGGAGCACCAGTCAAACCTGCAGTAACTGGGTAGGAGGAGCAGAACCGAAAGCCTGGCAACAGACAGAGAAGCAATTAGCTCTCAGACATTTATTATCTCATCTTGCCTGCGGCTCAATATGCAACTTGTCAGTAGACAAACTGATCTGAGGCCGGGCGCAGTGGCGTATGTCTGTAATGCTGGAGTCTGAGACAGGAGGATGACCAGTTCAAGGTCAACCCCAAATATATAGAGACATGCCGTCTCAGCCTCCAACACTGCAAATAAACACTACGCCTTGCTGGGAAGATGCCAGCAATGCCAGCAAAGCTTATTAATCTCTTCAACTTGCACATAAAAATAAGTGGGATCAGATCACTCAAAAAGGGAAAGCCAAGCATGGTCTGAGGATCTTTGTGAATTCAAGGCCAGCCTGGTCTACAAAGACAGTCCAGGAAAGCCAGGTCTACACAGAGAAACCCTGTCTCGAAAAACAAACAAATTATTAAAAAAAAGAGAGAGAGAGGTGGGGGGAAGGCCCAATATAAGTAGAGGCAGAAACAGAGCCAAGAAATCCCCACAAAATGTCGCCATCTTTTAAATCACACAAGAAGTCAGTGTTCTTCCCGTTAGGAGGGTCAGCCAGCACGGCTCCTTGAGTTCAGGAAAAGTACTTTCACTTAAAACAAACCATAGAAAAGTCTTGAGGCCAAATCACATATGACGCTAATTCAAGCACTAAAAACGAGGAATAAAACAGCATTCCCACCGACAGGAAAACCACACCAGAGGAACGGTCTCAGAAGAGAACAGAACCGTAACCTATTTCAAAACTACTGAAGAGGCGTTCAGAACTCACGCAAGACTGCGAAAGAGCAACACAGTCAGAATCAGAAAGCCCTGTGCATAAAGCAAGGAACTCAGGGGGAAGACTGGGAAATACATTTTTAAGGACAGTTTTAGAAGTGAAGACACAAAAGACAGAATTATCCTCACCTCGAGACAATGCCCTCAAGCCAGGCTTGGTAGCTCCTGCCTTTAAACTCAGCACTCAGAGAGGCAGAGAAAATCAAGATAATGCCTTCAGACAAGGAGGTAACAGGAAATTTTGTTTGTTTGTTTTATTTTGTTTTGTTTCGTTGTTGTTGGTTGGTTGGTGTTTGGTTGGTTGGTTGGTTTGGTTTTTCGAAACAGGGTTTCTCTGTGTAGCCTTGGCTGTCCTGGACTAGCTTTATAGACCAGGCTGGCCTGGAACTCAGGAGACCCACCTGCCTCTGCCCTCTGCCCTCTGCCCTCTGCCCTCTGCCCTCTGGCCTCTGGCCTCTGGCCTCTGGCCTCGGCCTCCCTGAGCATTGGGATTACAGGTGTGAGCCACCTCATCAGGCTTTAGATAAAGGTTTTAAGTCAACAGAAAAATTATTGAAAAGAGCATACAGAGCTGGTCAGGTGGGTCATGTGAGTTCCAGGACATCCAGGGCTACACAATGAGACCCTGTCAAAAAACAAAGAGGGGGGGGGCGTGAGTACACAATATACCTAAAAATCAACCCAGAGCTGTTAGACATATTTAGGACACAGTCTAATAAAATTTCCAAGCTTCATGTAAAGAGGAAAAAAAGCCTTCATGTGTCTAGGCCGAAAAAATAAATAAAATTAATTCAAATATTATAGAGCAAAGCTTTATGCCAAAATAAAATGAAGTAACATTTTTATAATAGTAACAGAGGGTTTGCTGATAATTCTTTGCCCAGCAAAATTAACTTGACCAGCACTTGGTTGGCAGATATCGGCAGATCTCTGAGTTCAAAGCCAGTGTGTTTAAAGAGAACTAGTTCCAGGAAATCCAGGGCTACACAAAGAAACCCTGTCTCAGAATATATATATATGAATATATTCATATATATTCGTGTGCATGTACATAACTTTAGGAGCTGGAGAGATGGATCGACAGTTTAGAGCACTTTCTATTCTTGGCAATGACCTGGGTTCACCTACATGGCAGCTCACAACCATCTAATAACTCCAGCTTCAAGGACACCAATACCTTCTTCTGGCCTCTGTGAGTACTGCACACACAAGGAACACACACATACATGCAGTCAGAACACTTGAAAAAATAAGTAAATCTTATATATATACTTATATATTTATCATATGTGTATAGAGCCCTGGTTGTCCCAGAACTCTAGACCCCTTGAACTCACAGAGATCTTCCTGCCTCTGCCTCCCAAGTACTAGGATTAAAGGTGTGCACCACTACACCTGGGTTAAATATATATCCTGAATATAAAGAGGTGTGTGCTTTCTCCTTTCTCTCTTTTTACCCAATTAATTAATTAATTGATTGATTTACATCCACTCGAAGCTTCCCCTCCTCCCAGTCCCCCCTCACACCTCCCCTTCTCCTCATTTCCCTCTGTTTTCCCCTGAGAGAAGGGTTGGCCTCCCATGGATATCAAGCTGCCTTGGTCAATCATGTTGCAGTAGAACTAGGCGCACCTCCTCCTATGGAGGCGAGAGAAGGTTTTGTTTTTGAGACCAGAGTTTCTGTATCCCCAGCCGGTCCGAAACTCCCAAGTAGACCAGGCTGGTCTCATTCCCTGCCTCCGCCTCCACAGTTCTGCTATACCTGACAGAACGCTTGACGTTTAAAAACTGCTGTTTGTGTGAGCTAGGGAGCTGCTCAAGAGTGTTGGCTGATCTCCCAGAGAGCCCAGGGCTCCATTCTCAGCATTCACGTAGCAGCTCTAGTCATCTGGAACTCCAGTTCCAGGAGATCCAAGTCCTTCTTCTAGCCTCCAAGTGGACCAGGCATGCACAAGGCACGCAGACATGCATGCAGGCAAACACTCATATATAAAATAAAAATAAGGAAATCTTTTGTAAAATTTGTTGTTTGAGCCATTGACTTGGCTTTCATTTTTAAACTCATTAAATGGGAAAGGAGAGATGGCTCATTAATTACACTTGTTCTGCACACACAAAGAATTTGAATCCCCAACACCCACATTAAAAAATAATGGGGCACCATGCAGGGTAGTGGTAGCGCATTCCTTTAATCCCAGAACTTGGGAGTCAGAGGCAGGTGAATCTCTGTGAGTTCAAAGCCAGCCTGGCCTGCACGGCAAGTTCCAAGCCAAACAAGACAACAGTGAGAGCCCGTCTTTAAATTAAAATAAATAAATAAATAAATAAATAAAGCAAGGCATGGCTGTATATGCCTATAACCGCCATACTGGGGTGTAAAGACAAATGGTGCTCTAGAGCCAGCTGTTCAGACAGCCCAATGGTGAGCTTCTGGCAGAGTCAGAAACTAGAAAGGCCCCACCCCACCCCTCCAATCTCAAAGTAGAAAGTTGGAGAACAGTAGAAGTTGGCACTCAATGCCCTGCTCTGGCCTCCACACAAGCACTGGCTCTTAAACTCTCCCACTGAAATGCATGGAACACACACACATACCATAAACTGTTAAATTAATTTGGAATTGGGATTAGGATGGAATTCACAGTAATTTCTGAAATGGCTCAAAACATACTTTTGCCATTTTGCACCATGGGTTTATGTGAAACTTTTTTGGGTTTTTTTTTTAGTTACATTTTTTTAACTCAGTATCCCAGCTGTATCCCTGCTCCCTCATTCCCTCCCAATCCCACCCTCTCTCCCTCCTCTACTCCCTGCCCCTTTCCAAGTCCACTGATAGGGGAGGACCTCCTCCCCTTTCATCTGACTCTGGTTTATCAGGTCTCTTCAGGACTGGCTGCAAAGTCTTCCTCTGTGGCCTAGCAGGGCTGCTCCTCCCTTGCAGGGTGGGGAAGTCAAAGAGCCCACCATTGAGTTCATGTCAGAAATAGTCCCTATTCCCCTTACTACGGTACCCACTTGGATACTGAGCTACCAGGGGCTACATCTGAGCAGAGGTTCTAGGTTATATCAATACATGGTCCTCTGGAAACTATCATCCTGAGTGAGGTATCCCAAAAGCAGAAAGAAACATATGGGATATACTCACTTATTTAGACCTATAGGATAGGAAGGTCAAGCTGAAATCTACACACCTAGAGAGGATATACAGGAAGGAGGACCCAGGTTGGTATGATCAATGCTTGTTTGGATGAACAAATGGGATGGACATTGAGTGGAGGAGAAAACA